>CM038681.1:597676513-598276513 GCA_021605205.1 Aegilops longissima | reverse complement strand
GATCCGAAGACCACTTCGGTGTGGCGAGCACTGTACAATTGGCCTCGACACCTGGTATGGCGCTTTTGAAGGTTGTCTTTGTAGGTTTAATCCTTGAAGGGTCTATGCCCATCTTGCGCACCGTATCTGATAAAGCAGGTTCAGCTCTGCCGCCGTCCATCAGGACTCGTGAGATGAAATCCATCGGCGATTGGGTCTAAAACCAATGCGGCGAATCCGCCATGGCGGATCTGGTCGGATGGTCTCTCCGATCGAAAGTGATCGGGCAGGAGGACCATGGGTTGAATTTTTGGGGCGGCTGGCTCCATCGGCGTATCGTCCCTTAGTGCGCTTCCGCTCCCTCTTGGGAATATCGTTGCGTATATCATGTTTACCGTCCGAACTTGAGGGGGAATCCCTTTTGTCCTCTGTTGTTCGGCGGCGGGTCTCTTCCTCGTCATCGCTGTGTAGCCCCTTGTCACTGTTTTGGTGATTAATTTGCTGCTGCTTGAATACCCAACAATCTCTGTTGGTGTGGTTAGCTGGCTTTTCAGGGGTTCCATGTATTTGACAGGAGCGGTCGAGTATTCGGTCCAAATTGGACGGGCCCGGAGTGGTTCTTTTGAATGGCTTCTTCCGTTGACCGGGTTTGGAGCCTCGGAATCCGGCGTTGACTGCCGTATCCTCATTGATGTCGCCGTTAATGCAGCCTTTGTTTTTGTTTCGACGCAACCTGCCATTGCGGTCCTTGGTATCCGGACTGCCAGCGTTTTTGTTGAGGTTATTACTGCGAGCTAGCCAGCTATCCTCTCCCGCACCGAAGCGGGTCATGAGTGATGTGAGGGCTGCCATGGATTTGGCTTCTCTGTCCTAGGTGCGGGCCAGCCACTCGTCACGGATGTTATGTTTGAAGGCAGCGAGTGCCTCTGCATCCGGACGGTCGGCGATTTGATTTTTCTTTGTTAAGAACCGTGTCCAGAATTGCTGGCGATTAAATGCGGCTGCTGGATTATGTGGCTTAGGTCATCTGCGTCGGTGGTCGCACATCGTGCCACGGAAGTTGTCGAGGAATGCGGCTTCCAGGTCTTCCAACATCAATTGACTCTGCGGGAGGCTGTTAAGCCAATGACGAGCTGGTCCTTTAAGCTTGGCGGGAGATATTTGATGGCGTGAAGATCGTCGCTGCGGGCCATGTGTATATGGAGAAGATAATCCTCAATCCAAACCGCGGGGTCTGTTGTGCCATCGTAGGATTCGATGTTAACGGGTTTAAACCCTTCAGGGATTTGATGATACATTACTTCGTCAGTGAAGCATAGTGGGTGTCTTGGCGCCTCTGTATTGAGCAATATCGCGGCGTAGCTCGAGAGGCGTTATCTGCTGTGTTCGGCCCGGCGGAGTAGTTATATCGGCGCGACGGTATTCGTCGTGGGTCTTAGGGCGCCACGTGATCCATAGATAGATCTGGATTGTCTTGCCTTGTCCTCAATATATCTCGCAAGTCCGGTAGCGTTCCCCGTGGCTTCATGCTTTTGAGCGATGCGAGTGCGGTTTTGGTGGAGGGCTTGCGCCGCCTCTGTCATGCCACGAGGTGGTCGGTCTGCCGTATTAATGCGCTGGTGATGCAGGTTTATACGCTTCCTCCTCTAATCGGGGAGCAACTTGCGTTTTAGGTAACTTTGGGAGGCGTTCGAGTTCATACTCTTGACGCGAGGACCTCGGTCCATCTGTCGGCCGATGGGTCTTGATCAGCTTGAAGCTATTGCTGCTTTTCTTTAGGCTGTTTGCCGTGGCCATTAGCCTGCGTCTCAAAGCGCTCTTGTTCGACGGGATCCTCGGGCACGACGAATTAAATCGTCGTCGAGGCTTGCCTCGTCTCCGGAGGAGGTAAGTAATTGTCATCCTCGACCTCTTCGCCTGCCGCCCTCTCGTGAGGGCTTGCTTCTGCCTCCTCCTGCGCTGGATCGTCTTTGGAGGAGTTGTCTTCGTCACTTTACGGGGTGTTATTATCTCTGTGCGGAATCTCCATTCTTGCCGTGGCCGGGATTTAGAGCGGCGCCTTGGCGTCGGTGCTTGGGCTGTTTCTTTAAGGAATCGGCCTCCGCTGCTTCTTCGCCGTCCCCATCTTTTGGGGTGTCAACCATGTATATGTCGTATGAAGAGGTGGTCTTCGGTGTCTGTAGGCACTGGTTCTTAGTAGTCTCCGGCATCGTCGTCCATACCGTCGATGTCTTGAGTCGTAGTCGAAATCGTCGGTTAAATAAATCGGCGGTGGCTCTGAATTGGGTGGTGGGTGGGCTCTGAATTTCTTCGTCGTCCGCGTCCCAACCGTCCTGGCGTAGTTCGGCGGGCTCTCGGATAGCGAGACATGCTTGATGAATTTATGATATCGCCGAAGGCGAAGTCTGAAAAGATGTCCGCAGCGGTGAATTCCATGATCGGCGTAATCGGATTCGGTGGCGGGCGCAGGAGGTTGAGTCGGCGGAGAGTCGGCACCTCGAGTCATGGGCTTTATGCGGGACAAGGTAAGTGTTGGCTCCATCACCGTAGAAGTTGCAGCTCGGCGGTGTCCAGCCATCCGTCCTCGATCCGAGCGATCGGCTCCGGACTATGGGTCGGAGCGGATTAGTGTCTTGACCTCAAGGTGCTGTCCGTGGCGAGTTAGGTCATGCCCATCGTGACAGCGCGGCACGCCGGGCTGTGGCTCAGATCCATCGAAGATCAAGTCTCCGCGGATATCGGCCGTGAAGTTTAGGCTTCAAACCTGACTGACGGCCGGGCGTAGCTTCGATCTGCTCGGATGGCCAAGTGAGTTGGCCCGATGCGAAGCCGCCGAATCTGAAGATCTGTCCGGGAGGAAAGTCTCACCCAGGACTGCGTCGTTGTTGATTGAAGAGGCCATCAAGCCTATCGGTGGCGACGGAGGAACTCTCAATGAAAGCACCAATGTCGGTGTCAAAACCGGCGGATCTCGGGTAGGGGTCCCGAACTGTGCGTCTAGGCGGATGGTAACAGGAGACAAGGGACACGATGTTTTACCCAGGTTCGGGCCCTCTTGATGGAGGTAAAACCCTACGTCCTGCTCGATTGATATTGATATTGTGGATGTTTACAAGAGTGGATCTACCACGAGATCAAGGAGGCTAAACCCTAGAAGCTAGCCTATGGTATGATTGTAAGGGTTGTTCTGATGTGATAGTCCTACGAACTAGAGCCATCCGGTTTATATAGACACCAGAGAGGGCTAGGGTTACATAGAGTCGGTTACAATGTTAGGAGATCTACATATCCATATCGCCAAGCTTGCCTTCCACGCCAAGGAAAGTCCCATCCGGACACGGGGAGAAGTCTTCAATCTTGTATCTTCATAGTCTTGGAGTCCGGTCGATGATGATAGTCCGGCAGATGATAGTTCGGCTGATGATGGTAGTCCGGCTATCCGGACACCCCCTAATCCAGGACTCCCTTAATCGAGTTCTATGGCCCACTTGGCAATCCGGCCAGTTGCTTCCCTGTTCTGGATTATATCTCCCAAAGGAGCAGTGCTCGCCACTGTGATGGGATGACCTTGGAAATACTGCTTTAGCTTCCGGCTTGCCATGAAAACCCCATATACCAGCTTCTGCCAGTGAGGGTACCTCTGCTTGGACTCAATAAGCACCTCGTTGATATAATAAACCGGACGCTGAACCGGATACTCTTTTCCTGCCTCCTTGCGTTCCACCACAATGGCCACACTGACAGCCGGAGCATTAGCTGCCACATATAACAACAATGGCTCCTTGTCAACTGGGGCAGCAAGAACCGGCGGATTAGCTAGCTGCCACTTTAAATCCTCAAACACTTCATTCGCGGCATCACTCCAGACGAAGTTATCCGTTTTCTTCAGCATCTGATACAAAGGAATGGCCTTCTCGCCAAGACGGCTGATAAACCGGCTCAACGCGGCAATCCGGCCTGCCAAGCGTTGCACGTCATTGATACATTTCAGTTTAGCCAAGGAGGTGATGGACTTGATCTTTTCCAGATTAGCCTCAATGCCCCTGTTAGACACCAAAAAACCCAAGAGCTTGCCTGCCGGTACACCAAAAACGCACTTAGCCAGATTAAGCATCATCTTGTAAACCCGTAGGTTATCAAAGGTTTCCTTTAAATCATCAATCAATATCTCCTCCTTCCTTGACTTGACCACAATATCATCCACATAGGCATGAACATTACGGCCGATTTGTGTATGAAGACAATCCTGCATGCACCGTTGATAAGTCGCCTCGGCACTCTTGAGCCCAAAGGGTATAGATACATAGCAGAAGGCTCCAAAGGGGGTTATGAAGGCCGTCTTCTCCTGGTCCTTAACTGCCATCTTGATCTGATGATAACCGGAATATGCATCCAGAAAGCTCAAACACTCGCAACCTTCCGTAGCATCAATAATTTGATCAATATGGGGGAGGGCAAAGGGATCTACTGGGCAAGCTTTGTTGAGATCTGTGTAATGATTTTTCTTAAGGACCAGCACCGGATTAGCCAACCACTCAGGATGGAAGACTTCATCGATAAATCCAGCCGCTAAGAGTCTGGCCACTTCTTCTCCAATAGCTTTGCGTCTTTCTTCATTGAACCGGCGGAGAAACTATTTGACCGGTTTATATTTAGGATCAACATTAAGTGTGTGCTCAACGAGTTCTCTCGGTACACCGGGCATGTCAGAAGGCTTCCACGCAAAGATGTCCCGATTCTCACGGATGAACTCGATGAGCGCGCTTTCCTATTTCGGATCCAAGTTAGCGCTGATGCTGAACTGCTTGGACGAATTGCCAGGCACGAAGTCAACAATCTTAGTTTCATCAGCCGATTTAAACTTCAAGGCCGGATCATGCTCGGTAGTTGGCTTCTTCAATGGAGTCATATCTGCCGGATCAACGTTGTCCTTGTAAAACTTCAACTCTTCTGTGGCACAAACCGACTCAGCATAGGCCGCATCACCTTCTTCACATTCCAAAGCGATCTTGCGGCTCCCATGGACAGTTATAGTTCCCCTGTGACCCGGCATCTTGAGCTGAAGATAGACATAACAAGGCTGTGCCATAAACTTAGCATAAGCCGTCCGTCCAAACAGGGCGTGATACGGACTTCTGATCTTCACCACCTCAAAGGTCAAAGTTTCTGATCTTGAGTCATGCTCGTCCCCAAAAGCCACCTCCAAAGCTATCTTGCCAACAGGATACGCCGATTTACCAGGCACCACACCATGGAACGCCGTACTGGACGGTCTAAGATTTTTATCTGTTAACCCCATGCGACGGAAAGTTTCATAATACATGATATTGATGCTGCTCCCTCCGTCCATGAGTACCTTTGTGAACTTATAACCTCCTACCTGAGGTGCCACCACCAACGCCAGATGACCCGGATTGTCAACCCGGGGTGGATGATCCTCCCTGCTCCACACAATCGGCTGCTCCCGTAAGTAACGGGGCACCACCGGTTCAACGGAGCTTACTGCTCTCCTATGAAGCTTTTGGTCACGCTTGTCCAAGCTAGTGGTGAAGGCATGATATTGCCCATTATTTAACTGCTTTGGATTGCTCTGGTAACCCGACTGCTGCTGCTGCTGATTATTGTACCCACCTTGGTTGCCCTGATTACCTTGATTTGTATGTCCGCCCTGATTACCATGGAAGCCTGAACTGGAATTTCCTCCGCCATAACCCGGCCCATGAGACCCGGGTCCTGAACCGTCACCCGGTCTGTGATCATACCGTAAGTCATTAGAATTTTTGAACTCTTGCATGATGTAGCAGTCCTTCCAGAGGTGTGTGGCCAGCATCTCCTTCATCCCATGTTTCGGGCAGGGCTGGTTCAATAGGTAAGACAGGCGGTCCGGGTTAGGGTTAGGTGCTCCATTGCGCCGGGGAAGTTTACCCTTGCGCCGTTGGCCCTTATCCTGTGCGCTGGCATTGGCCACAAAGTCCATGCTGTGATCCGCTTTACGTTTACCGCCGTTTCCATGACCCGCCGGGCTGTGGTGCTGCCCCTTGGTGTTGCTGCTCTTCTTTCCCTTCCCTGCCTTATCATCATCCGACTCGGGATCCTTGGTACTATCAGAGTCAGCATACTTTACTAAAGCGGCCATGAGGGTTCCCATGTCAGTGCAATGGCGTTTCATCCGTCCCAACCTCAACTTCAGAGGCTTAAACCGGCAATTGCCTTCCAAAGTTAGAACTACGGTGTCAGCGTTGATGCGGTCCGATGAATGCAAAATTTCGAGACCGGCGCACCTTTGGGTTGTTGATTCTCCTTCCTCCTGTACACAGGCAGCTAAGTCCACAATCAACATGGGCTGCTTGCATGTATCCTTAAAATTCTGGATAAACCGGGCTCTCAACTCGGCCCATGATCTGATAGAGTTAGCAGGTAGACTCTTTAACCAAGTAGAGTCGTCCCTTCTAGCATCATGGTGAATTACTTCACACAAGCTGCATCATCCACATCCAGCATCTCCATGGCCATCTCATAGCTTTCAACCCATGTCTCCGGAGGTAAATCGGCAGTGTAATTTGGTACCTTGCGCGGGCCCTTGAAAACCTTGGGCAGGCGTACATTGCGTAACGCCGGGACGAGACCCGTCACCCCCAAAGAGCTAGAGGTAACTCCCGGCTCTACCATCATGGTCGGACGAACCAGAGTAAGCTGATGAGCTTCATACTGCGCTACTAACTCGGCCTCCCTGCGTGCACGAGCCCGGTCCACCACGTCCTGAGGATCACCAGCGCCCCCTGCCGGGTTGTGGCCACGGGGCGGTTTGCAGTTCCGTGCATTGCTTGATACGGCCGGTTCATCCATACGCCTGCTGAAACTCCGGCTTGGACGGGGGGGTGGAATGAATCCGATCACGACTGTATGAATAAGCCTCCTGTTGCACCAAGGCTGTCTCAAGAAGCTCTTTAACCCGACGCGTCTCGACCGCCGCCGGAGACTCGCCTTCAATTGGGATAGCCTCCAGCCGTGAAGCGGCAGCAACAAGATTGTCCATCGGAGTAGAGTAATGACCCAGTGGTTTGGGACAGGCTACGTCACAATGTTGTTCTGACGAGGCGGATCCATCAGACGGGGCAGAATCGGCGCCCCCGCCCCCGGTGCCTCCGCCCGGTTTGCTATCGGCGGGTTACTGGTCCCCGCACCTAGGGTGTTAAAGAGGTTCCGAGCATCATAAACCGGAGGCAGACGAGACCGGCGCCTTCTCTTTAAGACTTCATGCGATGCATTCTGATCTAGCATAAGCCGGTAAGCCTGTGCATCCAAAGCGGCCCGCTCCGCGGCCATCCTGGCATCCTCAGCTGCCAAATCGGCCTTGGCCTGATATATCTAATCCCTTACTTTGGCGATTTCCGCATTGTGCGCATCCTAATTTGCCGGGTTAGCCTATGCCATCAGTGTTACCAATGCATCAAATAGATCGGATAAAACTTGAGCCGGCGGCCGCACAGGGCCTCATGCCCCGGCTGTCGTCGCCGCTACCAATCCGGAAGTCATTGCTGGTGCGGTCGAAGAGTGGAGCGCCGGCTGTGTACCGGCCATGAAGATTCCAACCCGGTTTGGAAGATTAGAGGGGTCTGGAATACTGTCGCCATCGGAACAGCCTCCAATCAGGCCATCTTGTAGCTGATATAACGACTCGGTCTCTCCGGTCGATGACTCATCGCCGGAATAAACGACGGTCTCACCACCAGATTCCGATCTATCCTCGTATTCCCCTCCATGGATAACTCCCATGAAGGCACGCTTCATGGCAGGCTTGACCCGGGCAGATCGCGCACGCTGAGCCATTTCGACGAGGTCGGTGCAGATGTCCGGCTCAGGGCCCGGTTCGCCGATCTTGCCAATGAAAATGTGTATGCCACCAAAGGGGACCCGGTACCCGTACTCGATTGAGCCGGCCTCGGGGCCCCACCCTACATCGTCGATGTAAAGCTTGTCGCGACGACTTTTGGTCATCTGGCCCACAGCGTAGCCCTTGAGTCCTTCGAAGCTGCCCTCCAAGAACTTGAAACCATCGTGCGATAGTCCCACGGTGGGCCCCAACTGTCGTGGTTTTGTCACGGCAGATGTCCTCATGAAAGGACTTAGTCGTGGAGCCATCGCTACGGGTTAGCTTAAAGGGGTTAAAGCGGACAAGGGACGCAAGAGAATTTTATACTAGTTCGGCCCCTTACAATGAAGGTAAAAGCCTACGTCTAGTTGTGATGGAATTGATGGGGTTTCGATGACCAGGGAGCGAATATGCTTCGCCTAAGTCTCGAGTTGTTGTCTGTTGTCCTGAACTGCCGCCGGGTCGTCCCCTTATATACATGGGTTGACGCCCGTCGTTTACAGAGTCCCGAGGCCGGCTCATAAACTTGTTCGGCTCGGTCTCCACTCTTTCTACCTTACAATGCAAGTTACATATCAATGCCGGTTTATAGCTACAGGCCTTAAACCGGTTCTGGGCTGTGGGCCTCTACTCAGCGTCATCGCCTGTCTTCATGGGCTTCAAGTTAATCCGGCCTCTCCTGGCCGGTTTACGCCTAGTAGTAATATCCCCAACAAGCGTCGTTGGCGTCGCATCCCTTTTTGGAGGTGCTGCTTAGTTCGCGGTAGATCGATCGGAGCCTCGGGCTATGGTGGTTTGTTTGGAGGGCGGTCGCGGGTCTTTAGCGCTTTGTTGAGCTACCGCTGTTGGCATTTATTTCTTCTTCTTTTTCTTTGGACTTGTTGTGCTGCTCGCCCCAGCATTACGATGTGTACAATGGTGGTTCGCTTTAAAATACAAAGCGGGGAAAACCCTTTTTCGGTAAACACTGTCTCTCTGCTAGAATTCTCTTGAATACTTTTCTCCAACACCGTACCTTACATGGATTAGTGTAAGCTCATCAGATATACAGTTAGGAATCGGTAATGAGTACTACAATTTGATCAAACATTCTTCTTTAGTCATCATGTCAATTGGATTAACCATGGCCCTCGCAAATACGAGGGTATCAATGTATCATATGCAGCCGACCAGTCAAAACGCCAAAAAAGAAGAAGGGCTAAAGATTGACAGCAATTTGCTTAATTAAAAAAATGATAAATGGTGTATATAATCTGTCACAAACCCAAAATTTAGGGATAAAAGTTGGAATTAATAATTCTTTTATCATTTACAGATATTCTTTTACTCCTACTTGTCACTTAATCACATATTACACAACATTGTGGGCATGTTTACATTAAGGTTGACCTTTAGTTTGTACGTAATCGCATAATACACAACATTTTAGGCATGTTACATGAGGATTAACATTTATTTTGTACTTAATCGCATGATCCACAACATTTTAGACACGTTTAAGTTTGACCTTTATTTTGTACGTAATCACATGATACACAACATTTTAGGCATGTTTACGTTAATATTAACCTTTATTTTGTACTTCATCGCATAATATACAACATATTAGGCACCTTGACATTAAGATTGACTATTATTTTGTATATAACATTGAACTTTATTTTATTATGAATACATGGTTATTTTGCTAAGAAATAAAAAAGGAGTTACAAATATTGATTTACGATAAATCTAATGATATTGATTTAAAAAATAGTCCATCTATACTTTTATATAGTCTTTCTTTAACGCAGTACAGACGCATAAGTTTCTTCGGAACTCGGCATAAACGTCGATTCTAGTAGTGGCAAGCGCTCATATATACGTGCATACAATCACCTCTTATGAACGCATATACGCACACCATACCCTATAGGCATCTCCGAAAAACTGAGCCGGCATATCATCTTGAGATTTTAGAAAGTTTCCTTTCAACCATTCAATCATAAGTTGATTCACTATTTTTATATAGTCAGACATCGAGATGTACAATACACCAACCAAACTAACCCCAATCCAGAGAACGAGCCCTTGGCTCTATGAGTGGCATTGGCGGTGGCCAACTAGCCCGCTAGGATCAGCATAAGTCTCACCCGGGTATTTTCCCTAGTTTTCAGGTACATTACACGTCTATGGGACACATGGAGCACGACGTACACGCCGTTCGTGAAGCCGGATGGTTTTGAAAGTTTCTCAAGACGTGTTGCATATGTATAGGTTGTAGGTCTGTTAGACGCATAGCGGAGTGTGTGTGCGTGTGTTGTACGTCTAATCAGGTTCTACAGCTTGTATCCGTAGAGTTGAGGATCAATAGAAACAACACCTAATCCCAATCGGTGTGCGTGCTAGATCATTTGTTGTACTCCCTGAAGATCTAAACGCTCTTAGGCTGGTCACAGTGGGGTGGAACTTAGGAGTAACATCACACATTCCAATACAACTTTGCTTATGTGGCACGTATTTAATGAAGAGAGAGGTGCTTGTGGTAACTAGCTAAGTTACCGGAACATCACACACTCCAAGAAACAATGAGTCTATAACCTAATAAATACATCATTGCATGACACTACATAGATATTCCTACCCACTACGGAGGTAGTAACATAGTCTAGGGAGGTGTGTAAGTTACTGGCTTATGTTCTTGCCCATTGTGACCAGCCTTATATTTCTTTAGATAGGGAGTATTTTCTAGCATGGAGCTTTGGTAGACCTAAGATTGCTTAATTACAGGATGAGTGAGGTGACGTTTAGATCACTGCTATAGTGATCACTTCTCTAATGGTTGAAACGCTCTTATATTTTTTTACAGAGGGAGTATGTTTTAGCATGGAGCTTTGATAGACCTGAGGGTGTTTACGGGATGAGTAAGGTTATGTAGGGATGTGGCGGTTGTTAAGTGGAGATTAGTGGAGGCGCGTGACGAAATTCAGAGGGAGGTTACTCTGTGTGTGTGTGTTGGGGGGAGGAGGGGATAACCTGCCAACGAGTAAGGAGAAGGGTGTTTGACCAGTAACTGCAAAATTTTGTACCATTCAAAAAGAATTTATGTGGCATTAAAAAAATGTTGGCACCTTCAACCTGTATTTGAAAATGTTTAACACGTATTCAATAAAATGTTGAAAACAATTATTTCAAAAATATTAACCATGTATTGGAAAATGTCAACTTTATAAAAATATATTTTACATGTATATGAAAATATACAATTTGTATAAAAAAGTGGACATCAAAACATATATTCTAAAAATATTATTAATTATTGAAAAATCTAGGCGTGTAAAAATTATTCTTTTGTATAAAAATAATGTAGAATGTCTATGAAAAAAATTAGACATGTGTTGAAAAAAGTGAACGAAAAATAAAAAGAGGAATAAAAATAAACAAACGAGGAAACTGCAGGAAAAATGTGAAAACCGAAGAAATAAATAAATAAACATGAAGAAAAAAGTAAAAAAAACATATAGAAACCGATGCAAAACAGATAATTTTTTTTAGAAAAAAAGCATGTGCAGCTATAGTATTGCTCGGCCCAATAACGACTCAATGTAGGTGAGACATATTACATCTTGGTATGGGCGACATATAGCTCCCATGCTTAAAGGAAGCCTAGCCCTAGATGTGCAAGCTCGACCCGGGCAAGCAAGCCCATCACCAAGCTCAAGCACAATAGAGCTCTTAGGACTCTGGCTCTAGCCCAATATTGCATTTAAGTAGGATAAAGGTGGCAGGAACTGATGACAACACGTTGTTTCTTTATGGCGAGTGTGCAGGGGGTATATGTGGTGGCCAGCCTGCTGAATACATATTGTCAGTGTGGACATGAAGTATGTCTACCAGGGGTGAATGAGAAATTTGAAATTTCTCTCGGGAACTTTGAATCTCTCAAAACCCAGTAGTAGAAAGATAATAAGGAGTGAGCAGAACATGAAAAACAACTACCAAATGAGAACTAAGGCAAGCACCGAGAGACAATGACATAATCGAAATATAACTCACGACAGATAATCGAAAGTAAATTGAGTATAGACGTAACCGGTCATGCTCGATGGCGATAGGATTCAGAACAGGATTCAGAATCGCGTCTAGCTATAACTGGCTATTTAAAACTTTGCAACGAAGGGTCCAAAATAACATTTTGAACTACTTATTTACCGTATAAAATGCAAATACAAAGCAACGAAATTAGTTAACCTGACCTGAGTTATCTACCGTCGCTGGGCAAAGTCCTGGCGGAGCGGCTGCGGCGGAGCTTCCTCAATCGACGTCCTAGCACGGGGCGGCGTGGATCTCGTGGTGGCGGGCCTCCCTGGCGCGGCGGCACAGATCTCGCAGTGGTGGCAGCCCGCACCTGCCAATGTTTCGATGGTGGCGTGGGACGGCGACAACAAGCAGATCTCAGCGAGCATCTTCGGTGACGGACGACGGCAGCGGCTGGTGGTGTTGAGGCCCGATCTAGTACAACCTAGACGGTCCGTGACCAGTTTTGCGCTTGCTGCATTGCCATGTCTCCAATGAAGGAACGCCAAGGAACTCCTGGGCTAGTCTGGCGGCACGAGGACTGTCCGGGGCAGCGGTCCCGGGATGGTGGTGGTGGCCTCCTCCTTCGTCGGGGGCGCTCAGGCGCGTTGGGTGGCGGATGGCGGCGTTGGGGCCTGCTGGTCCGCTTCAAAGAATAAAGGTGGTATGGCCTTGTTGTTCTTCGAGCGCCAAGGCGTCAGGTCTGCTTCAATTCTGCCTCCTTGATTTGGCCGTCATCGAGTTCCGGTCTTCCTCTCGGAGATTTCCGTAGTTTGGCGCAGGGCGCTACTGGATAACTAGGGCAGAATCGATGCGGTCGCTCGCGCCCTTATCATCAGCTAGTTGGCTTCATTTGGGCAAGGCGCGAAGCTTTGCCTTCTTGTCGGTACCATGGGACATGTCTTAATATAGATGTAGGGCATGCTAAGTTTTCATGTAGGTGTACCTAACCTGCCAACGACTAAGGAGAAGGGTGTTCGACCAGTGACTGCAAAATTTTGTACAATTCAAAAAAAATGTATGTGGCATTAAAAAATGTTGGCACCTTCAACCGGTATTTGAAAATGTTTAACACGTATTCAATAAAATGTTGAAAACAAGTATTTCAAAAAATATTAACCATGTATTGGAAAAAGTCAACTTTATAAAAAATATTTTACATGTATATGAAAATATACAATTTGTATAAAAAATTGGACATCAAAACATATATTTTAAAAATATTATTAATTATTGAAAAATCTAGGCGTGTAAAAATTATTCTCTTTGTATAGAAATAATGTAGAATGTCTATGAAAAATTAGACATGTGTTGAAAAAAGTGAGCGAAAAAATAAAAAGAGGAATAAAAATAAATGAACGAGGAAACTTCAGAAAACAGGTGAAAACCGAAGAAATAAATAAATAAACCTGAAGAAAAAATAAAAAAGCATATTGAAACCTATGCATAACAGATAATTTTTTTTAGAAAAACTAGCATGTGCAACTATAGTATTGCTCGGCCCAATAACGACTCAATGTAGGCAAGCATGCCCATCACCAAGCTCTAGCACAATAGAGCTCTTAGGACTCTAGCTCTAGCCCAATATTGCATTTAAGTAGGATAACGGTGGCAGGAACTGATGACAACATGTTGTTTCTTTATGGCGAGTGTGCAGGGGGTATATGTGGTGGCCAGCCTGTTGAATACGTATTGTTAGTGTAGAAATGAAGTATGTCTACCAGGGATTAATGAGAAATTTGAAATTTCTCTCGGGAACTTTGAATCTCTCAAAACCCAGCAGTAGAAAGATAATAAGGAGTGAGCAGAACACGAAAAACAACTACCAAATGAGAACTAAGGCAAGCACCGAGAGACAATGACATAACCAAAATATAACTCACGACAGATAATCGAAAGTACATTGAATATAGACGTAATCGGTGATGCTCGATGGCGATAGGATTTAGAACAGGATTCAGAATCGCGTCCGGCTATAACCGGCTATTTAAAACATTGCAACGAAGGGTCCAAAATAACATTTTGAACTACTTATCTACCGTATAAAATGCAAATACAAAGCGACGAAATTAGTTAACCTGACCTGAGTTATCTACCGTCGCTGGGCAAAGTCCTGGCGGCGCGACGGCGGCGGAGCTTCCTCGATCGACGTCCTAGCACGGGGGCGTGGATCTCGTGGTGGCGGGCCTCCCTGGCGCGGTGGCGCGGATCTCGCAGTGGTGGCGGCGCCCGCACCTGCCAAGGTTTCGATGGTGGCGTGGGACGTCGACGACTAGCAGATCTCGGCGAGCATCTTCGGTGACGGACGACGGCAGCGGCTGGTGGTGTTGAGGCCCGATCTAGTACAACCTAAATGGTCCGTGACCAGTTTTGCGCTTGCTGCATTGCCATGTCTCCAATGAAGGAACGCCAAGGAACTCCTGGGCTAGTCTGGCGGCACGAGGACTGTCCGGGGCAGCGGTCCCGGGATGGTGGTGGTGGCCTCCTCCTTCGTCGGGGGCGCTCAGGCGCGTTGGGCGGCGGATGGCGGCGTGGGGGCCTGCTGGTCCGCTTCAAAGAATAAAGGTGGTATGGCCTTGTTGTTCTTCGAGCGCCAAGGCGTCAGGTCTGCTTCAATTCTGCCTCCTTGATTTGGCCGTCATCGAGTTCCGGTCTTCCTCTCGGAGATTTCCGTAGTTTGGCGCAGGGCGCTACTGGATAACTAGGGCAGAATCGATCGTCGCTCGCGCCTTATCATCAGCTAGTTGGCTTCATTTGGGCAAGGAGCGAAGCTTTGCCTTCTTGTCGGTACCATGGGACATGTCTTAATATAGATGTAGGGCATGCTAAGTTTTCATGTAGGTGTACCTAACCTGCCAAGCGACTAAGGAGAAGGGTGTTCGACCAGTGACTGCAAAATTTTGTACAATTCAAAAAAAATGTATGTGGCATTAAAAATGTTGGCACCTTCAACCTGTATTTGAAAATGTTTAACACGTATTCAATAAAATGTTGAAAACAAGTATTTCAAAAATATTAACCATGTATTGGAAAAAGTCAACTTTATAAAAATATTTTACATGTATATGAAAATATACAATTTGTATAAAAATTGGACATCAAAACATATATTTTAAAAATATTATTAATTATTGAAAAATCTAGGCGTGTAAAAATTATTCTCTTTGTATAGAAATAATGTAGAATGTCTATGAAAAAATTAGACATGTGTTGAAAAAGTGAGCGAAAAATAAAAAGAGGAATAAAAATAAATGAGCGAGGAAACTTCAGAAAACAGGTGAAAACCGAAGAAATAAATAAATAAACATGAAGACAAAAATTAAAAAGCATATTGAAACCTATGCATAACAGATATATTTTTTTAGAAAAACTAGCATGTGCAACTATAGTATTGCTCGGCCCAATAACGACTCAATGTAGGCAAGCATGCCCATCACCAAGCTCTAGCACAATAGAGCTCTTAGGACTCTAGCTCTAGCCCAATATTGCATTTAAGTAGGATAACGGTGGCAGGAACTGATGACAACATGTTGTTTCTTTATGGCGAGTTTGCAGGGGGTATATGTGGTGGTCAGCCTGTTGAATACGTATTGTTAGTGTAGAAATGAAGTATGTCTACCAGGGGTTAATGAGAAATTTGAAATTTCTCTCGGGAACTTTGAATCTCTCAAAACTCAGCAGTAGAAAGATAATAAGGAGTGAGCAGAACACGAAAAACAACTACCAAATGAGAACTAAGGCAAGCACCGAGAGACAATGACATAACCAAAATATAACTCACGACAGATAATCGAAAGTACATTGAATATAGACGTAATCGGTGATGCTCGATGGCGATAGGATTTAGAACAGGATTCAGAATCGCGTCTGGCTATAACCGGCTATTTAAAACATTGCAACGAAGGGTCCAAAATAACATTTTGAACTACTTATGTACCGTATAAAATGCAAATACAAAGCGACGAAATTAGTTAACCTGACCTGAGTTATCTACCGTCGCTGGGCAAAGTCTGGCGGCGCGACGGCGGCGGAGCTTCTCGATCGGACGTCCTAGCAGGCGTGGATCTCGTGGTGGCGGGCCTCCTGGCGCGGTGGCGCGGATCTCGCGATGGTGGCGGCGCCGCACCTGCCAAGGTTTCGATGGTGGCGTGGGACGTCGACGACTAGCAGATCTCGGCGAGCATCTTCGGTGACGGACGACGGCAGCGGCTGGTGGTGTTGAGGCCCGATCTAGTACAACCTAAATGGTCCGTGACCAGTTTTGCGCTTGCTGCATTGCCATGTCTCCAATGAAGGAACGCCAAGGAACTCCTGGGCTAGTCTGGCGGCACGAGGACTGTCCGGGGCAGCGGTCCCGGGATGGTGGTGGTGGCCTCCTCCTTCGTCGGGGGCGCTCAGGCGCGTTGGGCGGCGGATGGCGGCGTGGGGGCCTGCTGGTCCGCTTCAAAGAATAAAGGTGGTATGGCCTTGTTGTTCTTCGAGCGCCAAGGCGTCAGTTCTGCTTCAATTCTGCCTCCTTGATTTGGCCGTCATCGAGTTCCGGTCTTCCTCTCGGAGATTTCCGTAGTTTGGCGCAGGGCGCTACTGGATAACTAGGGCAGAATCGATGCGGTCGCTCGCGCCCTTATCATCAGCTAGTTGGCTTCATTTGGGCAAGGCGCGAAGCTTTGCCTTCTTGTCGGTACCATGGGACATGTCTTAATATAGATGTAGGGCATGCTAAGTTTTCATGTAGGTGTACCTAACCTGCCAACGACTAAGGAGAAGGGTGTTCGACCAGTGACTGCAAAATTTTGTACAATTCAAAAAAAATGTATGTGGCATTAAAAAATGTTGGCACCTTCAACCTGTATTTGAAAATGTTTAACACGTATTCAATAAAATGTTGAAAACAAGTATTTCAAAAAATATTAACCATGTATTGGAAAAAGTCAACTTTATAAAAAATATTTTACATGTATATGAAAATATACAATTTGTATAAAAAATTGGACATCAAAACATATATTTTAAAAATATTATTAATTATTGAAAAATCTAGACGTGTAAAAAATTATTCTCTTTGTATAGAAATAATGTAGAATGTCTATGAAAAAATTAGACATGTGTTGAAAAAAGTGAACGAAAAAATAAAAAGAGGAATAAAAATAAATGAACGAGGAAACTTCAGAAAACAGGTGAAAACCGAAGAAATAAATAAATAAACATGAAGACAAAAAATTAAAAAAGCATATTGAAACCTATGCATAACAGATATATTTTTTTAGAAAAACTAGCATGTGCAACTATAGTATTGCTCGGCCCAATAACGACTCAATGTAGGCAAGCATGCCCATCACCAAGCTCTAGCACAATAGAGCTCTTAGGACTCTAGCTCTAGCCCAATATTGCATTTAAGTAGGATAACGGTGGCAGGAACTGATGACAACATGTTGTTTCTTTATGGCGAGTTTGCAGGGGGTATATGTGGTGGTCAGCCTGTTGAATACGTATTGTTAGTGTAGAAATGAAGTATGTCTACCAGGGGTTAATGAGAAATTTGAAATTTCTCTCGGGAACTTTGAATCTCTCAAAACTCAGCAGTAGAAAGATAATAAGGAGTGAGCAGAACACGAAAAACAACTACCAAATGAGAACTAAGGCAAGCACCGAGAGACAATGACATAACCAAAATATAACTCACGACAGATAATCGAAAGTACATTGAATATAGACGTAATCGGTGATGCTCGATGGCGATAGGATTTAGAACAGGATTCAGAATCGCGTCTGGCTATAACCGGCTATTTAAAACATTGCAACGAAGGGTCCAAAATAACATTTTGAACTACTTATCTACCGTATAAAATGCAAATACAAAGCGACGAAATTAGTTAACCTGACCTGAGTTATTTACCGTCGTTGGGCAAAGTCCTGGCGGCGCGACGGCGGCGGAGCTTCCTCTATCGACGTCCTAGCACGGGGGCGTGGATCTCGTGGTGGCGGGCCTCCCTGGCGCGGTGGCGCAGATCTCGCAGTGGTGGCGGCGCCCGCACCTGCCAAGGTTTCGATGGTGGCGTGGGACGTCGACGACCAGCAGATCTCGGCGAGCATCTTCGGTGACGGACGACGGCAGCGGCTGGTGGTGTTGAGGCCCGATCTAGTACAACCTAGACGGTCCGTGACCAGTTTTGCGCTTGCTGCATTGCCATGTCTCCAATGAAGAGCGCCAAGGAACTCTGGGCTAGTCTGGCGGCACGAGGACTGTCCGGGCAGCGGTCCCGGATGGTGGTGGTGGCCTCCTCCTTCGTCGGGGCGCTCAGGCGCGTTGGGCGGCGGATGGCGGCGTGGGGGCCTGCTGGTCCGCTTCAAAGAATAAAGGTGGTTTGGCCTTGTTGTTCTTCGAGCGCCAAGGCGTCAGGTCTGCTTCAATTCTGCCTCCTTGATTTGGCCGTCATCGAGTTCCGGTCTTCCTCTCGGAGATTTCCGTAGTTTGGCGCAGGGCGCTACAGGATAACTAGGGCAGAATCGATGCGGTCGCTCACGCCCTTATCATCAGCTAGTTGGCTTCATTTGGTCAAGGCGCGAGCTTTGCCTTCTTGTCGGTACCATGGGACATGTCTTAATATAGATGTAGGGCATGCTAAGTTTTCATGTAGGTGTACCTAACCTGCCAACGACTAAGGAGAAGGGTGCTCGACCAGTGACTGCAAAATTTTGTACAATTCAAAAAAAATGTATGTGGCATTAAAAAATGTTGGCACCTTCAACCTCTATTTGAAAATGTTTAACACGTATTCAATAAAATGTTGAAAACAAGTATTTCAAAAAATATTAACCATGTATTGGAAAAAGTCAACTTTATAAAAAATATTTTACATGTATATGAAAATATACAATTTGTATAAAAATTGGACATCAAAACATATATTTTAAAATATTTTTAATTGTTGAAAAATCTAGACGTGTAAAAAATTATTCTCTTTGTATAGAAATAATGTAGAATGTCTATGAAAAGATTAGACATGTGTTGAAAAAAGTGAACGAAAAAATAAAAAGAGGAATAAAAATAAATGAGCGAGGAAACTTCAGAAAACAGGTGAAAACCAAAGAAATAAATAAATAAACATGAAGAAAAAAATTAAAAAAGCATATTGAAACCTATGCATAACAGATATATTTTTTTAGAAAAAACTAGCATGTGCAACTATAGTATTGCTCGGCCTAATAACGACTCAATGTAGGCAAGCATGCCCATCACCAAGCTCTAGCACAATAGAGCTCTTAGGACTCTAGCTCTAGCCCAATATTGCATTTAAGTAGGATAACGGTGGCAGGAACTGATGACAACATGTTGTTTCTTTATGGCGAGTTTGCAGGGGGTATATGTGGTGGTCAGCCTGTTGAATACGTATTGTTAGTGTAGAAATGAAGTATGTCTACCAGGGGTTAATGAGAAATTTGAAATTTCTCTCGGGAACTTTGAATCTCTCAAAACTCAGCAGTAGAAAGATAATAAGGAGTGAGCAGAACACGAAAAACAACTACCAAATGAGAACTAAGGCAAGCACCGAGAGACAATGACATAACCAAAATATAACTCACGACAGATAATCGAAAGTACATTGAATATAGACGTAATCGGTGATGCTCGATGGCGATAGGATTTAGAACAGGATTCAGAATCGCGTCCGGCTATAACCGGCTATTTAAAACATTGCAACGAAGAGTCCAAAATAACATTTTGAACTACTTATCTACCGTATAAAATGCAAATACAAAGCGACGAAATTAGTTAACCTGACCTGAGTTATCTACCGTCGCTGGGCAAAGTCCTGGCGGCGCGACGGCGGCGGAGCTTCCTCGATCGACGTCCTAGCACGGGGGCGTGGATCTCGTGGTGGCGGGCCTCCCTGGCGCGGTGGCGCAGATCTCGCAGTGGTGGCGGCGCCCGCACCTGCCAAGGTTTCGATGGTGGCGTGGGACGTCGACGACTAGCAGATCTCGGCGAGCATCTTCGGTGACGGACGACGGCAGCGGCTGGTGGTGTTGAGGCCCGATCTAGTACAACCTAGACGGTCCGTGACCAGTTTTGCGCTTGCTGCATTGCCATGTCTCCAATGAAGGAACGCCAAGGAACTCCTGGGCTAGTCTGGCGGCACGAGGACTGTCCGGGGCAGCGGTCCCGGGATGGTGGTGGTGGCCTCCTCCTTCGTCGGGGGCGCTCAGGCGCGTTGGGCGGCGGATGGCGGCGTGGGGGCCTGCTGGTCCGCTTCAAAGAATAAAGGTGGTTTGGCCTTGTTGTTCTTCGAGCGCCAAGGCGTCAGGTCTGCTTCAATTCCGCCTCCTTGATTTGGCCGTCATCGAGTTCCGGTCTTCCTCTCGGAGATTTCCGTAGTTTGGCGCAGGGCGCTACTGGATAACTAGGGCAGAATCGATGCGGTCGCTCACGCCCTTATCATCAGCTAGTTGGCTTCATTTGGTCAAGGCGCGAAGCTTTGCCTTCTTGTCGGTACCATGGGACATGTCTTAATATAGATGTAGGGCATGCTATGTTTTCATGTAGGTGTACCTAACCTACCAACGACTAAGGAGAAGGGTGCTCGACCAGTGACTGCAAAATTTTGTACAATTCAAAAAAAATGTATGTGGCATTAAAAAATGTTGGCACCTTCAACCTCTATTTGAAAATGTTTAACACGTATTCAATAAAATGTTGAAAACAAGTATTTCAAAAAATATTAACCATGTATTGGAAAAAGTCAACTTTATAAAAATATTTTACATGTATATGAAAATATACAATTTGTATAAAAATTGGACATCAAAACATATATTTTAAAAATATTTTTAATTATTGAAAAATCTAGGCGTGTAAAAATTATTCTCTTTGTATAGAAATAATGTAGAATGTCTATGAAAAATTAGACATGTGTTGAAAAAGTGAGCGAAAAAATAAAAGAGGAATAAAAATAAGTGAGCGAGGAAACTTCAGAAAACAGGTGAAAACCGAAGAAATAAATAAATAAACATGAATAAAAAATTAAAAAGCATATTGAAACCTATGCATAACAGATAATTTTTTTTAGAAAAACTAGCATGTGCAACTATAGTATTGCTCGGCCCAATAACGACTCAATGTAGGCAAACATGCCCATCACCAAGCTCTAGCACAATAGAGCTCTTAGGACTCTAGCTCTAGCCCAATATTGCATTTAAGTAGGATAACGGTGGCAGGAACTGATGACAACATGTTGTTTCTTTATGGCGAGTGTGCAGGGGGTATATGTGGTGGCCAGCCTGTTGAATACGTATTGTTAGTGTAGAAATGAAGTATGTCTACCAGGGGTTAATGAGAAATTTGAAATTTCTCTCGGGAACTTTGAATCTCTCAAAACCCAGCAGTAGAAAGATAATAAGGAGTGAGCAGAACACGAAAAACAACTACCAAATGAGAACTAAGGCAAGCACCGAGAGACAATGACATAACCAAAATATAACTCACGACAGATAATCGAAAGTAAATTGAGTATAGACGTAACCGGTCATGCTCGATGGCGATATGATTCAGAACAGGATTCAGAATCGCGTCTAGCTATAACTGGCTATTTAAAACTTTGCAACGAAGGGTCCAAAATAACATTTTGAACTACTTATCTACCGTATAAAATGCAAATACAAAGCGACGAAATTAGTTAACCTGGCCTGAGTTATCTACCGTCGCTGGGCAAAGTCCTGGCGGCGCGGCTGCGGCGGAGCTTGCTCAATCGACGTCCTAGCACCGGGCGGCGTGGATCTCGTGGTGGCGGGCCTCCCTGGCACGGCGGCACAGATCTCGCAGTGGTGGCAGCGCCCGCACCTGCCAATGTTTCGATGGTGGCGTGGGACCGCGACAACCAGCAGATCTCAGCGAGCATCTTCGGTGACGGACGACGGCAGTGGCTGGTGGTGTTGAGGCCCGATCTAGTATAACCTAGACGGTCCGTGACCAGTTTTGCGCTTGCTGCATTGCCATGTCTCCAATGAAGGAACGCCAAGGAACTCCTGGGCTAGTCTGGCGGCACGAGGACTGTCCGGGGCAGCGGTCCCGGGATGGTGGTGGTGGCCTCCTCCTTCGTCGGGGGCGCTCAGGCGCGTTGGGCGGCGGATGGCGGCGTGGGGGCCTGCTGGTCCGCTTCAAAGAATAAAGGTGGTATGGCCTTGTTGTTCTTCGAGCGCCAAGGCGTCAGGTCTGCTTCAATTCTGCCTCCTTGATTTGGCCGTCATCGAGTTCCGATCTTCCTCTCGGAGATTTCCGTAGTTTGGCGCAGGGCGCTACTGGATAACTAGGGCAGAATCGATGCGGTCGCTCACGCCCTTATCATCAGCTAGTTGGCTTCATTTGGGAAAGGCGCGAAGCTTTGCCTTCTTGTCGGTACCATGGGATATGTCTTAATATAGATGTAGTGCATGCTAAGTTTTCATGTAGGTGTACCTAACCTGCCAACGACTAAGGAGAAGGGTGTTCGACCAGTGACTGCAAAATTTTGTACAATTCAAAAAAAATGTATGTGGCACTAAAAAATGTTGGCACCTTCAACCTGTATTTGAAAATGTTTAACACGTATTCAATAAAATGTTGAAAACAAGTATTTCAAAAAATATTAACCATGTATTGGAAAAAGTCAACTTTATAAAAAATATTTTACATGTATATGAAAATATACAATTTGTATAAAAAATTGGACATCAAAACATATATTTTAAAAATATTATTAATTATTGAAAAATCTAGACGTGTAAAAAATTATTCTCTTTGTATAGAAATAATGTAGAATGTCTATGAAAAAATTAGACATGTGTTGAAAAAAGTGAACGAAAAAATAAAAAGAGGAATAAAAATAAATGAACGAGGAAACTTCAGAAAACAGGTGAAAACCGAAGAAATAAATAAATAAACATGAAGAAAAAAATTTAAAAAAGCATATTGAAATCTATGCATAACAGATAATTTTTTTTAGAAAAACTAGCATGTGCAACTATAGTATTGCTCGGCCCAATAACGACTCAATGTAGGCAAGCATGCCCATCACCAAGCTCTAGCACAATAGAGCTCTTAGGACTCTGGCTCTAGCACAATATTGCATTTAAGTAGGATAACGGTGGCAGGAACTGATAACAACACGTTGTTTCTTTATGGCGAGTGTGCAGGGGGTATATGTGGTGGCCAGCCTGCTGAATACGTATTGTTAGTGTAGAAATGAAGAATGTCTACCAGGGGTGAATGAGAAATTTGAAATTTCTCTCGGGAACTTTGAATCTCTCAAAGCCCAGGAGTAGAAAGATAATAAGGAGTGAGCAGAACATGAAAAACAACTACCAAATGAGAACTAAGGCAAGCACCGAGAGACAATGACATAACCGAAATATAACTCACGACAGATAATCGAAAGTAAATTGAGTATAGACGTAACCGGTCATGCTCGATGGCGATAGGATTCAGAACAGGATTCAGAATCGCGTCCGGCTATAACTGGCTATTTAAAACATTGCAACGAAGGGTCCAAAATAACATTTTGAACTACTTATCTACCGTATAAAATGCAAATACAAAGCGACGAAATTAGTTAACCTGACCTGAGTTATCTACCGTCGCTGGGCAAAGTCCTGGCGGCGCGGCTGCGGCGGAGCTTCCTCAATCGACGTCCTAGCACGGGGCGGCGTGGATCTCGTGGTGGCGGGCCTCCCTGGCGCGGCGGCACAGATCTCGCAGTGGTGGCAGCGCCCGCACCTGCCAATGTTTCGATGGTGGCGTGGGACGGCGACAACCAGCAGATCTCAGCGAGCATCTTCGGTGACGGACGACGGCAGCGGCTGGTGGTGTTGAGGCCCGATCTAGTACAACCTAGACGGTCCGTGACCAGTTTTGCGCTTGCTGCATTGCCATGTCTCCAATGAAGGAACGCCAAGGAACTCCTGGGCTAGTCTGGCGGCACGAGGACTGTCCGGGGCAGCGGTCCCAGGATGGTGGTGGTGGCCTCCTCCTTCGTCGGGGGCGCTCAGGCGCGTTGGGCGGCGGATGGCGGCGTGGGGGCCTGCTGGTCCGCTTCAAAGAATAAAGGTGGTATGGCCTTGTTGTTCTTCGAGCGCCAAGGCGTCAGGTCTGCTTCAATTCTGCCTCCTTGATTTGGCCGTCATCGAGTTCCGGTCTTCCTCTCGGAGAATTCCGTAGTTTGGCGCAGGGCGCTACTGGATTACTAGGGCAGAATCGATGCGGTCGCTCGCGCCCTTATCATCAGCTAGTTGGCTTCATTTGGGCAAGGCGCGAAGCTTTGCCTTCTTGTCGGTACCATGGGACATGTCTTAATATAGATGTAGGGCATGCTAAGTTTTCATGTAGGTGTACCTAACCTGCCAACGACTAAGGAGAAGGGTGTTCGACCAGTGACTGCAAAATTTTGTACAATTCAAAAAAAATGTATGTGGCATTAAAAAATGTTGGCACCTTCAACCTGTATTTGAAAATGTTTAACACGTATTCAACAAAATGATGAAAACAAGTATTTCAAAAAATATTAACCATGTATTGGAAAAAGTCAACTTTATAAAAATATTTTACATGTATATGAAAATATACAATTTGTATAAAAATTGGACATCAAAACATATATTTTAAAAATATTATTAATTATTGAAAAATCTAGGCGTGTAAAAATTATTCTCTTTGTATAGAAATAATGTAGAATGTCTATGAAAAATTAGACATCTGTTGAAAAAGTGAGCGAAAAAATAAAAGAGGAATAAAAATAAATGAGCGAGGAAACTTCAGAAAACAGGTGAAAACTGAAGAAATAAATAAATAAACATGAAGAAAAAAAATTAAAAAAGCATATTGAAACCTATGCATAACAGATATTTTTTTTTAGAAAAACTAGCATGTGCAACTATAGTATTGCTCGGCCCAATAACGACTCAATGTAGGCAAGCATGCCCATCACCAAGCTCTAGCACAATAGAGCTCTTAGGACTCTAGCTCTAGCCCAATATTGCATTTAAGTAGGATAACGGTGGCAGGAACTGATAACAACACGTTGTTACTTTATGGCGACTGTGCAGGGGGTATATGTGGTGGCCAGCCTGTTGAATACGTATTGTTAGTGTAGAAATGAAGTATGTCTACCAGGGGTTAATGAGAAATTTGAAATTTCTCTCGGGAACTTTGAATCTCTCAAAACCCAACAGTAGAAAGATAATAAGGAGTGAGCAGAACACGAAAAACAACTACCAAATGAGAACTAAGGCAAGCACCAAGAGACAATGACATAACCAAAATATAACTCACGACAGATAATCGAAAGTACATTGAATATAGACGTAATCGGTGATGCTCGATGGCGATAGGATTTAGAACAGGATTCAGAATCGCGTTCGGCTATAACCGGCTATTTAAAACATTGCAACGAAGGGTCCAAAATAACATTTTGAACTACTTATCTACCGTATAAAATGCAAATACAAAGCGACGAAATTAGTTAACCTGACCTGAGTTATCTACCGTCGCTGGGCAAAGTCCTGGCGGCGCGACGGCGGCGGAGCTTCCACGATCGACGTCCTAGCACGGGGGCGTGGATCTCGTGGTGGCGGGCCTCCCTGGCGCGGTGGCGCAGATCTAGCAGTGGTGGCGGCGCCCGCACCTGCCAAGGTTTCGATGGTGGCGTGGGACGTCGACGACCAGCAGATCTCGGCGAGCATCTTCGGTGACGGACGACGGCAGCGGCTGGTGGTGTTGAGGCCCGATCTAGTACAACCTAGACGGTCCGTGACCAGTTTTGCGCTTGCTGCATTGCCATGTCTCCAATGAAGGAACGCCAAGGAACTCCTGGGCTAGTCTGGCGGCACGAGGACTGTCCGGGGCAGCGGTCCCGGGATGGTGGTGGTGGCCTCCTCCTTCGTCGGGGGCGCTCAGGCGCGTTGGGCGGCGGATGGCGGCGTGGGGGCCTGCTAGTCCGCTTCAAAGAATAAAGGTGGTATGGCCTTGTTGTTCTTCGAGCGCCAAGGCGTCAGGTCTGCTTCAATTCTGCCTCCTTGATTTGGCCGTCATCGAGTTCCGGTCTTCCTCTCGGAGATTTCCGTAGTTTGGCGCAGGCGCTCTTGGATAACTAGGGCAGAATCGATCGGTCGCTCACGCCTTATCATCAGCTAGTTGGCTTCATTTGGGCAAGGCGCGAAGCTTTGTCTTCTTGTCGGTACCATGGGACATGTCTTAATATAGATGTAGGGCATGCTAAGTTTTCATGTAGGTGTACCTAACCTGCCAATGACTAAGGAGAAGGGTGTTCGACCAGTGACTGCAAAATTTTGTACAATTCAAAAAAAATGTATGTGGCATTAAAAAATGTTGGCACCTTCAACCTCTATTTGAAAATGTTTAACACGTATTCAATAAAATGTTGAAAACAAGTATTTCAAAAAATATTAACCATGTATTGGAAAAAGTCAACTTTATAAAAAATATTTTACATGTATATGAAAATATACAATTTGTATAAAAAATTGGACATCAAAACATATATTTTAAAAATATTATTAATTATTGAAAAATCTAGACGTGTAAAAAATTATTCTCTTTGTATAGAAATAATGTAGAGTGTCTATGAAAAAATTAGACATGTGTTGAAAAAAGTGAACGAAAAAATAAAAAGAGGAATAAAAATAAGTGAACGAGGAAACTTCAGAAAACAGGTGAAAACCGAAGAAATAAATAAATAAACATGAATAAAAAAATTAAAAAAGCATATTGAAACCTATGCATAACAGATAATTTTTTTTAGAAAAACTAGCATGTGCAACTATAGTATTGCTCGGCCCAATAACGACTCAATGTAGGCAAGCATGCCCATCACCAAGCTCTAGCACAATAGAGCTCTTAGGACTCTAGCTCTAGCCCAATATTGCATTTAAGTAGGATAACGGTGGCAGGAACTGATGACAACATGTTGTTTCTTTATGGCGAGTGTGCAGGGGGTATATGTGGTGGCCAGCCAGTTGAATAGTTGAATACGTATTGTTAGTGTAGAAATGAAGTATGTCTACCAGGGGTTAATGAGAAATTTGAAATTTCTCTCGGGAACTTTGAATCTCTCAAAACCCAGCAGTAGAAAGATAATAAGGAGTGAGCAGAACACGAAAAACAACTACCAAATGAGAACTAAGGCAAGCACCGAGAGACAATGACATAACCAAAATATAACTCACGACAGATAATCGAAAGTACATTGAATATAGACGTAACCGGTGATGCTCGATGGCGATAGGATTTAGAACAGGATTCAGAATCGCGTCCGGCTATAACCGGCTATTTAAAACAAAATAAATGATAAAAAAATAACATAGTACTCAAGAAATAATTGCAAACATTAGTAAATAGACATTACATGAATAAGTGAAATAATACTATAAATTGAATAACGTAACTAAATGTAGAAATGAATTAGAAAGAATCAAGATAAGTGTACAATAACTGAAAGAAGATAACTAGAAATATGCTAGAGCATAGCAATAAATGATATACTATAAGTGAACATACAGTATAATTAGATCATGAATAATAGTATAATAGTAGAACATATAGTAAGCAAGCTGAACATAGATACAAGTAGAATAGAGCAGCTCAAGTAGCAGCATAATCATTGAGATACTAAGAATTATGTAGAAGCGATTGATGTACATGAGTCAATGAACGAATGTGCGCACTACGTGATCGACGAACATAGTACAGAAAGATGAGGACTACGGTCTGGAGCATGGAGTCGAATATGACGCAGATGTGAACGTTATGCTATGTTGCCATGAGTGCTATAGCAATCAACGTGCTAATGCGTAGTGGCACGTGGCTGCTACGACGCGTGCTGATCTTGCAGGCGCTGCTCATGCTGATCGCATCAGTGCCTGCAAGCGATCTGGATGTCGCGTGGCATGGCTGTGAGATGTACGTGCGTGGAAGCTAAGCTATTTGACAAGAGTTGGCTAGTGCTCAGGTTAGCTCGATCGAGTGTCGATCTACAGTATGTGAGTATCTATTGAGCTGTACTATGACTATGAGACATCTTATACTGAGATATGCAGGAAGTACAGCGTTGAATGAGATGCATATGTGTATGATTAAGCGATGCATGTCATATACTAATGACTAATCTTAGATATGTACATGATACATGTCAAGTTAGAATGTACATAGCTTGCACGATAACTATGAGATGTGTACGAATAGATGCAGAAGACTAATGTGATGTTGCAATCATAGCATTGACATTGATGATCGATATATAGTAGAAAGAGAATTAACTGCAGGTATCAGAAGTTATGCAAATGAAGCATATACTGAATATTAGATAATGCTACATGATACTAGAAGATAATATGAGCAAATTGCAGATCATAGCAGAATGACGTAATCGTAGCTATGACGTATGGAACAACTAACATGAATAACATGACATATTGATGCAAGATATAGTATTTAATCGAAATTGATTGTAACGTGCATGATCGATGCATCGATTCAAGTCAGATCAGCATAAGCGATCAGTCTGTGAGCATAGAATGGGACAGATGCGTGGCATGTACGTGTGACAGTCGATTGAGTGCATTGCATGTTGGATGAGTCATATATTGACTTGAGATAGATATGCCTTCATGATTCTGGCATTGCTGATGCATCGCCATAATCGAGTCTGTGCACTGAGAGTCAGTTAAGCAGTTGATGTCGATGTAAGTAAGCGTGATAGTAATGATAGATGTCTAGATTCACAGATGAAATGCACATTAGTAAGGCTCAGACAGCATTCTAGCATACTGACAGTGATACATCGAATCTTAGCATCATTATGAATACATAGCATAGCAGTTAAATGCTGATCCTAAGGTGATAGATGACTAGCAGATTGACACTGTAGATACATAGGAATGCGATACAATTGATAGGACAAGTTAAGACATGAAGCTGTCAGAAAATCGTAGTTAATGCTGATAGCTAAACTGATACGAATGAACTGCAGATAGTAGTTGACTAGAGTAGACATCATAGACTGCATTAAACATTGCATATCATTGATGGCACGATAAGTGATGTCATTGATTAGCGTCATGAGAGATGATCTAGAAGATAAGTGAGATGAACGATCTAGAACTGACATCGAATAGTACAGCTAATGATCGTAGTAGCTAGTAATGGAGGACGCATGCATTCTACGTACAGAGTCTAACTAACTTATATACATAGCATAATACTGCAAAATATATCAAATCAATGGGTAGAGATTCTGGATCGATCAGGCGTCTGACATGATAGGTAGTAGCATTATGGCAATGATGAATCAAAATTAAAATGCCGAAAAATGAGAAGTACAAATAATTGCAGATAGGGCTATGCGGTACAAGCGGGATTATGTAGTTTGAAGGCAAGTATAGAGATAGTGGAGGGATTTAGAAAACGAATGAATATGGCAGACAATAATTGAATTAGGGAGTAGACATATGAATTACTAATCATGGTGAAATTTACTGTGTGAATTGGGATAGACAGATTGGCTAACATATGGCTAAAAGGTTAGAGGAGAATGTGAAACGATCTAAATACAGATGAAAAAATAGATAAAAATGTCAATATAATAACGAAAATGAACATATATTAAAGTTATATTAAAAATATAAAATTTCTGAAAAGATTGAAAGTTTAAAAAATGGAAAATGAATTAAAAAATTATAGGATAAAAGACGAATCAAATCGAGGAAAAGTTAATAAAAACTGAAAAATAAAAAAGATGTCCTATATCAATGTTTAAAAATTTAAGACTGGATTAAAAATGCTAAGGCAAGCACCGAGAGACAATGACATAACCAAAATATAACTCACGACAGATAATCGAAAGTACATTGAGTATAGGCGTAATCGGTGATGCTCGATGGCGATAGGATTTAGAACAGGATTCAGAATCGCGTCCGGCTATAACCGGCTATTTAAAACATTACAACGAAGGGTCCAAAATAACATTTTGAACTACTTATCTACCGTATAAAATGCAAATACAAAGCGGCGAAATTAGTTAACTTGACCTGAGTTATCTACCGTCGTTGGGCAAAATCTGGCGGCGCGACGGCGGCGGAGCTTCCTCGTCGGCGTCCTAGCGAGGCGTGGATCTCGTGGTGGCGGGCCTCCTGGCGCGGCGGCGCAGATCTCGCAGTGGTGGCGGCGCCCGCACCTGCCAAGGTTTCGATGGTGGCGTGGGACGTCGACGACCAGCAGATCTCGGCGAGCATCTTCGGTGACGGACGACGGCAGCGGCTGGTGGTGTTGAGGCCCGATCTAGTACAACCTAGATGGTCCGTGACCATTTTTGCGCTTGCTGCATTGCCATGTCTCCAACGAAGGCACGCCAAGGAGCTCCTAGGCTAGTCTGGCGGCACGAGGACTGACCGGGCCAGCGGTCCCGGGCATGGTGGTGGTGGTCTCCTCCTTCGTCGGGGGCGGTCGGGCCGTTGGGTGGCGGATGGCGGCGTGGGGGCCTGCTGGTCTGCTGCAAAGAATAAAGGTGGTATGGCCTTGCTGTTCTTCGGGCACCAAGGCGTCGATCTGCTTCAATTCTGCCTCCTTGATTTGGCTGCCGTCGGGTTCCGGTCTTCCTCTCGGAGATTTCCACAGTTTGGCACAGGGCGCTATTGGATATCTAGAGCGGAATCGATGCGGTCGCTCGCGCCCTTATGATCAACTAGTTGGCTTCATTTGGGCGAGGCGTGAAGCTTCGCCTTCTTGTCGGTACCATAGGATATGTATTAATATAGATTTTCATTGTAACACCCCGGACGTAACTTTCCATATTTGTAACTCCAACTCTTGCCATTTTCGGCATTGTGATATGATTTTCCCTCCGTGGTTGGGTTTTCTTCATTTTTCATTTTGTCCATGTCATGCATTTTATATCATGTCATCATGTGTATCGCATTTGCATACGTGTTCGTCTCATGATTCGAGCATTTTCCGTTGTCCGTTTTGCAATCCGGCACTCCTATCTCCCCGGCGGCCTCTTTTACGTTTTTCGTGTGCGGTACTAAACCTTCTCGGAATGGACCTAGGTTTGTCTAGTGGCCTTGGTATACCACCGTAGACCACGGTCAAGTTTCGGGTCATTTGGAGCTCGTTTGGTACTCCAGCGGTTAACCGCACTCTCGCAAAGGCCTCTTTTGAGTTGCAGCCCAACACCCTCCAAAATAGTCCAATAACCCATCTAAGTCACTTCCATGCTCTCCGTCGTTCGATCACGATCGTGTGGAAAACTGCACCTCATTTGGACTCTCCTAGCTCCTCTATGCCTATTTAAGCAAACCCCCATTCCAATCTCGGGTCTAACCCTAGCCTTCCCCTACCTCGCGCCCGGACGAAACGTCCGCGCCGCCCGGACACGTCCGGCTCCCTCCGCGCCGCCGCCCTCGGCCAATCAGGGCGTGACACGTGGCCCGCCGCCGCCTCCGCCGCTGCTGACCCTGCGGGCCCACGGCCGCCCGCCCGCCCGGCCAGGCCGCGCCGCCTCCCTGCGCCCGAGCTCCAGCGCCTCCGCGCCCGCCGCCGCCGCCAGCGCCAGCCCGCCGCCGCCGCAGCGCGCGCCTTGCCGCCACTGCCGCCCAGCCTCCCTCCACGCCGCCGTCCCCGCCCGCGCCCGGCCGCCCGCTCCAGTGTCGCGCCGCCACCTCCGGCGCCCGCCTCCCTCGCAGCCGGCCCGCCTCCTCTCCCTCCTCTGGCGCTCAGCGCTCCGTGAACCACCGCCGCCGCCCTCGATCCGGATCGGCCGGATCCCGATCTACCGAGCCGTTGACTTCTTCCCCCCCTCTAAATTCTCCTAAGTTTTTAATCCTATGATATTTCGTGGCATTTTCAACATAGCTTAACTTTGCATCTGTAGCTCCATTTTGCGCGTGTAATATGTCAAAATGTTCGCCTCGAAGAGTAGATCATTTCATATCATTGCATCATTTTCATTTGTGCTCATCTTGATGCCCGAAATGCTGTTGGAAGAGGGCTATGTGATGTTAGTTTCTGTTTCGCAACAGAACTTGCACTTTTGTTATTTTTGCTATGATTGATGTATCCATCCTATGAATTTGAGTCCTACATGTGTTTTGTAATATGCCATGCCATCTTTCCAGGGGTGTATGCCATGTATTTTTGTGATCTATGTGGTGACTAGCACAAGCATGCAAAGTAGGTGTCCTGATGTTGCTGTTTTCAGCCCTGTTTAGCTGATATTTTGATGCCATGTTAACTTGATGCTACCGAGAGATCTATGTATATTTGGAGATACTTCAGTAAGGATGTTTTGTTAAACATGTCTTGCTCTATCCATCCATGCCTTTGTTTGAAATTATGGAGTGCCATAGCCTGAGTCAATCGAGCTCTACTTTTGCTATCAAATGTTTCCTGGCAGATTGTTTACATGTTATTCAATTTTGCCTAGGTTGTTGTGGTTGATCCATGTATGCTATGTTATTGTTCTTGCCATGTATGTCTTCTATGCCATGTCTTATTGATGTATGTATGCTTAGTTTATCATATAAGGCTCTGTAGTGAGTGCATTGAGCTTGTAAACATGCCTACTTGTTATCAGTTTTTGACATGCCATGTTGCTGAATCTGTTAACGAAACTTTCGATATTGACATGGGTGTTACTATATTTTCCGATCCTTTTTGGCTTATGGTCAGTAAGGGACTTTTGTTCTATGCTTTGTGTAGATTCATGCCATGCCTTGTTTTGCTATTATAAGGTCCTGTAGCATTTAGTTTTGCTGCTCTGAACATTGCTACCTGATGCTGTTTTTGCCATGTCCAGCCTGATATTTTGTGCACTTTTGCCATGCTTGTTTGAACCTGTTATGATGTGAACTAGCCGTAGCTCAGTGCTCATCTTTTGTCAAGCATCTTGTGTAGATCACTTCCATATACTTTGTTGGTACGTTTGGGTGCAGTAGCTTAATTTCTTGTTGCTTGCTAAGTGGCATCATGCTGTTAATGGCAGATTTGTGCCATTCTTGTTTTGCTTGTCATTTGCAAACCGTGCATCCGATTCGGTGATCTTTATATCGATTTCAACGAAATCATCTCATCTTTCAGTGGCATACTTGGTTTGCCAATTTGATGCCTGGTTCATCATTTTCCTTCCGCGCGCGCATCGCATTGCATATCACATCCCGCATATCATGCCATATTTTGCATCATGTTGATTGTGCATTGCACCGTGATTTATTGTGGTTCCTTTGTTTGTGTTCTTGCTTTGGATAGAGCCGGAGGCGAATGCGTGAGCGAGGAACCTGTTGAGAACGCTTACGAGGATCAAGCTTTCGACAACTCGAGAACATTGCGAGCAAGATGACCATACCCTCGAAATCACTTCTATCTTTGCTATGCTAGTTGCTCGCTCTTTTGCTATGCCTATGCTGCGATGCCTACCACTTGCTATACCATGCCACCTATATTGCCATGTCAGCCCCTAACCATCCTTTCCTAGCAAACCGTTGATTGGCTATGTTACCGCTTTGCTCAGCCCCTCTTATAGCGTTGCTAGTTGCAGGTGAAGCTAAAGTTTGTTCCCTGTTGGAACATGGAGATGTTGTTCCTTGTTGGAACATGTTTACTTGTTGGTAATATCACAATATATATATCTGCTATAATTAATGCATCTATATACTTGGTAAAGGGTGGAAGGCTCGGCCTTATGCCTGGTGTTTTGTTCCACTCTTGCCACCCTAGTTTCCGTCATACCGGTGTTATGTTCCTTGATTTCGCGTTCCTTACACGGTTGGGTGATTTATGGGACCCCCTTGATAGTTCGCTTTGAATAAGACTCGTCCAGCAAGGCCCAACTTTGGTTTTACCTTTTGCCACCTAAGCCTTTTCCCCCGGGTTTTCGCGAGCCCGAGGGTCATCTTTATTTAACCCCGGGCCAATGCTCCTCTCGGCGTTGGTCCAAACTAAACCACTTGCGGTGCCACCCGAGGCAACTTGGGGCATCTTGGTTGCCGTCGTCTGCTCATCCGGTGTGCCACGAGAGCGAGATATGTGCAGCTCCTATCGGGATTTGTCGGCACATTCGGGCGGCTTTGCTGGTCTTGTTTTATTGCTGTCGAAATGTCTTGTAGTCCGGCATTTCGAGATTGATCGGGTCTTCCCGGTAGAAGGAATATCCTTCGTTGACCGTGAGAGCTTATAATGGGCTAAGTTGGGACACCCCTGTAGGGTAATATCTTTCGAAAGCCGTGCCCGCGGTTATGAGGCAGATGGGAATTTGTTAATGTCCGGTTGTAGAAAACCCGAAGTTGACCTCTAATAAAATACACATCAACCGCGTGTGTAACCGTGATGGTCTCTTCTCGGCGGAGTCCGGGAAGTGAACACGGTGTTGGAGTTATGTCTGACGTAAGTAGTTCAGGATCACTTCTTGATCGCTACTAGCTTCACGACCGTGCTTTGCTCCTCTTCTCGCTCTCTTTTGCGAATGTAGCCACCATATATGCTAGTCGCTTGCTGCAGCTCCACCTTACAACTATGTCCTTCCTATAAGCTTAAATAGTCTTGATCTCGCGGGTGTGAGATTGCTGAGTCCCCGTGACTCACAGATTCTACCAAAACAGTTGCAGGTTCCGGCGATGCGGTCAGGTGGCGAACCGAGCTCAAGTGGGAGTTCGATGAGGGCGTGGTCGTTACTATGTGTCTTTTCCTGATGATCAGTGGTGCCCAGTTGGGACGATCGGGGATCTGTGTAGCTTTTGGGGTATCTTCTTTTATTTTGGTTCCGTAGTCGGACCTTGAGTGTACTCTGTATGATGGATTTTTATTTATGTACTGTGTGAAGTGGCGACTGTAAGCCAACTATGTATCTCTTTTCCCTTATGTATTACATGGGTTGTGTGAAGATTACCTCACTTGCGACATTGCTTTCAATGCGGTTATGCCTCTAAGTCGTGCCTCGACACGTGGGAGATATAGCCGCATCGAGGGCGTTACATTCATGAAACGGACGGAGGTGGAGAAATCATGGTGGCTGCGATCCGAGGTTGGTATTGGCAGAGAGGGTACTGGTTGTGTTGAGGACAATGCGGCGCAGGTTCTCCCTATGTGTTAGGTGTTTGGTGACTTGCAGCAGCAGCCTTGGCAAGCGAGGGTGGCAACATAGGTGGACTGCATTCTTGGTGGTGCTCCTCGAGTATCGAGCCACGATTTCAAGGGTGTAAATCCAAGGTCTGCCTTCATTGGTTGTACCTGGCAATGGCCTTGTTGAAGGCATTGTTTTGGATCTCGGACTTTCTCCAGGGTGAAAACCCAAGATCTTCGATCAGGCAGCGATGTGCTTTGTTTCCTTCTTGGAGGCGTCGTTTTGGAGAATCTCGTTTGTAGTACTGGTGTTGTCTTCGGTGGTGGTTAGAGTGCTACTGTTGTGAATGTCAACACCGTAACGGGTCTTTGTTTTCTTTCTTCTCTTTTTTATATTTTTTCTGGGCTGTGTGCATTCCTGATATCTTTAGACATCTTGTTGATGCAGAGAAAATTGGGTGTATTTGATATCATCGTGACGTTAATATATTCCTTTTATGGAAAAATCTACCGTAACCTGTTTGCTTTTACACTGCAGGCAACGGCACGCCCACTCGCCTTCTTCTATAAATGCCCTCCACCTCCTTGGCTTCCCAATCAGATCGCACCCCTCTTTGAGGGGTCCGTCCTTGTGACGGTTAGGGTTTCTGGTGTGGGCGATCCCAAGGCGATCTGCCATCGTTTCTGTGCAAGCCCGCCTAGGGTTGAGCGATCACGCATCTCCAGCCTCGATCTCCTCCCTGGTTATTCTCGCCGGGGAAAGGGCTTCCTCTGCTGCCACCGATCTCGTCCCACCACGTCCATCCACCCATCCACCATAAGCCTTCTGGGAGTACTAGGGCTCCTGGTCGTAAACCACCTGCTACCTAGATCTCGAGTGTCCAGTGTTTGGATAGGCGTGATGGAGGGGGTAGAGGGGATGTTGAGGAAGATGAAGCTGTCGGAGGCAGAGAAGAAGGGGGTGAAGGTGGGGTGGAGGAAGACGATGGAGAAACAGAAGGAGGGGCGATGCTGAAGGCGATGGGGAAGCTCATGTCGGAGAAGCCGGGGTACGTCGCAGGGATGGAGTTGGCGCTGCGGAAAGCGTGGTGCCCGATGAATCGTCTGGAGGTTAAGGAGATGGGAGGGAATAGATTCCTGTTTATTTTCGAGAGAGAGGCAGGGAGGAGGAAAGCGGTAGAGAATGGACCTTGGACCTTTGGGAAAGAATTACTAGTCATGGAGGAGTTCGATCCGGCAAAGACCATAGATGATTATAAGTTCGACAAAGTGCCAATCTGGGTAAGGATTTTTAATGTGCCACTGGGTTTGATGTGCAAAGAATTGGCAGAAGATATGGGCGAGAATATTGGTGATCTGATAGAGGTGGACACAGGAGAGGATGGGACAGCGGTTGCGCAATGCTTGAGGGTCAAAGTGCGGATTATGGTAAAGGAGCCTCTTATGAGGGGAATGTTCCTGGATGATGAGGAGGATGCAGACGGGGATACAGTGGTAAAGGCAAAGGGGGGAGAGGAGGAAGAAGAACCAAAAATCTGGTGCCACTTTCAATACGAGTTCCTTCCGGACTTCTGCTATACATGCGGCATCATGGGGCATACTGACCGTGAATGCAAGACAAAGCTGAAAAGGGGGAGGTGGCTGAGTATGGGAGATGGCTACGTTACTTGCCAGAAGCATATCAGGGCGGTGAGGAGAGGGGGAGGCAGATTATGGAATTCAGTGGTGGAGCCAACAGAAGGAAGTACGGATGGACTAACAACAGCGGCAGGTCAGGAAGTGATGGTCCTTCTTGGAGGAAGAATACAGAAGGGTCGGAGAGAGGCAGTGGGATTGGCCGCCATAGGAATGATGGGGAGGAGGTTACCAGTCCACTCAAGATAAAAAAACACGACCGGGGTAGCCCCAAGCAGGAGAACCGATGTGGCGAAGCAGCTGGGATTCCAGAGCGATACAGGAAGTGGCGGACAGGTCAAAGGACCCCAAATCATACAGAAGGGAGCCTCAACTGTGGAGGTACTGGAGGGGGGTCCAAAAGAAGGAGGGAGTTTGATCAAAGGAGTGGCTCCGGTAAAAGGAGGGGAGAACGAAGATAGTATCGAGGAAGCAAAGTTGATGGCCAGTAAGGTGGGGGAGGGAGTACGGGGTCAATCAGCAGATACAAGCGGGCTGGCCGTTGTACATAATGAAGGTGAGAAGCAGAATTCAATGGGGAAAGGGGGGAGGTACAAGAAGAAAGGAAGGGAGGGAAGGGTTTTGGGGCATGCTGATAATGTCCTCCTTGAGAAGAAGAGAGGTGGGGATGACATGTTGGTTGAGGAGCTGAACCTGGAGAGCAAGAAGAGCAGGCTAGAAGGGCACGGTGCAGAGGGTGTGGAGGTCACAAAAACTGCTAAAGCGGGGCTGTCGGAACAGCCCTGCGTGCCCCAATGAAGCTTATCTCCTGGAATTGCCGGGGGTTGGGGAACGGCCTGGCGATTCGTGGTCTTCTGGATCTCCAGAAGAAGGAGGACCCCGATGTTCTGTTTTTGTCGGAGACGAAGATGAAGCAACGTAGATTGGAATGGTTAAGGTGGAAGATGAACATGACTTGTTTGATGGTGAAGAACTGTGAGGGACAGAGTGGGGGATTGGCCATGTTCTGGAAGAAAGAAGTGAACCTGCGCATTGTCGGTTTTATGTCCAAATATCATATTGATGCGGAGATCACTGAGGAGGATGGTTTCAAGTGGAGGTTTATGGGTGTTTATGGTGAGCCGAAGATGAGTGAGAAAAATAAAACCTGGAGCCTCATGAGGAATCTGAAACACCACAATAATAAACCGTGGCTTTGTGCGGGCGACTTCAATGAAGTTTTACATAGCTGGGAGAAGGAAGGGGGGGGGGGTTCCACGCAGCCAGGCATGTATGGATCGGTTTAAATCAGCTCTCGAAGTATGTGAATTGGATGACCTTGGCTTTACGGGAGATGCGTTTACTTGGAGGAATAACAACCATACTGCGTGCGATTATGTCAAGGAGCGGCTGGATAGGGCTGTAGCTACGCAATCATGACGTAACCGTTTTCCTGCTTACAAGGTGATTAATGGCGACCCGTTCCACTCGGACCACAGACCAATTATCATAGATACGACCGGGGCAGCAGCAATCAGGATAGGAGACCCGCAGAATCGTATGCCTAGGTTTGAGGCAAGATGGCTAGATGAAGAAGGGTGTAGGGAGATAGTGCAAAATGCATGGGAGAGGGAGAAGAATATAGAAGGAAAGGAAGCTGCAGGAGCAGCGAGGGGGGTGCTGAAGGAAGTATTTGATTGGAGCAAGAACGTCCTCGGCGACCTTGAGAAAAGAATTCATAGACTAAAGAAAGAACTCGAGGCTGTAAGAAGGAAGAGTATTGATGACGAGCAGGTTCAGAGGGAGCATATGCTGCGATTCAAATTGAGTTGGCTGGAGGACCAGTTAGAAACATATTGGAAACAACGGGCGCACATCAATTGGATGAAGTGGGGAGACCGAAATACAAAATTTTTCCATGCGGCAGCGTCGGAGAGGAGGAGGAAGAATAGGATCAAGAAGCTAAGAAGGGATGACGGGACTGTGGTGGAGAGGAAGGAGGAGCTGAAGGAAGTTGTAACTAATTACTTTATGAATCTCTTCACTTCTCATGCAGGAGGCCGACATGACGAACTGCTAGCGCGGGTGGACTCTCGTGTCACTTCCGAAATGAACACCCTCTTGCAGAAGGAGTACACGCGTGAGGAGGTATATGAAGCGCTGCAAAGTATCGGTGACCTCAAAGCTCCAGGCCCGGATGGTATGCCAGCCGTATTTTACAAGAAATGTTGGGACTTTGTGGGCGATGATATTGCTACAGAGGCCCTTGCAGTACTCAATGGGGGGCCGATGCCGGAGGGTTGGAACGAGACTTGTGTTGTGCTGATACCTAAGGTGAAGAATCCAGATAATATGAAAGATCTTAGACCAATCAGCCTCTGCAACATCGTCTACAAATTGGTCTCGAAGGTATTGGCAAACCGTCTCAAACAAATCCTTCCTGATATTATATCCCCCAATCAGAGTGCCTTTGTACCCGGTCGGTTAATTACGGACAATATCTTGCTAGCATATGAGTGCACACATCTTATGCAGAACAAAAGGGGAGGCAAGGAGGGGCTTGCGGCGGTCAAACTCGATATGAGTAAAGCCTATGATCGCATTGAATGGATCTTCCTGGAAAAGATGATGCGGAAACTGGGATTTGGCGAAGAGTGGATTGGCAGAATTATGTTATGTGTATCCTCGGTCTCCTATAGGGTGAAGGTGAATGGAGATTATACTGATGTGATCGTGCCACATCGGGGTCTAAGGCAAGGCGACCCTTTATCACCGTATCTTTTCCTCATATGTGCAGAAGGATTTTCATCTCTGCTGAATGCTGCTGAGGCGGATGGAACATTGAGTGGGATACGCATTTGCAACAATGCACCGAGCTTCAATCATCTATTATTTGCGGATGACTCACTAGTACTCATTAAAGCTACAAGCGAGAGTGCTATGGCTCTGCAAAATGTGCTACAACTGTATGAGGTTTGCTCAGGACAAGTTGTAAACTATGACAAATCATCTGTAATGTTCAGTAAGAATACAAGTAATCAGAGGAGACATGAAGTGCTTGGATTGCTGAATATTAGAGCTGAAGCACGTACTGAGAAGTACTTGGGGCTCCCCGTCTATGTTGGCCAAGCTAGAAAGCAGACCTTTGAGTACCTGAAGGAGAGGATATGGCAGCAGATACAGGGGTGGCAGGAGAGGTTGCTGTCCAAAATGGGGAAGGATGTGCTGATCAAAGCATCACTGGTGGAAAAACAGGCTTCCGTCCAGCCCCATAAGTCGCGAAGCTGTAGGGACCTTTAGTCGCGGTTCTGGAGGTGAACCGCGACCAAAACTGGGCCTGAGGTGCTCGGTGGCCAGTGGCGCGCGTGAGGGCTTTAGTCGCGGTTGGCAGGACAACCGCGACTAAAACCTTCAGGCACTTTAGTCACGGTTTGCCGTGCCAACCGCAACTAAAGCCCTCCCTATATATACCCATCCAGCAGCCAACACTTAGCCATTTGGAGCCATTCTCTTCACAAGTGGGTGTAGGTTTGCTTTTGGTTCCTCTTATGCACATAAGGTGTTTGATGAAATGCCCCAAGAGCATGAAACAAACATGACATGAAGTGTTGGAGCCACACTCTTGATCGCGGTTAGCAACTTGATGAACCTTTGATGTGTCAATATGCATGTGTGTAGTTCATTGTTTAATTTATATTGTTTGTAGCTAGTTAGTTTAACAAATGCATGATGGTTAATTATATATTTTATATTATAATAATGCAGATGAATCGGCAATGGATGTCTGTAACCGACTCTCCGGCGAGTTCACTACGGGTTTGAAAGATTTCCTCGTAGTGGCTAATGCGAACAAGCGGGGGTTTTGTTATCTGTCCATGTGTTATCTGTAAACGAGAAGGTTACTCTTCCTCAAGAGTTGTTCACATGCATCTGCTTGAAGGGTTTCATGCCAAGCTATAATTGTTGGACCAAGCATGGAGAAAGAGGGGTTATAATGGAAGAAGATGAAGAAGGGATGATTTCATCGATGAAAGCTATCTTGCTCATTTGGTGATACTTTCATGGAGGATTTGAAGGTGAAGGGAAGGTGAAGAAGAGGCGCGTGATGATCCCGTTGATGATCTTGGTCGGACCATTGCTGATGCGGAGACGCTGCTAAACCGAAAAGGAGAGGAGAATTTGGATCGCATGTTAGAGGATCACGAAAGGCGCTGTACCCGGATGCGATGATGGTCTGAAAAAGCTGGGCTGCACTGCTGGATTTGCTGAAATGGAAGGCGAGGCAGGTGTAGCTGACTCGGCATTTGAAAACTTGCTGAAAATGTTGAAGAATATGTTTCCAAAGGATAACGAGTTGCCCGCCTTGACGCGTCTGAAGCAAAGAAGGTTGTCGCCCTCTAGGTTTAGAGGTTACGAAGATACATGCATGCATCAACGATCGCATCCTCTACCATGATGAATCGAGAATTTGAATGAATGCCGGTATGCACTGCATTGCGTTATAAGATCGAGGCGATGACCACGGTGGCGATGTTGAGGGCGAAACCCGGAAGAGGGTTCCGCCAAGGTGATGTGGTATGCTCCTATAATACCACGGTTGAAACGTCTGTTCAGGAACAAAGAGCATGCCAAGTTGTTGCGATGGCACAAAGAGGACCGTAAGTCGGACGGGGAGTTGAGACACACCGCAGATGGAGCATAATGGAGAAAGATCGACGAGATGGTTCAAAGATTTTGCAGGTGGCGCAAGGAACATAAGATTTGCTCTAAGCACGGATGGCATGAATCCTTTTGGCGAGCGAGCTCCAACCATAGCACTGGCCCGTGACTCTATGCATCTACAACCTTCCTCCTTGGTTGTGCATGAAGCGGAAGTTCATTATGATGCGGTGCTCATCCAAGGTCGAAGCAACCCGCAACGACATCGATGTGTACCTAAGGCCATTAGTTGATGAACTTTTACAGCTGTGGGGTGGTGTCCGTGTGTGGGATGAGCACAAACAAGAGGAATTTGACCTCTGGCGTTGCTTTTCGTAACCATCAACGATTGGCCTGCTCTTAGTAACCTTCGGGACTGTCAAATAAGGGATACAATGCATGCACGCACTGCTTACATGAGACCTGAAAGTGTACATTTGCCAAATTGTAAGAAGAACGTGTACCTTGGGCATCGTCGATTTCTTCGAAAATTCATCCGAAGAAAGAAAGGCAAGCATTACAGCGGCAAGGCAGATCACCGGCGAAGCTGCGGAACGACTTGGTGCTGAGGTATTTGATATGGTCAAGGATTTGAAAGTCATCTTTGGAAAGGTCTGGCGGACAATCAGTTCGAAGGGAGCCGACGGGCACGCAGCCATGTGGAAGAAGAAATCTATATTCGGGAGCTAGAATATTGGAAAGTCCTAGATGTCCGCTCTGCAATCGGCGTGATGCACGTTACGAAGAATATTTGCGTGAACCTCCTAAGCTTCTTGGGCGTGTATGGGAAGACAAATGATACAAAGGAAGCACGGCGGGACCAGCAACGTTTGAAAGACCACGATGACCGGCATCCGGAATGGTTTCAAGGTCGTGCCAGCTACGCTCGACCAAAGAAGAGAAGGTCATCTTTTTGAATGCCGAGCAGTATGAAGGTCCCGTCTGGATTCTCGCCCAATATAAAGGGAATAATAAACATGGCGGAGAAAAAGTTCCAAAACCTGAAGTCTCACGACTGCCACGTGATTATGACGCAATTGCTTCCGATTGCTTTGAGGGCTCCTGCGGAAAATGTTCGAGTAGCCATTGTGAAGCTATGTGCATTCCTCAATGCAATCTCTCGAAGGTAATCAATCCGAAGTTCTACCACGGTTCTGAGCGATGTGATCCAATGTCTTGTCGGTTTCGAGTTGGTGTTCCGCCATCCTTCTTCAATATTATGGCGCACCTCCTGGTTCACCTAGTCGAAGAGATTTTCGTTCTCGGTCCTGTATTTCTACACAATATGTTCCCCTTGAGAGGTTCATGGGAGTATTAAAGAAATATGTTCATAACCGTGCTAGGCGAGAAGGAAGCATCGCCAAGGGCTATGGAAATGAGGAGGTAATTGAGTTTTGTGTTGACTTTGTTCCTGACCTTAAGCCGATTGGTCTTCCTCGATCGCGGCACGAGGGAGACTAAGTGGAAAAGGAACGATCGGAAGGAAATCAACGATATGTATGGACGACCATTCTCGATGAAGCACACCACCTTGCATCTTGACCAATTCCAGCTTGGTGGCTCCGTACTTTGAGAAACACAAGAATATTTTACGTTCGACAACCCGGGAAGCCTGAATCCTGGATTAGGAAGGCCCACATGGAGACTTCGGCAGTTGGTTGAAAACATTTAATGAATGACAATGATGTTGTAGATCAGCTGTACATGTTGGCCAAGACACCATCTTCGACTATAACGACTTTCCAAAGTGCGAGATAAATGGGAATACATTTTACACGATCGCCCAAGATAAAAGAGCACCAACCAAAACAGTGGTGTCCGCTTTGATGCAGCAACCGAGAATGGGCATCAGGTCACATATTATGGTTACATAGAGGAGATATGGGAACTTGACTATGGACCCTCCTTTAAGGTCCCTTTGTTCCGGTGCAAATGGTTCAAGCTAACAGGAGGTGGGGTAAAGGTGGACCAGCAATACGGAATGACAATGGTGGATTTCAACAATCTTGGTTACCTTGACGAACCATTCGTCCTAGCGAAAGATGTCGCTCAGGTTTTCTATGTGAAGGACATGAGTAGCAAACCGAGAAGCGAAAAGATAAGAAAGCGATCAGTACATCATGCGATGATCCAAAGCGCCACATTGTTCTTTCGGGGAAAAGAAACATCGTGGGAGTGGAGGACAAGATGACATGTCGGAAGATTATAATATGTTTGCTGAAATTCCGCCCTTCAAAGTGAACACCGACCCAAGCATTAAGTTAAATGATGAGGATGCTCCATGGATACGGCACAATCGTAAGCAAGCAGGGATACAAGGGAAGAAATGATGTGTAATAATTTATTGTACCAAACTTTGTTGAATGGATCATGTGAATTATATTACCCGTGATGTGTTTGGTGTCCATTTTGAATGATTCGAGATACCACCGATGATACATGAAATTTGGAGTGAATTAGTCATACTCCTGCCTAGGCGTATAATATGCATACCGTAGTCTTCATAGCCGCCGTCGTCGTTGTCTTGGTAGTAAATCGCCTTCTAAGTTGCCGCCGTCGTCGTCGCTGCTTTGTCGTCGCTGTTGTCGTCGCTGTCGTCGGGCGGCGCCGTGGCTCGAATCGAGGGTAGCGCAGCGCGGGGATATCGCCGCCGTGATGTAGTCCATGACGCTCTGCAGAGTCCGCCATACCACCATAGCCGACGGCCGGCCTCGTGGAAGTTCCCGGAGGCGACCGTCCTCCTCATACTGGCGGCGCCCTCTCACGCCGATTGATGAAGAAGGCGTCCCAAGTATGCTGGTTATCGGGATGCCGGCGAGATTCATCCGCTGCTCGGCGTGAGGTCGAGGTAGTAGTGGTTCGTGATGGCCGCCTGACGCGCAGTACCACGAGGGACGGAGGGACGGCACGCCGCGGCGCTTAGGCTCCAGCCGGTGGGGACTTGTAGCCCGGTGGACAAGGGTAGTTCGAGGCGCAAAGCTCCTCCACCTGCTGGTAGGTTAGAGTGGGTGCGGTGGAAGCCATGAGAGAGTGATGAGAGATTGTAGAGATGTGATAATGCTGGCCAAGCCGGGCTACATATATGTAGTGAGAAATGGCGGGAAAAATGGGAGCGGGAAGACAGGAGGCGGGAAGAAAGTGGCGGGAAGAAAGAGGCGGGAAGACAGGGAAGAAATGGCGGAAGAAGAGGAATCAGAGCTGGTCATCTAACCTTTAGTCCCGGCTGGTTGGTGCAACGGGACTAAAGGTTAGACAGACGCGTGGGTAGCGCCACGCCTGTCGGAGGAACAAGACAAAGCGAAGCGGCGCCATGCCTATAAAAGGAGCATCGACACGCGAAGATAGAGGCGTGAAGAAATGGCGGGAAGACATAGGCGGAAAGAATGGCGGGAAGGCTGGCGGGAAGAACTTGTGGGAAGACAGAGGCGGCGGGAAGAACTTCTCTGAATTTTTGATATATTATTTGTATTTTAGAATTTTGAAATGAATTAGTTCTATTTTCTGAATTTTTGATATATTATTTGTATTTTAACATATTGAATTGAATTAGTTTTATTTTGACATATTATTTGTATTTGCCTCGTAGGGTTTGGAGACGGTTCGTAGATACAAAGGGCGTAGAACTTTATATGCATTAAATTATGTATGGAAACTTGTTCAAAATTGTATATGGTCATCCGATGATATTGAATATATATTGTATATTCCTCTTGAATTCTTTTGGTTCTAATTTCAAATTTGTTTGAAATTGTACATTCATATGCATGTATGTAGTACCGTAGAATATGTGAAACTCCTTCAAAATTAAAATAAAGCACAAAAGAAATAAAACAATACAAATTAAACAGAAAACAATACAAATTAAAAAGAAAACAATACAAATTAAACAGAAAACAGGTTTGGGGGGCTAAAACCCTAAACTGTGGCGGCCTTTAGTCGCGGTTGGCAGACCAACCGCGACTAAAAGGGAACTTTAATCATGGTCGCCAGACCAACCGCGACTAAAGGTGAAAGCATGAACATAAAAACCCCATAAAAACCCTTTAGTCGCGGTTGGGCAGGCGACCCGCGACTAAAAGGTACCTTTAATCATGGGTCTCGTCGCCAACCGCGACTAAAGGGGGGCTATAAATACAAGGTCTCGTCGCCGATCGCGGGTCTCGTCTTCTCGATTCCCTTTGTTCGCGTCTCTGCCCGCGCCCTCGCGCCGCCGCCGTCGCCCTCGCCTCGCCGCCGCCGCCCGTCGCCCGCCCTCGTCTGCCGCCTCGCTCGCCCGCCCTCAACGCCGCCGACCGGCCTCCCCCGCCCTCCTCGTCGCCGCCTCCCTCCTCGTCTGCTCCGCCTCCCTCCTCGTCTGCTCCGGCGGGCAGCCGTGGGGTGGCGAGCCCGAGCAGCGAGGCGCCCTCCGACTCGTCCCCAGCAGCAGCAGCGTCTCGGCGGCGGCGCCCGTCGTCGGCGGCGCGAGCTCCTCCTCCTCCTCGCGCTTCAAGGCGCTGGGACTGGCGCTCCTCCTCGTCGCGCCCATCGCCCGCCCCTTGAAACCCTAGCAGCGCCAAAGAGAGAGAGGTTTTGGGAGGTTCACGAATTTGAAAATTTTCATCGATTCGGAAAAGCGTTCATCAATTTTGAAACATATGTATTTCGCGGAGAAATGAAAAAAGTTCATCAAATTTGAAAAAAAAATCACGAAATTTGAAAAAAGTTCATCAATTTTGATAAAAAGTCCGTCGAATTTGAAAAAAGTTAATCACAGGTTTTAAAAGAGTCCGTCGAATATGAAAACAGTTCAGCGAATTTGCAAAAAATCACGAAACTTCGAACAAAATTCAAAAGCACAAACATTTTTTGGATCCATGAACAAAATTTAAATACGGGAAAATTTTTGAAACTCCTAAATTTTTGTGAAAACCCGAACATTTTTTGAAACTCCCGAACAAAATTTCAAAACACGAATAATTTTATAAAAAGTGAAGAAAATTTGAATATGTGAATTTTCTTGAAATCGAAACATTTTTGAAACAACCGGCAAAAAAATTGAAAACACAAACAATTTTCTGAAACTCCGAACAAAATTTGGAAACACGAACAAATTTGTGAAAATCGAACATTTTTGAAAATATGAACATTTTTGAAAAATAGAACATTTTTAAAAGGAGAACATTTTTAAAAAGAAAAGAAAAGAACAATAAACAAAAAAGAAAAGAAAACGAAACAGAAAAAGAAAGGAAAAGAAATGAAAATAAAAAATGGTTGGGAACCCTCGGAAGGTTCCTAAAACCGACGTGAAGGATTTACGTGATGGGCCGACCCAAATCGTTCGCTCTGGTACGCTCGTCAGGTGCGTTAAGCTCGACAGTTTGACGAGACAACGTCATATAGGAAATTCAACGTATCCTAATCACTGTTTGGCGTCGGCTACAACGGGCGGTGCATTAGCAGCAGTACAGCCGCGGAGGCTGCAACTGCAGCCGGCTAAGACCCAGGCTCGCCATATCCAGCCTGTGTGACGCTCTTTGCATCAAAAAGTCGACGCGTCTCACAGGGCGTAGCTCACTGGGCCGGCCCATTTTGGGTTCGCGACATGACAAATTGAATTTCCTCCCTCTCCGCGACGCCGCGTGTCGCCGCCCGTCTCGCGCTCTACCGCGACACCCTCTCCCACCCCTTCCTCGCTCCCTCCTTTTGCCACCGCCCTTCGCCACCGCCACCGCCACCGCCCCTTCTTCACTTAATTAATTTGTTTTTACTACATGTTTTCAGGACTGACATAATGGCGGACGATAGAGCTGACCGATTATGGACAACTATGATCCGGACGGTGAAGCACATATGTTCGGCATCATAAGCGGCGATATTCAATATGTGCCGACCGGAGAAGAAGAAGATGATATCTCTTCTTATCTGAACCTTGACGGTGAAGATGAAGGCGCCGTCGACAAGATGATGTCAAGAAAGCGTCGATAAACAGCGATCTTCAAATGGAAGTAGCAACCACCTCCGCGCCGAGGTATATATATACATTGAGCCTCTGGTGATACAAACTAACTGATTTGAATAAATATGTGTGTACTAACGCGCGCGACTCTCTTTCTTATTTTAGCCCTCGGCCGGATCGTCGAAACAATCGAGTACGTCGTCAAAGCGTGGCGCAACCAAGGCGATGAAACAAGGAGAAACATGCACCATCGAGGTTGTCGACGATTGCAACGGCAGGCAGCTGGAGCCCGCAAGAACGCCACCAAGTTTGTCAGCCAATGCGGAGCCATTGTTAGAGACAACGTCTCGATCACCGTCCAGGAGTGGAATGAGCCAAAGAAGGCACGAATTGATGGTTTCACTTTTGTCGATAAGAGAACAAAAAAAGATTGCTTCAAGAAGCTTATGGAACATTTCGTTCTACCTCCGGAATACAACAAATTCGATGAGGAGGGTAACAAGATTGAGGAAAACAAGGAGAGGAGGAGGCTAGTCAAACAGTTCGCTCTTCATAAGATGGCCGACGCATTCCGGAAATTCAAGCAAAATCTAGCCCGTGACTTTGTCAAGCAGAACAAGACTCCGGATTTCAAAGGACAATATGAGAAACTGAAACATGATTGGCCAGAATTTGTGAAGCAAAAGAAATCGGAGCAGTTCATTGAAATATCGAAAAAAATAAGGAAAATGCGGCTAAGAAGGAGTACAATCATGTTATGGGGCCAGGAGGGTATCGCATTTTGGTGCCTAGGTTGGAGAAGATGGAGAACGAGATGAGGCGCGAGGAATCCGTCCAGTGCGGAGGATGGGACCCAAGGGCCAAAAGCTGGTGAATGCGGGCATGGGGAACGCTGAACCCGGAGGCAGGGGAGTGTGTTTACGGGGCAAATTAATTAAACCCACCCAAGTCCTTATTGGCGCAATGAAGGATGCTCAACAGGGAAGATCAAGTTCAACAGAGAGAACGACGCGGCTGACAAAAGCCCTCGGGAATCCTGAACATGGAGGGCGTGTACGAGGCATGGGGCACATTCCGTGGAAAATAGGGTTCCCCGAGCGATGACCCGTCTGATTCTGAAGCCGTAAGAGAAAGGTGGATCGGGAAGCAGATGTTGTGGCGCGGTTGGCATCGGAAATGGATGTGATGAAGAAAACCATGAGTGTACTAGTAGCGAAAGAGATGCAGCTCGGTGCAGCATGAAGATCATCCAGCGGATCTCGGAAGCCAGCAGCGGAGAAGCAGCGTGGCTTCCACGGAGGCCCCACCGGCTGGTGCAGATGCACCGACGATCGAAATTACTGCACCGGAGCCTCGGTGGTGAAATTACTGCACGGAGCCTCGGTGGTGAAATTACTGCACCGGAGCCTCCTCGCTACCCGTGGGCGATATAAAGGAGATGAAAGAATGTCATCTGTATTATCCTATCGGGAACATGTCCATGAAGGTAGCCATCGGCGGTGCTTTACCATGTTTACAGGAGCACTCCACCACAACAACCCCATTCAAGATGGCTATGCTCGTGTCACGGTGGAGGACATAGTCCAAGGGTTTGAGGACACGGAGATTGACATTGCTACACGAAGGGAGAAAAGACTTGGAGATGTCAAGCGCCATTTCATTCTATGGCAAAAGAAGTTTATCAAGTTTCAGGAGGCGCCAAGGACAACAAGTCCACCCCCTCACGGTGGTGGTGGTGGCGGTGGCGGTGGTGGTGGTGGTGGTGGTGGTGGCGGTTCACCTACACCTCCGTCACGTCAGCCGACGCCGCCCCGATCCTAACGTCCGGCGGGTGATCAGCCGCCGCCGATCCTCGTCCGCGGGTGATCGACGCCGCCCCAATCCACCTCCGGCAAAGAGGCGAAGCAGTCCTGGATTATTAACCCGGACCCTTATGTACCTAAGACCACAAAGGTACGGAGCCATCATGAAGCCTCTCCCCACAAGGCCTTGGGAGCGTAGTGCCGAGGAAGTCGGCGCGACGCGGCTGCTGATTTGGAGAAATGGAAGGCGGACTGCAAGAAGAAAAGAGAGCCCGAGCCCAAGCCAGTATTTTCTGATAAGCAAAAGAAGTGAGCTAAGTCATTTTTGAGCACACCGTCCCAAGCCGCGAAGAATCTGCCTAACGACTATGCACGTGAACTTGCAGGCAGGCACTCATGTTCAAGGAGAACAAAGAGCGGAGAAGGCGAAAGTAAAAAAGCGGAAACAAGTTGCCCAGCTCGGGAACAAAGTAAACAATCGATTGCCCGCTTATAGTGGAAGCCTTCTGTCCGGATGACCCGAGATCATACAAGCTGCGGCAACACAGGATTGGTATAACGAGTGCGAGAACAAGCGGCCAACTTAGGTATTACTCTTCGTGAACTGTTAGGCCTTGATGAGGCGCCCGATGAAGGAGGTAGTAATTACATATGTCAAGAATGGGCCTCTCGTCGAGCCTGCGCAGAGAAAAGGATCTACGACCAAATGAAAGGTCTGCTGAATTGGTACAAGGGTTACATAAAAATAAAACGCCAAAGAATATATTTATGCGGAAGTTAGACATGAGCATCACTTCAAACATTACTATGTACAAATTGCACTGAGTGAATTGTTCCAGCTTTTCAATCTCGCGAGCTCGACAAATCTATCATCAGTTGCTACGTTACGTAAGTGATTTATTAATTTCTACCCCATCTCGTTCATATTGCCTGCACTATATATATGTCCTAACTATATTGTTGTGTCCGCTATTATACATGCAGAATGAAGATTAAGGAATGCAGAGTAAGGAACATCCATGATGTTGGGTTCATTGACCCACACATCGTTAATGGACATGTGTTGGGCGTCACCCGCCGACGTGGAGGCAGACCTGTGGCAGTTTCTTACAAAGCAGGATCTCAAAAGTGATATTCTATTTCCTTACCATTTTGGGTGAGTGTTTCTGTCTTGAGCACATTCTCTTTTGTTTACTCCATGCATGGTATGTGGCCGGCTAATCGATGAGTTATGCATGACGTACTGTGCATGTATCGTGTCCGCAGGTTCCACTGGATTCTGCTAGTAATTAAAGTTAACACCTCAGAATGTCTCGTCAACGACTCTCTGAATATGGATCCAAAGCTTTGGGCCGACATGAGAAGAATGCTGCAGAAGTAATTATTTTCATTCATTTGCGCTCTATATCGATCGGCCTATTTCGTTCATTTCCTAATATCAAGTAACTAATAACTCTCTTGTTCATTTAATTTTCTTTGCCTCGTAGGGTTTGGAGACGGTTCGTAGATACAAAGGTCGGTGAATTCAAAAAAGAGCTAGAATTCAAAATGTTAAAGCCTAAGAATGCTGGGGATATTCAGCCACCGTTGACCAATCTATGTGGATACTATGTTCGTGAGATGATCCGAGATACACCTCTGGCGGGTTCGAGTGATACCAATGCGCAGAGGAATAACCTCCGTGGATGCTTAGTCCGAAGCTCGCTTCCGACCACTTCAAGAGGAACTAGCTGGATGGTTCAGCAGGAAGTCCTCCATCCTAAAGGAGAACACTATTACGAGGACGTAGAACTTTATATGGATTAAATCATGTATGGAAACTTGTTCAAAATTGTATATGGTCATCCGATGATATTGAATATATATTGTATATTCCTCTTGAATTTTTTTGGTTCTAATTTCAAATTTATTTGAAATTATACATTCATATGCATGTATGTAGTACCGTAGAATATATGAAACTCCTTCAAAATTAAAATAAAGCACAAAAGAAATAAAACAATACAAATTAAACAGAAAACAGGTTTAGGGGGGCTAAAACCCTAAACCTGCGGCGGCCTTTAGTCGCGGTTGGCGAAGAACCGCGACTAAAGGTCCTCCGCCTGACGGACCTCCTGGCGCCCACGTGGGACGGGCCGTTAGTCGCGGTTCTTAAGCAGCCGCGACTAAAGGTGGGGGGCTTTAGTCGCGCTTATTTGGTCGCGGTTGCGCAACCGCGACTAATGGCAGTTGCGAACCGCGACCAAAGGCCTTTTTTCCACCAGTGCATGTGCCCAAGCCATCCCTACTTTTGCTATGTCATGTTTCGATTTGACCAAGACTTTGTGTGAGGAGATTGGCACGATGATATGTCGATTTTGGTGGGCGAAACAGGACAAGAATAACACAATGCACTGGCTGAGCTGGGAGTTGTTGACAAGACCAAAGAAGGATGGAGGGATGGGATTCAGAGATATATATGGCTTCAACATCGCTATGTTGTCACGGCAGGCATGGCGACTGCTAACTGCACCTGACTCCCTGTGCGCTAGGGTTTTGAAGGCCGGATACTTTCCGCGCACATCGATTCTTGAGGCTGAGGCTCATCCGGGTATATCTTATACATGGAGAAGTATTCTGAAGGGGGTGTCACTCTTGAAAGAGGGTCTGATACATAGAGTCGGAGATGGAAGCTCGGTCAAAATCTGGACGGATCCATGGCTGAACAGAGATGGACCAAGAACTCCATCCACCCCCAGGGGAGGCTGCCTCCTTACTAGAGTTTGTGAACTAGTGGATCCTGATACACAGACTTGGGATGAAGCTTTGGTTTGTGACATCTTCAGTCCGGAAGAGGCTAGCATCATCTTGGCAACTCCGGTCCGGGACGATTGGGAGGACTATTATGCCTGGTATCATGATAGTAAGGGAGTTTTCTCAGTTAAATCAGCTTACCAAATTTACATCAAGATGAGGGATGCAGCACTACCGGGGACCTCGACTGTCTTGCCAAACCGATGGGAGTGGTCTGACATCTGGAAGTTACCGTGCCAACCAAAAATCCAACAGTTCGTGTGGCGTCTAGCTCATAATAGCCTACCACTGAAACTGAACATGAAACGTCGGGGCATCAATTGTGACACTGTGTGTGTTTGCTGTAAACGCCTTGATGAGGATGGAGCTCACCTGTTTATGAAGTGCAAACAAGTGAAGAAAGTGTGGCGTTCTTTGCAACTGGAGCATATTCGAATGCAGATGTGTACATGTACCGATGCACATGCAGTGGTGAATACTGTATTTCAGCTACCAGAAGATACAAGGATTCTAGTGGTTTGCCTGCTATGGCGATGGTGGACTTGGAGGAACAGAACAAACGCGGGCGAAGCCGCTGGACCAGTAGGCAATCTTGCTGGGGAGATCAACCAGTGGGCAATGGACTCCCTCGCCCTGTGCCGACAACCTAGTAATGCGAACAACCAGCGACTGGCCCAGGAATGGCAAAGGCCCGAGGAGGAAAGTCTGAAAATTAACTGCGACGGCGCATTTTCAGCGACATCGTGCACAGGCGGTTGGGGCTTCGTCATCAGGGACCATGTCGGAGATGTACGAGGGTCTGGAGCAGGCTACCTGCACCATGTGGCCTCTCCGGTGCAGGCTGAAGCGGAAGCATGTGCTAGAGCACTTGAGGCAGCATCAAGTTGGGGAATGACCAATGTGGAGGTGGAGTTGGACTGTCAAGTGCTTGTCAACGCTCTAAGAAGCTCTGAAGCTGATCTAGCAAGGGAAGGAATCCTGTTTCGGGAGATACGGACCTTCGCTCAGCTGAACTTCAACAGAATCAATTTCTCTTTTGCCCCGAGGGCGTGTAATTATCTCGCTCATGCCTTAGCAGCCTTTGGTGTTAGGCGTCAAATAGTTCAAGAAGTTTGGTCTGAGAACCTGCCAAATGATGTAACTGTGAGATCGGTCAGCATCTTGGCTGGACCTGGTTAATCTATGGAATCGCTGTGTTCCATCTCAAAAAAAAAAAAAAAAAAGATCGCACCCCTCTTTGGTACTGCTGCTTCTACACACGTCATCCACTGCCTCTTCCGCTCTACCCAGTGGAGATGGGGGCAACGAAGTGCGACGACGACGGGCCGGCGATCGGCATCGACCTCGGGACGACCTACTCCTGCGTGGCCGTGTGGCGGCAGTCGCACAACCGCGTGGAGGTCATCGCCAACGACCAGGGCAACTTCACCACGCCGTCCTGCGTTGCCTTCACCGACGCATGGAGGCTCATCGGCGACGCGGCTGTGAACCAGGCCGCCATGAACCCCGTCAACACAATCTTCGGTGAGATCAAACATCTTACCCTAGCTACTCCTTGATGCATAGCGTAACTGCTTCATCGTCCGCCAGCGGGGTAGAATTTTAATTATGTTTATGCTTAAAGCTTCTTCTTTGGGGTACCAAATGATTAGTCCGCTGCCAGATCTTATTTTTTTCGGGGAACCGCTTCCATCGGCCGCCAGATCTCGTACCTTCTTTTCGGAGCGGTTGCTATTCGTAATCTATGAATTCTAGTACGAAAAGTTTAAGGGGCGGTTAGCTAAAATCAGGGAGCAGTTAACAAACTGAACGGTTAGCTAAAATCATGGAGCAGCTAAGAAACTGAAGGAACAGATTTTGTAGAATCTGCGCGTACTTTTAGCATTTGTGCTTCTTTATGTGGCGGGGATTCCCATTTTCCAAGGGATTAATAGATTTCTTCTCCCAAGAATTTTCTCGATTAGTATCTTCTCCCAAGATGATATTATTAAAAAAATCCCAAAAGAAAAAATTTGGTACTGTATCTGATTCTGGTTAGTTTTGCTCAGTTTCGGCTAAGGCTAAACAAGCCCTTCCAACTTATTCTCATTGAATTCATAAGGAAGATACATGGGTGGTGTTTGTACGCGATATGTACCATAATCTGGAGTCAACTACTCAAATATCAAAAGAAACTAAAGTTTGCATGTCTATTATTTTTCCTTCCGAATGTTTGCATTTCTATCCTTGCTACGTATTTACACGACTAATCCATGACGGATCCGTATTATTTTCAGATGTGAAGCGACTTATTGGCCGGCATTTCAAAGTTGTCGGTGCAAGGAGACATCAAGACGTGCACGTGGCCATTCAAAGTTGTCTCTGGTCCCAGCGACCGGCCGATGATCGTGGTGCAGTACATGGACGAGGAGAAGCAGTTTGAGGCAGAGGAGATTTCGGCCATGGTGCTCGGCAAGATGCGGGAGACCGCCGAGGCCAACCTTGGCACTGCTGTGAAAAATGCGGTCATCACTGTCCCTGTCTACTTCACCGACTCGCAGCGCCAGGCCACCATTGACGCCGGCACCATCGCCGGCCTCAATGTCTTGCGCATCATCAATGAGCCCTCCGCATCAGCCATTGCCTACGGGTTGGGCAAGATGTCCCCCAGTGACGTCCTGAAGACTGTGCTCGTGTTTGATCTTGGTGGCGGTACCTTGGATGTCTCCATTGTCAATGTTGACCCGGGTGCCGACATTGACATGGGCGTCTTTCAGATAATGGCCGCAGCTGGTGACACCCATCTCGGTGGGGAGGATTTCAACACCCTCATGCTGAAACACTTCGTGCGGGAGTTCCTTAAGAAATACAAGAAGAATGACATCAGGAAAAATGCAAAGGCGCTTCGCCGGCTTAGGACGGCCTGCGAGAAGGCCAAGAGGGTGCTCTCCGGTGCGTGCCAGGCAACTGTTGAGATCGACTCGCTTCATGACGGCATCGACTTCTATGGGGTCATCACCCGCGCAAAGTTCGAGGAGCTCAACATGGACCTCTTCCGCAAGTGCATTGTGCATGTGGAGAAGTGCCTCGGCGACGCCAAGATGGACAAGTCACAGATCCATGACGTCGTTCTCGTGGGTGGCTCCTCCCGGATCCCAAAAGTCCAGGAGCTGCTCCGGGATTTCTTCGACGGTAAAGAGCTCTGCACAAGCATCAACCCGGACGAGGCCGTCTCCTACGGTGCCGCTGTACAGGCCGCACTCCTCAACGGCGAGGGCTGCAAGGATGTGCGGGACGTCGTCCTGCTCGAGGTCACACCGCTCTCACTTGGGGGTGGAGACGAAAGGTGGTTTCATGAGCGTGCTTATCCCGAGGACAACTACCATCCCGGTCAAGAAAGAGGACATCTACACGACTTGCTCCGACAACCAGACCAGGGTGCTCATTCAGGTGTACCAGGGAGAGGGTTTGGAGACAAAGGACAACATCCTCCTCGGCAAGTTCACTCTCAGTGGCATCCCCCGTGCACCCAGCGGCGAGCCAAAGATCAACGTTACCTTTGAAATTGATGCAGATAACATTCTGAAGGTAACGGCGGAGGACATGGGTACGGGCAAGAAGAGGAACATCACCATCACCAGTGACAAGGGGCGGCTGAGCGTGGAGGAGATCAAACGGATGGTGCGTGATGCCAAGAAGTACAATTCAGAGGACAAGGAGAAAATTAAGCAAACCGGAGGCGTATGGCTGTCCCAGGCTCAAGGATCCCGGGTGGTTGATCCTTCTGTTGAAGGACAGGAATTCATGCTGGGCCTGTTTCGACGTTGTGCACTTGCGCAGCAGATGGCCTTCCTTGCCTAGTTTAAGTTTGTGATTTTCTGAACCATGGTTTAACCTATTATGTTGGCGCAGTGGTTGTGTTTTAGACCTGATCGATGGTTTGAGTTTTCTTTTGGATTCAACCTTTGGGACGATCGTAACTTGTTGTTTATCATTTTCATGCCCCGGCAATGAAATTGGGAGCTCCTTAGTTCGAAATTTTATCCTATTATTATGGTCATTGCGAATCTGAAAACAAAAAATGGTGCCAGTTCGATGTCCTCTCTCTGCTTGCAGCACTTTCACTCATTTGTACGATTAACGCTAGCTAGTTATTGAAAGCACGCACCTTACCTGAACGAGTCTAAGCTCATTAGAATGGTAGATGTATAATTATATATCTACAAACAACGTAAAACTCATCATGCAATCGGCACTAGAATTGGATCAAACATCTCATAGATCATCATGTAGTTACCAGGTACAGAACTAGAATTTGTTTAAACATTTCGTTCAATACTTACACAGCCGGTACGTACCAGAAAATCTAAATGCCACACTCTAGATGTCCCCAACAAATTGTGGTCTGACAATTTGGCATCCCAGCCCGAAGCAGTATGTGCAATTTTTGGTTTAAATTTGAATAAACCTGAAGTTACACACAACTTACTCGACGTAATATTTCATGCTAGGCAACCTGGAAATAGAGTTGCTTGCTCGACGTAAGTCATCTCTAACCGATCTCTTGTAAGTATTTTAACTCTTGAAACGGACTCTTGTCCTTAAACATTTCCTAGCCGATCCCTAAACTTAACTCCTAAAAAACATTTTGCGAAATTTATGTACTTTTGGGCCATCGAGTGAAACTACACTACTAACCAAATATTCATGTTGTCCAGAACAGCCACACCACGATAAATTTAATTGACAAACTTGAAGAAGGTAGGCCCCTTTCCGCTATTGAGCTCCATCTGAGGATCACGCGGCAAAACTTTCCCTCCATCGACATAAGACTGACCACACCACAGTGGGAGTAACTTCAAAAGAAACATCGGGTCCAATTTAGCAAAATTGCCTATGTAGCAATGAGTTAATGGAAAAGAGATAAATTAAGTAACTTGGCTAGTTATTTATTCTAACACATACCAAGACAAAATGAGTATAACCTAATAAATAAAATTTTGCATGACACTACGCATATGTTACTACCCACTACGAAGATAGTAAAGATAGTCTAGGATAGCGTGTATGTTACTAGTGTAAGTTACTTTTCACTGTGACTAGTCTAATGCCTTTCATGCTGCTTTAAAGACTGTATCCTAGGCGACGAGAATTCTTCTTACCTGCATGTCTATGCTTTTTTCATACAGATTGTATATAATTATCTATACATGAGAAGTATTTTTTCTATACACATTTTAGAATTGTATACACGGAATATTTGGAATTATGCAAGGCGTCTAGGAAAAACCTTTCTCCCGCCGATCTCCGCCGACGAGCCCGTGAATTCCTCTCCTCTCAGCCTGCCGATCCAACGGCCAATGGCAGGGAGGGGATTTCTGGTGCCTCTGCTCCGGGAAGTAGATAGGTAGGGTTTTAGTCCTTGCAAGGCGTCGTTTAGACGGATGGCGGCACTACTTTTTCGAGTCAGTCTTTTGGGTTTCGATCCTCAAGTTCGTTCATTGGGATGGATTAGATGGAGCTCAAGTGTAGATTCCTGCCAGCTCCTCGGGGCGGCGAGGTTACGGTTTCTTGTCGTGCGTACGCAACGACGGTATTTGGTGTCAGGTTCTTCAGATCGACTCAAGGATTCAAAGACGACGACTGCGACTCCAGGACACTCGTTCTTATGGGTACGTGCATGAAGACTTTCGGCTGTCATCGACAAGGTCAGGCCGGCTCCGGTATGGGAGCGGCGACAGCGGCGCATCAGCGGCTTGTTTTGGCAGCGACAATGGTCATTCGGTGGTCCATGGACCTTGATGTAATTTTATTATGTTTGAGATGCTTTGTACTTCCAGTGAATGTTTATAACAGATTTGATCCTTTTCATAAAAAAATTGAAAGTATAAAAAAGTAAAAAGGAAGGAAAGAAAAAAACCCAAAACAGAAAAAAAAGGAAGTTGTGGCCTCCCGCGCGCTGGGCGGGTTTAACGCTCGCTCAGGCACGGCGTCCTACGTGGGAGCAACTATTTAACAAGCGCTCCTTCGGAGCGCTCGTAACGAGCGGTTCGGGAGCGCCTCCCGCGTGACAAGTGTCGCGCGCGGAGCGCTCCCGCCAGAGAAAACCAGGTGGCGCGGTTGGTTCCCGGTTTTCCCTTTCCGGTTTGTGGTTTCGTTCGTTTTGCATTTTGACCCTCATACTATCACATTTTTCTGTTTCCCTTTCCGCGCGAAACACAAAAAAATACCAGTTCGCGCGCTTGGTTCCCTGTTTCCCTTTATCGTTTCCCTTTCTGTTCCCATTATATTTCCGGGATATGGAGATATATTGGGTAGTTACGGGCGGGGACTACCAACAATATCAAATGTGACCTTTCAAGTAACAAAAAAAATCAACTTTTTAATGTAAAACGGCAGTGTTCAGAATTGTTCAATCGTGTGACTTCTTTATAGGCACAGGTGAACACTAGGAGAGGCACGGGTGTACACTAGGAAGAAAAACTTTACTAAATTGAAGAAAAATGTGCTGGTTCGTGCGGCGCATTGTCCGTCATGATGTGACCACGGCGCCTCGTAGTGAGTGAACCTCCTGCTCGCCTTGGCTCGTTTAATTTTCATAAACATCTTGAAGGGGGGGCATAGGTCGAAGTGTGTGTTTGGTCGTGCAGCGTGCTGGTTCGTACGGCGCGTTGTCCGTCGTGGTGTGACACGGCGCCTCCGCCGCGAGTGAACCTCCTGCTCGCCTTCGGCTCATTTAATTTTCATAAACATCTTGAAGGGAGGGCATAGGTCAAAGTGTGTGTTGGTCGAAGTGTGTGTTTGGTCGTTCAGCGTGCTGGTTCGTGCGGCGGTTGTCCGTCGCGGTGTGACACGGCGCCTTCGGCGGGAGGGAACCTCCTGCTCGACTTCGGCTCGTTTAATTTTCATAAACATCTTGAAGGGGGGGGCATAGGTCGAAGTGTGTGTTTGGTGGGTACAGCGTGCTGGTTCGTCTGCGGCGCGTCGTCCGTCAGCGGTGTGACACGGCGCTTCGGCGAGGAGGAACCTCCTGCTCGCCGACTTGTTTAATTTTCATAAACATCTTGAAGGGGGGGGGGCATAGGTCGAAGTGTGTGTCAGCGTGCTGGTTCGTGCGGCGCGTTGTCCGCCACGGTGTGACACGGCGCCTCCGGCGCGAGGGAATCTCCTGCTCTCCTTCGGCTCGTTTAATTTTCATAAACATCTTGAAGGGGGGGCATAGGTCAAAGTGTGTGTTGGTCGAAGTGTGTGCTTGGTCGTGCAGCGTGCTGGTTCGTGCAGCGCGTTGTCCGTCGCGGTGTGACATGGCGCCTCCGGCGGGAGGGAACCTCCTGCTCGCCTTCGGCTCGTTTAATTTTCATAAACATCTTGAAGGGGGGGGGGGGCATAGGTGGAAGTGTGTGTTGGTTGTGCAGCATGCTATTTCGTGCGGCGCATTGTCCGTCGTGGTGTGACATGGTGCCTCCGGTGCGAGAGAACCTCCTAGCAGGTCGTGCAAAAGGCAAGCTGCTTTGTTTCGGAACGCACATGTTTGAAGAATGTGTAGTCACGTCTATTTAAGAGCTATGCTTTGTTGACGATATATAGGTTTGTGCATGCATGCATATGTGTGCATACTATGAAGGCATTGGTATGTTGCCTCCGGAGGCACGGGTTTGAAGCATGGGAAGTCACGTGTGCGTAGGAGGTCTGCGCGCTTGATATGTGTGTATGTTGATATTGCCCGGAGGCATGGTGACCCAGGGTTTGGTGGCACAAGGCCCTGTCGCCTCTGGAGGCACGGGACGGTGCTTTCCAGAGTCACGCGTAAGGGTATGTGTGTTTGTGGATATTGCCCGGAGGCATGGTGACCCAGGGTTAGGTGGCACAAGGCCATGTCACCTCTGGAGGCACGAGATGGTGCTTTCCAGAGTCACGCGTAAGGGTATGTGTGTGTGTGTGTGTGGATATTGCCCGGAGGCATGGTGACCCAGGGTTTGGTGGAGGCACGGGACGGTGCTTTCCAGAGTCACGCGTAAGGGTATGTGTGTGTATGGATATTGCCCGGAGGCATGGTGACCCAGGGTTTGGTGGCACGAGGCCATGTCGCCTCTGGAGGCACGGGATGGTTCTTTTCAGAGTCACGCGTAAGGTTATGTGTGTGTATGGATATTGCCCGGAGGCATGGTGACCCAGGGTTTGGTGGCACGAGGCCATGTCGCCTCTGGAGGCACGGGACAGTTCTTTCCAGAGTCACACGTAAGGGTAGATGTGTGTGTGTGGATATTGCCCGGAGGCATGGTGACCCAGGGTTTGGTGGAGGCACGGGACGGTGCTTTCCAGAGTCACGCGTAAGGGTATGTGTGTGTATGGATATTGCCCGGAGGCATGGTGACCCAGGGTTTGGTGGAACGAGGCCATGTCGCCTCTGGAGGCACGGGACGGTGCTTTTCAGAGTCACGCGTAAGGTTATGTGTGTGTATGGATATTGCCCGGAGGCATGGTGACCCAGGGTTTGGTGGCACGAGGCCATGTCGCCTCTGAAGGCATAGGACGGTGCTTTCCAGAGTCACGCGTAAGGGTTCATTTTTGGAGTCACTGCTGTTGTACAAATAAGAAGAGGCATTGTTGTTTATAGTTTACTGGCGATCTCTTATGATGTAAGACGCACTGTTGTCGAAATAGTTCTTTTTTCAACATGAACACGCAATTTCTAACTACATTACATATAAATGTGAGTTATTGACAAATTGTTTTGTCACGTCTAGATAGAATTAGCTTCGCGGGCTAAATCAAAAGTTTTAGTCTTCATTTTTGCTTAAGATCTTGATAATCTCTTCACCCATTTCACTAGCTTTGACTTGATTCATCTCGCTATTTAAGAGAATGTACATTGCCTCTGCCCTTCGGTCTTCGACCTCATCCTGTGAAATTTTGCCGAGAAGAGAATTATATTATGAGAGTTTGTGCATATAAGTTGTTTATAAGTAAATATATATAAACTTACTGTCAAATCTTCCAGGTCTTCGACAAACTTTTCACCATTGTAGAGGAATGCAAGCTTTAAAACAGCAAATGTTGATTCTCCCTTTTCTACTACTGGAACATCTTGCATGGTATGAGTCTGCCATCTTGTACCCTTGGCATTCATTGTTTGTCCTAGTATGATGTTGAAGACTTCTTTAAACCTAGGTACCTGGGAATATCGTTTTTTGTAATTAATTGTTTTAATATTGCAACTTGTAAAACTGAAAAAATTGTTATGTATAAATGCTTACGATTGCCGACTTATGAACATGATATTCCTGAAACTGTCTTTCTCTTTTTTCTTTGACATCTTCATTTTCCTGAAGTACTCGGCTTGCTTCTTGTGGTGTCAATTTGCCGATGTGTATCTTTTCTTTTTCAAATTCCTCGTGAGTTGTTTCTCGAGGATCAATAATGTGAACTTTGTGTTTGTATTTTTCCAGCACATATAGTACATAGCGGTCATGCTTCTCCATTGGAATGAATATCTGTGTACAAAATACTTGTTGCTTAGATGACAGTTTAATATAAAGTAATTTAATAGAACGCATATTTTCTGATTTTGTCATGGTCGAATAGGTTGTTACCATGTTTGCTGTTGAGAGCTTTTTCCGTTGATTTTCCTTGAGATACATGGGAACGAGCTGATTCTTTGTTTTTTGCAATTCATTTTTAAATTTTTTAATAGTAGTTGTGTGTTTCTTCAAATCCAATATATGCTGCAAACAATATTTATGATGAAAAAAACTGTTAGAAAAAAGAGCCGTGTAAGAATATAAAAAGAGTAGTTGTTGCAATGTTCACAAGATTTTGCTTTTTAAAAGTTTACCTCTGCAAAGTTTGGGCCTAATATTACTCTGTCAGTCTGTTTTGATTCTTGTCTGCTTTCCCAGATTTCTGCTATGTCATCGAGGATCCTCTTTTCCATATGATGTCGTTTGTTCGTCTATGCTGGTCTTAGACCAAATACTGCGATCAGCTGGGCTCCAGTAAGTTGCGTGCTTTCACTGTCCCTGCGGATGCGCCTAAATATAGTTTTGTTGCGACAAGGGAGATAAAATAATTTTGAAGGTGACGGTTAGTGAGAAACAGATTCTTACATTATTTTTGGCCTCTGTCTAACTATTTTGAGGTGCAATAGAAAACAACTCACTTTTTGTATTTCTCCTGCCAGCTGTCGCTCATGACTAGATGGAAGAGGTTGGACGCCTCCTCTGTGTGTTGGAAGTAATGAGAATGTTTTGGATATGGACTGGTGCTTTGTCTTTTTTTTTCCTTTTTTTTCATCTGTTTCAGTCAACGGAAGCAGATATGTAATATGTAAGCTCTCGTGATACGAAAGATGTTGGTGAACACCGTGTGATGTGTAGGTTATTACAAAAAAAGAGGATAAGTAGAAATGATTTTCATACCTTTTTTGGTGGAGAAGAACTTTGAAGTTTCTGGTTTGAATTCTTTGATTCTTCCAGGTAGTTGCTCCCACTTTACTTGGTTTGTTTCACCAAATATGGCTGTAAAAAGGAACTCTGGTTTCCACTCGGCATCTACGTTGCTTTGTTGCATGGAGGTTATCGGATATTGAAGTATTCAAGTAGTGCTGTTTGTAAAAATTAAAATTTTTGCTCTTGTACTATTCACTTACATAGAAATCCTCATCATCTTTTATGAGTTCAATGCCATTCCAGTATTTTGCAAATTAAGCCATGAAGTGTCCGCATTGGGTACCCTGCTGTTTTGGCACGCAAACTCTGTTAGGTGTTTGTGCTATCCTCGACCAGTTTGGTTCGCTGTTGGCTTGTAGCTCCGCTTCGCCGTAATGCTTCTTCATGAGTGCATGCATCCTTTTAATCTGTGTTATTGTTGGGTTTTGCCATTAATAAAGGGAATGCAGGAATTGGAAAACTAATTGGAAAACAATTTTGAATTGACATACCAGTTCTTGGTGGTCCTTATGGTGTGTTTTCCATGTTTTTTTTCATCTCCGTGTCTGTAATTCAGTGAGTCAAGTATGTCGATGGAGTTCGTGTACTTGTTGAGCACGTACAGTGTGTAGTGTTTATCTGTGTTGTGAGGTATCATAATCTGAAGTGTTTGGAGACAGAGTGAGTTAAAGTTAATGCTTGTCAGGAGAATTAAATGACATGTGAATGTGCAGTCTGTAGGGAGAATGAGTTATGTTTCTATATTTCTATTAACTTACCAGATTTTTCTTTAAAAGTTCCTTGCCTGTTACAAGGGGTGCAAACTCTTTCAATGCTTCTTCCTCATTGAATTCTGCTAGTCCTCTTTCCTCTCCAGTTTTAACACCGAGCACGACCTGCGACCAAAAAGTTTTCTACTTTTTAGTTCAATCTTTGTATTCACTGAAATGATGCAAGTGTTTTTGTCAAAATGGACTTCATACGTTTGCAAATTCTACGGGAAGTATGGCTTTATCGGTTGTGTTGTATTGTTGCTGCGATGTCCATTCGTCGAACAATGCGTTTGCGATGGAGCCCTCCATCTGTCCATCATCTCCTTTCATTAGCTGTGCCATTATTTGTTTTCCTGTAATCCAATCGTGTCGCTTCGAGCTAATATATACGTTTAGACTGCAAGCAGAAAAAGTTTATACATTAGTTAGGTTGTTTTAAAAAGGGGCAACATTTGTTTGTTTTTCTTTGTTTATGCAAGAGTAAGTACTTACTCTCCGCATTCATCCTGTCCTTCTTTGCTGAATAGGTATTCATGGAGTGCTCTGGCTTTGTTCATGAATTTGAAATCTCCTGGGACAAATGTAGGAATCTTGATTTCTCCAAGGAGCCTTCTTGAAGGCTTTACCGACCTTTTCTTGACCGAGATTTTCTTGTCTGAACTGTTCTTAGATGATTGAGGCATTGAATGTTCTCCTGACTCTTGCTGCAAGATTGTCAGATACGGCTTGGGATTTTTGTTGAATTCATTGCTTTCATGCTCGTTGAGCCATGTTTTGATTAAATCGAAGTTAGAGCCCATCTTTATATGGTCGTTGTACACCTCTAGTTGTAGTGGGTTAAGGCTTGAAAGAAATTCGTCAACTTCTTCCTGCTTTTCCATTGTTTTTGGTTTTAGGAAGTCTAGAGAGATGGTGCTGGAGGTGCCTTGCTGATTGCTTGTTGAGCCTGTTTCTTCTTGAAGAAGAACATGCTGTTTCTTCTGTTTGGAAACCTGTTGTTGTGTATTTTGTACGTCGTTGCTTCTGTCATCCTCTTTTAAATCAGTGCCTGTTTGTTCCAGTGCTCTGTGGTCGTGATATTGCTATTGATATTTTGCTCGTCTGTTTCCTCTTCGGCATGGTGTGGTATCTTGTCATCTGGTGGTGGTTGATCTGGTTCTATTGGTGGATCATTTTGTTCGTGGACTGTGAAAGATTGTTGGGCGACGGCGTGGCTGATGACATCCATAATATCTTTGCGTTTACTGGATATATCAATAACTTCTTGCTCTTGTGTGGTTGCCGCATGCATAATATGTTCTTTTGGCCTGGTAGTTGGCGGAAACTCTTCTAGTACGCAACATTCTGCTTGTTGCATTTCTTTGTCTTCCATATCTACTTCATATTTCAGCATATCTGTAAAACAATAATTAAAAAATATATTACTTCTAGTGTTACGAAACTGTAAGATTTAGTTTCTGAAAAGACTTACCTGTTGTACACTTGATTAGTGACAGTTTTGTATTCCCTCTGTGTTGGCTGATTAGTTGATATAGAACCTTTTTCCTCAACTTTCATACTTGTTCTGGCTTTAAGGTTGCTGTTGTTCCATCACTGGAGTAGTGCTTCAGGTTCATGTACATGTAGAATGCGCAGTCCATTCTGCATTTAGATGAATGGTATTGGTAAGATTGTTCCATTCAAGAAACGGAAAGAAGAGAAAAGTTTGAGCAATGATAGTGGTACTTGTTGTATTGAAAAGACGAAAGAATAGAATTATTTCAGTAATTGTAGTATTGAATGTTGTATTGAAAAAGAAGAAATAAGTGAATATGTTGGAAGTGCTTACGTGTCTTCTCCTTGAAGTGGCACCTGCAGTCTGACCTTTTTGTAATGGTCGATGCTTTTTTCTGAAAGCTGTAGCTCTGTGCTTATGTGCTTCCAGATTTTCATTAATTTGCTGGTTACATTGTTGAAGAATTCTATTGTTCCTGGATATGCAGTTGAAGAGTCGAGGAGTTCAAAACGCTGTTTTTGCATGTTAACTGTGATGGTGAAGTAATGACTTATAGTTTCGTCTTGCTCAAACCCGCTCAACGAACATGGTAGAAGGAGCTTCAAAACGCAAAATAAAAAGAAAACATTGGGAAATCTTCTTATATACAGAAACATAAAATAAAAAGAGAACTTTGCATAGCATATACGTAAATTGTGTTTTGTTTTTGAAACAGCTGATCTCCTTACCATGTTATAATCTTGCAGTTTTTCTTCTTCTTTCATGTTGAAAAATGATATAAGCCTTGCAGGTAGTAATTTTTTTCTATTCTGTTGTTGATCATTATTTTCGTAGCACATTGGATCTTCGTCGTCGTCTTCCCTTATTGAGTGCTGCTTGTTTCGTCACAGATAGACAAAGGGAATTTGTTAGTTCAGCTATAGGGGAAGTTAATCTATTTATAAAGTCATATATAGTGTTTTAAACGTGATTCTTTTGCCGTGATATTTACTTACAGTGTTGCTTAACAAAAGAATCTTTCTCCGTGTGCCATTGAGTTGTTTTCTCAAGATTGTTAGCATGGGCTCTATTGCTTCGGTGCGTACTGATTTACCGACCTTGAAGCTTTCGGAGACATGTCCTAGATTTAGATCAAACTTGTCTGTTGTAATGAAAAGTTGATCCCTGAAAAGTATATTTAGAAAAATGTTTTGGTTCACACATGATACAGTCAAAATGATCGTGTGTAAGAATGTTTTCTGTGTTAGTTGCATGAACTTACATTTCTCTCTTTGTCCATGGCTTGCTTATAGCGTTGTACAGGTCTTCGATGGCTTTGTTGACGGAATCACTATCTTTGCCACCTTTCTCCACTGTGCCTGCGATGATTTTGAATTTAATATAAATAATTCCAAGTCACAAAGATCACAAGATAGCAATTACGTTTCTATTGTCTTGCCTGCCTCGATGCTGGAAGATATGTCCTGTCGAGTGTTGTTCCTTTCTTATTCTCCTTCTGCTTCCTGCGGCATGTTTTGTTCTTATTTTTGCATTGTACCCTTTTGTTCAGTTTCTTCTCCATCCTTATTTGAGTCGTCTGTGCTTTTCTTGGCATCATGTTTTTCCTTGTCAACCGTTATGTCTTGCTGGTGGTTTTTTCCGTCTTGTTTTCCAGTCTCGACCTGGATGGCACTGACCTGTCTGCAAGCGGAATTGGCATCCTACGACGGCGTAGGGTTTTCTTCGATAGTTTGGTTCTTTCTGGAACAATTTGTGTGCTTGCTTCATTGGTTGTATCTCCGTGGTTGCCTTCTTCGTGTTTCTGCGTTGTCATTTAAAAAGCATTGAAATGATTTAACTTGCTACTTTATTTTAATTATAGCAGCTGTTATGGGAAAATAGCGAAGCGTTCGGTGCGTGCTTTGAGCTATTTTGATTGTGATTATGTTGTCATTTTGTGGAAACATTTCGTGCAACTTCACCTGTTGAGCTGTCGTTGGTGATGCTGACCGTTCCACCTGTTCTTCGTTGGGTGTTGTTTCTTGGGTACCGTCTTGTTCTTTGTTTTGGTGATCATCGTCACTGTCATGGTTTTTGTCTTGCAGCTGTTCAATCATAAAGGTGGTAAGTTTCAACCATGGAACTACTTTATATTTTCATAGAATCAACTTATGTAACTTTACCTTCTCAGTCGTTGCTGTTTCTGTTGTCTCTGCTGCTATTCTCGTTCTTTCTTTCTTGTTGTTGTGCTTGTTCTTTGTTGAGTGGAGGTTTTTGTGCATCTTCCTGTTCTGTCTTTTGGAGTTCATCGCCGCTGTCGTTGTTTTTGTCTTGTAGCTTTTGAAACACACAGGTGGCTAAGTGGCAGTGCATTTGAGCTTCAACAGAGCTATTTTATACTTTCAGAGGATCAGCTTATGTAACTTTACCTTTTCAGTCGTTGTTGCTGCTGCCGTCTCTGCTGCGGTTTTTTCGGTGAGTGAATATTTTGGCGCTTGGTCTTCTTTGACGTTGATGTCTGCCGTTTGGAGAACATTTTGCTCTTCTTCTTTGGCCTCCTTTTGCTCATCTATCTCCTCTCTCTGTGATTGATGAAAGTAGTGAAATGTGAAATGCGTATTTTTGAACTATAAGATAATTCATAGGTACTATGTGTTTTCACCTCTGTACTTGTTACTGCTGATTGTTCTACGTGTTCTTCGTGTGGTGTTTTTGGGTCCTTCTCTTGCTGTTTTTTTCTCTGTTCATCGTTAATGACCTTGTTTTTTTTCTTGCAGCTGTTCAAATATAGAGGTGGCAAAGTGAGAGTGCATTGGAGTGAGTACATGTGTGGTAGGTTGGAGTTTATTTAATTGTGCACGCGGCAATCTTATAATTTCATGCTTGCAAGTTTCGTAACTTCACCTTTTCAATCGTTGACCCTGGCGCTGACTCTGGTAGCTGTTGTTTGGTGATTGAATTTTTTGTGGCTTGGTCTTCAGTGGCATTATTGTCTACCGTTTGATGAACATGTTTGGGTTGTTCATTGGGCTCCTTTGGTTGTGTTTGATGGTCTTGATTGTTGGTGCTCTCCTGAGCTTCTTGTGCCTGCACCAACAGAAAAAGTATTTAAGAAATGGGTGCATCTCGGATTGTTGAGTTACAACTTTTTTTTATAAGACCTCTTTCTCTGGATTTGCAGGACTGTCTCCTGCTGGAACTACGGCTTCTCCTTGTCTCGTTCTGTGCTCTACTTTTTCTTGTTCAATGTTTATGCGAGTTCTTTTGCTTGCTTCCTATTCCCGTTCAATAAAAAATTGAAATTATAGTTTGAAGTTCATTTGTGCCTCAGCTTTGTAACCTCACCTCTTCAGATGTTTTTGTTTGAAGTTCTGTGTGTTTTCCAGTTTCCTTTGGTTGCGCTGCTTCTTGATCTTCCAGGTCAATATACTTGTTTGTTTCCTGCATTTGTTCAAAGAAAAGGGTCAGACATGCCTTATAATTGTTGTATTGTGATGGTGGGGTGTATTACGTAGTTCAGACATCATAAATGGTTTGAAAAGGGTTTGTTGTTGATTTTTTACCTCTGTGTTGATGACTGGGTTTTTTGTGCCTGCATCGACTGTTTCTTTGCCAGGTATAACAGTCTCTAGTTCCTCATTGGCTTGGATGTCTTGGGTTTTCTCCTTTGTACTCGTGATGGTGATCTGCAATGTCGTGGCACTGGAAATCTCTTGTGCACAAACTTCCTGTTCTGTGACTCCTTTGTCTGTTTGAGGTTCACTATGGGGTTCAATTTCAACGCTGGTTGTCTCTTGGTCTTGCATTGATTGTGATACCTGGAGTTCAAACAATATGAGTTTGTGGTTCACTTTCTTTCCTGCCATTATGAGTTTCCGGTGTGGGGTGTAGTGGGTTATGGAATTTTACCTCCTCTTCGTTGTTTTCTTCTTCTTTGTCGTTTGTTATGCTAACAGTTGATTGTGGGTGAGCCTCCTGCATTTGGTTGACGGGACTGCTGACTTGATTGTTCTCCAGCTGAGCCTATATTTTGTTGAAGGTTTGTCAGTTAACTTATAACTCTATCCAGTTTTGAAAGGAAAAATGGATGTTCATACTGACCTCTTCACTAGTTCTGATGTCGATCGTATCTTGTGCTTGTGTTGGAGTAGTTGTTGTTGTAGCACTGTCTGTTGTGAGGTTGCTTTGTTTGTTGCGTTCATTCTTGTTTTTGGGGTTGTTGACGCCATCCTGCGGTTGGAGTTCATCTTGGCCTGGCGTGCTATTGGGACATTCCTGAAAGCATTAACACAGCTCTTTTCAGTTGAGGTATGAAAACAGGGTTTTGCTTGCGGATGGCACCATGCATTACTATTTATTTACCTGTTTTTGCCGCTTTATCTTCTTCTTGTCAATGCCCACGTTCCTTGATTTTGTTCTTCTCTTCCTCTCTTCGTCCTCTTCTTCTTTCTTACCTTTTTTCCTTTCTCTTTGTTCTGTTGTGGCCACTATTTCATTCGTGCGGCTGGCATCGACTTGTCTACTTGATGCTGCTGGAACTGCTTGCTCTAGCGTCTGCAGGGTCGCGTTGTCTTTGAGGTACCTTGTGCGAACTATGTCCTGAAATTGTCTGAGTTGTTCTAGAGAATCCATCAGGGCAATTGTTTGTTGCACGACTTTGTCCTTGTTCTTTTCATCCAATATCTCTTCTTTTTCGTTGCATCGGTGTTTAGCCCTTGTGGTTATTGCGGATAACGGTTCTGCTTCATGGAGCACTTTTTCCAACAATTTGTTTATCCTTTGGAATCTTTCTTCTGGTCATGTGCTGATGTTTTTGTTTGGTTCCGTGCTTCCACTGGTGCCGATACGTGGTTCGCGCCGGCGCTTGGGTGGAGGTGGTAGCAGCTTGGTTGTGTGCTAGTGTTGCTGTTCTTTACGATGTTCTCCTGCTATTTGGTGAATTGAAGACGAAGTTGATGCTGTGTTGGTATAGAAGATCCTCTCTGCTGTTCCTTTCCATGTCTGCATCATTTCAGTGGAATGGAGTTGATTAGAATGGAAACTGTTTTCAAAAAGGGAAGTACTGATTTATGTACAACTGAGCTATACCAGTATCTTGCCAAATTCATAGTCATCTGGTCGTGCTTTTCTGTCCGTTTTCATGTCTGCTCTAGCTATTTTCGCTAGGTCACTCTCTTTGAGATGGTTTGCTCGTGGTAATGAGATTTTGTCCATTGTCTTTGCAATCTTCCACATTTCTTTTGTGCCGGTTGGCAGCAGCAGGGAGTCAAGGTACATGATTACTGGTACCTGTGCCAAACCATTGATGTGCTTTTTGTTCTTTTCTTCCTGAGGAAACATCCCATGCTTCTGCCATGTCTTGGCTCCTTCCCTAATACATTCGATGATCACCTCGCAGAAATCCATCTTTGCCATTTCTGGATAGTCCATGTCCTTGACCATTATAGCTGTCCGGGCGAAGATAGCGGCGCTTGACCCGCAGACAACATTGTGGAAAAAAACAAGGAAAAATATTTTAACTGATTTCCTGTTTGATTCTTGATCATCTATTTCCACCAATATTTGTAGCTTCTCGAACAGTTGTTTTGGCGCGGATTTTGTATCTTTGAAGCCAAGCTCTGACATCCGTTCTTTCATTGAAGCTGGGCTAGTCTCTGGCCTTGGTGCTGACCTTTGCGTGTCGTTTGGGTATCCAAACACCTTGTGGGTAGCTTCCTTGGTAATCTTGATTTTTTTTGTCTTCAGTAGCATCACCGAAGGTTATTGTCATGGTTTCTGTGTTGAGGTTGTCGTAGATGTGTGCTGCAAGCGGTCTGCAGATGGAGCCCGTTATTTTGCAGTTCTCTATGCTGCCAAATCCTGCCGTCCTAATATCTTTCTTGTGACGGTCTTTAAGTAAATTCCATGCTTTCTTGACATGGTCGAATGCTGCCCCTGCCTTGATTTGGCATTTCTCTTCGTCTGTTTCTTGCTGTTCTTCGTCAACTGTTGGTACTACCAGTTCTTTCCCACTTGTCTTTCTTCTCTTTCTGTCCTTCTTGCCTGATTTGGGTTGTTTCAGAAGAAAAAAGTAAAGGTTTTTGTTAGAAAGGAATGTTAGATCCCTAGTGGTATTCAAAATTAGTGCATAAGTGTGTTTTTACATAAATCGTCATGTTACGTATCATTTGTCGTGCTCTTGGCATCATAAATAAATCTGTAGGAATGAAATCTGCATCATCTTTGTCTGTCATAAATAAATGCGTCATTGGTATCTGAACCTTTGCTGTTGGTATCATCTTGTTCATTTTCTACTCTTTGCCGTTTGTTTTTCTTCTTGTGTTCAGCTTGTTTCTTCGCGCCGGTTGGTTCTGTTGGCGGGAGTACCATTAGAGGTAATGGTTGATGCTGCAAGGTACCAGTGTCGACGATGTTTTCAGCATTTTCCTTTTTCTTTTGCCTTTTTGCTCCAGGAGTAAAAACAGTGCTGGTATCTGATTTTCTCTTTCTTTTTGCTTGTTGCTAGGTGTTTACTCCTGTTGAGCCTGGTGTAAGTTACAATTTCTGCCGCAGGTGGTTTGTTCATCATGGTCTGTTCTGTGTCCTTTTCTGATTAATGAGGAGACATGCTTTGTGTTTGTGTGCTGTCAATATCACCGTCTTTGTGTCCTACATAATGACCAGGTAACGAAAAATGATATTCTTGTGTCCGAAAATAATTTATATACATTTAAAATATATATCTTCAACGGTTATGCATAAGGAATGTGAAATTCCCAAAAGGGGATTTTTAGTTTTCTTTTTTGGGTTAAGAAAGGTTATTTCTACTATTGCCGATTGAGCTAATAAGCGGATTGAAAAAAAAATTAATTATGGTTATGAGTGGAGCTGGGTAAGTGAATTTAGGGTGAAGCATTTTGTGAGACAAAAATGCACTCTGCAGACAAAAATGCACACATCAAGAGCGTCTTTGCTGCCTCCGATCCTGTTTGTCTCTTGTACTGCTCCTGTTGACGCTCTTGAGGGAGCATTATCTGTTGTTGGGTTGCTTATTCTATTGCTTCCATCCCCTTGCTCGGTGTTCTTGACGACATGGTGCTGTTGGCCTTTATGTTTCGGTGGCATTCTGTTGCCGTGTCCCTGACAGAATTGAAGGAAGTTTTTGTAAGTTCAAGTTTGAAAGCATCGCTTTCGAGTCACTTTTTTCATTTATCTGTATCTCATCTTAATTCTTTGCTTCTGCAGCTACTTTTCTACCTTGTTCTTGCTGTCCTTCGCCACTTGATGTTTTCGTTGATACGTCCTCCTTGTTTTGCTCCTTTTGCACCTTGTTATGTTCTTCTGTCTCCCTCTGGCTAATTCCCGAGTTCTGTGTTCTTGATTTTGTTATTCTTTTCTTCCCTTCATGTTTGTTTTGTTGGTCCTGTTCTTCCTTCTTTCTTTTTCTCCTCCCTCCTGGTTCTGGTGCGGCTACGATTTCTTTCGTGTGGTTGCCATGTACAAGTGCAGCTGTGTCTCCTACGTCTGCTCGATCCTGCAGCTTCAGCGTCGTCTCTTCTTGAAAGCTCACTCTGTGAACAATGTCCTGGAATTCTCTAAGTTGTTCGAGAGAATTAATCACGGTCGTTGTTTGTCGCTTTCTTGTGTTCCTCCTGCTTTCATCTAATTCCTTCTCTTGTTTGCTGCATTGGTGTCCAGCCCTGGTCGTTATTCGAATTATCTGTTTTGTTTAAATCGAGTACTTGTTTCAACATTTCTTCTATCCTTCGAATATTTCATATGATCTGTCTTTGGTGCTGTGACTGGTTCCTTGCTTCCACTTGTCTTGACATGTGCTTCTTCTGTCGCTTTGGTTGGAGGTGGTAGTAGCTTGGTCGTTTGTTGGTGCTCTGTTGTTGTCTTTGGTATCATTTGTGTTGAATCTGAAGGTGTTCTGTGTTGGCATAGAAGATCCTCTCTGCTATTCCTTTCCATGTCTGCATTGTTTCGGCATGATGGAATTGGTTAGACTGGAAGCCGTTTTTACAAGGGATAATGCATATATATTCAATAGGGCTATACCTGTATCTTGCCAAATTCATAGTCATCTGGTCGTGCTTTTTCGTCCGTTTTCATGTGTGCTCTAGCTATTTTCCTTAGGTCACTCTCTTTTAGGTGGTTTATTCGCGGTACCGATGTCTTGTCCATTGTGTTGGCAATCTTCCGCATTTGTTTTGTGTCGGTCGGCAGCAGCAGGCAGTCGAGGTACATTATAACTGGTCCTTGTGCCAAACCAGATGCTTTTTGTTCTTTTCTTCCTGTGGCAACAACCTGTGCTTCTTCCATGTCTTTGCTCCTTCCCTAATACTTTCGACGATTACCTGGCAGAAATCCATCTTTGCCATTTCTGGATAGTCCAAGTCCTTGACCATAATGGCTTGTTTGCAGAAGGTAGGGGAGGTTGTTCCAGAGACAATGTTGTGGAAAACAATAAGGAAAAATATTTTAACTGATTTCCTATTTGATTGTTCGTCATCTTGTTTCACCAATTTTTCTAGTTCTTTAAACAGATCGTCGTGATGGAAACCCATTTTCTTGAGGCCAAGTTCTGTGACCAGTTCGGTCATTGTCTCGGTGGAAATCTTTGGCCTTGGTGCTGTCTTTTCCGTACTGTTTGGGTATCCAAACACCTTGTGGATGCCTTCCTTTGTTATTGTGATTTCTTTCTGCTGATCAGCTTCACCGAACTTTATTTTCATGGTTTCTATGTCCAGTTTGTCGTAGATGTGTGCTGCAAGCGGTTTGCATATGGAGCGCTTTATTTGGCATCCCTCTATGCTTCCAAACCCGGCTTCCCTAACATCTTGCCGGTAACGTTCCTCAAGTAATTTCCATGCTTTATTGACATTATCAAATGCTGCTCCTGCCTTGATCTCGCATTTGTCCTTATTTGTTGTTGCCTCCTGTTCATCATCCGTTGGTGCTGCCAATTCTTTTCCACTTGTCTTTCTTCTCTTTGTGCGCTTCTGCCTTGTTTTTATCTGTTGAGAAAGAGAGGGTTTTGTTATAGAGGATGGTTTGGTGAAAAGCGGTAGCAAAAATCTGTAGAGAATATGGTTTTTACATCATCGTTTCTGTCCTCTGCGGCGCCACCGTTGTCCCCTACGGCGCCATCGCCCTCTGTACAAATGACATCATCATCGTGTTTTGTGCCATCGTCGTCGTCGGGAGTATCACGCTTTGACTCTTTGCTGGCATCATCCTCGTCTTCTTCCAACCGTTGTCTTTTTTTTCTTCTTAGCTTTATTTACATCATTGTCGGCGCGTGGAACTGCTGGCGGGGTTATCATTAGAGGACTTGGCTGCTGCTGCTTCAAGCTACCACCGTCGCTGATGAGTTGAGTTTTGTGCTTTCTCTTTTGTATTTTTCCTCTAGGAGGAATGACAGTCTTGGTTTCTGATTGCTCCTCTTTTCTGCTGCTAGTCACTTGCTTTTTGTTGCCCTCCCTGCTGGAAGCTAGTGCTCGCACTTTCTCAGGTGCGTCGCTGTCCATGGTCTGCTTCGTTCTTTTTTCTGACGGGTGAGGAGAGATGTCTGGTTTTCCTGGATATGAACTATTAAGTTCAGACAAAATCGTTTCAATATCTACTTCTCCGTCACCTGCACGATGATTATGTAACAAAAGGATTACGAAGTAACATCGAAATAAATGGGATATAGTTTTAGAAGTATGTCTTCCACGGCTGCACAAAAAAGATTCTGAAGGTTAATCTACATAGATTCATAAGATAGCCCTTTTCTTTCATTTCGTGACCTAAAAAAGTGATCAATCCATTGTTTTCTTGTTATATCAAGTCTTCCCACTAACTCTTTGTTTCGCCAATCATTAATATAAATTAGGGTCAGGTGTGAGCAGTATGTCTGCTGTCAGGTCCATATCAGTGAGGGGAAGTCTTTTTTCATAGGAAAAGTTACACTACAAATGATATTTTGTAAATTGGAGCAATAACTGTATGGTTTAGAGTGTAAGATAAAATGTTCTCGGATGAATAATAATACACATAGTGTGCGAAAAATTTCATCGAAGTGCAATTTCCTAGGATTTTGTGGACGCAATTGGTTAACTTAATGCTGCTGCTACATAGTTTTTGTTATATGGATTGTGTGAGCCTTTTATAGTACCTTGCTGCACGGCAGGCTGTTCCGCAGGTACCCTGTTTTCCTTATTACCAGTCCTTGCTGCATAAAAATGCCCAGGCGTTAGCAGCAGTAGAACCATAATTGAATTTCACAGCAAAAAGAGGAGATGCATCCCGTGGACAAAAAAAACTGCATTGTCGGAGAGGCATAGGTTGTTTCACGCTATAAGCACACAGCTAGATCTTTTATTGGTGCACGGACGTTAATACGAGAGAGGCACGTAATTTGAAAGAGGGGCAACCAATGGATATATAGAATCTCCTGTAAATACCAGGTTTTGAATTTAAGGATGCTCTCATGGTTTGAATCTAGAGCGGTGTTCTAGATAGTTCTGGCATGCACATACGTTTTAGGAAAATTCCTTGCGAGCGGATTTATGTGACGGGTAAGGGTAGCATCCCATTGCACCCGTGTCTACCTTATTTCAATTTTTCTAGAAAAGTCTAGACAGACTTCTTGGAAACACGGTTTTGTGTGGCGGTTAGGGTTCATGTCCGTCAAAAAGGGGGAAAATCGCTTTGATCGACCTGTGGTAATGGAATGTAATGGATTAATATTTTTTCCTTTGATTGCTTGTGAGGGATTCGTCACATCCATCCGCTTGTTTTTGTCCTTGCTCTCTGTTGGTATCTCCGCCGCGAGCACGGGTCGTCACCGTCAGTCGCCGCCGCCGCCGGGAGAGGTTTTTGATGCTTTCGCAGGCACCGTCTGACTGCTTGTATCTCGAAGTGGATGGCGGCTGGTGGGTGAGGCGAACGCGATTTTGATTTTTGGTTGGTCTGCTGGATTGGATAATGGGTGCAGAAGGAAAGGCGAGGTTTTCAAGAGAGGGAACTGGTGAAGTGTTGAGATTTTGGTAAAGCAAAAGCAAGAATGTAGTGGAGGGAGAGAGGGAAATGGTCGAACCGTCTCGAATCTTCGACCGTCCGTCTGGAATCAAGATTGGTGTAATTTTTTGTGGGCTTTGATGGTCTTGTTTTTTTCCTTGCTTGCTCTACTGCCAGAACGTTTTTTATTTTAGTGTGGTGACATCCACGGTGGCATGGTTTGGTGTTACCCAAAGTCACGTTCGTTCCTGCGTGTGTTACAGACGTTTTCTATGACATTCCATGGTGAGTCGCATGGAAGTGAGGCCACCAGCGCTCATCCTCCTATGGAAAAAGGGGAAGCGTCTCGAATCTTAGACCGTAGGTTTGGACATCAAGACTGCTGCATCTTTCTGTGTACTTCGATGAGCTTGTTTTTTGCTTGGCTTTGTTAAGTCTTAGTCTATGGGATGTTAGCATTTTTTGATTTTAGTGTTGTTGTGTGATGCACAGGGGCATGGTTTGGCGTTACTCAGAGTCATGTTTCATGGTTGTTTTGGAGAGGCATGGACATGAACTCAATGGAAGCATGCTAGCGCATTGGTCGGAGTCTCATTTCCACGGGTGTATGCTTTTGGTATTTCCAAATGATTCCGTTCACTTGTTCTATTGGAGAGGAATGGGCGTGACCAAAGCGTTCTGTTGGTACATGTAGGCTAGGGTCATGGATGTCGCGTGTTAGCAGTAGGAGCACGGTTGTTCTTCCACGAGGCATTTCGTTCCCCAGCGGGGAACACGTGTGCGAATCTTGCGTAGTTTTGGTTCAAATGATTCCGCTTACTCGTTCACTTGGATACGCACGGGCGTCGAGTCTATTGAGTCACGTTTTCCCATTAGGCTGAGTCACGTTAGGCACGCAGTCGCGTCGATGTAGAAGTCACATTTTTCAAGCAAATAACGCACGTCACGGTAAGTATAATATTATGTAGAGTCACGGGCGTGAATCACGGGCCAGTGTGACTCTGTATATTCTGTGAGGCACATTGAGTGGAGAGGCACAGGCATGGTGTGGTATTATGTAGAGTCACGCTCGTCTGTGTTTGGTTCCAGAATAATTCCGTCGACTCGATCAGATGGAGAAGCACGGGCGTTAATCGCAGAAAGGCATAGTTTGGTTGGAAGTCATGGTGAACACCCACTGTTTACTCTGTGAGGCACGGAATGGACTATTCGAGATACCCTGGTGTTGTATATTCTTCGCCTGATCATGGGTCCCAGGAAGGCACGACATGGTATCCTGTATTTGTGTTCAAAATGATTCCGTTGACTCGTTGAGAAGAAGAGGCACGGGCATGAATGCCATGAGGGCATGGTTGGGTCTGTCGGAGCATCACGTTTCATTCGTTTATTATGGAAACAACGCGGAATGGGTTTAGATATTAACGCTAAAAGTTTACTTTGCACAGTCGAGGTGTTTAAAAGCGTAAGCTCCTTGTTTTAAAAAGCCACAGCTTCGTGCTGAGTTGCGTGGTGCTTCTTTTATTAGAAGCACGGACGTGAAGTGAATACATCCACGGTTCTGTACCAGGTAGCGACATGACTTGTACAGTGGCGATGGCGTGGATGTTCGTGGCAGTGTCAAGGGTCACAGGCAGGTGCGTGAAGCGCTAAAAGGCATCCTACCGTATAATATAGAGCCAGGCTCCCGTGTGTTTGTGTTCCGAATAATTTCGTCGACTCGATCAGACGGAGAGGCACGGGCGTTCAGCCCACAAAGGCACTGTCAGGGTTCGTTCCTTGGTTGTTAGGCGCACAGACGCGTGGATGTAGAAGGCACGTTTTTCAAGCAAAGAACGCACATCACGATCCCACGTTTTTCAAGCAAAACGCGGACCTGAAGTCCGTATAGCCACGGCTCTGTACTAAGTAGCGACATGAACGAGTCACCTGGAGTTAGATTTTGATATAAATATCATTTCAAAACAAAAAATGTCAATGGAGAATGGTATGAATTCGACAGTAAGTTCTCTGGAATATAGACAGACGTACACAGTAAGTTAACTGTGTTTGAGATGTTTTCTGTTGAATATGTACGGACCATTGGAAAGTAGTTGAGTGGTTGTGGTGTGGACGAACGCACGGAAGACGCGAAATGATAGTCTTGGTGTTTCCCAGCCGTCTGAGTTCAGGTATTTAAGATAGATTGGGAGAATTCGAGGCGCCGGTTACTCCGTTTGACCATCTGACTGGTTTGCGTATGTTATAAAAAGCTACCTTCTCATCGGACACCCCACGTCCACAATTCTCCAGAGACAGGCACCTCTTTCTTGCTGGTAGCTCCTTGCTTTCGCCATGGCCGGTAAGAGGGGTTCTCGTTGTTCAAGCAACCAGGCAGCGAGGACAAAAGCAGCGGAAAGAAGGGAGAGGTGCCACCACTACGCCGTAGCGGCGGCAGGAATATCCTGCCCCGTTGCCTAGGTGTCGAACGATCTCTCGCGTGGATGCGATTCCTCCCACAAGCGCATTCGCCATGGAGACGATCTCGGCAAGATGGCAGTACATAATTCCTTAGCCAGCGACGACTTGCTCGATGAGTTAATTAAGCAGCAGCACTTCATCGCTCATTTGGAGAAGTTGCTTCAGCAGAGCAATGCCTCTGTGGAGAAGTCCACTGGCCTCATAGTTCGATCCACTAGTAGAAAAAGGGCCTATAGTCCCGGTTGGTGAGGGCCTTTAGTCCCGGTTCATGAACCGGGACTAAAGGGTCGGTACTAATACCCTCACCCTTTAGTCCCGGTTCTATCGAACCGGGACAGATAAACCTCCACGTGGCCTGTCCGCTGAGCCCAGCGGGAGGGCCTTTGGTCCCGGTTGGTGGCACCAACCGGGACCAATAAACATCCACGCGTCGACATTTCTTTGGCTTTGGTTTTTTTTTTTTTCAAAAGGGGGGTTTGGGGGTTTTGGGGGTTAATTTAGGTGTTTCATATATTGTGCTATAGCTAGCTAATTAATAGAGAAAAGTGTCCTTTCTTTTGTCCGTGCTTGGTCGACGCTACGTACTATAAATACGTATAGAGAGGACTAACTAGACATGCTAGCTAGCTAGTAATTAAGCAAACAGAAGATCGTCATGAACATATATATGCATACAGAGAGAAGTGATATCGACCACCTCTCCTTCTCCGAGAGATTGGTCGAACAACAAGTTCTCGTATATCTATCCGACACTACCGGCTACATATATACAATAATTATCTTTTACAATACGGACGCGTGGTCCACATGGTATTCCCCGTCTTCAGCGATCACATAGTCAAGAAAGAATGCCACCAATTCCTCTTGAATTGCTCGCATGCGATCTGGTGCTAGGAGTTCATCCCGCTTCCGAAACATCTAATTTTAAGAAAGGGGTATATATATATATATATATATATATATATATATATATATATATATATATATATGAATGAATGAATGAAACTCAACACAAATGATGGTAATAAAATAAAATTGTGAATATTTTTATTTACGCACTTCAAATTGTTTGTCGGAGTAGCCCTCTCACAGGTCGTGTGGCGGATGGACTCGCAAGCGTAGTATCCACAGAAATCATTCCTTGTTCCTGCCACAACCACTTTACAAGAAACAGAGGTCAATCAAACTGATAATTAGCAAGCACATGCTAAATGGTATTGATGAAACTAGCGCTTGAATCACTAGGAGATGCGCGTGGAATATGCTACTATATAGTACTTACTTTGGTGTCTAAATTGCAGCTTCTTGGTAGTCCGGAGCTTTTTGGTGAATTTTCCCAAGCCCTGCCATACAAAGAAAACAATTACTTGATATCAGAAATGAACAAAGTTGCTGATATGGTGGATAATGATCGATTTAACTTACTTCTCGAGCATTTCAGTCATTTCCGCATACTCCTTGGGATCTTTTCGTCTCGAGTCTAAGACAGTTACTACTCCTGCTCAAGCTTAATCTCTAGGAGAATATAGTGGAACCTGCTTGCGCATGCATAACTCATCAATATTACATTTCTATAACCTGGACTAAATAAGGAAACCGAATATGCCACAAGACAATAACACTCACATGTAGTTGTAAGGAAAGAGTATTGTATTTTTGTGTTCATTTATTTCCAACGATCGTAGTAAGTTGGCCTCGGTTTCCTTGGCACGATATTTAACCTCATTTGCATCGATGAGATATGTGTTAATGAACCCAATATCACCCACTTGTTTTTTCTTCATTTCTGCGATCTTCAATCTGCATAATATAGTGAGGATATTTATAAATACATGCAATGAAAGAGCTGAGTTATATAGAGATACTTAATGACAGAAGTAGTACTACTTACAGACAGTAGCAGGTGACCGTTTCTTTATCGAGGGCCAATTGATTGAAAAACTGATAGAACTCCTCAAATGGAATAGGCAACAGTTCAATTCCAAGGAGGTCATGCTCCTTTTTAACTCTCACATACAAAGTATTCCTCCCCTCAGACTCTTTGCAGGTTTTCATGTACCAATCATGCAATCTTCGCATCATCGTTGTTAGAGAGCTTTCATCTTTGACGAGAGGCTTCCCGTATCAGATCTTTGTATCTGCACCTCCAAGAAATCAAATTGTACATCGTCGGGCAGGTAATCTTCAGATTGCCATAACGGGCACCATCCTCGGATCGACGATGTCGCTAGCAGCACCTTGAGCGGGGGCACGATTGCTTGCTTGTTCGCCGAGCTGGGCAATTTGTTTCCCAGCTCGTCGTTCTTTCATCCTTTGATCACTAACAGTACTTCCTGATCTCTCTGATTCGGCAAATGCCTTTCCAATAATGCGCTCATAGTTGCCTTTCGGTGGAGACTTGGGTGGTTTTGTCAGGGCAGCCAGAGTGCGCTTCGCTTTGACCGGATCTACCTTCTCCTCCGGAGGTGGATGTCTCTTTGCTTTCAACCCTTGAAACCAGTCATCCACTTCGGTCTGCGCGATCTTCGCGTTTTCCTCCTCGCTCCTCTCGTACGGTAACTTCTCCGAGTCTTGAGAGAAGGACCGAATATGTATCTCCTCCGCCTTTGGCTGTACTGCTAGACGCCCGGCAGAGCAGACGGAGCGGATGTCTTCTTTCCTTGCTTACGAGGCGGAGGAGAAGGACTACGACGCCGGAGCAGCCGGAGCGGCGGTGGGTCTCTTCCGCCCTTGCCGACGAGGCGGAGAAGGAGGAGGCTGGCTGCCGGACGCGCCCGGTGCAGGCGGAGAAGGAGACGGAGTGCCGCCACGCGCCGGAGAAGGAGCTGGCCGAGCGCCTGATCATCACTCGCCGGAGGAGGAGGCGGTGGAGGAGGCGGAGTGCCCGACTCACCGGAGGAGGAGGAGGAGGCGGAGGCGCCCAGTTCGGAAGGTTGATGAGATCCTTCCGCCATAGGCATGGAGTCTTGAGCAGTAACCCAGCCGATACTCCCTTCACCGGTAGGGTGGTCAAGCCGAGCTCCTCAAATCCCTCGTTATTTCATCGACCATCACCTTAGCATATCCTTCGGAATCGGCGGCGGTGAAAAGTTGAGTCGGGTTTAGTAGGATAAACAGAGCCAACAGCCGCCTTGACCTTCAAATTGCTCCATTGCGCCATAAGGTGGCAACTTTCAGCATCCGTGATAGCATCCACAGGATAGCTGGCAGGAGCCGTCAAGGCATGCTGCTCTGGCTGAAGCAGCTCGGTGGAAGCCACGCTGCTTCTCCGCTGAGATGGCGGGTAGCCGGGGAAGCTTCGCAGGTCGTTTGTTGTGATCTGCCGCTTCGTTCCTTTTCTCGTTCCTCTAGCCCCATTACCCTTTCGTGCAGCGCCTGCATTAGGCTCTGCTCCAGTTTCTTCCTCCTCTCATGGGTTTTGTAAACCCCTGCGTCCGGAAATCCAGCCTTCCACGAAACGGAGCCTGGCGTGCCTCGTGTCCATCCAGGGTGCTCAGGATTCTCGAGGGCCATTGTGAGCTCGTCCTTCTCCCTGTCTGGAACGAACTTCCCTTGCTGCGCTGCTTCGATATAATGCTTAAGCCTCTTGAGTGGTATGTCCAATTGTTCGTCCGTCCAAATGCACTTCCCGTTATAGGGTCCAAGGATCCGCCGCCCGAAGAACCAAGTCCGCAACGGTCTGGCCAGTTCATTGTCTCGGTTCGATCCCTTTATCAAGCAGATCATTCTCAGCCTTGGCCCACTTAGGCGGGCTATGAGGTAGCCACGACCCCGTGCGATGGTGAAGCTTCTTCTTCGCAGCATTTCTCTTGTTTGTCGCTGACATCTTTTTACTCTTTTCCGATGTCTTGTAGGCCACAAATGCGGGCCATCATCTCGATCTTCTCATATTTGCCCGTGAATTCTGGTGTCTCATTTTTTTCGACATACGATTGAGGTCTTTCTTCCAATTCCTGAATAGTTCTGCCATCTTCTTAAGAGCAAAGACTTGATTAATGGCTCTATTCTGGCTTCTCCGGATCATCCTCTGGCGGTAGGGTAAAATTTGACTTCAGCTCAGTCCAAAGATCATTTTTTGCATATCATTGACACAAGACACCTCGTGGTCTTCGTTCTTAGGCTTATACCATTGGTGGATGCTGATCGGGATCTTGTCCCTAACCGTAACCCCGTGACCGAGCAACAAATGCCTTCTTTGTCGGTAGGGTTCAATCGGTTGGCCGTCAGCCACGATTTGTATGATCTCAAACTTTTCATCCGAGCTCAACTTTTTCTTGGGCCTCGTCTCTTTACCGGTTGTGCTCGATCCGGAGGGCTAGAAAAAGAACAAAGACGAGAGTTAATTAATATGTGTACATATATACCAAAACAAAGGCGAGAGCTAGTCAAGACAGGCTTAACTAATATATATACCTGGCGGACTCGGTTTGGTGATCACCGAGCCGTCCTCACGGTCTACTTCTTCACCTCTCCTTCTTGCACCGCATTGGGTCATCGGAGCCATGTAAATCATAGCCAGCTGCTTCTTCACCCTCTCCTTCCAGACCATCGTTATCGACGTTGAGAAACATCATTGAGGAGACGGCATCACTTCCGTGTGCGATTATGTCCCTCAACAACGCTTCTTGTGCTTCGTCTCAGGGGGTGTCCATAGTTTCTACAAATATTTACAACATGGCAATTATTATTCAAACATGACAGATATGGATATATTAGTGCCAACGAGAACTAGCTAGCTAATCACAATAAGGAATCATATTAGTGGCCTCGACTGCTTCTCTAGGGTTTGGGGTGGCCTCGACAACGCTTCAAGGGTTAGGGGGTGGCCTCGAGAACGCTTCAAGCTAGGAGGGGTGCGTAATATCGACCCCCCACGTGTTGAAGCTATCGGGAGGGGGTCGGCGTTGAACAATACATCTATGTCCCACAAGTGACGTGGGCATCGACGCCCATGTAGGGTAGAGGGTCGTGGATCGCCGAGCGGTCGAGGTCAAGGGTCAAGATCGCCGAGGGTCGGGAGGTTGCCTAGTGTCAAAGGATTCAACAAAACCATGTCTTCATCATTAGTAAAGTAACAGGTGCATGATGGTATGAAGCTCTCCAAAGTTGTTTTGGAGCGGAGTCGAGATAGGATAATTCGCTTTTGGTACAAAGTTCAGCAAAAGGCAAATAATCCTATCCGGGACTCCATTCCGTAACAACTTTGAGGACTGCACCATCATGCCATGGTTACTTCCGGCTAATGATGAAGCCATGGATTTCTTCAATACTTTGACACTATAGGAACCTTGACCTGAAACCTTCGACCCTTGACCCTTAACGACCCTCGACCCTCTACCCTAGTTCCCGACCCTCGACCCTCGGCGATCCTCGACACCCTCGTTATATCGACAATGACGCAACATACATATACATGGGAAAATAATGTTATCGGGAGGGGTATCGGTACCCCCCCTCGTGTCAAAGTTTCTTCTTTCTCCTCTATTCCTTTCTTTCTTCTTCTCCTCTTCTTTTCTTCTTATCCCTCGAGAAAGGAAAACAAGGAAAAGGAAGAAAAGAGAAGAAGAAGAAGAAGAAGAAGAAGAAAAAAAAAGAAGAAAAAAAAAGGAGAAGAAGAAAAGAATAGAGGAGAAGAAGAAAACATAGAAAAAAATTCTATTTTTCTTCTTCTCCTCTATTCCTTTCTTCTTCTCCTCTTCTTTTCTTCTTTTCCTCTCATTCTTTTCTTCTTCTTCTTCCTTCTTCCTTCTTCCTCTTTTCTTCCTTTTCCTTATTTTACTTTTTCCTCTACACTAACCTAATTAAAATGCACTAACATAATTAAAATTGTAACTTTCTATATATGAACAAAAACTAAACTAATAAAAATAAAAACATATACATTATAGCCACATACACATATACATCACATATGAACAAAAAAATAAACTAATAAAAATAAGGAAAAGGAAGAAAAGAGGAAGAAGGAAGAAGGAAGAAGAAGAAGAAAAAGAAGAAGAAAAAGAGGAGAAGAAGAAAAATAGAAAAAAATTCTATTTTTTTCTTCTTCTCCTCTATTCCTTTCTTCTTCTCCTCTTCTTTTCTTATTTTTCCTCTCATTCTTTTTTCTTCTTCTTCTTCCTTCTTCCTTCTTCCTCTTTTCTTCATTTTCCTTATTTTACTTTTTCCTCTACACTAACCTAATTAAAATGCACTAACCTAATTAAAATTGTAACTTTCTATATATGAACAAAAAACTAAACTAATAGAAATAAAAACATATACATTATAGCCACATACACATATACATCACATATGAACAAAAAAATAAACTAATAAAATAAAAACGGGGCGGCTCGACGGCGGCGCTCTCTAACGGGCGGGCGGCGAGGGCGACGGCGGCGGCGGCGAGGGTGTCGGCGACGGGACGACGGGCTCGGGCGGCGAGGCAGGGCGGCGACGGGCTCGGGCGGCGCGGGCAGGGGCGACGAGGACGGCGGGCTCGGGCAGGGCGACGACGGGCTCGGGGCGGGCAGGGGCAGGGGCGTGGCTGGCGACGATGGGCTGGCGACGACGACAGCGGCTGGCGGCGGGCGGCGGGCGGCGTTGGGCAGCGCCTGAGGCGACGGGCAGGGCGACGACGGGTAGGGCGACGACGGGCGCGCGAATAGCGCCGGGCGGCACCGGACGGCGGGCGGCGGCGGGGCAGCGGACGGCGTCGATCTGGGCAGCCTGGCGGCGTCGATGAGCTCGGCGTCGTCGGTGGGGAACTGGCGAGGGAAATCTGAAATTTCCCAAGTGTTTTCTTATATAGCAAGTGCATTAGTCGGTTGATGCCACCAACGGGACTAATGCACTTGCTAGTCGGTTGGTGCCACCAACCGGGACCAAAGGCTGTTAGCGGCGGCCTTTGGTCGGTTGGTGGCACAAACCGGGACTAAAGGGGCCATTAGTCCCGGTCGAGGCACCAACCGTGACTAAACCCCCTTTAGTCGGTTGGTGCCACCAACCGGGACCAAAGGCCGTGTGCTGCCTCAAGCGCCAAATGTTTAGTCCCACTCGCTAGTTGAGAGGAGCCGCACCATTTTATAAGGTGCGGTGCGGCCCTCTCGAGCTCCTCTCTAAAGCAGGCTTTGGGCCTATCTCGCCACTGTGCTGTGGGCCTCTTTGGGCCTTCGCGGCCTGAATCTCGCCCATAGGGTTTCTAGTCGTATTCAGGCCGTGGGGGCCCGATGGGTGGCACTTTTTTTGCTTTATATTTTATTTCTTTTTGCTTTTAGTTTTAGAAAAATATAAACTTTCTATTGGTGCCATTAGTTTTAAAATTTGAAAACACTTTTTTGTTTTCTTTGTTGCTTTATTTATTTTATTTTGTTTCTACTTACAACAAAATACTTATTGTTGCTATTTTATTTTTTCAAGTTTTTTGTTTTGTTTTCTGCATTATTTATTTTCTTTTGGTTTTTGCTTTATTTTTAATTCTTTTTGCTTTTAGGTCAGCAAAATTATAAACTTTCTGTTAGTGCTTTTAGTTTTAGAAAAATATAAACTTTCATTTGTGCCATTAGTTTTAAAATTGAAAACACTTTTTTGTTTTCTTTGTTGCTTTATTTATTTTATTTTGTTTCTACTTACAACAAAATGCTTATTGTTGCTATTTTTATTTATTTTTTCAAGTTTTTTGTTTTGTTTTCTACATTATTTATTTTCTTTTGGTTTTTACTTTATTTTTAAATTCTTTTTGCTTTTAGGTCAGCAAAATTATAAACTTTCTGTTAGTGCCATTTGTTTTAGAACAATTATAAACTTTCTGTTTGTGCCATTAGTTTTATAAAATTTGAATTCTTTGAAATTTGTGTGAATCACAAGTTTGTGAGCTCAACAAGGCGAGAGGGACGGGCTTATAAACGGTGTGAGCGCCCTTCGTTGGCGAGGTTTTCAAATTCATAGTTTTCAAATGAACTCTGAAATAGTTGGCATAGCATGTTCATGAACAAAACGGACAATGGTATCATACTGTGTGTTACAAAGTTGGCATGGTATCATCATAATAGTTATGGAGAAAGTCTTCACTTTTTCTTCGCTTGTGTCGTTTGCTTATTGCGCTGTAACCATGGATAATCTTCATCGCTTATCGGGATGCTTGGGTCAGCCTTGACTTTGAAGGGGGAATTTCATGAAACTTTTCATACTCTTGAGACATGTACATCTTGCCCTCCACTCCCGTGGATGTCCTTTTCCTGAAAGAACTATGTGGCGCTTTGGCTCATTGGATGATGTATTCGCTTCCTTATCTTTTCTTTTCCTCGGTCTGGTAGACATGTCCTTCACATAGATAACCTGTGCCACATCATTGGCTAGGACGAACGGTTCGTCGATGTACCCAAGATTTTTCAGATCCATTGTTGTCATTCCGCATGTGGGTCTACCTGCACTCCGCCTCGATGATTGACCCACTTGCACTTAAACAAAGGGACCTTAAAATCTACTCCGTAGTCAAGTTCCCATATGTCTACTATGTAACCATAATATGTGTCATTTCCTTGTCGGTTGCTGCATCAAAGCGGACACCGCTGTTTTGGTTGGTGCTCTTTTCATCTTGGTCAATCATGTAAAATGTATTCCCATTTATCTCAGTATCCTTTCCAAATCATTACAGTCGAAGATGGTCCCTGGACAACAAGTACAACTCATCACAAACAGTGCTGTCACCTCGAGACGTGTTTCCAACCAACTGCTGAATGTCCCGATGTGTTCACATGTAATCCAATGTCGACCGCTACCTGGGTGTTTGGAGCGCAGATCGTTCTTGTGTTCATCGACATACGGGTCACCAAGGTAGAGTTCTGTAGAACTTTGTAGTGTGCTTGAGACCAAGAATATCCGTCCTGCATATTATTGAGTCTCTTCCAAGCGTGTTTTTCCAATCAGTCTCCCCTCATACCGCGATTTAGGGAGACCTATCTTATTAAGGCCAGGAATGAAGTCAACACAAAACCCGATGACATCCTCTCGCTTGATGGCCCATGGAGATGCTTCCTTCGGCCTAGCACGGTTCTGAACATATTTCTTTAGGACTCCATGAACCTCTCAAAGGGGTACATATTGTGTAGAAATACGGGCCCCGTAATGACAATCTCGTCGACTAGATGAACTTGGACGTGCGCCATGATATTGAAGAAGGATGGTGGGAACACCAGCTCAAACCGACAAGACATTGCGCCACATCACTCCTTAGCGTTACTACGGTTTCTGGATCGATCACCTTCGAGATATTGCATTGAGGAATGCACATAGCTTCACAATGGCTAATCGGACGTTTTCGGTAGAAGCCCCTCAATGCAACCGAAGCGCTTGCGTCATAATCACGTGGCAGTCATGAGACTTTAGGTTCGGAACTTTTCTCCGCATATTTATTATTCCCTTTATATTCGACGAGAAGCCAGTCGGGACCTTCATCTTGAGCAGGCATTGAAAGAATATTTCTTTCTCTTCTTCGAAGAGCGTGGTGGCAGGACCTTCATATCGCTTCGGAGGCATGCCCTCTTTTTCGTAAGCGTTGCAGGTCCTCTCGTGCCTCGGTGTATCTTTTGTCTTCCCATACACGCCCAAGAAGCCTAGCAGGTTCACGCAAAGGTTCTTCGTCACACGCATCACGCCGATCAAGAGCGGACCTCTAGGTCTTTCCAAAGAGGGTAGGTCCCAAAATATAGATTTCTTCTTCCACATGGGTGCGTGATTCTCGGCGTCATTCGAACAGCTAGTCCGCCGACCCTTTCCAAAGATTACGTGTAAATCATTGACCATAGCAAGTACGTGATCACCGATACGCATGGCGGCTTCTTCCGGTGATCTGCCTCGCTTTGAAATGCTTGCCTTTCTTTCGACATTGATGGTTGGTCGGAAGAAATCGACGATGGCCTGGTACACATTCTTCCCGCAGCTTCCGGTATATACTATCGGTGTCAAGTAAACAGTGCGTGCATCGTGGTATCCCTTGTTTGTCTGTCCCGAAGGTTACCGAGAGCGGGCCAATCGTTGATGGTCACGAACATAACGCCTTTAGGTCAAATTCTCCTTTTGTGCTCATCCCACGACGCACACCGCTTCCATTCCACAGCTGTAAAAGTTCATCAACTAATGGCCTTAGGTACACATCAATGTCGTTGCCGGGTTGCTTAGGGCCTTGGATGAGAACTGCATCATAATGAACTTCCGCTTCATGCACATCCAAGGAGGAAGGTTATACATACATAAAGTCACGGGCCAGTGCTGTGATTGCTGCTCGCTCCCGAAAGGATTAATGCCATCCGCGCTTAAAGCAAACCATACGTTCCTTGGGTCCTTTGCAAACTCATCCCAGATTTCTCTCGATTTTTCTCCATCTGCGACCCGTCGTGGTGCTCCCAACTTCCCGTCTTTCTTACGGTCCTCACTGTGCCATCGCATCAACTTGGCATGCTCTCCATTTCTGAACAGACGCTTCAACCGTGGTATTATAGGAGCATACCACATCACCTTCGCAGAACCCTCTTCCCGGAGGCTCGCCGTCAACATCACGTGGTCATCTCGTCGATCTTATATCCGCAATGCACCGCATACGGGCATGCGTTCAGATCCTTGTAGGCACCACGGTAGAGGATGCAGTCATTAGGGCATGCATGTATCTTCTCCACCTCCAATCCTAGAGGGCATACGACCTTCTTTGCTGCGTATGTACTGTCGGGCATTCGTTATCCTTTGGAAGCTTCTTCTTCATTATTTTCAGTAGCTTCTCAAATCCTTTATCGACACTGAGATTCTCTGCCTTCCATCGCAGCAATTCGAGTACGGCACCGAGCTTTGTGTTGCCATCTTCGCAATTGGGGTACAACCCTTTTTGTGATCCTCTAACATGCGATCGAACTTCAGCTTCTCCTTTTGACTTTCGATTGTGTCCTTGCATCGACAATGACCCGGCGGAGATCATCATCATGGGGCACATCGTCTGGTTCCTCTTGATCTTCAGCAGCTTCGCCGTTGCAGCACCATCATGCACATCGTCAGTGCATCTTGATGTTCAAGAGCATCACCGTATTCAGGGGCACATAGTTGTCATCGTACTCTTCTTCCTCGCCGCCTTCCATCATAATCCCTATTTCTCCGTGCCTCGTCCAAACATTATAGTGTGACATAAAACCCTTGTAAAGCAGGTGGGTGTGAAGGATTTTCCGGTCGAGTAAGACTTCAGATTCTACATATAGGGCATGGACAACACATAAAACCATTCTGCTTGTTTGCCTCAGCCACTTCGAGAAAAGCATGCACGCCCTTAATGTACTCGGAGGTGTGTCTGTCACCGTACATCCATTGCCGGTTCATCTGCGTGCATTATATATAATTATGTGTCAAAAATCATTACAGAACATCATGAATAGATAATTATGTGACCAAATTAATAGAAGTTCATCATCACATAAAACCAAAGTACATACATAGTTCTCATCTAACAACATAAAGCTCGCAGAGCATCTAAATTAATTAAACCATACATTGAAACTATGTAAAACATTTCAATGTGAAAACAAATACGATCATAATCGCAACCAAGGTAACAACTGATCCAACGGCATAATGATACCAAGCCTCGGTATGAATGGCATATTTTCTAATCTTTTTCATCTTCAAGCGCATTGCATCCATCTTGATCTTGTGATCATCGATTTACATCCGCAACATGCAACTCCAATATCATCTTCTCCTCCTCAAGTTTTTTTATTTTTTCCTTCAAGAAATTGTTTTCTTCTTCAACTAAATATAACCTCTCGACAATAGGGTCGGTTGGAACTTCCGGTTCAACAACCTCCAAGATAAATAAAATCTATGTCACGTTGGTCGGCATAATTTTCATAAACAATAAATGAACCAATAGTTATGAAAAGATAATATATACCACATCCGAATCATAGATGGGACGAGGGCCGACGGGCGGATACCAAAACCATCGCACTATATAAGATGCAATAATAACAGTAAGAAAATAATACAAGTAAGAATATTTTTCCTTTCGTAAAGAAGATAAGAACAAGAGGCTCACCACGGTGGTGCTGGCGATGAGATCGGCGCTGGTGATCGACGGCGGTGAAGACGGGACGGGCGTGATGACCGCTAAACCTAGAAAATATTGAGGAAAATGGAGGTTAGAGGTCGAGCTTGAGAGGAGAAAGCTTAAGTAGTGTGGCTCGGACATTCCATCGAACACCTTGTGTGCATAGGAGGTGAGCTAGAGCACCACCAAGCCCTCTCCCCTCGGCGAAAAAAAGCAGAGCAGTGTGCTCTGCTCTTGCGCGAGGGGCTATATATAGCAGCACCATTAGCCCGGTTGGTGGCATGAGCCGGGACTAAAGGAAGCCTTTGGTCCCGGTTCATGCCACCAACCGGGACCAATAGTGGTGGGCCAGGAGCCAGGACCATTGGTCCCGGTTCGTCCCACCAAATGGGACCAAAGGTCCGGACGAACCGGGACCAATGGCCCACGTGGGTCGGCCGCCCCCTGGCTCCTTAACCGGGCAAACAGCTCCATTGGTCCCGGTTCTGGATTGAACCGGGACTAATGGGCTAAACTGCCCTGGACGATAGCCCCTTTTTCTACTAGTGATCTTTGTGTGAGAATGAGAAGCTTCTAAACGAGCTCGACCAGAAGGATCGGGATGCCGCCCGCTTGAAGAGTCTGTATGAGCAGAGCCATGCGTTAGTGCAGAAGCTGTCGGGCGAAGTGGGGCAGCTTATGGGTGAGAATGCTGGGGTCCTCATCAAGTACAAGAGCCTGATGGAGGATTTCTTTGCTGCTGTGGAGGAAAGTTATGAGGCGACGAAGAAGGAGATTGAAGAGGTGCTCGCCCAGCAGCCGATCAAGAACGTTGCTGGAGTGTAGGCAGAGATCTTGTAGCGTGTTTTTTCGTTGCGTTGGGGCATGTGGCCTTTTGTACTGCCATGAATCTGTAAGGCATTTATGCTTTGCATTGTTGTCGTGTTGCTTCGTTTGTTGGCACATGTAGATGAGTAGGCTAAGGTCATGGATGTCGCCTGTTAGCAGTTGGAGCACGGTTGTGCTTCCACCAGAGGCACTTTGTTTTCCCGCGGGGAGCATGTTTTGCCGAACCATGCGTAGTTTTGGTTCAAATGATTCCGCTTACTCGTTCACTCGGATATGCACAGGCGTCGAGTCTATTGAGTCTCGTTTTTGCATTAGGCTGGGTCACGCTAGGTCACGTTTTTCAAGCAAATAACGCACGTCACGGTGCCAAAACATGAAGGTGAAAGCATGGCCGATTCGAGAGACAAGAATATGAACAACACGGACCGCAAGTCCATGTAGGGTCATGATTTGTACTGTTAAACTCATCGAATTTCTGTTTCGAATGCTTTTGTCGACTCGTTCAGACGGAGAGGTACGGCCAGTCAGCTTCAACGGTGAACACCCACTGTTCACTGTTTCGTCAGAAACACGGGCGAGTGTAACTCTGTATACTCTGTGATTCCGCTTACTCGTTCACTTGGATACGCACGGGCGTCGAGTCTATTGAGTCACGTTTTCCCATTAGGCTGAGTCACGTTAGGCACGCAGTCGCGTCGATGTAGAAGTCACGTTTTTGAAGCAAATAACGCATGTCACGGTAAGTGTATTATTATGTAGAGTCACGGGTGTGAAACACGGGCCAGTGTGACTCTGTATATTCTGTGAGGCACATTGAGTGGAGAGGCATAGTCATGGTGTGGTACTATGTAGAGTCACGCTCGTCTGTGTTTGGTTTCAGAATAATTGCGTTGACTCGATCAAATGGAGAGGCACGGACATGAATGCCATGAGGGCATGGTTAGGTCTGTCAGAGCGTCACGTTTTGTACGTTTAATATTGAAACAAAGCGGAATGAGTTTTGATGTTAACGCTTAAAGTTTACTTTGCGAGTGGCCGGTTCGACAGTCGAGGTGTTTAAAAGCGTAAGCTCCTTGTTTTTAAAAGGCACGGCTTTGTGCTGAGTTGCGTGGCATTTCTTTATTAGAAGCATGGGCGGGAAGTGAATACAGCCACGGTTCTGTACCAGGCAGTGACATGACTTGTGCACTGACGATGGCATGGATGTTCGTGGCAGTGTTAAGGGTCACAGGCACGGACGTGCGGCGGTAAAAGGCATGCTGCCCCATAATATAGAGTCACGTTCCCATGTGTTTGTGTTCCGAATAATTCCGTCGACTTAGTCTGACGGAGAGGCACGGGCGTTCAGCCCACAAAGGGATCGTCAGGGTTCGTTCCTTGCTTGTTAGGCGCACAGACACATGGATGTAGAAGGCACGGTTTTCAAGAAAGAACGCACATCACGATGCCATGTTTTTCAAGCAAAACACGGGCCTGAAGTCCGTATAGCCACGGTTCTGTACTTAGTAGCGTCATGACTTGTACTCATAAATGCGTGGACTTTCGTGCCTCTTGGCAATATTTCGGGTCACAGGCACTGGCGTGCGTCCCACAAAGGCATGGTGCTGTTTTATACAGAGGCACACTCACCCCTGTTTCTGTTTCGAATGCTTCTGTCGACTCGTCCAGACCGAGAGGCACGGCCGGTCAGCCGACAGAGGCATATGGTTGCATTACGCACAGTCAGAGTCACATTACCATCGGTGTATTCTTTTGGTATTTCGAAATGATCGCACTCACTCATTCTGTTGGAGAGGAATGGACGTGAATCCTGCGGGAGGCAAGTCTTCTTATTAGCCAGAGTCACGTTCGTTTCTTTAGTTGGGGTAACCCAGCGGAATGGGTTCAAATGCGAACACTCACTGTTGAAGCTGTTTTTGAAAGCTTCTTTCCTTGTTTTCAAAAGCACAGTCACGGTTCTTTGTTGTTGTTGTTGTTGTGTGTAGTACTCGATAAAAGGCATTGACTCGATCTGATGGAGAGTCATAGGCATGGTGTGGTATTATATAGAGTCACGCTCATCTGTGTTTGTGTACCTAATATCGTAATGACGTACTGATGAAGGCGTGTACGTTCGTGGCTTTTCCGTGTTGGCAGTGTTTCGGGTCACAGACACGGGCTTGCATCCAACAGTTTCATGGTGTAGTTTTATATGGAGTCACGTTCGCATGTATTTGTGTTCGAAATGATTCCGTTGACTCTTTGATAAATATAGGCACGCACGTGAATCCCATGGGGGCATGGATTCGTCTTTCCCGTAGTCACGTTCGTATGTTTATCGTGGAATGAAGGCAGGATGGGTAAAAGGCATGCTGCCGCATAATATAGAGTCACGCTCCCATGTGTTTGTGTTCCGAATAATTCCGTCGACTCGATCTGACGGAGAGGCACGAGCGTTCAGCCCACAAAGGCACCGTCAGGGTTCATTCCTTGCTTGTTAGGCACACAGACGCGTGGATGTAGAAGGCACGGTTTTCAAGAAAGAACGCACATCATGATGCCATGTTTTTCAAGCAAAACACGGGCTTGAAGTCCGTATAGCCACGGTTCTGTACTAAGTAGCGTCATGACTTGTACTCATAAACGCATGGACTTTCGTGCCTCTTGGTAATAGTTCGGGTCACAGGCACTGGCGTGCGTCCCACAAAGGCATGGTGTTCTTTTATACAGTGGCACACTCGCCCCTGTTTCTGTTTCGAATGCTTCTGTCGACTCGTTCAGACCGGGAGGCACGGCCGGTCAGCCGACAGAGGCATATGGTTGCATTACGCACAGTCAAAGTCACATTACCATCGGTGTATTCTTTTGGTATTTCGAAATGATCGCACTCACTCATTCTGTTGGAGAGGAATGGACGTGAATCCTGCGGAGGCAAGTCTTCTTATTAGCCAGAGTCACGTTCGTTTCTTTAGTTGGGGTAACCCAGCAGAATGGGTTCAGATGCGAACACTCACTGTTGAAGCTATTTTTGAAAGCTTCTTTCCTTGTTTTCAAAAGCACAGTCACGGTTCTTTGTTGTTGTTGTGTGTAGTACTCGATAAAGGCATTGACTCGATCTGATGGAGAGTCATAGGCATGGTGTGGTATTATATAGGGTCACGCTCGTCTGTGTTTGTATACCTAGTATTGTAATGATGCGGTCCGCACCTAGGACGCCGTCGGCGAGATCGCTGATGCGGTCCGCACGACATCCCTCTTCTTCCTCCTCGAATCGAGAGGGAGCACGGTCGCCGCTTCCATCCCCTCCGACGACCAGAACACCACCAGAAGGCGTCGTCGTCGGAGGCACCACTCTCGACCTCTTGATCCTACAAGCAACGCTTTCCATCTCCATGTCCGTCGCAAGGGTGGCGCCGCCCACGACCAGTGCTCACTGAGGTGGATCTGGAGAAATGGATTACAGACTGTCAATCTATCAAATGACTAAAATACCGGCGACGGGGAGCGGAGGGGTCCAGATTAATTACCTCTTTTTTCTTTTGACGGGAGGGTCGGGGTTAATTACTACTCGTAATGAGTAAAAGGTAGGTGTCTGCTTGAAACATTAAATAGAGCCACGGATTACAAGGTACGAGATGCACAGTTGAAGACGCAGACGAGGCATGGGCGTGCCCGTCCGTGTTTTAATTATTTAAGGCACACATTCAATAGAAGAATTTGTTTGACGCCGCAAGCACGGTCCTACAGTCAAATTCCCTCTGCAAGCAGCAAAATTTTCCACGGGCACGTTGACAAATCAAGACACTACAAGATTCAAGGCCGTGCCTCTGTTTTGCAGATGATTCTGCTGAAACGCTCAAGGACAAAACCGTTGAAGCGTGGCAGAGGCACGACTTGTCACGAACCAGACACACAGTACTCCCTTCGGCATTGTAACGCACTGTCCAACATGCCACACAGGCATGTAGAACAGTTCGGGTCTATGTTCGTGTCTCTTTGTGTTCCAAATGATTCCTTTGACTCTATGACCAGACGGGACACGGTATGTTGGACCAGAGAGGCATGATTACGTTTTACGCGGGGTCACAATTGGCACAGGCACGGGCATGGAGCGCAAAAAGGCATGGTCGGTGGTATTACATAGTCACGCTAACCTTTGTCTCACGCACAGCCACGGGCGTTTACTCTGTGAGGCACGGAATGGCCTACATGAGAGACGTTGTTTTTTAAAAGCTTATTTCCTTTTATTTAAAAGCACGGACGTACAGTCCATAGAATGTTATTTGGGTGTGGACGTACAGTCCATAGTATGTTATTCCTTTGACTCTATCACCAGAGGAGGCACGCTATGTCGGACCAGAGAGGCATGATTGCGTTTTACGCGGGGTCACAATTGTCACAGGCACGGGCATGAAGCGCTCAAAGGCATGGTCAGTGGTATTACATAGAGTCACGCTAACCTTTGTCTCACGCACAGCCACGGGCGTTTACTCTGTGAGGCACGGAATGGCCTATATGAGAGACGTTGTTTTTTAAAAACTTATTTCCTTTTATTTAAAAGCACGGACGTACAGTCCATAGAATGTTATTCGGGTGTGGACGTACAGTCCATAGTATGTTATTCCTTTGACTCTATCACCAGAGGAGGCACGCTATGTCGGACCAGAGAGGCATGATTGCATTTTACGCGGGGTCGCAATTGTCACAGGCACGGGCATGAAGCGCTCAAAGGCATGGTCGGTGGTATTACAAAGAGTCACGCTAACCTTTGTCTCACGCACAGCCACGGGCGTTTACTCTGTGAGGCACGAAATGCCCTATATGAGAGACATTGTTTTTTAAAAGCTTATTTCCTTTTATTTAAAAGCACGGACGTACAGTCCATAGAATGTTATTCGGGTGTGGACGTATAGTACATAGTATGTTATTCCTTTGACTCTATCACCAGAGAAGGCACGCTATGTCGGACCAGAGAGGCATGATTGCATTTTACACGGGGTCACAATTGTCACAGGCACGGGCATGAAGCGCTCAAATGCATGGTTGGTGGTATTACATAGAGTCACGCTAACCTTTGTCTCACGCACAGCCACGGGCGTTTACTCTGTGAGGCACGGAATGGCCTATATGAGAAACGTTGTTTTTTAAAACATTATTTCCTTTTATTTAAAAGCATGGACGTACAATCCGTTTAATGTTATTCGGGTGTGGATGTACTGTCCATAGTATGTTATTCCTTTGACTCTATCACCAGAGGAGGTACGCTATGTCAGACCAGAGAGGCATGATTACGTTTTACGCGGGGTCACAATTGTCACAGGCACGTGCATGAAGGGCTCAAAGGCATGGTCGGTGGTATTACATAGAGTCACGCTAACCTTTGGCTCACGCACAGCCACGGGCATTTACTCTGTGAGGCACGGAATACCCTATATGAGAGACATTGTTTTTTAAAAGCTTATTTCCTTTTATTTAAAAGCATGGACGTACAGTACATAGAATGTTATTCAGGTGTGGATGTATAGTCCATAGTATGTTATTCCTTTGACTCTATCACCAGAGGAGGCACGCTATGTCGGACCAGAGAGGCATGATTGCGTTTTACGCTGGGTCACAATTGTCACAGGCACGGGCATGAAGCGCTCAAAGGCATGGTCGGTGGTATTACATAGAGTCACGCTAAACTTTGTCTCACGCACAGCAACGGGCGTTTACTCTATGAGGCACGGAATGGCCTATATGAGAGACGCTGTTTTTTAAAAGCTTATTTCCTTTTACTTAAAAGCACAGACGTACAGTCCATAGAATGTTATTCGGGTGTGGACGTACATTCCATAGTATGTTATTTCTTTGACTCTATCACCAGAGGAGGCACGCTATGTCGGACTAGAGAGGCATGATTGCGTTTTACGCGGGGTCGCAATTGTCACATGCACGGGCATGAAGCGCTCAAAGGCATGGTCGGTGGTATTACATAGAGTCACGCTAACCTTTGTCTCACGCACAGCCACGGGCGTTTACTCTGTGAGGCACGGAATGCCCTATATGAGAGACATTGTTTTTTAAAAGCTTATTTCTTTTTATTTAAAAGCACGGACGTACAGTCCATAGAATGTTATTTGGGTGTGGACGTACAGTCCATAGTATGTTATTCCTTTGACTCTATCACCAGAGGAGGCACGCTATGTCGGACCAGAGAGGCATGATTGCGTTTTACGCGGGGTCACAATTGTCACAGGCACGGGCATGAAGCGCTTAAAGGCATGGTCGGTGGTATTACATAGAGTCACGCTAACCTTTGTCTCACGCACAGCCACGGGCGTTTACTCTGTGAGGCACGGAATGCCCTATATGAGAGACGTTGTTTTTTAAAAGCTTATTTCCTTTTATTTAAAAGCACGGACGTAGAGTCCATAGAATGTTATTCAGGTGTGGACGTACTGTCCATAGTATGTTATTCCTTTGACTCTATCACCAGAGGAGGCACGCTATGTCGGACCAGAGAGGCATGATTGCGTTTTAAGCGGTGTCACAATTGTCACAGGCACGGGCATGAAGCGCTCAAAGGCATGGTTGGTGGTATTACATAGAGTCACGCTAACCTTTGTCTCACGCACGGCCACGGGCGTTTACTCTGTGAGGCACGGAATGGCCTATATGAGAGAGGTTGTTTTTTATAAGCTTATTTCCTTTGATTTAAAAGCACGGACGTACAGTCCATAGAATGTTATTCGGGTGTGGACGTAAAGTCCATAGTATGTTATTCCTTTGACTCTATCACCAGAGGAGGTACGCTATGTCGGACCAGAGAGGCATGATTACGTTTGACGCGGGGTCACAATTGTCACAGGCACGGGCATGAAGGGCTCAAAGGCATGGTCGGTGGTATTACATAGAGTCACGATAACCTTTGGCTCACGCACAACCACGGGCGTTTACTCTGTGAGGCACGGAATGCCCTATATGAGAGACGTTGTTTTTTAAAAGCTTATTTCCTTTTATTTAAAAGCACGGACGTACAGTCCATAGAATGTTATTCGGGTGTGGACGTATAGTCCATAGTATGTTATTCCTTTGACTCTATCACCAGAGGAGGCACGCTATGTCAGACCAGAGAGGCATGATTGCGTTTTACGTGGGGTCACAATTGTCACATGCACGGGCATGAAGCGCTCAAAGGCATGGTCGGTGGTATTACATAGAGTCACGCTAACCTTTGTCTCACGCACAGCCACGGGCGTTTACTCTGTGAGGCACGGAATGGCCTATATGAGAGACGTTGTTTTTTAAAAGCTTATTTCCTTTTATTTAAAAGCACGGACGTACAGTCCGTAGAATGTTATTGGTGTGGACGTACAGTCCATAGTATGTTATTCTTTGATTCTATCACCAGAGGAGGCATGCTATGTCGGACCAGAGAGGCATGATTGCGTTTTACGCGGGGTCACAATTGTCACACGCACGGGCATGAAGCGCTCAAAGGCATGGTCGGTGGTATTACATAGAGTCATGCTAATCTTTGTCTCACGCACAGCCACAGGCGTTTACTCTGTGAGGCACGCAATGCCCTATATGAGATACGTTGTTTTTTAAAAGCTTATTTCCTTTTATTTAAAAGCACAGACGTACAGTCCATAGAATGTTATTCGGGTGTGGACGTACAGTCCATAGTATGTTATTCCTTTGACTCTATCAGCAGAGGAGGCACGCTATGTCGGACCAGAAAGGCATGATTGCGCTTTTCTGGCTGGGTCACAATTGTCACAGCAATCGCATGAAGCGCCAAAGGCATGGTCGGTGGTATGACATAGAGTCACGCTTAACCTTTGTCTAACGCACAACCACGGGCGTTTACTCTGTGAGGCACGGAATGGCCTATATGAGAGACGTTGTTTTTTAAAAGCTTATTTCCTTTTATTTAAAAGCACGGACGTACAGTCCATAGAATGTTATTGGTGTGGATGTACAGTCCATAGTATGTTATTCTTTGACTCTATCACCAGAGGAGGCATGCTATGTCGGACCAGAGAGGCATGATTGCGTTTTACGCGGGGTCACAATTGTCACACGCACGGGCATGAAGCGCTCAAAGGCATGGTCGGTGGTATTACATAGAGTCATGCTAATCTTTGTCTCACGCACAGCCACAGGCGTTTACTCTGTGAGGCACGCAATGCCCTATATGAGATACGTTGTTTTTTAAAAGCTTATTTCCTTTTATTTAAAAGCACAGACGTACAGTCCATAGAATGTTATTCGGGTGTGGACGTATAGTCCATAGTATGTTATTCCTTTGACTCTATCACCAGAGGAGGCACGCTATGTCAGACCAGAGAGGCATGATTGCGTTTTACGTGGGGTCACAATTGTCACATGCACGGGCATGAAGCGCTCAAAGGCATGGTCGGTGGTATTACATAGAGTCACGCTAACCTTTGTCTCACGCACAGCCACGGGCGTTTACTCTGTGAGGCACGGAATGGCCTATATGAGAGACGTTGTTTTTTAAAAGCTTATTTCCTTTTATTTAAAAGCACGGACGTACAGTCCATAGAATGTTATTCGGGTGTGGACGTACAGTCCATAGTATGTTATTCTTTGACTCTATCACCAGAGGAAGCATGCTATGTCGGACTAGAGAGGCATGATTGCGTTTTACGCGGGGTCACAATTGTCACACGCACGGGCATGAAGCGCTCAAAGGCATGGTCGGTGGTATTACATAGAGTCATGCTAATCTTTGTCTCACGCACAGCCACAGGCGTTTACTCTGTGAGGCACGCAATGCCCTATATGAGATACGTTGTTTTTTAAAAGCTTATTTCCTTTTATTTAAAAGCACAGACGTACAGTCCATAGAATGTTATTCGGGTGTGGACGTACAGTCCATAGTATGTTATTCCTTTGACTCTATCAGCAGAGGAGGCACGCTATGTCGGACCAGAAAGGCATGATTGCGTTTTACGCGGGGTCACAATTGTCACAGGCACTGGCATGAAGCGCTCAAAGGCATGGTCGGTGGTATGACATAGAGTCACGCTAACCTTTGTCTAACGCACAACCACGGGCGTTTACTCTGTGAGGCACGGAATGCCCTATATGAGAGACGTTGTTTTTTAAAAGCTTATTTCCTTTTATTTAAAAGCACGGACGTACAGTCCATAGAATGCTATTCGGGTGTGGACGTACAACCCATAGTATGTTTGTAGATGATTCTGCTTAAACGCGGACAAAACCAAGTAAGTGAAGTCATGGCAGAAACACTGTTCTACATGCCATACAGGCACGGCCGTGATTCCACAGTCATACCTGTTTGGTCCATCACAAAGTAAGTGCCGTGCAGTGATAATAGACGCACAGTCTTACAGGCAAAAGAGGCATGAACACCTCTGTATTGTAAAATATATCAGCTAACAAGTTATTTGGATTGGCACGGCTGTCACATCACACGTGACTGCGTGTTCCAGGTGATTTTATTCACTCGCTCTATTCACAAAAGTAAATCCAAACTTACAGACGGTGCACAAAAACATTAAAACTTGTTAGTTCTTTGAGCTGCTGAATTGCTTCCCGACTCAAGACCACAAAAACAAGTTCCTGACAACATCACAGACAGTGCATAAAGTACAAGCTGGAAATCCAAACTGGAAAGCTCACAACAACACCTATCTTTGACAACCAGATAACCGTTTTCAACATTCACAAGTCAATGGATCCGGCAAATCCATGATTGGGCACTGGTTTGTCCAGATGTGTACTTTTAAATCCAAGTTCATATGCCTACGATACCCTGACAATATAAGACGAGCACGTCTAGAAGCCTTGTTGCCCCATTGAAGCGCCTCTTCTTGACGTTTATAAAATCCTTCAGTGATGTTGTCTGGGGGGGGGGGGAGAAACTTAAGCCTCATAGTCTCTAACTCCTTTGCATTCAGAATAAAGAACGTTGCAAATTCAATGTTTTTGTTGCAGTGTACATATTTTTCCAGCGTTACTGTCTTCAGACGAATGTCATGCTGTTTGAGAAACACCTGGTTCTTGTGCCGCCACTTGTTTGTTACACCTTCCTCACGGCAAAATCCTCCCTAGAAATGCATAAAGAGTGAGAATACTTGAGGACTACAAGGGGAAAGAGAGGCCTCCAATATAGTACACTATGCATTGTTTGTGCTTTCAATGCGTCTAGAAATCATTTTACCTCGATAAACAAGTTCTCTATGCTAGGAAAGCATCTCATCAAGGCAACAACCTTGTTCAGATTTAATGACATGTGGATAAGCAGGGTCTTCACAGATTGAACCGCCATTGATAGGCTGACTACAGACAAAGCCTGCACCAAGCACATATCATAAAACTAGATGGATAAAAGTTTACATGGCATGAAACTCGGGCAGTGGAACGAATGCAACTAAAGAGTATATAGTGCAAAAGGTGAGTACCTCGATAACTGTAGAGCCAAAAACAATCTTGGATTCAGGGGATCCTTCATAACAATTGCCCAGACACTCGAGTTTAGGTGCAGAGAAGACAGTTATCTGCAACTGCCGGCTCTGAATATCGTGAATCAGTCGTTTAAGTGAGGGCGCATCCTCAACAATGAGTTCACCATTCTCACAAAGGATACAGATGAGTTCAACTTTGGCTGAGTTTATTCTGATGCAGTGGTCCAGGTTATTGCAAACAAGCAGGAGCCACTCGAAGGCAGGGCAACCATGGTTGATTATGCTTTGCAGTGAGACGTCTGATATATCAACCTCCAAAAACGAAAGCCTCATAAGCAGTGGAAGTTTGAACGATTCTGCATACTCATCAGGTATCTGGCAAAGAGCAAATGTGACGGTGTGTAGCAAGGAAAACAACAACGTGGAATTCGGTGGCGAGGCCGCAGACGAACAGAATTCGTGCGGTAGTGTGATAGTTTTTCCCACGAAACGTGGGAACATGTAGTAGAATTTGAGAACCTGCAGATTCTTCAGTCTTGGGGATCGAAGCCAGGCGTCGACTGTAGAGGGTCTGCAGTGGAGGTAGCACGCGGGAATGCAGAGGCGATGGACTGCGCCCCCATGGGCGGAGAGGATGGTTTCCGGAAGGCACAAACCACCAACGTCAGGCTGAAAATTGCATCGAGTTCCAAAATATCTAATGCGAATGACATCCTTGCTAGGGAGCATCGAGACTACGTCGATATGAACTGTTTCTAGAGGCTTAAAAAGATGACCGACAGGGATCTCACTGCAGTCAAGATTCAGAGGAGTGGCGCGCCACAGAGGGCGCCACCGACGTGCGAGGATTTGAGTGCGGGTGCCCTCCTTAGTGGACAGACGGCAGATGATCTCACCGAGGACACAGTCCGGGAGGTCGCTGATGCGGTCCGGGCAAGACTCCTGCTTCTCGGAACCACTGAGCGGGCCCGTGCCGCTTCTGGCCGCCACCGCCATGCCGCCAGAGGACGAAGTCGCCGGTGGGCCGAACCTTGCCTTCTTGTTGCTTGGGGCACCTCGCCGGATCTCCATCCCCGTCTCCGTTGCTGGATTCGCGCCGCCTGCGAGCACCGCTATATGTGGCGTGCATCTGAAAAACTACTAGGTCTTCACTACGCGCAGATCCAGCGTGTGAGGAAAGGAGGGGAGGGGACGGTGACCAATTGGACGACAACTTTAAATTATATCGTTCCTTCACTGTTGCGGTGGAAAACAAAAGAACGGTCATTTTCCTTCACTATTGCGGAAGAAAACATACACAGGCACGGGTGGGCAGCCCAACAAAGCATGGTGTGGTATTATATAGAGTCATGTTCTCTTGGGTTTGTGTTCCGAATGATTCCGTCGACTCGTTCAGACGGAGAGGCACGAATGTTTGGACTCATAGGCACGAGCATGCAACGCTCAAGGGCATGGTCCGTGGTATTACATAGAATCATGCTCGCCTGTGACTCGATCAGACGGAGATGCACGGGCGTTTAGCCCACAGAACTGAACCTTTGTGTTACGCACAGCCACAGGCGCTTACTCTGTGAGGCATGGAATGCCCTACGTCAGAGACGCAGACTCCTTATATTTAAAAGCACAGACGTGAATTCTGTAAGGAAACGGCTCCGTATTGAGTCGTGTAATGGTTCCTTCTTGATTCTCCTTATATTATTTGATAAAGGCGTGGACGTTCGTGCATGTCTGTGTTTCAGGGTCGCAAGCACGGGCATAAATCGCTTAAAGGCATGGAGAGCTATTATATACAGTCACGCAGAAAGATTTTCTGTTTGTATTCCGAATGGCTCGATGGACTCGGTCAGAAGAAGAGGCACGCACGTGAAGACCATGGAGGCATGTGCACGTATGTGCGTTTATTACGGAAACCTAACAGAATCGTGTTTATATGTCAACACTTTCTGCTTACTCTGTGAGACACGTAACAGCCCATTCGAGAGACAGAAAGGGGCACACGTTTATTGGCGCATTTCCACATGACTGGCGACTATGACGTAAAGCAGCATAAACATAAAAAGACAGAAAGGTAGACTGATTTTCTGTTTGCAAGCTCCTTCGTGGCTCCTCAAGGACAACAAAGACAAACAAAGCGTACAAACAGTGCAAACAGAACAACAGTTGTTCGACAAGGTTTACACAAAACGCGAACTCCAAAACTTCAAGACAATAAGACACTCCCAAGAACATGAGCAACCATCTCAAGACCTATTCTTCAGCATGAACATCTGAATGGATCCGTCAAATCGAGATATTCAACACTCCTATTTTGTAAATACTGATGCACATGGAAGCAACTTGGTAATAATCGAAGACGACCATGTTTAGAAGCCTTATTGTGCCACTTCAGAACCCTTTGTTGCTCCTCGTAAAATACTTCTGTGAACTCCGCGTGAGGGTACACAAACTTAATGTCAATGCTATCCAGATACTTTGCACAGAGAACAAAGAACACCGCAAATTCCTCGTTACCCCGGCAAGAATAATAATCTTCCAGCATTACTGTCTTCAGACAAATATCGTGATGTTTGAGAAACTGTCGGTGCCTACGACGCCATACGTTTTTTTTCAGAAAGAAGCGTCGACCGTCCCTAAAAAAATAGATGAAAGGTTGAAAATACTTAGCGTCCATAGAAAAAGATATGTATGTATGTATGTATCCACTTAAGTTGAATTTAACATAAACATTTTTATATGGAAGGAGAACTACAGTATGCACATTTCTCAAGATCATCACCTTGACAGACAAGTTCTCCAGTTTTGGAAAGCACTTCAGCAATTCAACGACAATGTCCACCTTATAATCCATGTAGATGAACAAGGTCTTGACAGATTGCCGCACTGTTGTAAGACTGACTGCCCCAAAATGCTTCATAAAAATAAACAGAAGATACGTCACAAAACTAATAGATTAAAGGTTGGACGAAATAAAACTGGTTTCCTCTCAAACAAGATGAAGCTGGAAGTATTGTCAAAACTCAATACCGCAAGACATGTGAGACGACGTGGATACGGATCAGATGTAGAGACACCGGTTACCTCCAAATCCTCACCCTGCATGAAGCAAAGAACATATTTCAACAAATTAATGGAACTAACATCGAAAAAAGTCATCACCCTGTTCCAGAATCAGGTAAAGTCGGTACCTCAACAAGTGCGGGCGCATACACGAACGCGAATTCACACAGCGTCCCCAGTTTAGGTGCAGAGACAACAATAATCGAACAGTGGTCGTCGTCTTTATCGCGGATCAACCGTTGAAGCGAAGGCGCATCCTCAATAATGAGTTTTCCGTAGTGACAACAAATGCCAATGCTTACAAGGTTATACGTGTTTATTGTGATGCGATTTAACTCCCCCATGAAAATAAGCAGCAGAGACTCAAGTGCAGGGCAACTAGAGTGGACTATGCTTTGAAGCGAGACCTCTGATATAAGAACTTCCACAAGCGATAGTCTTTTCACCAGCGGTAACTTAAGCGTCCCTGCATAATTGTCTGGTATATGGCAAAGAGCAAAGCCGAGTGTGTGCAAAGAGGAGGAAAACCTAAACACAGACTCCGGCGCTGAGGGCACGATGAATTCACTCAGTGGTGTGACCTCTTGCGACGCGAATCCTGGGAACAGATAGTAGAACTCAAGAATCTGTAGATTGTTGAGCTTTGACGATCGGAGCCAGGCCACAACGGTGGCAGGTCTGCACCGTAGGTAGCACGCCGGGATAGAGAGGCGGCTTACTGAGCCGGGATGACTGGACAGGATGAATTCCGGAAGACTGACAACATTAACGACAGAATATTGAGAGGACCGAGTTCCGGTATAAAATCTGAAGACGGCCTCGGTGACGGCGGACAGCTTCAAGAGGATGGCAATATGAATTGTTTCTCCATCGTTAAAAAGACGGTCAAGAGAGATCTCGCGATAGTTGAGATTCAAAGGAGCGGTGAGCCATAAAGGACGCCACCTACGAGCGAGGATTCGAGTACGGATGCCCTCCTTCATGGGGAGACGAGAGATGATCTCACCTAGGACGGCGTCCGGGAGGTCGCTGATGAGGTCCAGACGAGACCCCTCTTCTTCATCCTTGGATCGAGGAAGAGCACATTTGCCGCTTCCCTCCCCTACGGCGACAAACACACCACTAGAAGGCGGCGGCGCCGATGGCGCCACTCTCGCCCTCTTGGAGCTAGGAGTAGCACATTCCATCTCCATCTCCATTGCAGGGGTCGCACCGCACACGACAAGTGCTCAGTGAGGTGGATCTGGAAAAATGGATTATAACCTGTCCATCCACGAAACAACTTAAATACTGAGAGGGACGGGAAAGGTACAGATTAATTACCTCTCCTTTATTTTTCCCGTAAATTGTAGATGCCAGCTTGAAACATTAAATACAGTCACGGCTTTGATTATGCGAGATGCACTGTTGAAGACGCAGACCAGGTACGGGTTTGCCCCTCCGTGTTTTAATTTTTTACGGCACGTACATACATTAAAAGAATCTGTTCCACGCCGGAAGCACGGGTGGTCAGCACACAAAGACATCGTGTGATGTTATACAGAGTCATGTTAGCTCGTGTCTGTGTTCCGAACGATTCCGCCGACGGAGAGGCACGGACGTGAACTAGTGGAGGCATGTTGTGGTATTACATAGTCACGTACGAGCGTTTACTTCAGAAACACAACGGGACTGGATACAGATGTGAACCCTCACAGTTTACTTTCTGAGACATTGAATGGACGATCCGAGAAACACTATCCTTAAAAGCACGGGCAAGAACTCTGTACAACCACGGTTCTGTAACAAGGAGCAACTATCAAACGCAAGGAAGTGAAGCAAAGAGGGCCATGTTTTTAGTAATAGAAGAAGCACTCTATCGGCTGGCATTGCTCCTTTGTCAGGCGCACAGTAGGACGGCTGTGGAAGGCACGCTTTTCAGGAAGAGAACGAACGTCACGATGCCACGACAAGGTGTAATCATGGTTGTACAGATGCACTGTTGAACAGTCACGGCTTTGATTATACAATATGCACTTTTGAACATGCAGACCAGGAACGGGTGTGCCCCTCCAAGTTTTAATTTTTTACGACAGATACATACATTAAAAGAATTTGTTCCACGCCGGAAGCACGGGTGGGCAGCACACAAAGGCATCATGCAGTATTATATAGAGTCATGTAAACTAGTGTCTGTCTTCCGAACGATCCCGTCGACTCGTTCAAACAGAGAGACAAGCGACGTAAACACGCGGAAACATGGTGTGGTATTACATAGAGTCACGTCCGTGCGTTTACGATGCAACCGTGAGAGTCACAGTTGAACATTCACCAGTGGCATGGCCGTGGCTGCCCGTGCCCTTCAGTTATTTTATCTCTCTGTCACGCAGCAGAGAAGCATTCTTGTATGCTTACAACATCCACGTTCAGAAACCGACGCGGCTGCGGAAAATAACAAGGAAACCTGTGCCTCTTTTTTTCTGATATTATTCTCCGCCGAGTAAAAATACATAAAGAAACAAAAGGCGTTGTTATTTAAATTTGTTTTATTTCTATGACTGCAGCAAATTAACTTACAAGTCGTTCTTATAACCACACAACGAGAAAATAAACAATCGACACCAGCCCGCCCTCCACACCGATCACTTTCTATTTCATCGCTCCACGTGCAGCATTGTTTTTGAATGTTCAGCGATCCATTCTTCCTTCTCGACACTTGTGCAACCCCACGATTTTGCATACCTATTCAACCTATTTGCCTGCAATATTAACATTCATACATAAAAACAAAGCGAAAGATTGCGGTCATCACTGTTTTTTGCTTACACCTGTTTAGCCTGCATTATTACATTTTAATTTTTCTTTTCGTACTGCTCTCCGGTACCAAAAAGTCTCCACTCAGACCTTTCCTTTCTGAAAATGGACTGCGCAAATTCCGTGCCTTGTCCCGGGCTTCCCTGCACGCATTCTGTGTGCCTAGCTTGTGTGATGTTCGATTCTGGCGTAGATGCAAGACTTTGGTAAATGCTCCCTACTGTCAGTGGGGTCGCTGGAGTTGCTGGCGTCTGATGTCTTCCTCCTGGGCTTGGAGTGCATTGTCCTGAGACGTTTGATGTCCTTGATGGTGTTGTCGGCCATTTCATTGACCTTGCCCTCTTCTCCTGCTGTGATTTCCTCTTCTGCTCTTCAATCCTCATCCTCTCCTGTACTTCTGGGTTATCCGGGCAGTTTGTTTTGCTATGACCCTTTTCTCAACAACGGTCGCACTTGGATACGGCTTTGTTGCCTTTTCCTTTCTTCTCAGAACCAGCTTTGATTCGATCTCCTTTTTTCGTGCCCTTTGAGCCACTCATGGGAGGGTTCTTGAGAGTTTTAGCAACAATGCCTATGTCTGGTTCCTCAGCAAGTGCCGCCATGACTTTTATTTTCATATCTACCGTACACTCACGCAGAACACTGTATGCCTTCTCTTTTCTACAAGCATTTGACCAGATATCCGACAACTCAGCGTAAGCGAGGCCGAATCTCATCGTTTCATCATCTTGTGCGGTCATGCTATCACCTTGACTTCTAGATAGAACTTTCAGACTCTCTGATAGATTCCTGGTCCATCTGGGGATGACAAAGGATTTTTGAAGTTGATCGATCATGCCTTTTGGTCCATCACCTTAAGCACATGGCAACACTGGATGCCATCCCTACTCATTTTCTTGCAGCTGCAACTGTATATTTCTTTTTGCTCATCCACATCTACCTTGAACTCAGACCTCTCAAATTCCTCGCCCGGATATAGTTTCCACACTTTTTCTCCAGGCTCAGTAATCCTTTTTTAAAAATACTGCCTCCCCTTTGCCAGGTCAGAGCACTTGAAGTAAGTCCGATTCCGTAGCTCCAGCTAGAATTTCCTGAAAATTTCATTGGTGTATACTTGACTTGCCTGTCTTTCAATCGGAAAACTCGTCTCTAGTGATGGCGCCTTCTCTTCTGTTCGGTGTCTTTTCTTGTCAAGCGTGGCGAGGTAATTTTGCTGAATCATGTGATACGCATCAACAAACCTTTTTATAGTGTCACTGTGGTCGACGTAATTCTTCCATAGCAAATTCGTGCTCTCACTGCGAGTGGTTGTTGACGAGAAAGGATAGAAGCAGTCCTTGAAGTAAGCCGGCACCCAAAAATTTCGGAGTTCCCATAGCGTGTTTAGGTGTTTGTTGCCTTCCGCCTTTTGCACAGAAATTGCTGCTTTCCAGGCACACTCAAACTCATCTTGATTTAGTGAGTTTTTGACGATTTGAAATAAATCATCAGACATCCCTGGGTGCTGTGCAAACACTACTGCGTTATTTTCCTTCAGGTTCTTCCTAATATGCCACCAGCAGAACCTGTGCCTCGTTCTCGGAAGAGCTTCCTTTATTGCAGTCTTCATTGCCTGGTCATGGTCTGCTATTATGTATTTCGGCTCTTTACCCCCCATTTCCTCGACAAACGTGCTTAGGAGCCACTTGAATGACCCTATTTTCTCATCTTTCAAAAGGCCTAGTCCAAACAGGACGGTCGACCCATGGTTGTCGACACCTATAATTGGTGCAAATGGCAAGCCATATATATTCGTAGAGAATGTCATGTCAAAAGACACGAAATCTCCATATAGATCATAATTCATCTTGCACAAGGAGTCTGTCCAAAACAGGCTACGCACTACATTGTTCTCTGTCTCTTCCACATGGTGGAATCCTGGCCTCCGCCTCTGCATATCGGCAAATAGTTTCATGGTGTCCTCGATATCAGTGCTGCGCTCTCCAGCCCTGTCACGGCATGCAATGTTACTTATGTCAATCGTGTGAAACATAATTTCTTGCCTCGGTGTCCCCATGGCAGTAAAAATCTGCATAACCTTCCTCGGTTCTAACCTTGCCTTCTGCAGCACTTGTATAAAGAATTTCTCCTGAGGTGTCATCTTCTTGTAGCATCTCATGAACTTCAGCATCCAATCTGATGGGTGAAGTTGGTGGTTGTGCTCTAGGCGCACGTTCTTCAGATACCATTTCCTCCTATCTGCATCCCTCTTGGCTGTTATTTGGATTGGGTAGCTTGTCCTGATCAAGCAATTTCTCCTTCTCTCCTTAACATGTCTCTCAGTTGTTTTATTCTGCCCTTCCTTGGTGCACTGAAACACCTGCTTGTCAAGCTGCTGATCATATGTCGATCTTCTGCTCGTTGATCGCTTGGCAGCAAAGCCAACCTTTCTCGCATATCTGCAGAAGAAGAAAAAGCACTCATCCAATGATCCAAATACCATACCACCCTTCGTTCGAAGCGCTTGGTGACCTCCTGAATCGTTGGGTATATGCCTTCTTTGAACATGTCGTCCATTTCTTTCTCTACAATGGTCGGCGGCGCCATTTTGATTCTGTCTACCGTGTCTTCGTTCGTCTGATCGCATTCACTTCTGACGACATCGTTTTCATCGCCTGCCACAGGTCCACTTACAGAGGAGCTGCCGCTGCTCTGTTGTTTGTCACACGCAGCAGCGTCGTTTCTACATGGCACGGACAAATCCATGAATGACTCTGCCTCTCCGCTGTCGCATTGTGCAATGTTGCTCCCTGTTTCTCCGGCACTAATGCAACCAAGGGACTTTGCTGCTTCTACAATCCAATCCGTGCTGGCGCTGCATGCTACTTGCTGCTCTGAACGCTGCGTTCCTTTCGAAATGGATGGAGAAATATGATATTTCTTTGCCTCATCTGTTATCCCCTCCGCCAAATCCTGAACACATAGCACGAAACAGAATTAGATATCCAGAGCAGCATATGCGTTTTTTTTAATTTCTAATAAGCGATACACCAGAGGCACTGTTCACATTACACCCAGCAGCACGAACGTGACCATGCTATGCACACATCTAGGCAAAGAGGCACAGATGTGCTTCTGCTTACACCATACAACCGGAGAGGCACAACAACATCCTATACAACTACATATACAGCCGCACCAGACAGATAGCCGTCCTAATGTTTTACACTTTACCCTGTTCTTCCGTAAAACTGTTTGTCCATTCAATTGAAAAAGCATAGTTCCGACTTCACCTTTGTTTTCCCATGCCTCTCTTCTCCAACAAATCTTGGCGACAACCTCCGTGCATTGGTAATTTCGCTGACTATTCCGAATGCCATCGGAGATCCTTTGGAAGGACCCTCGTGTTGGACGCCGCAGGTGATCCTTTCAAAGGACCTTGCCTTATGTTTTCATCGGTCCGTGGACTACCGCCATACTTGCTTCCTTGCTTGTACACCTGCGTGTGCAAGATACTACAATTTAAATATACCAGACGAAAACAAAGAAAAAATTGCTCACAAAAAAATATACATTTGCTTTAAATGTTGTTGCACGTCCATATTTGCTGTCACCCGTATTGCTTTCCAGTGCTGCTGAACAGTAAAGTTTATTCCTCCTATGTTTGTTTTTGTCGTTGGACTCTTCTTGCCTGCGCAGACCGTACCGAATCCTTGAACACTAATTCTTTTGTTGCCAATGATCCTTCTGCTTGCATCAAGGCAAGTTCTGTTACCCTGTACCTCTTCATTATGACCGCCATCAAACGCTGGGGCGTCACAACGCCCGCTTTGCACCTTTGTGGACAACTGTGTCTTGCAAGCAAAAAATAATTAGAGGCACGTGAGAGTATTACGAAGAATTAGCACATAAAACTTCCACGTACGTTGAAAACCAGCGTTTGAAGTTTTCGCCGTTACCTGCACAATCTGCTTAGTGGAGTCTCTGCTGCTTAGAATGCTCCTCTTCGCAGGTGTCTGCTGCACAACATGCTCCTGGTTGGGACGTTTGCCAAGAACTTGTATCTCACTCTTGACTCGAATTACTCCAGCCCGCATAGCATGTGCGTGTTTGACAGCATCTGCATCCCTCATCTTCTTCTCATTTTGTAGTGATTTTTTTTCTTCCACCTCTCAATACTCAACTACAGAGTAGATGCACAGGATAAATAGATATTACATCATTCATCCATGATATATTAATCATTTTTGTTCTTCTTAATGATCTACTAATTGGTGTTCTCAGTGGTAGCACCTTGACAGCAAACGTCACAGAAATAAAAGACCAAACCCTAATGTTCAACTGCCTTGCTATTACCTGCCTCCCATAATCCTTGCCGATGTCGTTCAAAGACCGACCGTCCCTGTTGTCCTGACCAGATGTCGAACTCCTGAACATCTGCCCGAAAAAGTTATAAACCCATGAAGATCGTTGTTGAAATTTTTCAAAGTCGATCTCAATCTTTCTTACTAAGGTACTAAACTTACCATGCAACAGAGATATATTTATACTTCTATATAATTGAACTCACACCTTTCTACTAACCTTTGATTGCCGAATCTTATGCGCTAATTGTTTGGAACTCACGCCTTTCTAAATTGTGAGGGGATCTGCTTCCCTGTAGTTTGTCAGCGATCTCCTTCAATGATTTTGAATCTGGGAGAGAGAGAAAAGAGAAAGAGAGACAGAGAGAGAAAGAGAGAAGGAAAGAGAGAGCCTACTTCGATTTTTTGCGTGCAGGAGAAGAATAACCTGATAGGTGGGGTGAGTTTTGCGACGCATGAGAGATGCACATGTTTTTTCAGCATGACGAGATGTGGTAGGTCAACTTCACTTGACCGTCGACGAGGCTGACAAGTGGGCTCTCAGTTACTAATTCCTTTAAGTCTCTCACTAACTTGTGGGGTCGGCCTTATATGAGTCCTACGAGGAGAACCTCCGTCCGGGGTGAGAAAATGTGGTAGGTGGACTTCGAAGTCATACTGACATGTGCGCTCTCAAATAGTTCCTTCAAGTATTTGACTAACTTGTGGGGTCGTCCGCAAGATGAGTTCCAGATCTTTCTCCATATAGCATCGGTGGCGACAGGCGAGGCATATTCTTGCTCTCCAAAGGAAAGCCAATCCCGATCCCTCCGCAGATTCGCTCGTCACTGAAAATTTATCGGTCTCCTTCATCTCACTCGCCGTGGATCTCCTGTTTAGGTAGTCCATTGCATTATCACCATGATTATGCCACCGATTCATCATTTGAACAAAAAAATTACCGGTACTAGCAATTCCGCGGGCTGCGTACACACCGCATCTGCACAACACAACATGTGGGGCGCGATTAGAAATCAGTTCCGGACCCAATTATCTTCAGCTGGTCCGTGCTCAAACTGTTGCGCCGTCTTAACAGCAGAAGGGTTATGGATTTAAAATTAGGACTCAGCTGACCTCACTTTAATCATGCCAACTGCATGCTTGCGACGTGGTTTTGCTAAGTTGAGTTATATCTCCAGCCATGCAAAACTTAAGCACTCTCGTGACCACATATTATATTACTTGCAGAGCTCAGTTAAACTGCAGTCAAAATTCACTATCCTGATCCCTAACATGAGGTCACAGGTCATATGATTGTATAGATCCGCAATCTATAGCAGAGATCCAAAGGACTTACATCCCTTTTTGCAAAGCAGTTACTAACTCAGATTTAGAAACCGTCTTACATGGACCAAGCTGTTGATGATGGTCTCACATGGACTGCTAACAACTGCCTTACATAGTTGACCTGGTAACGATGATGTCTCGTGACCTCTTATGTAGAGTTTCATGAGATGGACTCCACCCCACAGCTGTCGGAGACTCAGTCCCAGTCTGTCAATGGAACAGAGACTGTCACCCAAGATTTCATGGTTCATGACCAGCTAGAAACAGAGAGAGTAAGGATCGAGTTAAAACATGCAGCGCACAAAAAGCTTGTTGAGGAGTACAGCGCAAAGAAGCAGCTTGCTTCCTCGAAGTAGGTGTTTTTTATCATGCATCTTGCGTGTGTCATTGAAATTTCTTTCGAAATCAATGCCTCTCATTCTAGCTGCATTTTTTATCACGCCTTAAATATTTGTCTCTGTTTTGCTGACTCAGCGTTTGTATGTAAGCTTGTGCAAGAAAAGCATGTGGTTCAACAATACATTTGCTAAAGGTCGTTTCTTATCTTTGTCAAGAGAGCTGTTACAACGGGTGAATTTGAAGAAGAGTTCAACACAAAACTTAGCTTCCAGAAATTCATTACTGTCTGTGAAAAGCTAACAGAACCACAAAAGCAGCTTGTCAGAGATATTGGATTTGGATACCTTCTAGATCTGTGCTGTCGCGAGCTTCCAAGATGTTTCGTTCGCTGGCTTGTCCGCTATTTGGATTGCCCTTCCAGGTCTTTCATACTACCTAGTGGATACAGATTCCTCATCAACTTGTACACGGTGCACCGGATCTTAGGAATTCCACTTGGCGGGCAGGTTATCACAAGAAAATGCTCAGAAGCTTTAAGATGTCATGTTAAGTATGAAACTCGGTGTGCTGGGCACGCTCCAAACATCAGAGAGTTAACTAATCTCATAACCCCACAGCTGACAGGAGAAGTGTTTCAACGGGTTTTCGTGATGTTTGCAGCAGCGGTATTTCAATGCTCAACGACATATGACTGCGTTAGCCCCGACTATTTAGCCGCTCTAGAAGGACCAGCAAGTAACATACCATCATATGATTGGTCCAATGCTGTCACAGAGAAACTGGTGGCATCACTCCAGCCCTTCAAGGACAAAGGATTCGCAGGCGCCCTGTGTGGCTGCCTCCTGATTCCAGTGGTTCGTTCACTAACTTGTACATTTCTTTATACCCACAAGCAGCTACAAGAACATGATTCATTTTTACCTCTTCCTCACTTGCAGATAACGTATTTTGAGTACCTAGATATGAAGATTATGGACCTGGAATCTGACACTCCTGCAAGACTTGTCATGTGGGACACAGAGGCCATTAAGAATTATGCTAACACAGATAGCCTGTCAACAGAGGACGGAATTTTTGGGAAACACACGGTGAGTCAACTTTTCATCATTTTCATTTGGCGAAGTTTTCAACTCAACATAAGGGCTTAGCTGGAATGTATTAACTTGACTTGACTGTAATTGTTTCCTTTTGCGCATGACAGCTGAAAGACATTAGGCGCACGCCTTTCCAACCACCGCTTGGCTTTCAGGCGCCATTTTTCCAAATGAGTCCCAGACTAGAATCCTACATAGAAGAATTTGTGCCTCAAGAAAAACTTTGTTCCGTAAGTGATTTCCAGCTACTGCACCTGATTTTATGTTTGAAATGATGCTCCCTAAGTTTTTACAACAATGATACATGTCCTATTATGATCATCCAGACAGTTTCTTATAGTACGTTAGCTGTGCTTTTATGTTAAACTAGAAGTGCTTCATATAGGACGAGTGCTCATCCAGACAGTTTCCTATAGTACGTTAGCTGTGCTTTTCTATCAAAACCAGAAGTGCTTCCTACAGGACGGTAGCCATGCTTTTGTATTTAATATAGTAGTGCTTCCTATAGTACCTTAGTTGTGCTCTTGTGTTAAATATAAAAGTGCTTCCTATACTACCTTAGCTGTGCTTTTTATGCTAAAAGTAGAAGTGCTTCCTATAGTACATTAACTGTGCTTTTGTGTTAAATATAAAAGTGCTTCCTATACTACCTTAGCTGTTCTTTTTGTGCTAAAACTAGAAGTGCTACCTATAGTACGTTAGCTGTGCTTTTGTGTTAAGTATAAAAGTGCTTCCTATATAGTACGTTACCTGAGCTTTTGTGTTAAACATAGGAGTGCTTCCTACATGACGTTAGCCATGCCTTTGTGTTTAATATAGAAGTGCTTCCTGTACTACCTTAGCTGTGCTTTTGTGTTAAATACAAAAGTGCTTCCTATAGTACCTTAGCTGTGCTTTTGTGCTAAAACTAGAAGTGCTTCCTATAGTACGTTAGCTGTGCTTTTGTGTTAAATATAAAAATGCTTCCTATATAGTACGTTAGCTGTGCTTTTGTGTTAAACATAGGAGTGCTTCCTACAGGACGTTAGCCGTGCCATTGTGTTTAATATAGATGTCCTTCCTATACTACCTGAGCTGTGATTTTGTGTTCAATATAGCACTGCTTCCCTGCAACAGTAGGTCAACCATGCTTCGTACAATACGTCGGGTGTGCTCTTTCAAGGAATGTGTTGACCATGATTCATGGACCTTGTTACCCGCGCTTCCCCGCATCATATCATGTGTGATTCTGCAATTCTTGACAGAACATACAATAGCTCACAAGATATTTTTCATTTTCAGTATTAATAACTAATTTTCATTTCCGGTATTAAAATATCTGATGTTTTATTTTTCAATTACAGGCCAAGGTGAAAATTGCAAAAGTTATCAATGAAATGTACACAGAACTTTTCTCGCATTTTCGACCAGTTCTCGAGCAGAAATTGGAGAAGCTCCTTTCACTTGGTAGGGATCTTAGTGCAAAAGAAACCAAGACCAGAGACCGGGGCGTTTATTGTAACTTGCAACAGGACAACTCAAATGAAAAAGAAACTTTTTCATCAGCCCCTCCAACATACTCTATGCTTCCAAGTTCTAGCACGACAAGCAGTCAAAGTTCTTCCAGCAGTGGCTCAACCAGTGTCCTTCACGCCACGTCATACTCCCTGGAAAATTTAAAGGGTTGCTGCGATACCCTCGACCTGCACTCCCTTAATCCATACGACAAAGAGCAGTCCCAAATTCGTCTATCTTCACAGCTAAAATCATCAACTCAGATTAAGTTGCTACTGGAGGTGAACATGATCGACCACAACAGAGAGGACATTGATGAACAAGCCAAGATTCATCTGGACAAAGTGCATAACCATCTGCAGAACTGATTTGATGGCTTGCCAGTTCATGAGCCCTTCGTGCCAACGTCTGAGATGCTTGAGAGTGGGGCAATTATAATGACAGGTGTCGGTGTCAAAACCGTTGGATCTCGGGTAGGGGGTCCCGAACTGTGCGTCTAGGCGGATGGTCACAGGAGACAAGGGACACAATGTTTTTACCCAGGTTCGGGCCCTCTCGATGGAGGTAATACCCTACTCCTGCTTGATTAATATTGATGATATGGGTAGTACAAGAGTAGATCTACCACGAGATCAGAGAGGCTAAACCCTAGAAGCTAGCCTATGGTATGATTGTTGTTCGTCCTACAGACTAAAACCCTTTGGTTTATATAGACACCGAACAGGGTTAGGGTTACACAGAGTCGGTTACAATGGTAGGAAATCTACATATCAGTATCGCCAAGCTTGCCTTCCACGCCAAGGAAAGTCCTATCCGGACAAGGGACGAAGTCTTCAATCTTGTATATTCATAGTCTAGGAGTCCGGCCAAAGATGATAGTTCGGCTATCCGGACACCCCCTAGTCCAGGACTCCCTCAGTAGCCCCTGAACCAGGCTTCAATGACGACGAGTCCGACGCGCATATTGTCTTCGGCATTGCAAGGCGGGTTCCTCCTCCGAATACCTAGAAGGTTTTGAACACAAGGATAGTGTCCGGCTCTGCAAAACTACTTCCACATACCACCGTAGAGAGAATAATTTTTGCACAGATCTGCTGACGTATTCCGCGGCGTGACATCACACCACGGCCAAGCCTTTATTCGAATCGTTTTTTTTAATGGCCCACCTCAGCGCGTTTAGCGAGGCGGTTTTCTTGGCACGTCTTATCAAAGCGTAGATCGTGCCCCCTTATTCCGGGATTCTCATCAATACGGACGGGGGTAACCCAACCGTGCCCGTTGGCACGTCTCCTCTATCGAAGGCAAGTCCCAATCGACCACGGGGAGGGCTCTTGGTATTCAACCTCTTTATAATGAGACCAAGGCCCTCTTATTTTTTCCACCATCCATCGAATTCGCCTCGCGCTTCGAGTTCTAACACCCAAAGCTACAGATTTAGGCGCTTTGGACCTTCGACGATATCCGGCTCTGACCAGCTCGGCCGATGGATGTCTTCTTCCGTCACAGAAGAAGATGTGCTAAAGCTGCGAGACGCCAGGTATCTAACCGGCGAGATTTCGCATAGGCTGCCTGCTCCAGGGCAGGTCATTCCCACTCCCGAGCCCGGCGAGAGCGTGGTGTTCGTGGTCTCACTTCCTTCGGGTTTAGGCTTCGACGGATCCCGTTGTGCGGGGCTCATGTTTTATTATGGGCTGGATTTCCATGACTTGAATCCGGAGTCCATCCTCCATATCTCTTCATTCAATGTCGTATGTGAAGCCTTCCTCCATATTACCCCTCACTTTGGATTGTGGCTCAAGAACTTCAAGGTGGAGCCGAAGATGATCGTGGGGCAACAAGCAGAGTGCGGAGGGGCGGTCATAAGCAAGTGTGTTGATGCTCCGTGGCCCGAGGGCTCTTTTCAAGAGGAGCTTGGTTTGTGGCAACGGGAGTGGTTTTATATCACCGCTCCCAGGGGCACCAAATGGGTGGCGCCACCCGCTTTCCGCTCAGGTCCACCACAACAGCTGGCATCATGGGTCAACTGGGGGCTCGACTGGGGGCCTTCCAAGGAGGTTCCTTTGTTGCAGGGCCGTATTCAAGACCTCCAAGAAAGAGAGATCAATCTGGTCGTGGCGGCGCAGGTTATGCTGATTCGGCGCTTACGCCTGCAAAATGCCCCCCTCCGCCTCTGTGGGAGTTTAATCCGGAGGGACCACGAGCTCTCCAACATTTTATGGGTGCGACGCCCAAGGAGATGTACAAACTGTTCATCGGATCACAAGAGAAGTGTCCGGACTTGACCGAGGACGCAGGTCTAAGCTGCAATCACCCACATACTCAAGTAAGTAACCCTGTAACCGGACAGGCTGTTCATTCATTCATCATATATATGCCCTTTAAGGGAGCCGTTTCTTGAACAGGAGTGTATAGCCAAGGCAAAGTTGATAAGGTGTCCGGCTCCCCTCCCAGAGACCACGCCGGATCCCATGCTGACGAAGATGTTGAAGGCCGCGCCTTTTAAAGAAGGCGAAGGGGGGAGCAGGGAAGCAACTGCCTCCGCGAAGGATGCTTTCAAGGAAGAGGGGATCAGGGTCCTCCCCTCCAAGGGGAGAAGAGGACCGCTCAAGACCCGAAGCCAAGGCCTCAAAACGGGAAAGAAGTCTTCGCAGAGAAAGTCGGCGCCGGAAGTACCCCAGCCGCACTATTTCCCCAAGGGGATCAGCCCTCTAGGGAGCCGTAAGTAAAAATAAGGGGTCCTGTGAATAAAGAACATCCCTGTATTTATTTCTGAAGATAACCAAAATTGTACCTTGTAGTTCGGATCTCAGCCCTTCTCAGCAGAGCTCGTCTTCGGGGGATCTTCGTCCGGAGATGACAGAGAGCGAAACGCATCCACATATCGCGCCAGGTGTAGGCGGGCGATTCTGAAGTGTCGCCCCGCAGAGTTTTTCGAAGTCCGGGCGAGGCCGACGGTCCGGCGCCAAAAGGCGTGCGGTCGGAGGAGCTGAAGGACCTGCTCGGGCAAGCGTATATCTCAGAAGATCAGTGCGCTAATGGCTACGGTAGTTAAAGAATTGCATCCGCTGAGAGCGGATTACATGAAGCCGCCGAAGTTTCTCGACGGGGTTTGAGGTCTGAAAAAATGATGTACCTTCGGCGTTATGCATATAGAATGCGCTCAGTATAGATAGTAGCCTCGAGACTCGTATGCTGTCACAACCCCGCAGCGTGCGAGGATCATAATCTCGATACTAACATGTCGCCGTTCCTATGTAGGTGGCGGGCGCCGATGGCTAGCGGATCTGATGAATTTGCGAACTAAAGCGGCACTTGACGAGGCGGATGCGGACATCGCGCTGGTCAATAAACGGTTTGACGAGTCACAAGGTATGCGACTTCTCTGCGGACACCTGGTAAGGGAGCTTGACGCCCATGCCTTACTACTTGTATGCTTTGATGCAGACGGTGCCACTGCTGTGGAGAGGCTGCGGGCGGAACTTGCCCGAGCTAAAGAGCAAGCCCGAAAGAGTAATGCGGCCGCTTTAAAGGCGTCCGAAGAACTGAAAGCCGAACGGGCTGCTCACTGCTGAAGCAAAGAGGAAATGGCCGATTTGGCCCTGAAACTGAAGAATACTACCGACCGCTGCGAGGTTCTTGAAAAAGAACGTCAAGCGGAACAAGAGGACCTGAAAAAGGCCACCTCCCAATCCAAGGATGCCCGTTCCGCTATCAGAGCTGCCAAGGAGGAGCTGAGTCAGGCCGGGGATATTGCGGCTGGAAAACCGCTTACGCCATGGAGGAAATATACGGATCCGAAGTTTGCTCAGTTGGACAAGCTGTGGAGTTCGGAGGATGCTTATCTGGACTTAGCGGCGAGCGCTGCGGACGCGATTGAGCTCTTCCGAGGCCAGAAGGGGCACAGAAGGGAAGAGCTATTTTGGTTGCAATTCCATAGTCCGGAGCGTCCTCTTCTGTTGAACGATCGGTTGGCCGAATGGGCCGAGCTGAATCGATTATCCGGACTTGCCATGAAGCATGTCATGACTCATTTGTGGCCATGCGGACCTCAGCCGAAGAGTTATTTTGGCTTAGTGCAGCAGTTCCTTGGTGCGGTACCGTGTATCGACGCAATGAAGCGGTCGGCGTGTATTGAGGGGGCACGGATGGCTCTTGCCCGTGTCAAGGCATACTGGGCTGAGATGAAGGCCACCGATATTGTGTCCCTAGATTCGGACGACAGCCGAGTACCAGTCGAGCGCTACTTTGAGGAAGTTCTTCCGGGCGCTTGTTTAATAGAGACGTAGTGCTCGAAGGATGTTATGTTTGAATGACATGTATAATTTTATGAAACAACGTTTCAATTTAATGTAGGAGCTTTTTATACTTGTGCCTTCAAGTAGCAAACTACCTCCTGTGCGGCCGTTGATGTATATAAGTATATAACCTGAAAGATGGCAATCTTCGGCTTCAGCCCCCACGCACATAGTGCGGGGGTGTTTGCAAAGAAGTCGCGCTTTCACACTTAATCCAACGTCTTGGTCCTATAAAGGAGGTGGTAGCTTAGCAAACTAGGCAACCGGACTATAATGCTTTATCACTTTCACTTAGCCATATGAGTTCGATGGTGGGGCTACTATATAGCCCCTGGGGGCACCGCACTCTCCCGAATTCGGGGTGCATATGTGCCTGACCGGAAAACGGTCCTTCGTTAATGCGGAGGAATTCTAAACATTCCGGTGAGTCATCGAGTGGTTGACCAGTCTATCGCTATATCATGACAGTTAGTTTTCGGCTATCTCTACTGAGGTGCTCGCCCGGCCGAACCGGGGCACAATCGCAGTAGTTCTCCTGGTGACGCGTTAGCCGATAGAACGGAACGTAAGGCAGCAAAACACAGGAGCCGGGCAAACCCAACATTTGACCAAAGACATGATTCGGAGCTGATGCATATAAGGCCTAACTCGAGACGCCGAACACTCCCCAAGGAATTCGGTCTTTTATAAAGCGGGCCGAACAATGCCCTTGGTAACAAGCTCCTGGTGTCCAGGTACGTGCAAACTTCTGACGCGGCCGATGCCAAAACGCCAGCCTCCTCCTCGGTTATAAAAAGAGACCGGGGGATGAGTAACAACCGAGAGACAGTGAAAAGGTTTACGCAGGGTCTTAATCAAAAGAATCCTTGCAACGGGTCCTCGCTGCGTCTGCCTGTGTCTCCGTTGCAGCCGTATCCGGACGGGTATGGCACGGCGTTCATATGTAAAAGAGAGGAACTTAGTTTGAAAAAGATCGCGCTAAAATGTAATTGGAAATAAAATAGAGTATGATTAAAAAATGAGTAAAATTGAGCTTTATTGTCTCTTGTTGTACATGTGTGGAGCCCCTTGTAAGGGGGGTACGTGACTAGTAAGCATCATGTTTATTTATGCCGGACTCGCCTAACCGTGTCCGGGGTCTGAACGACCTGCTTTAGACGCTTTTGGCCAGCAAAGCTGTATTGGTGTGAGGCTGTTAAGGCAGTCTCACATTCTTTCCTTGAGGGACACGCGTAGCTTCCCTTTAATGAAATGATGCCTCGTGGACCGGGCATTTTAAGTTTAAGAGATGCATAATGCGGTATTGCGTTAAAGCCGCGTCCCAGTAGTGCTTGATGGCTACTTTTAAATGGGGCGATGTGGAAGGGCAACTTTTCCCGACGGAAGTTGTCGGGTGAGCCAAACATAACTTCCAATAGTAGGGAGCCCGTACAATGGGCATATGTGCCTGGCATTATTCCTTGGAAGGAAGTGATGCTGTGGCTAATCCTGTTTGGGTTTATCCCCATGTTGCTGTTGGGTTATGCGGTAGGGTGCGTCGACTGCAAATTAAAAAATTCCTACGCGCAGAACATCCAGGAACATCCTACGGGAGATGGATCACAGTTCGTTACCACTAGACGCGCAGTGCCGTGCAGCGGAAGAAGAGTTGGGGCAGCGCGTCTGCGTGGATCGCCTCCTCCTCGCTCGATCTCCCTCGAGCGGCCGGTCGTCGATCCCACGTCACGAAGTTCGCGCGGAGCGGCGCAAGTGCACCGCCTCTAACGGTATCCGCGTGCGGGAGGAACGTCGTCGCGGCGGACTGCTAGGTCCGATCACACGGATCGGCGGCGAGTGGAGGTGGCTATTTGCAACACATGCAAACCCTAGTCGCAGCGCCGAAGCGATCAACCGCCTGAGTGTGCCGCACCTCCACTTTATATAGGCGTCCGTCGCAGGCTCAACACTTGGGCCTCGCACGGACCCTAAAGCCCAAAGTCTATTCGGTCACGTTCCTAGTCCAGTTCGGATCACATCCGACCAGTGTCCTACGAACTGACCTCATAGGTTCCTTCCTTTAAGCGCGCGACCCCTTAGGTTCAAGTCGGCTTGGTCACAGTTCGGATCACCTCCGACCTATACGGTTGGTAGGAGCCTCTAGCAAGGCGTGCCGACCACCAAGCAGACGATGAAGCTGGATAGGCGAACCTGTACAACGTGTCACACTTCGGTTCCCTTTGCCGCACGATATATGTTGTCGGGCTCAAGGCGAGACTGTCATCCTTGTGCTAACCCGACCTCTTTTCGTTCGGTGATATCGACCACAATCCGGATTATCTCATAATCCTTGTCGCATGGCCATGCTATTCTGGTCGAGATCACACGAGGGGCCCAGAGTATATCTCTCCCGATCGGAGGGGCAATCCCATCTTGCTCGACCGTGTCTCGCAAACATGGGACTGGACAAACCCGAAACCTACCTTTGTAACTACCCATCACAGAGTAGCGTTTGGTCGGCCCAAAGCAAGTCTGTCACCATCCAGAGTACATGTGTCACTCAGGTCTTAGGACATAGAACAGTATGTTGTACTAGAGACTCACAGATGACATATCGCTGCGTCTCATAGTTGGGTCTGTCCGACTCAGACCTTATCTCGACTCGGATCCGACTATGTCGAATCCGACCAGACCTTTCCAAGTCCATATTATCCGGTTAGCATCCAATGCTCCATGGCTAGTGAGACCAAGCCATCGACCGTGTCATATGCCAGTCTAGTCGGCTGCGCGTCCACACAGCCCTTTTGACTAGGGACCTTTTAGGACAGTCATCATACAATGCATAGTCCCACAAACAAGTCACATACTTGCTGATACACATCATTGATAATGTCCAAGGACTATCTTTATTCATCAACACATAGGAAATATCATCATACATGATTGCCTCTAGGGCATATCTCCAACAGTTGCGGTGTCCTGACATAGAAGGTTTAAATCACTGCCGTTGTCCAATAGGACTTGCGTAAATTGAAGACCGTCGATTATAGGTTCTAGTATCAAGGCAGTCCATCCTGCGTTCCGGATACTTTCAGAGTAGTCCTGATGGCCGAAGGTAATTGGTTTTGACAACCAGTGTTGGGACTCCGCTGGGGTAGATTGTGCGCGCGTAATTCAATGGGTGCCGCCTGTTTTTCCCTTTGTTACTTGAAGTAAGTTTACTGTTTTGACCTCTTGTGGGAAATTCTTTTTGTTTTCCGGGCTCGCTTGTGGTGCTCGTCATCATCCTCACTTGGTGTGTCGAGCCCCTTGTGTTCGGCGTTGAGTCTGCCGGACAGCTTGAAGACCCAACAATCTCTGTGGGTATGGTTTGCAGGCTTCCCGGGAGTACTATGGATTTGGCATATCTTGTCCAAGATTTTGTTTAAGTTGGATAGCTCATCGCTATTGTCCTTAAGGGGCAGTTCTTTATTGTTCTGCCGTGAGCTTTTGAATCCGGCGTTGACTGTCGCGCTCTTTGGACCGTTCCCCTTAATCCGGCGCTGGTCCTTGCTGCGTCGTGGTTTCCCATTCCCATCCCTGACTCCGGATGTACTTGGGTCGCTGGTACTGCATCTTGCTAGCCAGCTATCCTCTCCCACGCAAAAGCGGGTCATGAGGCTTGTTAGTGCGGCCATTGTTCTTGGCTTTTCCTGGCCAAGGTGTCTGGCGAGCCATTCGTCTCGGACGTTGTGTTTAAAAGCTGCTAAGGCTTCGGCGTCTGGACAGTCGACTATTTGGTTCTTTTTGGTGAGGAATCTGTTCCAGAATTTTCAAGCTGATCTCCGGGCTGTTGGGTTATGTGACTTAGATCGTCAAGGTCCGGGAGGTCGGACATAGGTTCCCCGGAAATTGGCGAAAAGCATCCTCAAGCTCTTCCCAACTACCAATGGTGTTTTCGGGAGGCTTTTAAGCCAATGCCGGGCTGGCCCTTTGAGCTTGAGGGTAGGTATTTTATGGCGTGGAGATCATCTCCTCTCGCCATGTGTATGTGGAGGATATAATCCTCAATCCGAGACTGTGGTCTGTCGTTCCGTCGTATGCCTCTATGTTTACGGGCTTGAATCCCTGGAAATTCATGATCCAAGCACCTCATCGGTGAAACATAGAGGTGTGCGCGCCCTAGATTTGGGTTTGCCGTGATGTTCGGATATTTGACGTGTTGTATTGCTCGCCAGAACTTGTTTACTTGGCCCGTAGATAGATCTAACTGGGCCATCCTTTTGGTGTGAATCCTTATGCGGATCGCGTGCCGGCTTGTGTGCGGTGCCGCTTGCCGCGCTCGTTTTCCATGTGGTCGCGTCTATCCGACCCGGCGGCCTCTTTGTTTTTGATTGTGGGGCTCTCGGCCTCCTCATCAATTTCGCAGTAGTTTGCGCCTTGGGTAGCTCTTTGCTTGGCGGCTGTCGCCATATTTGTCTGCAGTGTTGAGTAATTTACTCCATCTCATTCGGAGTGCGTCTTCCGCTATTCTGAGCCTCTGTTTCTGCTTTTTCAAGCTACGCGCAGTAGCGAGGAGCTCTTTGTGGAGGTTCTTCTGATCCAATGACGTGTCCGGCGTGAGATCGTCCGGACTGTTGTCATTGCCGGGGACGGGTTGTTTGTCCAAGTTGGCCTGTTCGGATGGTTGCTCAATGGCATGTTCGTTGTCGGCCAGCTCACCCTGCTCTATGGCTGGGTCTGTGTGGGCGCCATCTTTGTCGAGGTGGGGTTTTGAGTGGCTCTTACGCCGCCGCTTTGACTTCCCGAGGGAATTTTCTTTCGCAGCGTCTCGTCGTTCCTCGTTATCGCTTCCCTTAGGTGTGTCCACCATATATATATCGTAAGTTGAGGTGGCCATCCAGTGCCCTGTGGGCGCTGGTTCTTGGTCGTCTCCGGCGTCGTCGTCCATATCGTCGTTGTCCTCGGAGTCGAAGTCGAGCATGTCATTAAGTCATCGGCGATGGCTACAAAGTGGGTGGTGGGTGGGTGTTGAATTTCTTCGTCGTCCAATCCCAACCTTCGGACCGTAGTTCGCCAGGGCTCCCGACAAAGAGAGAGACTTTAATGAGTTCAGGATATCGCCAAAGGCGAGTGCTTTGAAAAGATGTCCGCGCGGTGAACTCCATAACCGGCGCCCAGTCGGATTCGGTGGCGGGGCGCTGGAGGTTCGAGTCCGGAAAGGAGTCCGCACACAGGAGTCACGAGCTTTGCAAAGGACAGGGATGGTGTTCGCTCAATTGCCGAGAGATTTCAGCCCGAGGCGGTGTCCAACCAACCGTCCTCGATCGGCGAAACCGCCCGGATTAAGGGTCGGAGCAGCATCGTGCGGCCCGTGGCAATCGCTGTTACCGGCGGCAGAGCTAGATCATACCCATCTCGACAAAGGCGGCACGCCGGCTGTGGCTTGAATCCGTCGAAGATCAAGTCTCCGCGGACATCGGCCGTATAGTTCAAGCTTCCAAATCTGACCTGATGGCCAGGGGCGTAGCTTTCGATCTGCTCTAGATGGCCTACCGAATTGGCCCGCAGTGCAAAGCCGCCAAATACGAAGATCTGTCCGGGGAGAAAAGTCCCACCCTGGACTGCATCGTTGCTGATGATTGAAGGAGCCATCGGGCCTATAGGTGACGACACAGAGGAACTCTCAATGAAAGCACCAATGTCGGTGTCAAAACCGGCGGATCTCGGGTAGGGGGTCCCGAACTGTGCGTCTAGGCGGATGGTAACAGGAGACAAGGGACACGATGTTTTTACCCAGGTTCGGGCCCTCTCGATGGAGGTAATACGCTACTCCTGCTTGATTAATATTGATGATATGGGTAGTACAAGAGTAGATCTACCACGAGATCAGAGAGGCTAAACCCTAGAAGCTAGCCTATGGTATGATTGTTGTTCGCCCCACGGACTAAAACCCTTCGGTTTATATAGACACCGAATAGGGTTAGGGTTACACAGAGTCGGTTACAATGGTAGGAAATCTACATATCCAGATCGCCAAGCTTGCCTTCCACGCCAAGGAAAGTCCTATCCGAACAAGGGACGAAGTCTTCAATCTTGTATCTTCATAGTCTAGGAGTCCGCCAAAGATGATAGTTCGCTATCCGGACAGCCCCTAGTCGAGACTCCCTCAACGGTGAAAATTCATCCGAGTGTTCTGAACGGATTGAAACCCAAAATTCTACAGGAGGATCTCAGAGACCACAACTCTCGACAAGCCCTCTGGAAAAACTCTTGGAGGAAACAACAAAACCTACTGCAACAGAAACATCAACCTCGCACTCTGCGGTTGACAAACAGTTACTGACTGGTCCAATCTCAGCGGATACACTTGGAGCACGTGTTCATCACATTGGGAAAACATCACCAACTACTGAACGGTCCAGCAGTTCTGATAGCGCTCACAAAAATTCTTCAACCAACACAAAGAGCCTCACTGTATCCCAACCTGCACAAAAGTTAAACATTGTCACTGAACAACACCCTTCTTCACTGCCAGAAGCTAAGGTCCATCTTGTTTCAATTTTGAGAGATGAGAAGACAATTGCTGAAACTGAACGCACCAGAGCCACTTCCTCCCTTGCTCCTAAAGTAGCCGTCACCACTGATTCTGACAGCGGTTCTGCCACAGTACTGGATACGAGAAAAGCACTTCCATCCACTAGTGATGCTCCAATCATTACTACCACATCTATTGATGCGGAAGACAATAACATTGCAGAAGAACATGAACAATGTACCAAACAACCACGTATTGATCCCACAGACAGCGTCCCTCTTACCACAACCGCACATCTGCCAGAACTGGAAACACAAATGGCAGCTCACAAGAGGTCCTTACAGCAGTCAGAAGATCCAGGAAACAATAATACGGCACCTCCTAAGAAAAAAGTTAGAATATTGGAGCCTCCACATAATTCAACAGAAACTGCAACCAATCAGTCTCTACAGGCTGGCAACCACAGAGGCCTCCTTGATGCTGGATTCATTGATGATGACGAAATATGGTCTGACCCATCTATGTATGAACAAATTGACAGAGTCGTTGAAGAAAATAAGAAGCAACCCTTTCATAACCAAGTAGCATCCCAGCAATGCCAACCTCATACTATCTCACACTTGACCAAGAATTCAACCTCGTCATCCAGATCTTGCCTTTCTAACTATGAAGAGCCATATATGACCAGCAGATCAGGCTCAACGATAGGCGGTAGCCACCTCTCACAGGCTTTTGGTACGTCATACTCCACAAGTTTAACTGAAACTGTCTTGTCCGACAGTTTGCCAACAACTGCTTTGTCCCAACACTACTGAGGGAGTCCTGGACTAGGGGGTGTCCTGATAGCCGAACTATCATCTTTGGCCGGACTCCTAGACTATGAAGATACAAGATTGAAGACTTCGTCCCTTGTCCGGATAGGACTTTCCTTGGCGTGGAAGGCAAGCTTGGCGATACGGGTATGTAGATTTCCTACCATTGTAACCGACTCTGTGTAACCCTAACCCTTTTTGGTGTCTATATAAACCGAAGGGTTTTAGTCCGTAGGACGAACAACAATCATACCATAGGCTAGCTTCTAGGGTTTAGCCTCTCTAATCTCGTGGTAGATCTACTTTTGTACTACCCATATCATCAATATTAATCAAGAAGGAGTAGGGTATTACCTCCATCGAGAGGGCCCGAACCTGGGTAAAAACAGCGTGTCCCTTGTCTCCTGTTACCATCCGCCTAGACGCACAGTTCGGGACCCCCTACCCGAGAGCCGCCGGTTTTGACACCGACATTGGTGCTTTCATTGAGAGTTCCTCTGTGTCGTCACCTATAGGCCCGATGGCTCCTTCAATCATCAGCAACGACGCAGTCCAGGGTGAGACTTTTCTCCCCGGACAGATCTTCGTATTCGGCGGCTTTGCGCTGCGGGCCAATTCGCTAGGCCATCTGGAGCAGATTGAAAGCTACACCCCTGGCCATCAGGTCAGATTTGGAAGCCTGAACTATACGGCCAATGTCCGCGGAGATTTGATCTTCGACGGATTCGAACCATAGCCGAGCGCGCCGCACTGTCTTGATGGGTACGATCTAGCTCTCCCGCCGAACAGCGCCCTGGAGGCCGCACCAGTATCCGCTCCGACCCTTAATCCGGAGCCAGTTTCGCCGATAGAGGACGGTTGGTTGGACACCGCCTCGGGGGCTGAAATCTCCACGGCGATTGAGCCGAACACCATCCTGTCGCTGCGGCCCGTGACTCCTGTGTGCCGGACTCCTTTCTGGACTCCGAACCTCCCGCGCCTCTACCAGTCGAATCCGACTGGGCACCAGTTATGGAGTTCACCGCCACGGAAATCTTTCAGCACTCGCCCTTTGGCGATATCTTGAACTCATTAAAGTCTCTCTCTTTGTCAGGGGAGCCCTGGCCGAACTATGGTTAGGAAGGTTGGGATTCAGACGACGAAGAAATTCAATGCCCACCCACCACCCACTTTGTAGCCACTGTCGATGATTTAACCGACATGCTCGACTTCGACTCCGAAGACATCGACGGTATGGACGACGGTGCCGGAGACGATCAAGAGCCAGCACCCACGGGGCACTGGAAGGCCACCTCGTCATATGACATATACATGGTGGACATCCCAAAAGATGGGAATGGCGATGGAGCAGCGGAGGATGACCCTCAAGAAACAACCCAAGCGCCCGGCGTCGGCGGCGCCGCTCTAAATCCCGCCACGGTAAAAGCGGCGATTCCGCACGGAGACAATAATACCGGACGGTGCGAAGATGACCTCCAGCAGCACTCAGCGCAGGAGAAGGGAGAAGCAAGTCCGCACGACAGTGCGGCAGAAAGGGAGGTAGAGGACAATAATTATGCGCCCCCCTCCGAAGACGAGGCAAGCCTCGACGATGACGAATTCGTCGTGCCAGAGGACCCCGTCGAACAAGAGCGTTTTAAACGCAGGCTCATGGCCACGGCAAGCAGCCTCCAGAAAAAGCAGCAACAGCTTAGAGCTGACCAAGACCTGCTAGCTAATAGATGGACTGAAGTCCTTGCAGCCGAAGAGTATGAACTCGAACGCCCCTCCAAAAGCTACCCCAAACGCAGGCCGTTGCCTCGATCAGAGGAGGAAGCACCCACGTCACCAGCGCACGACATGGCAGACCGGCCACCCCGTGGCCGCGACAGAGAAACCTCTCGGCCCTTCGCTCAAGCCACGCCCCGACGCCGCTCAGCAAGTACCAAGGCACGGGAAAACGCGCCGGACTTGCGAGATATATTGGAGGATAAGGCAAAGCATACAAGATCGATCTACAGATCGCGTGGGCGCCCAACGACTCGTGATGATTACCGTCACGCCGGATACAGCAAACCCAGCCGGGCCGAACACAGTAGACAAAGCTCATATAAGCTACGTCGTGATATAGCCCAATATAGAGGCGCCGCACACCCACTATGCTTCACAGATGAAGTAATGGATCATCAAATCCCTGAGGGCTTCAAACCCGTAAACATCGAATCATACGATGGTACCACAGATCCTGCGGTCTGGATCGAGGACTATCTCCTCCATATCCACATGACCCGTGGTGATGATCTACATGCCATCAAATACCTCCCACTCAAGCTTAAAGGACCAGCTCGGCATTGGCTCAACAGCTTGCCAGCAGAGTCAATCGGTCGTTGGGAGGACCTGGAAGCCGCATTCCTTGATAACTTCCAGGGCACATATGTGCGACCACCAGACGCCGATGACCTTAGCCATATAATTTAGCAGCCAGAAGAATCGACCAGACAATTCTGGACACGGTTCCTAACAAAGAAAAATCAGATCGTCGACTGTCCGGATGCAGAAGCGCTAGCAGCCTTCAAGCACAAAATCCGCGACAAGTGGCTAGCCCGGCACCTAGGACAGGAAAAGCCGAAATCCATGGCAGCCCTCACCACACTCATGCCCGCTTTTGCGCGGGAGAGGACAGCTGGCTAGCTCGAAGCAACAACTTGGCCAAACACCCTGGTAGTTCGGATACCAAGGACAGCAATGGCAGGTCGCGTCGCAACAAGCATAAACGCCGCATTAATGGTGATAATGCTGAAGATACGACAGTAAATGCCGGATTCAGAGGCTCTAAACCCGGTCAGCGGAAGAAGCCATTCAAAAGAAATACCGAGGACCGCCCAACTTGGACCGAATACTCGATCGCTTGTGCCAGATACATGGCACCCCCGAAAAACCAGCCAACCACACCAACAGGGATTGTTGGGTGTTCAAGCAAGCAGGCAAGCTAAGCGCCGAAAACAACGACAAGGGGCTGCATAGCGATGACGAGGAAGAGCCCCGGCCGCCGAACAATAGAGGACAGAAGGGCTTTCCCACACAAGTGCGGACGGTGAACATGATATACGCAACCCACATACCCAAAAGGGAGCGGAAGCGCGCACTAAGGGACGTATACGCGATGGAGCCAGTCGCCCCGAAGTTCAACCCATGGTCTTCCTGCCCGATCACCTTCGATCGAAGGGACCACCCCACTAGCATCCGTCATGGCGGTTTCGCCGCATTGGTTCTTGACCCAATTATTGACGGATTTCACCTCACCAGAGTCCTGATGGACGGCGGCAGCAGCCTGAACCTGATTTATCAGGATACAGTGTGCAAAATGGGCATAGACCCGTCAAGGATCAAACCCACAAAGACGACCTTTAAAGGCGTCATTCCAGGTGTAGAGGCCAACTGCACAGCTCCGTGAACACTTGAAGTGGTCTTGGATCCCGGATAACTTCCGGAGTGAGGAGTTAATCTTGACATAGCCCGCTCCGCAGCGGCTATCACGCATCGCTCGGACGAACCGCATTCGCAAAATTCAATGCGATGACGCACTACACGTACCTCAAACTCAAGATGCCAGGCCCTCGAGGCGAAATCACGGTCAATGGAAACACCGAACGCTCCCTCCGAACGGAGGAGCATACGGCCGCCCTTGCGGCAGAAGTGCAGAACAACCTCTTAAGGCAATTCTCCAGTCCGGCCAATAAACAATCGGACACTATCAAGCGCGCCCGGAGTAACCTACTGCAAGACCGCCTGGCACGTTCCGAACAAGCGTAGTAATGCAGCCCCAACCCCAGCCCTCGCGAACTCGCGAAGCCAGTACTACGCGCACGTAATTGCGCTCTGAAGCACCATGGGCATAGGGGACGGGCCACGACTACGGCATGCCCAGAATGCGGCTAGACCGCACTAGGGGCTCCTGTTTGTGTCATTCCTTTTTTTTTCTTCCTTTTACTTTCAGGACTCTATTCTCCAGAAGCCCTGTCCGGCATTCGTGCCGAATACACGACTCAACAGCCAGGGAAGCAGAAAACTACATCGAGTGTCCAGGTGGTCTCTATTACGAGCAGTATACCTGTTTTACATACCACACCGCAAATTTACCCCTGGAAGGGGGACATGTCAAAAGTCCCGTACCTTGCTTATCGCACAATTTGTATCGTTCTACTTTTATTTGCAGTTTCTTTTGAATAACCAATATATAGCTCTTGCCTATTATTGTATTCTTTCCCCATTATATATGTTCATTTATGACATTGCGCAACCGTGCAATTTGGTACGGCCAATAAACCAGGGGCTTATGTACCCCAAAAACATGGTGTGACAAGTCCGAACACTTTCACAAGTGCGGCACCCCGAACTTATAGCATTATATGCATCGGCTCCGAATCATGTCTTGGGTCAATAGTTGGGTTTGCCCGGCTCCCATGTTTTGGTACCTTACGTTCCGTTATATCGGCTAAGGTAGCGTTGGGAGAACCACTGCGATTGTGCCCCGGTTGAGCTGGGTTGAGCACCTCAGTGGAGAAAGCTAAAACTGACCGTCATGATAAGGCGAGAGCCGGTCGCTGTTCGAGAGGTTTCTTCGAGTTCCTAAAGACTTATGCCGCTTAGAGCGAGGAACCGGCATTGTCCGGCCAAGGCGTGGATAGCGCCCCGAACTCGGTCTTCCGAATACTAGGGGCTTCGCCAAAATTTAAAATTATAGAATTCTATGGCTAAGTGAGAGTGTTCAAGCATTATAGTCCGGTTGCCTGGTTCGTTGCGTTGAGTGCCTCCCTCGAAGGACCCAAGAATGGGAACAAGAGCGCTCAATTTTATCCCGAACACCCCAGCACTCGTGGCATGGGGGCTGAAGCCAACGACTCGCCATCTCCCAAATTTGATAAACGGCCGCACAGAAGGTAATATTTTAAATTCAAAAGCGTTGCTTAGCGCATATGAAAAAGTTTTCAGCGTACAAGATAACAAATGCGAGTCTACTCAAATATTACATCTTTGGAGCATTCACCCGCTATAAGACGGGCACCCTTCAGGATGCCCTCATAATACTTCTCGGGCTTGCGATGTTCTTTGCCCGGCGGCGGCCTGTCCGTCACCAGCTTCTCCGCGTCCAACTTGCCCCAGTGCACCTTGGCACGGGCAAGGGCCCTACGGGCACCTTCAATACAGACAGAGCGCTTGATGACATCGATCCATGGACAGGCATCCACCAGCCGCCGCACTAACCCGAAGTAGCTCCCAGGCATGGCCTCATTTGGCCACAGCCGAGCTATAAGGCCCTTCATGGCCTGTTCGGCGACCTTGTGGAGCTCGACCAATTGCTTCAGTTGGTCGCTCAAGGGCACCGGGTGTTCGGCCTCAGCATACTGAGACCAAAACACCTTTTCCGTCGAGCTCCCTTCTTCGGCTCGGTAGAAAGCGGCGGCATCGGAGACACTCCGTGGCAGATCTGGGAACGCTCCTGGAGAGCTCCGGATTCGGGTAAGTACTAGATAATTGACTTTTACATTATTGCTCTGCATAAAGAATGCCTTACCCGCCACGATCTTCTTTATTGCCTCAATCTCCTGGAGGGCTTTTTGGGCCTCGGCCTTAGCAGCTTTGGCACTCTCTAGAGCCGAGGCAAGCTCGGACTCTCGGGTCTTCGAGTCACGCTCCAAACCCTCGTGTCTTTCCACGAGAGCCTGGAGCTCTTGTCGTACCTCCGCCAGCTGCACCTCCCCCTTCTCTCACTCGGTGCGCTCCGTGGCCTCTTTGTTTTCGGCCGCGGACACCGCCCCCTTCAGGGTCGACACCTCGCTCGTGGCCCCTGCAGTACCCATGTTATTCCTGTTATCTTTTGCAACCACATTTTTTAAATTCCATAAGGTATTACTTACCTTCCTTGTCCTCGAGCTGCTTCTTGGCTTGGCCGAGCTCGTTCTCGGACCGCTCGAGGCTCTCCTTCAATGCATTGACCTCCATGATCGGTCTGGCAGAGGTCAGCAGGCAGCCTGCATTCCCATATTGACATAATTATGTTAGACTCCTTCGTATATCTTTTTAGATCCTCAGCCCGACTTTTCTTTCCGAACACCGAACTAAGCATCAGGTGCTACTGTCTATGCGGTAATCTTCTTACATATATTGAAAACTTACCTCAAAGCCTATTAGAAGGCCGTTGCAGGCTTCAGTCAGCCCGCTCTTGGCGGACTGAACTTTCTGGATCACCACACTCATAATAAAGTGCGGTGCTCCTCCTTGATGGAGGCGCTGTTAAGCGCCAAGATGCTATCTGGTGCCTCGGTTGGACGGAGGACACGGCGCCTTACCCTTCCTCTGAAGGGGCGCTTGCGGACTTCGAACCGCTGAAGGTTCCGGTATGGAGTCCGGACAAGGGTCGGTCTTAGAGCCCCTGGGGGTCTCGCTCCCCTCGCGCCTGGAGTCCGGGAGGCTGCCTTGCGGCGCCTCCTGCGCCACCTCCTCTTGACCAGGCCCCCCTTGGGGCCCCACCTCGGCGTCGTCAGCGGCGTGAGGTGAGGAGGCGGCCGGAAGTGAAGTACTCTCCACTTCCGACAAATTCAGGGACCCGATCGACGAAGCGGCGAGCTCGTCCTTGGGCGGGCTGCATGATTGTTCGGCATTAGAGAACACTATGCAATGAAAAAAAGCCATGGGTATCCGGACACTTATGATCTCGCTAGGGGCTTGGCCCTCGAGGGCCACTCCTCCTCGCCGTCGTTGGCGTTGGTGGAGACGTCCGAAGGAAGGGTTCTTCCCTTCTTGAACCCTCCGGCCTCCCCAGCTGGGGCGGCCTTTCTTTTCTTCTCTCCCACCGCTGGGGGAGAGGCTTCTGTTTCCTCCTCCTCGTTTTCACGGGAGGAGTCCGCCTCTGAGTCGTCGGACAATGAGTTCGACAACACCTGGTGCCGGGCACTCCTTCGAGTCCCCGTGGCCTTCTTCTTGGCCTTCTTCTCCGGCACCACGTAAGGCGCCGGAGCCAGCAGCCCCGCCAAGCGGGCGTCTATTGGGTCTTCTGGCAAAGGAGCCGGACAGTTAACCTGCCCGGATGTGCTCCGCCAGTCCTGTCAAAGGCAAGGGAGTTTAGATGCCGCATAGAGTCAAACTATGAAAAGCAAGATTCCCGTCAGCTCTTCCGAATTACCCCACGCCAGGCCAGTCTCCTTCCAATAAGTGAGCCACGTGGGAATACCAGACCGAAATTCGGGGGCCGCCGCCCATTTAGGGTCGCGCGGCTCGGTGATGTAGAACCACCCCGATTGCCACCCCTTCACGGTCTCCACAAAGGAGCCATCGAGCCATAAGACGTTGGCGATCCTGCCGACCATGGTGCCTCCGCACTCCGCCTGGCGGCCGCCCACAACCTTCGGCTTGACATTGAAGGTCTTCAACCATAGGCCGAAGTGGGGCTGGATGCAGAGGAAAGCCTCGCACATGATGCTGAACGTCGAGATGTTGAGGATGAAATTCGGGGCCAGATCGTGGAAGTCTAGGCCATAGTAGAACATGAGCCCCAGACGAATGGGTGAAGTGGAAAACCCAGTCCGTGGAGGAAGTGGGCAAGAAATACGACCCGCTCATGGGGCTCAGGGGTGGGGATGAGCTGCCCTTCGTCGGGCAGCCGATGTGCGACGTCGCCGGACAAGTATCCGGCCTTCCGCAGTCTTTTTACTTGGCCCATCCACCTGCCTCCCGCTCCGGACATGGCTGGAGATGGTTGAGGAAGGATGTGCGGACTCGGGCGCTGGAGCTCAGAGTGCGCGGAAATGGATGATCAAGGGAGGAGGAAGGCGTAGGTGAAAAGGGTGGATCCTTATCCCCTTATATGGACGGACGAGGCTATGCGTCCCCCACCAGCCTGATAAAACTCGCTTATCTCCCAAGCGCCGCAATCAATGGCGCGGTTGGGTTACCCACGTCTGTATTGATGAGAATCCCGGAATAAGGGGGCACGATCTACGCTTTGATAAGACGTGCCAAGGAAACCGCCTCGCTAAACGCGCTGAGGTGGGACAGTAAAAAACGATTCGAATAAAGGCCTGGCCGTGGTGTGATGTCACGCCACGGAATACGTCAGCAGATCTGTGCACAAAATTATTCTCTCTGCGGTGGTATGTGGAACTTGTTTTGCAGAGCCGGACACTATCCTTGTGTTCAAAACCTTCTATGAAGTATTCGGAGGAGGAACCCGCCTTGCAATGCCGAAGACAATATGCGCGCCGGACTCGTCATCATTGAAGCCTGGTTCGGGGCTCTTGAGGAGTCTGGACTAGGGGTGTCCGGATAGCCGAACTATCATCTTTGGCCGGACTCCTAGACTATGAAGATACAAGATTGAAGACTTCGTCCCTTGTCCGGATAGGACTTTCCTTGGCATGGAAGGCAAGCTTGGCGATACAGATATGTAGATTTCCTACCATTGTAACCGACTCTGTGTAACCCTAACCCTATTCGGTGTCTATATAAACCGAAGGGTTTTAGTCCGTAGGACGAACAACAATCATACCATAGGCTAGCTTCTAGGGTTTAGCCTCTCTGATCTCGTGGTAGATCTACTCTTGTACTACCCATATCATCAATATTAATCAAGCAGGAGTAGGGTATTACCTCCATCGAGAGGGCCCGAACCTGGGTAAAAACATCATGTCCCTTGTCTCCTGTTACCATCCGCCTAGACGCACAGTTCGGGACCCCCTACCCGAGATCCGCCGGTTTTGACACCGACAACTACCAACAAGTTCCTACTCTAAAAAACAACTACTACCGACGTCCTGGTGCTCAGAATGACGGTAGCTCAAACAGTAGCCAGCACTCACCTTATGCAATGAACAACCAAAGTCAGAATCAATACCACCAACAAACCCCTGTCCACAATGCCCACTACCCCCAACACAATGATGCTCAGAATAACAGCACTACACGGTGCCAGCAACGCCAATCTCAAGAGCAGAACCATCAGCAACCACGGACAAGCGAGTCTCGTGGCCAAAGTTACAGTGCCTTGCAACAACAGTTCAACAGCATGCAGAATTCCGGCCATCCTCTGCAACATTTTCAAACAGATATTCCTTCGAGCTCAACCGGTGATCCAACTGTCAGAACATTACAACTGCGCATGCAGCACCAACCACAAGGAGGCCTAATAGTCCAAAGAAACAACAATTGTAATGAGGGTCATCTGCAACTTAATAATGGTCAAATGAACTCCGGTGGCCATGTCTTCCAACCTCATCAACATCATCGTCAGCTAGAACACACTCGATTCACTCACCAAGGAAATGACCATCAAGATCACTGCCAACTTTTGGAAATAAGAGATTCTACAACGCGGGAGAAAGAAGTGTATGAAACAATCATCGACAGTACACCAGCCATCACTCAAAATGATAGGTAATGAATTAGTTCTTCCTCTAACAGTAATGTTTTGATCCTTTCTTTTACTACTGCAATGCATTCTGCCTGAAGCTTTCAATTTAAAGAGTTTCACCTCGATTATTCTACTATTGCAATTGAATACTCATCAACTCTAACGTTAAATAATAAAAACATACCATTTAAAATGCATTTATCTTTTTTGGCAGCAAGAGGATATTCTACGTCGACCGACATTGGGCCGATCATCGAACTTTAGGTTTATCAATGAAGGTATACGGATATATCAACTCATTCGTGGTCGATGCTTACTCAGAGTTGCTGATGAAAGAACAATTCTATGCAACGCCAACGCCAACATCTGTGCACAAGCATATAATGTACATTGAAGCCTCTGTAAGTTCTTGCTTATCATAAATAATAATAACAAACCACATTTACTACTACTAGCACGCTGAGTGACGCGGCTTCAATTTAATGCAGGATAAATTTCAAGTACTAGGAGCAAGCACTGAACTACTGAAGGAACAAATTGTAGAAAAAACTATTGGGTTCAGGCTGCCAAACAAATGCAACATCGTGAGTTCACCCTACTCACTCTATCTGTCCAGTGTTCGTCTTCAATTCTACCAGATTTTCTTGTTACAATGATATAACTTCCCGTTAATTGTTTTAGGTCTTAATACCTGTGAGAAAGAAACCACATTTTATCTACCTCATAATCGTGAACCTTGAAATGCGTCGCTTCGAAATTCTGTGTCCTTATATCAATTGCGACGGTATAAAGGAACTGTCGGACATTGTCATCAAAAACTTCAAGAGAGCTTATCACTCTGCTTACCACAACTATCCTCACACAATTGCCTCCTTTCATGTCAAACCTATGCAGAGTGTATGTAACTCAGACAGAGAGTGAGTTTCTTCTAACTGTAGCTCTACCTCATTTACAGCATGCATTTTTTTGTTCCACTACATATCCCATATCTATTGTCCACCTACTAACAAATAACATAATGCTCTCAAATTTCAGGGATGACAGTGCTATTTACACCATGCATTTGATGCCCCTCATTAATTTCAATAATAATTCATTTTTTATCAATAGTGTAAGTTCACTCTCATTGACAACACATAAACATATGTTCATCCAAGCTAGCTAAACATTAAGTTTTACAATAAATTTTATTAGTTTGTGCGCTTAATTGTTTTGCAGATCCATGTGAAACCGATGAGAGAACAACTAACTTACAAAATGATAACATCGAACTACAACACAGGCCATGTATTTGAGGCACTGAGCATCGTACTCAACAAACACAACATCCGGCGCGAAAGAAGAAGATTTGGAAGAAGATGACTACTGCATAGATGTGCCTTAATTTAGATGGAGACATCCGAACATTGTTTCAGCCATATCGACTCATGTAATCACAACAATGTTTCAGCTATTTTTTGTGTCGGTCCAAGATATCTGCTACGGATCCCAATAACCACAGCTGTGCATTCAAATGGTCAAGTCTTAAATTCCTGACATCGTATTTTTTCGAAAATAAGAATCATATTTTTTTCGAAAAGTTGTAAAGATCTTATTCAAGACATCAATTCCTTGCACTAGAACACCACTCACTCCGACTAGACATAAAAAAAGAAACAATTGGAACATAGAGGAAAAACACTATCGATTCGTAAGCATCTGACGAAGGAGCTAAATGACTCACCTGCAGTAATGCTGGTCACAGAAGCACTGCCGTGCCTCTTATCCACGTAGAATGTGGCACTCCTAACACGGACAACTAACCTAACACACACAAGTGAGACACCAGTTAACACAGGACCGTCCCCTCGATAGCTTAACACCAGTCCCTCTACCAAGCCAACGAGTCATGGAAGCACGACCGTGACTTCAACCGGAAAAGGTCCGTGACCTCGCAAGTTTCATCGACGAATCTATCTCAGCAAGTAAGTAAAAGCAAAACATTTCGAAAGAAAGGCACGACCGTGCCTTTGAATAACAGCGTATACGTGCCTCTCCGAACAAACATGTTGAGAAATCATTTCCGAACGACACACACAACTTTTCCTCAACATAACATAGGACATGCCGCCACTAACTAGACAGACGTGAATTCACTAGCCAGACTAAATAGAAATATCACAAAACATACAACCATGACAGTGACTCATACTAACATAACGCACTGCCTCTCTGAATTTAGTACCCAAAGGAAGGATAGCGCCTCTGCCAAACATTCGACAATGCAACCAATACCTTCACGACAATGCCTTTCAAAATCAAAGCACCACCACAATAATTGGAACACAGAAACGCAACCGTCACTAACACAATACTCCCACAGCAACTCTCACACTGGATTATCGTCCCCAAAACAGACAACATATATTGAAAAAGGCAGCACAGTGAGAAAATCTGAAGAATCTTAAACACACCAAAGCTCTGCATAAAAACATTTCAAACACACAACCACAACCGAATATTCGTTATAAAAACAACCGTGCCAAACACACTACAAACACAAAGTGAAAGTGACGCCCCTACCTGTCAGTGTGACCATATTGAGAGAAACACTAAAACAACTAGCAAACTAATAACACCAGAGCGTGCCTTGCCTAAAACAAAAACAATGCATTCCTGAGCAGACGGCTGTGTGTTGCCTAGATTCACGAAAGTGCACAACTGAGTGGTCCTCTTAATACATCTCATCTTATACCAACGAATAGCAAGAAATCAAAGAGGAAGATATTCTTGAAGGCACCCAGTCAAGAAAAACATGATTGATTTAGGTGTCAAAAAAAACATGATCGAACGAAAATAAACTTAAATTTCCAAACCAGTCAACTCCATCTGGTTCAAAATAAAACCACCACAATTACAAATTCACCAGTTGATGTAATATTACCCAATAAAATAACTATCAAATAACCAATTCATTACACAATCCTCAGAAACGTCCTCGCCATCTGACATCAGGAAGACAGCGACGATGCAGGATGTCCCTCATCGACAGAAATCGGCGGTGCAGCTCATAGGTCACATACCCTTCCTAAAGGAAAACCAAATGAAAACATCAATATACAAAAAAAATAAAAAAAATGTACTGTTCTTGCAACAAAGACAGTAACTAACGAAAATGAAATCTTCACTTACAATAGCTCCATATTTCAGGTGATCAAAGGTAAGTGGCTTCCAATCCCAGTAGTGACGAAGAAGTTCTGGAAAAGAGGACTCCAGCTTGGAGTAAGATTCATCAATGATGGCTCCTGCTAAGTCCTCCATGGAATACCTTTCTTGACCGCCTTTTATCATGAACTTCTCTTGGATGTCGACGTGGTACCCTTCTGGAATTCTGATGAAATCTTGAAAAAGAGCATCTCTAATATTCCTGACGCCCACACTAGAGAAAGTTATACCTCTATTCTCAAGGAAATCCTTCAGGACAAGGCACTCCGTCCTGGCCTTGCAGAAGTGATAGACCAAAACATGATTCCGCATGGCCAGTTGCATGACGGCGACTTTTCTACGGCCATACCAATCCTTTCGTGTGAACTCCATGACGAGACCAACAAACTTGTACTTCTCCTCGCGCAACCAGTCCTCATACAAGGCAATGATCTCCTCCACCTTGCGAGGCTCGTTGGTGTACCACACGTCAAGCTTCGTGTTACCGTCGGCAACTATCGGATGGTACTCAGTGGTGTTCAAAAAGTTGTCCATGGCAGCGAGCAGCAAGGTGCCAATGGAGACTCCTGAGACCCTACGACAAGGTTAGGGAGTGGTACGGAGGGTGGGAAATGCCTGATATTCTGCGGCTACATTACGACCTGGAGACCTCACAAACACGACCAGTATTTAACCTTGGCGAGGGACGTTTGGGTTACCATACGGATTAACGTGTGAACTAGGAGCAGCGTATAGACGGTTGTGCTTCCGAACCTCATGGAACCATGCACTTCCTAAAGTCACGGCTGCGCACAAATAATTGATACCACGGAGAAACCGAGGAGCCTCTAACTTTATTTTACGGTAACTGACACACTGAATAGTCACATCGAACAGCCACCACATCGGTCATCGATTCCTCCTTTGAACAAAGACCACCGACGAAAGAATCCAATGAAGCAAACGAACAGCCTGCCGTACACCTTAGCTCCGAAGACCAGAACTTATCCGTCCCTCATCTAGCTAGATTCACACCATCTGTTCCTCGAGTGTCAAGGCTGGTTTCACGTGAGGCACGGGTATGCAGGCACAAGACACACATACATGTCTATTCCACAGGCACGAGCGTACAACTTTTGCAGATATCAGTCCCTATCACAACATGAACGTACGCATGCAGGCAGAAACTCGCCGTAAATACGTCAATGCAGGAATCAAAGGCACGGAAACATAGCCTATACAGGCACATGCGTCGGCTTCGCAAGCCACGTGATCTTTTCTGTCTTGTTTTTCAATCTCGACCTAAATCCTATGTATACAAATCATCTGAATGCAAAAAGACACCTCCAAGAGGCACCGGTGACAACACTCTGTTCGAGAGTCATGGCATGTATCACGTGAGATAAATAAATACTTGAAGCAAATCAACGGCACAAGTCGGAGAGCCACAGTTTTAAAGACTCCGGACGCACAGGCATGTAGAAGCACAGGCACGACGAGTAACAGCCACCGCATCCCCTCACGGATGGACGTCTGACACCACGGGCACGAAGAGTCGCAGCCAGTGTGTCCCCTAAGTAACACGAATGCACGCACAGGAAACACAGAACGACAGCGTATACAGGCACGGAATTGTGGCTTCTCGGCACACAGGCACGGCTTTGGAAATGGCGTTCTCGAGTCACAGGTACAAACCAGCTGGATGCACAATAGAGTGGTGGCAGAGGCACGGTTGTGCAGTCTCAAGAGAAACTGCCGTGTGACACCAGCACATACAGACATCACATGTGTCACGTGAGGTACAGAAATAGTGGAAAAGAAGCCACATGAGTGAAGCCTCCGTAGACACGGGTACCAGGCTACTAAAGGCATGGTCTCGAAGAACACAAAGACAGGGTACTGAAATGTTGCCCCGTACGTTAGCAGACGTGCCTCTCTTGTGCGAACGTGTAAAAGACAACAATTCAAACACGAACAAATGGCGCTGAATATAAGCCAAACAAAAAAAACGCTTCTCCCAAACAATACATATGCGTCACGTCACGGACGGACGTCTGCACCAGAGGCACGTAGAGTCACAGCCAACATGACGCCTGAGACAAGCAAATGCATGAACATGAGACACGGAACTGAAGCGTATACAGTCACGCAATTGCGGCTTCTCGGAGTTCTCGAGGCACGGGTACAAACCAGCTGGACGCACAAAAGAGTGATGGAAGAGGCACGGTTGTTCAGTCTCAAGAGAAACTGTCGTGTGACACCAGCACAAGCAGACACCACGTGTGTCACATGAGGTACAGAAATAGCGGAAAAGAAGCCACGGGAGTGAAGCCTCCGCAGACACGGATGCCGGGCTTCTAAAGGCACGGTCCCGAAGAACACAAAGACAGGGTACTGAAATGTTGCCTCGTACTCTAGCAGACCTGCCTCTCTTGTGCGAACGTGTAAAAGACAACAACTCAAACACAAACAAACGGCGATGAATATAAGCCAAACAAAAAAAACGCTTCTCCCAAACAATACATATGCGCCACTTCAACAGGTTACCTAAATTTACATGAACTCGCGCAAACGTCAACAATGAACTTGTAACATGAAAAAACATAAAAAAATTATTTACAAATCACATGAGACAAGACAAACACGATACTGAATAAGAAAATGGTACTCCATAGGATTAAACTAAAAGTACTCATTGATTATACAAAAAAACAAATGAAAGTCTTCCAGGAGTCCATTCCTCACATAAACGTCCACACAAACGTCCAGTGTGACCATTCTACTCAGTTGGAGTTCTGCTCCGAAACATCAACGGCATCTGCGGTCAGGAAGACAACGGGGATGCATCATGTCCTTCATCGGCAAAACTTGGCGGTAGAGCTCGTAGCTCACATACCCATCCTAAAACAAAAAACGGATGAGAATGAAGATATACGTAAAGAGGAAAAAGTACTATTGTTGTAGTAAAACAAAAATATAAAGACAGAAAATCATAAAAAAATGAAGTTTTCACTTACAATTGCCGCATATTTCAGATGTTCAAGGGAAAGCGGCTTCCATTCCCAGTAGTCATGCAGACCCTTGGGAAAAGACGACTTCATACTCAAGTAAGATTTGTCTATGACAGCTCCTGCCAAATCTGCCATGGAATCCCTAAGATTGCCTCCTTTGATCATGAGCTCCTCTTGAAGATCGATGTGACACTCTATTGGGATTTTGAGGAAACTGTTTGCGAGAACATCCCTATCGTTCCTGACGTCGACACTAGCGAAAACGATACCTTTGTTTTGAAGGAAATCCTTTAGAGGAGCGCACTCTGTCCTGGCCTTGCACAAGTGATAGACAAGAACATGCTTGCGCATCGCCAGTTGCATGACGACACCTTTTCTACTACGATCAAAATCATCCTCTCGTGTGTACTCCAGATCAAGACCAATAAACTTGTACCTGTCCTCACGCAGCCATTCCTCATAAAGAGAAAGAATCTCCTCCACCTTGTAGGGCTCGTTGGTGTACAACACCTCGAGCCTGGTATTACCATCGACATCTATAAAGAGACGCTCAGTATTGTTCCTGAAGTCGTCCATGGAAAAGACAGTGACACGACAATGGAGTCTGGCGGTGCTTCTCGTGCGAGGCGAGGATGATGGGAGCTAGTACCTGCACTTCTCTAGAGAGAATAAGACGCGATAACCTCCCGGAATAGACCACTACTTAACCTTGGGGAGAGACAACTCAGTTACCATGCGCCCATTAAATTGCATCGGGGACGGTGTGAATGGACGGTTGTGCTTCTGCAGCTTATGAAACCATGCACTTAAAAAGTCACGGCTGCCACGCTATAATCGAGGAGCCTCTAGGTTAACTCTAGCACGGTATCTGCCACAATGAATACTAACAATAAATAGCCATCCCATCGGTCACCAGCACATCTTTTGACCGAGAGAACAATGAGAGGAGGCAAACTAGATGACCCTGTCGTACAAATACTACACGGGGAGTGAACCAAATTAAAAGCACGGTTCTGCCACCACAAAAGCCACACGCGTGCCTCCACTTTGCATAAAGACAAACCTCAGTGATACCAACGGACCTGCATATATATGCCTGCACGTACCACCGAAAACATTGCTAAAACAAAAGCACGTCCATGCTTCTGACATACAGATAACTGTGCGCTATCATACATATTCCCGCCTGAACCCAACGTACATAAAAAAAGTGGCTCCCTGGGTCAACGACTATTGAATTTTTTTACAATAGCAGAGTCACGAACTGTGGCTCCATTCCAGATGCAAAAGTGACTCTCAATAGGAACCGTCATGCCTCCCGTCAATTTGCCTCCCCCGACGTATCGACCATGCCTTTCCTGCTACAACGACCGCACATCTAATAACATCATCACCGTTACTCTCCTAAAAACACTCCCAACTATACCTGATTAAACATGTAATTAAAAAAAATTAAAACACAGAAGCACGAGTATGCTTTCCAGCATCTATAACCGCACCTTGCAAAAAATATGTAAGGCAGGATAGGCACGTAAAAGACTCAGCTGGGAGGCAGCACAGCTGGGAGGCAGCACAGCTGGACAACTATAATGGGAGGCAGCTGGATGAGTCAAACATCTCGTATCCCCATAACACCTCGGAATGCACGCACACCATCTACAACCAGCATTAATTCCATTTCGCAGAATAAAAAATAAAAAAAGAAACACTCATTACTACTCTTGCTCTCTCCCGTCTCCTTTATATTTCAATAAGCTCCGACTCCCTCAGCCACATCAGAATTCATTTGCCTTCTCCGCCGCATGCTTCTAGGGTTCGTCCTTCTTCTCCGTCACCTACTTCTAAGGTTCGTGCTTCTTCCCAGCAATCAATCAAATAATTTCCAATTCATGCTTCTCTCCTACATTGTTGGTCGTGCGTGCTTGCCCTAAGCTTCCCATCACAACCCATCCGCCTTATCTATACTTATAGGGTTCGTGCTTCTTTCCGGCACATAGTCTCATTTCAAACAAGTTATTGTAGAGTTTTTGTTGGGTCCCTCGATTAACTTCCAAGCCGTACTTCTCTCGTAGATTTGCTAGCCGTGTGTGCTTGCCCTAATCTTCCCCTACCCCGTACTTATCTCGTAGATTTGCTAGCCGTGCGTGCTTGCCCTAAGATTCCCCTACCCCGTACTCTTCTCAAGTAGATTTCCTAGCCGTGTGTGCTTGCCCTAAGCTTCCCCTACCACAGTCTCCGTTTGTCAACCCTCATTCTTCCTCTCTCCCAGGTAAAAAGCATATGCGTAAGCAGCATGCTCCGATCCGTATTTACGTTTTACGTTTTTGTTTTTCATTTGATAGTTATTGAAGCGTCAGATCCGGTACAACGACTTCATTCTCTAAAGGAATATAAAAACCATTAGAAAATCCAAACAACTGTTCTAAACTATGTCATACTGATTTTCTGGAAGGAGTAGATGAGAATATTTCTGGTAAATTTGTAGTTGTTGTCTGCCTTCATACGGATATTTTAATATGGCTAACATAGTTGAAGCTAGTCGTTGTCTACCTTCAATGCTGAAGCTTGTTTTTAAATTGTTATCATATTCTTGTTTTCTTAACATAATTGTTCTGAATTATTTAGGTATGATTTGCCCTACCTGCCGCCAACCAGGCGGCCCTTGCGAACCACACCCTGAAGTTCTCCAGGAGTTTGAGGTTATTCTTGATGAAAATTGCTGGAGACGCATGGTTAGGAAGCATCACTAACATATTAGTTGCCTACAACACAATAGAAATCGTCACTGTTACTTCTTCGCACCTGCCTGGTGTTTTCATTTCCCATTAGTTTGCCTGCCTATGCCCTAATTAATATAGTCCATTAGTTTTGCATGCCTATGTCTTGATTACTATAATGCATCTTCAGTTCTAATTAAAACTAGTCAACATATGCCAAAAATCTGTATCCATTAATTTATAATACCATTATGTTGTTACCTGTAATTCTTATCAAAAATTCATATCCAAATTAAGAAAACTTTTAACATTAATAATATGCGGGTTCAAAGTTATACTTACAGGTTGTTATGTTTACTATTTTTTCCAGTATGTACCTTGTAACGTCAGAGCTTTTCTCGCTGAGTACATCGGCGAGAGGAAGGAAGAAGCAAGAAAATTGCGTAAAGAGCAGTTAGAGCCAGCCCTTCTTACACATGATGGAAGGTCTTACAATGCTTTGTTTAAGCAAAGGCCGAACTACACAAAGTTCTGCGGTGGTGAGTGGAACACCTTTGAAGATGATTATCAGCTTCGTGCTGGAGACCGCATAGAATTTGAACTACCACATGAGGGTCTCAATCTCGAAATACAAACATATCAAAATGACAAAAGGTTGCTTCCATTACCCCACATTGTTACGTATTTAATATTACAAACTTATCTTCTTTGGTTGTATTTTGATATGCATGAATCGAACTGAATAATATTAACCCGTATTACATAAAACTTTATCTAACTTTCAAATCTTGTTCTTTTTCTAGCTCTGGACGACCTTTCTTCTGACGATTTCGACCATGTTCACTGCTGTGTCTACTCTAAGGATATTGAGCTTACCTACAACCAGACACGATTCTTTCTACAACGCCTTTTCGGAGATACTTTCATCCGTTGCCGTCCATTTGTACACGTCTTGACTCCCACTAACACCAAAGAATGCGTCATGGTTGGTTAAATCTGTCCTTGTTAAAATACCAAACGTATTTTGCTAATATATAATATAAACAATATTGACGAAATCTTGCTTATATGTAAAATTATAAAGAACCTATTTATTCAAACATAAAACAACAAAACTTTTGTTGTTCTCTTAATATGTTGTTTCATCTGTTTAGACACAAACCTGAACATGCCAGGAATTATATTACTTGCAATTTAGAATTTCTTAATTTTTGCGCACTCACCGTATTCAGCCATTCTTTTATTTATTGTCCAAGTGGCAATTCAACGGTTTTAATTTCCATTTAATTTCGATTTCTTCTAGAAAATTCCGAGGAGCGTTGTCTCTACACTGAAGAGATGGGTGGACATGCCAACCAATGGCACGGTGACCCTTGAAGCTCCTGATGAACCTACCCATGTCATCACTCCTTCGTCGTACTACATCTGCAAAAACGACGGCCGGATGGTAATAGAAAAGTCTTCTTTCAAAGACTTCATATCAGCTACATCCTTTGTTGAAAAGAACGTCGTTCTAATCACTTTCAAAGAGCGCCATGACCGTTCTGTGTCCATCATGATTCAACGCATTCTGTAGATTCCGTCAGAACCTGCACCTAAAATGGAAGCACAGTGTATCTCCTAGGATGTTCAGCGCTCATTTCAAGATCATGCCTCCCAGGAGCAAAACACTGGTTTATTTAAAATAAGTTTGATAGTTAGAATGGTACAGTAATGTAACTATTATGGACCACGTGCTTGCTTGAACTATCTGAATGATCTTTTGAAACTTATGTAGCTCTTACGGACCCTCTACTCACAGTTTCAACCATCAGAATGATGATTTGAAACAAATGATGTTTGAACTATCAGAATGATTCATTCAAAAAAATGTAGTTCTAATCCTTTGAAAAGTTTCAAAAATCAAACAAAACAACATTCAGTTTTTGATCCAAAACCTACAGCAATGCCATGTTATCAAACTTATTCAAATGATCTACTGAAACATACCTAAGTTTAAAACCAAACAGGACTCCATTTTCAAGTGCAAACTATGTTTACTTCACCAACTTTTCATGAACATATAGTTGTGCACCAAATAACATAACAACAATGCCTCGCTAACCAAGGAAGATTGTTAATTGAAAAAACGTTTTCACAACAAAGGCACGACCATGCATCTGCTGAGTGTTCTACCGTTCACACGACTACTTTCACAGCCAAAGATGGAATACGCACATATGGATCACGCACGCAGCAGACAACGTATAAAAAAAATTCAAAGAACGATAAAACAAATGACTGTTTACAAAAATCTACGTCTGGAACCGCCGGGTGACTAGAAACTGCTCTTTGCGGTTTCCTTTTTTGCATGACAAAAGATCCCTTTCACTTTTCCGACTCCATTTGCATCTTCTCCCTCCAAAGTTTCTCGGCGGCCACAGTTCACCACCGCACACCTCCAGCCATGGACGATGGGAAAATAACAACATTCACCGAGCACATCACTACCCACCGTACAACCGTGTTGGAGGTGGTGTACACCAACGACCCAAGAACCGTGGAGCGGATCATCAAAAAGTACGAGGAATGGCTAAAGGAGGAGAAGAACAAGTTCGTCGGCCTCGACCTCGAGTACACATGTAAGAGCAGTTACGTACGACAAGGGATCGCCGTCGTCCAACTTTCCATGCGCGAGCATGTCCTTGTATACCACTACTGCAGGTCCGAGCGCTCCCAGGCGTTAGTTGACTTCCTGCAACGGAAAGCGGTAACTTTCACCAGCGTCGACACCAGGAACGACAAGACAATGCTTGCCCGTGCATGCATCAGAATTCCAGACGAGCACCACGTCGACATCCAGAGGCTATTCTGCATCAAGGGTGGTGGAGAAAGGGACTCCATGGCTGACCTTGCAGCGGCCATCATCGACCCCTCATACAAGAACATGAAGAAATCATTCCCAAAGGAGAAGCACTAGTTCTGGGAGTGGAAGCCGCTTTCCCCAATACACCTTGAGTACGCGGCAAAGGACGGGTATGTTAGCTACGAGTTGTACCGTAGAGTCCTAATCATCAAGAATGGGCTACGTCACCTCCACCAACATCCAGTGAAAGAAAGACTCTTCCCGCGTAAGAACAAAGACGAGGGATCTTCCAGTAATTTGGAAGCGCCGGAAGGGAAGCAGCTGAAATAACATGCGGTGCCCCCATGTTTGGTTTTGGTAATTGATGACAATCTCTATGGACTAATGGTTGTCTTGAGTTATATTTGAAGGATCTGTCCATAGGCTTTTCTTGAATTCCATGTGTTGGTTTCAAGGAGTTTAGGAGTTGACCAAGGTGCTATTAAGGAATTATCCAAAGATTGGTCATGTGAGTGTTGAGCTTATTACAAGCATGTCTTGAAGAATAAGATTGTGTGATCATTCATGTCCACCTTCAAGACATCATCCAAATGAAGAGAGTTGGAAAGATTCATCACACAAAGCGCACAAGATGTACCGAGGGATCAAGTGATCCCATGGTATGGTAAGCATTGTCCATTACGCTTTGTGTGCTAACACATGGTCTTTGTGAGAGTTCTTTGTGGGGTTAGGTTGCGGTGTGCAAGTTCAAGTGATGCATCACGAAGAGATCAAGTGCTTGAAGCTTGCCGTCCATTGTGGTGACAATGGACTTGTGAAGATGAGCGGAAGAGAGGCTCACCCACAGTAGAGTATGGGGGAGCAATCAACTAGTCTTCATCCCGCCAACGCAATCAAGAAAGGTGGTCCAACTTGAGGGAGTCAAGATCGTCATCATCTAGCTCAAGTGGACCATGTGCAAGGCAAAGGTTTGCCCTTGATAGGTTTTCCTTTTTACCGGTCTCATGGTAGTTGTGGGAGACCGGGTTATAGGATCGTTTGCCGTACTATCAAGGGGGGCTCTCGATGAGTTGCTTGATCGTATCGTTCGTAGAGAGCTCAAACCATTGCATCCTTGCATCATCTTTATTGGTTCTTGTTTGGTTCTTATCCTTGTGAGATTTGGAGTTTTTGATCATGTTCATGACAAGCTCGAGTTCATCGAAAACGGAGTTCACATGCATCTTCTATGATGTTTTCGATGTTGGAGGGTATGCCGGTTCTTCTCTGTTGGAGGTGTCACTCCTTTTTTTGCTAAGCATACCTCCCCTGCCTCTTCTTACTATCCAACAAGCTTGAGTTTGCTCAATTCGGAGCTCATATGAAGAAGTTATGGCAGTTCTGGTTTTCCTTGGAGTATTCTTTGTTTTCGTGGTTGAGGCATAAGGTTGGCCCCAGCGGTAGTACCGCGACCACAGCGGTAGTACCGCCGAAGCTCCCCAGCGGTAGTACCTCTCTCAGAGCGGTAGTACCGCTCTCCGATCGGTAGTACCACTTGGGATTTTCGGCCATAGTACCGTTGTGTGTCTGGGCAACTCCCGCCTCGATTCTCGAACGAAGTTTTTCGTGTCGGGTTTTGCGGCACTAAGGGAGGTAGTAAGAGCGGTAGTACTGCCCTAAGCGGTAGTACCGCTCTTCCCTAACGGTAGTACCGCCCCGGGGTCAGGGCCCTGGCAGCGCGGTGGTACCGCTGGGTTGAGCGGTAGTACCGCCCGGAGCGGTAGTACCGCCCTTCCCTAGCGGTAGTACCGCTCTGTGCGGGGATGTTCAGTGGGGTAACGGTTGGATTTTCCCCCTCCTATAAAAGGGGGTCTTCTTCCCCATTGAACCTTATCCTTTGAGCTCGTGTTCTTCCCCCATTGTTGACCTTCTCCGAGCTTGCTATCTCTCAATCCCTCCATGGATTCTTGCTAGTTTTTGGGGGAAAAGAGAGAGGAGATCTAGATCCACATTTCCACCAATCACTTTCTCCTCTATGTGAGGGGAACCCCTTGGATCTAGTTCTTGGAGTTCTTGGTGTTCTCCTTCTTGTTCTTCCTCTCATTTTCCTCCCTAGCATTAGTTGCTTTGGTGGGATTTGAGAGAGAAGGACTTGGGCACTCCGTGTGCCCTTGCCATTGCATTTGGTGCATTGGTTTGAGTTCTCCACGTGATACGTGGAAGTTACGAGTTGAGAAGCTTATTACTCTTGGGTGCTTGGTACCCTTGAGCTTGTTCCTCTTGGGTGCTTGGGCGCCCTAGACGGTTGTTGGTGTTCGGAGCTCAATCATTGTGGTGTAAAGCTCCGGGCAAGCGTCGGGGTCTCCAATTAGGTTGTGGAGATCGCCCGAGCAATTTGATGGTACCGTGACCGCCCCAAGGGTTGCCAAAGTGTACGGGTTCGGTGACCGCCCCCAAGGGTTGCCATTTGTACGGGTTCGGTGACCGCCCTCAAGGGTCCCTTAGTGAAATCATGGCATCTTGCATTGTGCGAGGGCGTGAGGAGATTACCGTGGCCCTAGTGGCTTCTTGGGGAGCATTGTGCCTCCACACCGCTCCAAACGGAGATTAGCATCCGCAAGGGTGTGAACTTCGGGATACATCGTCGTCTCCGCGTGCCTCGGTTATCTCTTACCCGAGCCCCTTTACTTATGCACTTTACTTTGTGATAGCCATATTGTTCTTTGTCATATATCTTGCTATCACATAGTTGCTTATCTTGCTTAGCATAAGTTGTTGGTGCACATAGGTGAGCCTAGTTGTTGTAGGTTTTGTGCTTGACAAATTAACCGTTAGGTTTATTCCGCATTTGTTCAAGCCTAAACCGTAATTATTTTAAAGCGCCTATTCACCCCCCCCCCCCTCTAGGCGACATCCTCGATCTTTCAGCAGCGGTTGGTAAATTGCGAGAAAATGGATCGTGCCGTGATTGATTGATCTGTCGTGATCAAGTGATCAGGTGCGTGGCACAACTATTATGATAATTTAGGTTGAATGAACCCATGTTGTAAATATGTTTGTTCTTGCTCAAAGATGTTGTCTGTATTGTATTACTATTTTACGTCTGAACTTTGAACACAGTGGTGTGCGTGTCTAAATGTAATTAGTAAGTTATGTCCAAGTATTGAGCAAGCATATATTGTATCCATGACAATAGAACTAGAGATATGTCGCACGACATTGTATTATAATTTGCATACTCAACCTTTACAAGATGCATCATGCATTTACAAGAATATGTGATGGTATAGTTGCAAACTTTCAGTAGAATGCTTATTCAACATTGGCATAAACAATTCATAAATATTGCAGAAGAACATTCGGTACACACACGCAAGGGACAAGAACTTTGCTACTTTGACCACACCGTTTATTCACAGGTCCTCCACGATGCCACAAAACTACACTACCATGTACAACTGACCCATGTACAACCGTGCCTCTCTAAGTGTAAACTCAACCCATGCCTCTGGTGCCACGCACCCATGACCTTAGAGACTTCACACTTGTGCATCCACAACGGAGCCTCTCTAACCAAATATTCGAATCGATGCCTCTGCTGACATACATCCGTGCCTCAAGACACTTGACAGCAGCAAGAGGTTTCAAAACCGTGCATCCACACAACCGTGCTTGTACTGACTGCACTTCGGTGCCTCCGTTTGCTCGATCGACATGCCTCACATGAAACCCACAGTAACTCTACGTGCTCTGCGTGACTGATCGCCGTGCCTCCGCACAACCGTGCCTGTACTAACTTGAATTACGTGCCTCCATTTCCTCAATCCACGTGCCTCACATGAAACCCACAGTAACTCTACGTGCTCCGCGCGACTGATCGCCCGTGCCTCCGCACAACCATGCCTATACTAACTTCAATTGCGTGCCTCTATTTCCTCAATCCACGTGCCTCACATGAAACCCATTGTAACTCTACGTGCTACACACACACGTGCCTCTCGCATGAAACCCACAATATACCTCTACGTGTTAGGCACCCGTCATCGCCCTTGTAACTTTGCTATTGCACACACGTTCCTCTCAGTATACCCGTGTTCCAAACAACCGTGCCTGTAATGACTGCAATTCCATGCCTCTGTTTGCTGAAACCACGTGCCTCACATGAAACCCATGGTAACTCTACGTGCCTCCACACAACCGTGCCTGTTCTGACTTCAATTTCGTGCCTCAGTTTGCTGAATCCAGGTGCCTCTGACATAAAAGAGATGCACAGCCATGTCTCAGAGTAAACAACACACGTGCCTCTACTGTATTTATAACTTTGACCATAATTAAATAACATCCGTCCAAAAAAAACATCATTAAAAGAGATGCACAGCCAATCCTCTTATACATCAAAATCCATTATGTTCAAAGGCTAAAACTAACATCACTACGGCAGAAGATTGAAGATAGCAACAAGCCTCCCGACAAGCTGTTTGAAAGTTATCAGCACCAAGTTGTTTACTTCAATAGACGATGCCTGAATAAAATCACTGAAACCTTCCTGTTTGAACACCATTCTATTACCCAAACCAATGAAGTAGGAGCAAGGAGTGCTCACATATATATCATCATCACCAGATTCCAGAGTAACTTCAAGAGTTAAAACACCAGTTCTAGGAAAAGTCACAAACTCCTTCAAACTCCTCACAACAATACCAGGAATAACCTGAAAAAAAACATCAAGCTATCAGAAATAGAATAAAAATTCAAAACTATAAATAGAAGATGTAATAAAAATAAATAAATAAACAGAAACAAGAAAAACAATGGGAAAACAATCTGACCATATGATGACCATTAACATTCATGGAATCAATCGTGTGAACAAAAAGACAACAGGGTATGTAGTCATCATCAAATAGTTGACACCTCATGAAATACATCTGCTGATAGTTAAGAAAAACACCACGGGTGTAATAACAACTCCCAACAAGCTCCTTCTTGAAGTCGCTCAAACCATGTAGAGCTACAGAATATAATTACACAGGCTCAAGGGAACAGAAAAATCAAAATGTACAATAAAACAAGATAAAAAATTCCTTAAAAATAAACCTTACCAACAGACGGTAAAGGAGACAACACATCTCCACGACCAACACGATAAAAATCAATAGCAATCCAAGTTCCATAATGTTCAAGCCTAATGGTGATTATATCACGAGGACGAACACCATAATCACTGACCAATCGTTCCCAGGAAGGACCATGGAATTTGCTCCTCACACGACCATGACTAAACAGAACACCATACAAATAACCCTCATTGCACTGAAGAGCCAGATCAGTATCTTCGTCACCCCTCCTTATGGCTAAAGCCCTACACTCCTCGATGTAACGAGCAAGATGAGCTCTAACACTGCATGGAACATACTGCACAACAAATCAAAACAAGGATCATAATCAAAATCTAAACAGCATGGACAACACCAAAAGAAATAAGCGTGTGAGCCAAAAATTGAACAACTATAAAATGATTTTCTTACAACACGCCTCCAACAACGCCGATCCAGGACCACACTGAACCCGTCTACAGAAGAATCAACAGAAGAACACGGGCCACCAGGCATACGGCAAAAAGGACAAGCCATAACTGCAAGGAACACAATGGTTATCAACAACTAATCCCACAAAACCCAGTTGAAACTTGACATCTGATAGTGTTGGTAGTCCCCACCCGTAACTACCCCATAAATCTCCATATCCCGAAAATATAGTGGGAACAAAAAGAGAAACGATAAAGGGAAATAGGGAACCCACGAAAGCAACCAGTAGGGAACGACGATATCGTGAACGGGGAAGCGCGCTCGACGCTAAAGAAGGACTACCGTAAGACCAGGCAACAAGCGCGGCGGCCGGAACAACTGCCGCCGTAACCACGCGACAAGAGCAGCGGCGGCGACGGGCGGAGACGACGGCAAAGAAAGAACAATGCGCGATGAGGGTTCGCCCACAACAGAGAGAAACAAATCTCAAAACAGATCAAAAGGTATTACAAAACATTAGAAGTATAAGGACTAAAGTGAAAAAAGGAAAAACCACAAAGAAAAACCGGAAACCGGAAATCACGGGAGAAGCCGCGCGCCAAGTGTCACACGCGGAGCGCATCCGAAAAGTCTCGGGAGCGCTCCGCGTGTGACACTTGACTCGCGCGGAGCGCTCCCTGACTAATCGTTGCAGGGAGCGCTCCTCAATTAGTGATTTCGGTCCTACGTCTCGCATTAAATGAGCCATAGGCGCTCCCCATCGGAAGCCCCGCCCTAGACGAGGAGGCTCAGCCCGGGCATGCAAGCCCAACACCAAGCTCTAGGCCCCGTAGAGCTCTCCACCACGGGTGCTCCTATGTGACGCTCTCTACATCAGAGTTGATGTTTCGCACAGGGTGCGACTCACCTGGGCCGGCCCATTTTTGCAGGTGGAAAAACACCAAAAATTAGTGTGCTAGAGCAAGGTTTTGAACCCAAGACTCTCTAGTACTGCGCATGTTGTGCTAGCCGCCCCAAGGGAGCTTCTATGTGACGCTCTCTGCATCAGAGAGTCGACGTTTCACACAGGGCGCGGCTCGGGCCGGCTCATTTTGCAGAGGCACGTTCGCAAGGTGGAAAAGCGCCACAAATTAGGGCGCTAGAGCAAGGTTTCGAACCCAAGACTCTGTAGTGATGCGCGTGTTGTGCTAGCCGCTCCGACCAGCAAGCTCATGTGCTAGGTATGCAACGCGACTTTTAAAGAAACAAACAAAAGCAGAAAATCTATGCGTTCAAGAAAATTCCCAAAAAAGAACCACTGTAAAATCGGGCATGACGGCGGTTAACCGAAGACAAAAAGATGACAACCAGGCTGTAATTTGGGGGCAGCTCACTCCAATCACTATGGTTGAGTGAACGAGGAAAGCGCGGCGAAGGTTCTTGACATGGTGGTGTGGCTCAACGTGGCCGGTGGTGGTGGCGGTGACCCTAGCACGGGTGCGTGGGGGGCGAGCAATTCCCGCTGCGAGAGAGGAGGGAAAGGGGAAGTGAAGATAGGGGGCTAGGGCAAGCTATATAGCCCCGGGGTGGTGCTATAGCACCTCGGTGGCGAGCATCAGTTTCCATGTCATCCAAGTAGGAGAGAGGGAGAGAGGAGGAAGACAACGTTTACTCCCAAAACCTCCTAAATCAATAAAAACCGCTCAAGGGAAAGATTTAACGGGTTTAAGATATTTCAGGGTCAAAATTGTACCAATATTAACTCCAGGGGGCATTTGTCCATTGAGGCATATTTGGGGGTGGAAAATAAACATCTTTCACCTCTGCCCAATGACCCAGCCATAGCATAACAGATATAATAAATAATTAAAAATAACTTTTATGAATATATGCATTATTGGCTCACCCTGTCCTAGTTGGGTTGCCCACCACTGCCTCTACCTATATAAATGCTCGCTCGCACACACACCCTATCCCTACAAGAAACCCCAACAGGCTGGGCCGGTATATCTTGAGATCGATGAAGTCACCACATGCGCCACATAGTCAACCAAATGTCGTCTCTCACTGAAAGAACATCACCGAAAATACTTGAAAAAATCCAACGAAATGCGGGCATTTGTGCCAAGTTTAAGACTTGCATCTGGGTGGGTTGGTTCCACCATAAAAAACTAAAGCATACGAGCTAAGCTTAATTCGGCAGTATGGTAAGTGCAGTTGCAACAATCATATTGTAAAACTAAATCGTTGATGGCGCGTGTTGCGGCACGTATCTATTTTTCAATAGAGTGGTAGAAGTTTTCATATATTTGTGCATAACTAAGTGTTAAAAGATGGATATAAATATTTTGTTAAAATTTAGATGGTGCAAATAGTTGAGAAGTATTGCACTACTTATACTAATAGAACCGGACCAACAACATTAGAAATCGGCGAGATCTAACACAATGTAGGCTTGCATAGTAGCCCAATAAACCCAATCAACCGCATGTCTTGAAAATAGTCACAAGAATAGCGGGCCATTAGGACAGACGGGCCAAGTCGTGGTAATCTGAAGCTGAAATGAAGATCTAACGGCCGGAAATGATTTAAATGCGAAATCCGGCGGCCAAAATAGCTATGGAGATGAGAGAGCTCGGTTTAGGTGCAGTTTTACTGTCCTAAAATTCAGGCGTGGCATCCAATATCCCACATAAACTCATTTAGATACATAATGTCTAGAACTATACTGAGTAATTAGGTGTCTTGGCACATGTTTCTAATTAAATTCTTTTCAAAATCTACCCACAAACATAATTGTTATCAGATTCTACTCAGCATTCCTCTTGCGAGTATTTGTTTTTTCAGTTGTATCCCAAGCACCCTAATGAGAGCATCTTCACCACATGTTTATCCCATACTACGTCCCATGAATTGGGGAGGCAGCATACGAAATATCCAAATCTCTTCATCTTTCCTTAATTTATAGAAGAATAGCATAACCAGCATAAACAAAAAACCATTAGTGATGTACAAAAAGGTATTAGCCTGTGTGGACGGACGAGTTGATGACTAATGAAAAGAATAACAATAAAAAAGAAAGGAATTTGCCCACTGTTTGGTTGCTCTTTGTACTATCTCAGTCTGGTTTATGCGCACGATTGTGGCGTCACAGGGAGGGAACCTCTGCAAATCAGTGCTGATTACAAGCTGACTTTCAGATTGCTAACGAACAGTGCTGTTTGCGATAAGCACATGTACACCAAACCATTTTATAAGCATTTCAGATGCACATTTTGTTTGTCGACCAAAGCAAATACTAGGCGGATCGACTTAGAAAATTACTCAATGTCACCAGATGAACATGGTTCAGAAAACAAACGAAACACAAGCAATGCTACTAGGGCCATGCACATGCGCTGTGCCAGAAGTTGCAGAATATTAGTGGTACTAAGCATCCATTATAAATAAAAAGCGGAGTGATTTAGGGATTTTAAAAAGCATGATGTACGCGTAGTTTGAGAGCCTCATGGCTATCCGCGTTCCTTCTTCACTTTCTTCATCTGCTTCTCGTCCTCGGACTTGTACTTGTTGGCATCACGCACCATCCGATCGATCTCTTCCTTGCTCAGCCCACCCGTGTCGTTGGTGATGGTGATGCTGTGCTTATTTCCAGTGGTCATGTCCTTGGCTGACACCTTCAGGATGCCGTTTGATTTGATTTCGAATGTCACCTTGATCTTCGGGACACGCCTCGGCGCTGGAGCGATGCCAGTCAGCCTGAACTTGCCCAGAAGCCTGTTGTCCTTAGTGAATGCCGCTTCACCCTCGTACACCTGGATGAGCACGGACGTCTGGTTGTCAACGTGGGTCGTGAAATTCCGCTCCTTCTTGACAGGCTTCGTACTGTTCCTGGGAATGAGTACGCTCATGAAACAACATATGCTCGTCTCGATCCCGAGAGACAACGGCGTGACGTCGAGAAGGAGAAAGTCCTTCACCTTCTTGTCATACTCGCCGTTGAGGATGGCGGCCTGGACAGCAGCACCATAGGCGACGGCCTCATCGGGATTGATGCTCTTGCAGAGCTTCTTCCCGTCGAAGAAATCCCGCAGCAGCTGCTGCACCTTGGGGATCTTAGTGGAGCCCCCGACGAGCACGACGTCATGGATCTGTGACTTGTCCATCTCGGCGTCGCTGAGGCACTTCTCCACTTGCTCAATGCACTTGCTGAACAGGTCCATGTTGAGCTCCTCAAACCTGGCGCGGGTGATGGTCCCATAGAAGTCAACGCCGTCGTGCAACCAAACGATCTCGAACTTGGCCTGCGCCGTGCAAGACAGCATTCTCTTCGCCCTCTCGCAGGCCGCCCTAAGTTTCATCACCGCCCTCGGGCTGCCACTGATGTCACTCTTGTGTTTCTTCAAGAATTCCTGCACGAAATGTTCCACCATTCGGTTGTTGAGATCCTCCCCTCCAAGGTGGGTGTCACCGGACGTGGCCTTGACCGTAAAGGTGCCTTTGTCAATGTTAATGACAAAGATATCCAAGGTGCCACCACCAAAATCAAATATGAGCACCGTCTTCGCTTCACCATCAGCGGACTTATTGTCTAGACCGTAGGCGATTGCTGCGGCTGAGGGCTCGTTGATGATGCGCATGACGTTAATGCCTGCAATGGCGCCAGCATCGAGCGTAGCCTGCCGCTGAGAATCGTTGAAGTAGACCGGGACAGTCACGACAGCATCCTTCACCGCGGTGCCGAGGTAGGCTTCTGCCGTCTCCCTCATCTTGACAAGCACCATGGAGGAGATTTCTTCAGCCGCGAACTGCTTTTCCTCGCCCCTGTACTTCACCACGATCATCGGTCGATCACTATGATCAGAAATGACTTTGAAACTTGAAAGGCCACAACTTCATATCTGTTTGCACAGACTCTTTACTGAATCGTCGACCGATCAATCGCTTCACATCTGAAGAAAATCAATGAAGTTAGCATCTTTCACAGAGGTAAAGCCATATAAAAAGTACTAGATCCGATAGACTAATCTCACTTCATTGAAAATTTAAGGACCAAACACACATACATCATTTGACCTGAATATTAGAAAACCTGTGAAATTTTCACAAGAGGCCCACATAACAAATGCAAAATTAAATTATGTTGTTTTGTGATTTGGTTGACTGGTGATTAAATATGTAATCCTATGAAATATCTTCATGATTATGTAGTTTTACTACAACTGTTTGTGCACTTACCAGTAGTTTCTAATAATTACACATGGTGACATATATAGTGAAATTAATAATCCATTCAATGTTAACTAAAGAAACAAGTTATTCAACATTTGCGTTATCAGAAACAATTGAGTTTCATGAATGTTGGAGCACATAATGTCTGGCCCTCTCGCATAGTTCGGATTGATGGCTGAACTGGTTAGGTGCATACAACTTACAACCAAGAGGTTTAAGGTTCGAAACCCAGTAAACGCTATAATTAATTGCCGCATGCCTCCGCTTCGTCTACCCACCTCATAGACATGAGGTGGAGTGTTGTAGTATAATTCCGACACTCTCTCACAGTTCATATTTTGGATGGGTTGGCTGAAGCATGAATTCAATAATGGATACATATTTTGTTAGGGCATCTCCAAGACGAACTCTCAAACCTCCCTCAAGCGTCCGAACCATGGTGTCCAGACACAGTTTGCCATACAAGATGGTCTAGCATCGGTCTGTCGAGCGGTCCGGACGTACTTTTTTTGGCAAATCCAAGATAAACATAGGGGAGCTTTACGGGAATCTGGACATCTGCATGACTAACAAAAGGTTGCCTCGTACCGTCTCTACTCTGCGTCGGTCCCTGATGACTATGTTTAGCAGAATGCAATGTGCTAATTGCAGCGGACAGCTAGCATTTCAGCGGATGATAGTACTCAGTAGTATATTTCATTTGGCGGAAGGTGCTAATTTTTTTTTATTAAGCAAATAAGTCAGTCATTTGGCGATAGGTGCTCATATATTTGGCGGAAGGTTGACTTCCGCCATTGCATGGGCATGCTTATTAGCTTCGTTTAGAATTGGCCAAAGGTTGGCTTCCGCCATGGTGGTGTGCTTAGTAGCCTTGCTTAGAGCTTTTAGTAGGTTCATTTAGCTAGATGTTTTGAATATATGCGGCTACAGTTGAATGGCGGCCTCTCGCATCCGTGTCTGCGGATGGATGCGGGAGAAAATTTGCGGGTTGCTATTGGAGATGCCGTTATACTTGTTTACTTATTTATAATGTAACTAAGATTTATAATTAAAAAATTCAGTTCACTCAAAATTAACTGCTTATCAGCAAAATAAATAAATAGACTTAATAACTACTCTCTCTATAAACTAAAACCGTTTAGATCACCAGGGGCACTATATTAAGTTAATAAAGCTGAGATTATAACATTTATGGGCTGAATGCATTTCTTAGTTTTAGGTACTCAATAATACTTCTTCTTCGATGCAACCCCCTAAACACATCAACGGACAAGATCTATCCAAACCCCCTTCATAATAAAGGGTAGGATAGTCTTTCTAGAAAATACCTGCGGAGATCTATCATGTTCTGAGTCCGCCTTGGGCCGGCCCATTAGTGAGTATGTACTGTAGTACTGTTCGAAAATACAATGAACTTGCTAATACCACTAGAATAAACACGATTTGGTGATACATTTGCAGCGCACTTTCTTATAACCTAGAATGGACGTACTGTAGGTTTTTTTTCTTAGAAATACTGTAACAGAATAAAATTGCTACTGTACAACCTAGACGTACACTGTAGCAACCAACAGGGGGTATTGTAGCTAAAGCATTTTTTTAGCTCAACAACAACTAATGTGTTTTTTCATCTTTTGGAATATTTTTTGAAACATGAATATTTGAAAAAATGAAACGTATTCCAAACTTTGAACTTCTTATGGAAAAATGATTTATTTTTCAAATGTACAAACCAACTTTATGAAAAATAATTAGATTTTGTGAATATTTTTCAAATTTTAAGAACAATTTTTCATAATTGTAAACATTTCTGTGAAACTGCAAACATTTTTGAAAAGGAGAATAATTTATCAGATATTTGGACATTTTCTTGAAAACAAGAATATTTTTAAAAAAATTTGAACATTTTTCTCAAAATGCAAGCACTCTTTCGTAATTTTTGTTCTAAATTTTTGTAATTTTTTAACAATTTTGGAAATCGTTATTCCAAAATTGTTGAAAAAATTCAAGAAATTTCTAGGACAAAATAAAATGTTCATGTTGATTGCAAATGACAGAAATTACAAATACACTCATCTAAACTTGTAAGTCCATGGATAAATGATCCCAGCTTCTTGTGGACATCCTTTAAATTACCCCAACTTTTGCCACTAGGTGGACATGCCAATGGTAGATATCTATGGCAGGTTTGAACGACTTCCGAGACTGTATGCAACTTGCGACATGTCTAGGCATTTATCGACCTTTTTTGACCGAGAAAACTTTAGAAAATGCAAAACTTGTCAAAACCCCTAGCAACCTGGCTTGATGCCTTGAATTGGTTACACAAGACCATGGAAAAAATATTAGGGGCATGGATGCCTACCATGGGCATGCCACCTGCTGGCAAAAGTTAGGGTCATTTCAAGAATGTCCAAAAAACACCATGTTCGATGTAGCGTGTCCGAGAAGGCACCCATGCCTGGTTTGAAGGAAAAGGTATTTAAAATCATAATTTATATATGTACTTAAAACTATCATTTTAAGTTTTTAACATAACTAATAAATACAAAATGATAGAATTGAAAACAGCAGATACTTTTTTAAAGCATTTAATAAATATTAAAGGAAAAAAGAATTTCAAATCATAATTTAAAGTAGTTACTTAATACTGTTATTTTGGTATTTCAATATTTGAACTGGTTTCAGAAGAATAATAAAGTTAAAAAGGGAGGAAAAATGAACTAAAAAAGAAAAAGAAAAATAGGAATGAAAATAAAATCTTAGGCCTTGCCCAACTAAGTGACAGCATCGATATTGCTATACACCTATGATGGCAGTGATGGCCTTTCCTACAAACCGCCTAACCAAAATTATAGTAATGTGGGGATGGTACTGAAGAAATTAATTTCAGGAGAAATTTGGCCGAAATTCAAGGGAATGATTAAAAGAAGACAATTTCGGTAGAAGAAGACATATTAGCATTGGTACAATGATTATGTTGAATAATCTTTACGCGCACACATTATTAAGTAAAGATGTTGATTGGCACAAACTTATCTATACCATACCGTAGTGCATGATGTTGAAATCTCACAACTGACATAGATGATTGAAGGATTTTTCATAGGCATTTTGTAGTCTTATGACATTTATATGTATGGTTGTTCGATTTTTAAGAATGTATCATGGATGCGTTCTTTCCTAAATACAGTATTATGTTACACTATTTCACAGAACACTGACTTTAACCTTTTTGTGTATGTGTTTTTCTAGAGCAGTGCTATACGGACAGTAAAACATGAACGATTCATGCACGACAGTGAAATCCAGCCACGCATGCATGTGTACAGCGGAGCAACGGCCGCCGGATACTTAGTCGTCTTCACATCGTCTACGCTTTTATCGTGTGTAGAGCAGTTTCGGTTTTTCTATGTGGTAAATTTGCAATCAAATAACATGTTGCACAAATTTTATCATATAAGATTAAGTGGGGGAAAAGTGGACATATTCAATTTACATTGTGTCCATGCATTTTTAAATCCTGCTAGTTAAGAGTTCCGTGCTTGGAAAGTGTTGCAACATAGTAGTATTACACCAGGAGTACTAAATAATAATACATGGCATAGACCAATATACAAAGATGCAGGAGTCTCATGAACAGCTGAGTGAGAATTTGACAACTGAAGAATATAAGATGGCCCTGGCAGGGATCTAAGGCTCTGGGCATCTCCATCTTGTCGATACTACTGCAATCAATATATGTAACACAAGCACAAAACGCCGTACGTGACAAAAACCCATGAACCTCATAAACTCGATCGGCGAACAGAACGACTGCCGCTAAAAAAGAGAGGGAAAAACTAGCAATTGGAAGTCAGTTGGTAGTTCTCACCGAAGACGGTGTTGACGGGGTTCACGGCGGCCTGATTCACGGCCGCGTCGCCGATGAGCCGCCAGGCGTCGGTGAAGGCGACGCAGGACGGCATGGTGAGGTTGCCTTGGTCGTTGGCGATGACCTCCACGCGGTTGTGCGACTGCCGCCACACGGCCACGCAGGAGTAGGTCGTCCCGAGGTCGATGCCTATCACCGGGCCGTTGGCCTTTGTGCCAGTTGCCATCTCCACGCCACACAGGCAAAGCAGGAAAACGAAGAGTGGAGAAATATTTGAGGCTAGTCATAGTGGGAGTAACTTAGCTAGTAACATAGCGCACTTCAAGAAATTTTTGCTTATGTGGCAAGTATTTAATGTGAGGTGGTAACATAATATGTTACTGTAACATAGCGCTTTCCAAAACAAGATGAGTCTACAAGCTAATAAATGAAGCCATCTATGACACCACTATCATGTTACTTTGCATTATGAAGGTAGTAACTTAGACTAGTGTCATGCATATGACACTAGTCTAAGTTACTCCCCACTATGACCAGCCTGAGCGAGCGGAGGATTGGGAACTGCAGGGGTTGTATTTATTTGAAGGTGCATAGGAAGGCGAGACGCCAGCGGCCAGTGGGAAACCTGTAGCTAGTAATTACTCCTACTTCGGAAGCCGAATAATTTTACACAAGCGAGATACTCCCTCCGTCTAGGTGAGTAAGTCATCTTAGGTTGTGCACTATGACCAAGGAGGAGAGGAAAACAAGAGACCTTAATGTTTATTTGCTAATTAATAGCATTGCATGCAATGAACTAACCACTGCATGTCGTGTTTGGTAGTCTCAAGTCATTAAGAGCGTGCACACCCCTCGTCTCTTATTGGTTGATATGTGAAGAAACAAGAAACGAGGTACAAGTTAATGCACCACGCATAAGTGTTTTGGGATTATTTGATTTTTGTAAGATGACTTACACACCTAGACGGAGGGAGTAGTACTAGTCCTCTTTTTTACATTCAGCGAGAGTGGTTAGTCGAAGTTTTTGTTTATGACATTTTCAATTTTAGAGAAAGTTTCAATCTATCATTTGTCATGGCAGTACATAGAACACTAGAAGCAACAAAAATTAGAACTAGGTCCGTGGATCACCTAGTGATGACTACAAGCGCTGGAGCAAGTCAAAGGTGCGCTGCCTCATCGCCCCTCCCTCGCAGAAGCTGGGCAAAAGTTGTTGTAGTAGATAGTCGGAAAGTCATCATGCTAAGACCCCACAGGGCCACCGCACCAAAACAGCATCCGCCGCCGATGAAGAGACCCGTAGATTGAAATAATCAAACATGTAAACACACAACCAAAAGACTGGATCTAAACAGATCAATCAATGACCAGGACCGATTGAATACGCGAGATTCGACAGAGACATAACACCGCACGCCCTCCAATGACGCTAGATGTACCATCAAAATCGGGATCAGACGTGAGAGACATTATTCTACTAGGGGACATCGCCGCCGCCACACTACCCCAACTAAGACGCTGAACGAAACAAGAACGCGAGTGTGATCCCTCCCGCCGGCGAAGGACTAGAGTCCTCCGCACCTCCACGGACCAAAGGCCATGGGACGCGAGGCGGACCACTGGCGGCGCCGGCGGAGTAGGAGAAACCCTAGCCGCCTAAGAGTTTCTTGTGTGCTTCTGTGTTCTCTCATGCGCTTCATCTCTTTCTTCAATGGGTACTTTCAGACACGAGGCTTTTGCGTTCTCTCAAGAAAAACAACTGGTTTTGAAATTACAGAAACGGTTGACATCTAATATGTCACAGCGTGTTGCTTTACACACAAATATTTTATCTCCTTCCTTATGGGGAAATGGTAATATATTGAGATTTTTATCCACTAGTACTTTTGTTTTTCCTATGTATTGCACATTACTTCAGTAATTAGGATAGAGTCCTTTTTTTCTTTACCCAGACCATAAATGTGTCCACCTAAAACATTTTGTGCAGATTTTGCTTTACACATAAAAAAATTATCTCCTTTTTATTGGATATTTTTCTATTAATTTTTTGTTTAATTATTAAGTTATAAGATGACATTGTCACAACACAGTCATGAGTCACATGTGAAATGTGATGTACTTGCTGTGAATTACGATGGTGTTTTAACAAATGTCTATTTATATATTCGTTGTTCCGTGACAACGCATGGGCCTTTAGCTAATTATGTTACAATTTCACCGGTGCCTTTGCATTCATGAGGGCATATTGTTGTGGGTAACTGGGCTGTCCCGGACTGTACGACACGCTGGACACTGCACTGAAATTGGCGAGCTCCTATAATTCCTCTTAAAAAAGAAAAAAGTTTTCCCTCAAAAAATTAGAGCTCTGAGCTCCTATACGCATTTTGGTAAAATTGCACCCCAATTGCAAAGGCGCGAGTGACAACGCCGGCCATAAGCTACGTTCGTGTGCAACGGTTCCAGTTTAGTTGGGTTTTTCTATGCATGCTGTAAGCTGGACATTGTAGCCTTCGTTTTTGCTTGTTTAAAAAAAACATAATTGGAAAACATAATTTCTTTAAAAAAATTGAACATTTTTTGAGAAAACATTAGCAATTACTGAAATTGTGGACAATTTTTCAAAAAGCGGTCATATTTTATAAGCAATACTTGAAAAAAACAATTATTCAGTATTTGTAATTCTTTATGTTTTTGAAAAGGCAAACATTTTTTGAAAAAGCAAAGTTTCCAAAGATTTTTTAAGCATGAACAACTTTTGAATGTTAGAACAAATTTGGAAATTGTTAGCAATTTATGAATTTTGCAAAAAAAAAAACAAAAAAAAACATGAGAAAAAGGCAAAACAAACTAGAAAAACTAGAAAACCCAAAAAGAAAATAGGTAAAATGAACAACAAGGAGAAAGAAAACGGAAAAAAGGATCTGAACCTTCCGAAAGGTTCCCCAAACCAGGAAAACTAGAAACACTAGGACAATGCCCATGCATTGCTACGGACGACATGCAAATAAATAAATCAAATAGATGCTTAAGCAATATATATATATATATATATATATATTCAATTTTATAATTTTTTTTAGTAAAGGCTATGTGAGTGACTATACATCAGTGGTTTTGCACATATTGTGTGCGCCGTCTTGTTCTGTGAACGAATTCCAATGCAAGTGTGTGCTGGTGGATAGAGAGACACAATGTTGTTGTGTGCTATTTCTGGACAATATGATGATGCAGTGCACAAGCAAGACGTAAAGATTTTTTATAAAAAATAGAGCCTTTTTCTAAATGCCACACATATCGTCCATACAAGAACTTCTAACTTTTTTAAATTGAAGATTGAACTAACCAGCCCTAGACAAAACTGAAACATCAAAAGCAAAGCCTTTCTTTTAGAGGCAAACGATGGTGACTGGACTTATTTGGGAATTCAGTGAGGTGGCCTGCTTTGAATGAAAAAAGTTCAGATCATTAAATTTCGACTCAAATAACACCTAATGGTAAGTTGTGTCTAATTCACAACCTACCGGAATCTAATCCATGCCTCATTACATATGTCTATGCATCAAACTTGACGCAAAAATCAAAATGACGCTCATATGCTAACAAATAGAAACACATATAAAGTATGAACATATAATTTCAGATATCCTAAGCATAGAGCAGAAACTGATTTGCACAAAAGCATACCAAAGCATATGATTTGATCACTTCCAAGTTCTAACATTACCTTGTCTAATACATGTATTTTGCTAACGTGAAAGGCTTTGCTTCATCTAACACTAGTAGAAAAAGGGCCTATTGACCCGGTTGGTGAGGGCCTTTAGTCCCGGTTCATGAACCGGGACTAAAGAGTCGGTACTAATACCCTGGCCCTTTAGTCCCGGTTCAATCAGAACCGGGACTAATGGAACCTCACGGCCTGTCCGCTGAGCCCAGCAGGAGGGCCTTTGGTCCCGGTTGGTGGCACCAACCGGGACCAATAAACATCCACAGGTCAGCATTTCTATGGCTGTAGTTTTTGTTTTTTTATTTGAACGGGGGGTTTGGGGGTTTTGAGGGTTTTGGGGGTTAATTTAGGTGTTTCATATATTGTGCTATAGCTAGCTAATTAATAGAGAAAAGTGTCCTCTCTTTTGTCCGTGCTTGGTCGACGCTTACGTACTATACATACGTATAGAGAGGACTAACTAGACATGCTAGCTAGCTAGTAATTAAGCAAACAGAAGATCGTCATGAACATATATGCATACAGAGAGAAGTGATATTGACCACCTCTCCTTCTCCGAGAGATTGATCGAACAACAAGTTCTCGTATATCTATCTGACACTACCGGCTACATATATACAATAATTATCTTTTACAATACGGACGCGTGGTCCACATAGTATTCTCCGTCTTCAGCGATCACATGGTCAAGAAAGAATGCCGCCAATTCCTCTTGAATTGCTCGCATGCGATCTGGTGCTAGGAGTTCATCCGCTTCGAAACATCTAATCTTAAGAAAGGGGTCTAATATATATATATATATATATATATATATATATATATATATATATATATATATATATATATATATATATATATATATATATATATATATATATGAATGAAACTCAACACAAATGATGGTAATAAAATAAAATTGTGAATATTTTTATTTACGCACTTCATATTGTTTGTCGGAGTAGCCCCTCTCACAGGTCGTGTGGCGGATGGACTCGCAAACGTAGTATCCACAGAAATCATTCCCTTGTTCCTGCCACAACCACTTTACAAGAAACAGAGGTCATTCAAACTGATAATTAGCAAGCATGCTAAATGATATTGATGAAACTAGCGCTTGAATCACTAGGAGATGCGCATGGAATATGCTACTATATAGTACTTACTTTCGGGTGTCTAAATTGCAGCTTCTTCGGTAGTCCCGGAGCTTTTTTGGTGAATTTTCCCCAAGCCCTGCCATACAAAGAAAACAATTACTTGATATCAGAAATGAACAAAGTTGCTGATATGGTGGATAATGATCGATTTAACTTACTTCTCGAGCATTTCAGTCATGTCCGCATACTCCTTGGGATCTTTTCGTCTCGAGTCTAAGACAGTTACTACTCCCTTCTCAAGCTTAATCTCTAGGAGAATATAGTGGTACCTGCGCACGCTTGCATAACTCATCAATATTACATTACTATAACCTGGACTAAATAAGGGAAACTGAATATGCCACGAGACAGTAACACTCACGTGTAGTTGTAAGGAAAGAGTATTATATTTTTGTGTTCATTTATTTCCAACGATCGTAGCAAGTTGGCCTCGGTTTCATCGGCACGATATTTAACCTCATTTGCATCTATGAGATATGTGTTAATGAACCCAATATCACCCACTTGTCTTTTCTTCATTTCTGCGATCTTCAATCTGCATAATATAGTGAGGATATTTATAAATAAATGCAATGAAAGAGCTGAGCTATATAGAGATACTTAATGACAGAAATAGTACTACTTACAGACAGTAGCAGGTGACCGTTGCTTTATCGAGGGCCAATTGATTGAAAAACTGATAGAACTCCTCAAATGGAATAGGCAACAGTTCAATTCCAAGGAGGTCATGCTCCTTTTTAACTCTCACATACAAAGTATTCCTCCCCTCAGACTCTTTGCAGGTTTTCATGTACCAATCATGCAATCTTCGCATCATCGTTGATAGAGAGCTTTCATCTTTGACGAGAGGCTTCCCGTACTCGTATCTTTGTATCTGCACCTCCAAGAAATCATAATGTACATCGCCGGGCAGGTAATCTGCAGGATTGCCATAACCGGGCACCATCCTCGGATCGACGATGTCGCTAGCAGGCACCTTGAGCGGGGGGCACGATTGCTTCGCTTGTTCGCCGAGCTGGGCAATTTGTTTCCCAGCTCATCGTTCTTTCATCCTTTGATCACTGACAGTACTTCCCGATCTCTCCGCTTCGGCAAATGCCTTTCCAATAATGCGCTCATAGTTGCCTTTCGGCGGAGACTTGGGTGGTTTTGTCAGGGCAGCCAGAGTGCGCTTCGCTTTGACCGGATCTACCTTCTCCTCCGGAGGTGGGTGTCTCTTTGCTTTCAACCCTGAAACCAGTCATCCACTTGGTCTGCGCGATCTTCGCGTTTTCCTCCTCGCTCCTCTCAGACGATAACTTCTCCGAGTCTTGAGAGAAGGACCGAATCTGTATCTCCTCCGCCTTTGGCTGTACTGCTAGACGCCGGCAGAAGCAGACGGAGCGGATGTCTTCTTTCCTTGCTTACGAGGCGGAGGAGAAGGACTACGACGACCGGAGCAGCCGGAGCGGCGGCGGGTCTCTTCCGCCCTTGCCGACGAGGCGGAAAAGGAGGAGGCTGGCTGCCGGACGCGCCGGTGCAGGCGGGAAGGAGACGGAGTGCCGCCACGCCGGAGAAGGAGCCGGTCGAGTGCCCTGATCGTCACTCGCCGGAGGAGGAGGCGGTGGAGGAGGCGGAGTGCCCCGACTCGCCGGAGGAGGAGGAGGAGGCGGAGGCGCCCAGTTCGGAAGGTTGATGAGATCCTTCCGCCATAGGCATGGAGTCTTGAGCGTAACCCAGCCGATACTCCCCTTCACCGGTAGGGTGGTCAAGCCGGAGGTCCTCAAATCCTCCGTTATTTCATTGACCATCACCTTAGCATATCCTACGGAATCGGCGGCGGTGAAAAGTTGAGTCGGGTTTAGTAGGATAAACAGAGCCAACAGCCGCCTTGACCTTCAAATTGCTCCATTGCGCCATAAGGTGGCAATGTTCAGCATCCGTGATAGCATCCACGGGATAGCTGGCAGGAGCCGTCAAGGCATGCTGCTCTGGCTGAAGCGGCTCGGTGGAAGCCATGCTGCTTCCCGCTGAGATGGCGGGGTAACCGGGAAGCTTCGCGGTCGTTTGTTGTGATCTGCTGCTTCTCGTTCCTCTAGCCCCATTACCCTTTCGTGCAGCGCCTGCATTAGGCTCGCTCCAGTTTCTTCCTCCTCTCATGGGTTTTGTAACCCCTGCGTCCGAAATCCAGCCTTCCACGAAGCGGAGCTGGCGTGCCTCGTGTCCGTCCGGGTGCTCGAGATTCGAGGGCCATTGTGAGCTCGTCCTTCTCCCTGTGCTCGAACGAACTTCCCTTGCTGCGCTGCTTCGATATAATGCTGAAGCCTCTTGGTGGTATGTCCAATTGTCCGTCCGTCCAAATGCACTTCCCTGTTATAGGGTCCAAGGATCCGCCGCCCGAAGAACCAAGTCCGCAACGGTCTGGCCAGTTCATTGTCTCGGTTCGATCCCTTTATCAAGCAGATCATTCTCAGCCTTGGCCCACTTAGGCGGGCTACGAGGTAGCCACCGACCCGTGCGATGGTGAAGCTTCTTCTTCGCAGCATTTCTCTTGTTTGTCGCTGACATCTTTTTACTCTTTTCCGATGTCTTGTAGGCCACAAATGCGGGCACCATCTCTCGATCTTCTCATATTTGCCCTTGAATTCGGTGTCTCATTTTTTTCTACATACGTATTGAGTTCTTTCTTCCAATTCCTGAATAGTTCTGCCATCTTCTTAAGAGCAAAAGACTTGATTAATGGCTCTATTACTGGCTTCTCCAGATCATCCTCTAGCGGTAGGGTAAAATTTGACTTCAGCTCAGTCCAAAGATCATTTTTCTGCATATCATTGACACAAGACACCTCAGGATCTTCGTTCTTAGGCTTATACCATTGGCGATGCTGATCGGGATCTTGTCCCTAACCAGAACCCCGCACTGAGCAACAAATGCCTTCTTTGTCCGGTAGGGTTCAATCGGTTGGCCGTCAGCGATTTGTATGATCTCAAACTTTTCATCCGAGCTCAACTTTTCTTGGGCCTCGTCTCTTTACGAAGTTGTGCTCGATCCGGAGGGCTAGAGAAAAGAACAAAGACGAGAGTTAATTAATATGTGTACATACCAAAACAAAACGCGAGCTAGTCGCACAGAGCTTAACTAATATATATACCTGGCGGACTCGGTTTGGTGATCACCGAGCCGTCCTCACGGTCTACTTCTTCACCCTCTCCTTATTGCACGTGCATTGGGTCATCGGAGCCATGTAAATCATAGCCAGCTGCTTCTTCACCCTCTCCTTCCAGACCATCGTTGTCGTTGAGAAACATCAACGAGCGGCGGCATCACTTCCTTGTGCGATTATGTCCCTCAACAACGCTTCTTGTGCTTCGTCTCGGGGGTGTCCATAGTTTCTACAAATATTTACAACATGGCAATTATTATTCAAGCATGACAGATATGGATATATTAGTGGCAAGCGAGAACTAGCTAGCTAATCACAATAAGGAATCATATTAGTGGCCTCGACGCTGCTTCTCTAGGGTTTGGGGTGGCCTCGACAACGCTTCAAGGGTTAGGGGTGGCCTCGAGAACGCTTCAAGGAGGGTAATATCGACCCCCCACGTGTTGAAGCTATCGGGAGGGGTCGGCGTTGAACACTACATCTATGTCCCACAAGTGGCGTGGGCATCGACGCCCATGTAGGGTAGAGGGTCGTGGATTGCTGAGCGGTCGAGGTCAAGGAGTCGAGGATCGCCGAGGGTCGAGGATCGATGACCTGGAACCTCGACCCCTAGCTAGACGACCTCGAACCTCGATCCTCGACCCTAGAACCCTCGATCCTCGACAACGCTTCAAGGGGTAATATCGACAACGACGAGATACATACACGGAAATTAATGTTATCGGGAGGGTATATCGGCACCCCCCACGTATTGAAGTTATCGGGAGGGTTATATGGACCCCCCCTCGTGTTGAAGTTATCGGGAGGGTATATCGGCGATGACAGAGGAGAAGATCGTAGAAAAAGAAGAAGAAAAAAAAGAAGAATAAGGAATAGAGGAGAAGAAGAAAAATAGAATATTTTCTTCTTCTTCTCCTCTTTTTCTTCTTTTTTCTCTTCTTATTTATTTCTCCTCTTCTTCCTCTCCTCTTCTACTCCTTTCTTCCTCTTCTTATTTTCCTTTTTCCTCTCCTTATTTTTCTTCTTCTTCCTTCTTTCTAGCTAGATATATAAAACTTTTCTAAAAATGTAACTTTTGCATATAGAAAACTTTTTCTTCTTCTTCCTTCTTCCTTCTCTTCCTTCTTCCTAAATATATAAAACTTTTCTAACAATGAAACTAACCTAAAATACATACATTCATACAAAAACATGTAAAAAATACATAAATACATATATGAACATACATAACAAATACATATATCTAAAAAATGCATATATACATAAGAAAATACATATATCTAAAAATACATATATAAAAAAAAGCAGCGGGTGGCCGGGCTTGCAGGGTGCTGGTGCTCACAAGGGCATCGTCTGGGCAGGCAGGGCGAGCGGGCGGCGGCTGGGCGAGCAGAGGGCACGGGGGAGTGGCGGCGGCGTCGGGCGGGCGCGATGGGCGGCGGCGGCGCTGGGTGGCGCTGGGAGATGACATGACACGCGCTGGGTGGTGACGGCGCTGGGAGCGGGCGGCGGCGGCGGCGGCGACGGCGTCGGCGGGGTGTGAATCGGGCAGCCTGGCGGCGTCGTCGGCGCGGGCAACTGAAGAGATGCAGTGAAATTTCCTAAGTGTTTTCTTATATAGCAAGGGCATTAGTCCCGGTTCGTGGCACCAACCGGGGCTAATGCCCCCCTTTAGTCCCGGTTGGTGCCACCAACCAGGACCAAAGGTCGGCGGCGGCCTTTGGTCGGTTGGTGGCACCAACTGGACTAAAGGGGGCATTAGCCCCGGTTGGTGCCACGAACCGGGACCAATGCCCCCTTTAGTCCCGGTTGGTGCCACCAACCGGGACCAATGGCCTTGTGCTGCCCGGCGCCAAATGTTTAGTCCCACCTTGCTAGTTGAGAGGGAGCCGCACCAGTTTATAAGGTGCGGTGCGGCTTCCCTCTCGAGCTCCTCTCTAAAGCAGGCTTTCGGGCCTAACTCTGCCATCTGTGCCTATGGGCCTCTGGGCCTTCAGCGGGCCTGAATCCGGCCCATAGGGTTTCTAGTCGTATTCAGGCCGTGGGGCCCGATGGGTGGCACTTTTTTTGCTTTATATTTTATTTCTTTTTGCTTTTAGTTTTAGAAAAATATAAACTTTCTGTTAGTGCCATTAGTTTTAAAATTTGAAAACACTTTTTTGTTTTCTTTGTTGCTTTATTTATTTTATTTTGTTTCTACTTACAACAAAATACTTATTGTTGCTATTTTTATTTTTTTCAAGTTTTTTGTTTTGTTTTCTGCATTATTTATTTTCTTTTGGTTTTTGCTTTATTTTTAATTCTTTTTGCTTTTAGGTCAGCAAAATTTTAAACTTTCTGTTAGTGCTTTTAGTTTTAGAAAAATATAAACTTTCTGTTAGTGCCATTAGTTTTAAAATTGAAAACACTTTTTTGTTTTCTTTGTTGCTTTATTTATTTTATTTTGTTTCTACTTACAACAAAATGCTTATTGTTGCTATTTTTATTTTATTTTCAAGTTTTTTGTTTTGTTTTCTGCATTATTTATTTTCTTTTGGTTTTTGCTTTATTTTTTAATTCTTTTTGCTTTTAGGTCAGCAAAATTATAAACTTTATGTTAGTGCCATTTGTTTTAGAACAATTATAAACTTTCTGTTTTTGCCATTAGTTTTATAAAATTTGAATTCTTTGAAATTTGTGTGAATCACAAGTTTGTGAGCTCAACAAGGCGTAGAGGGACGGGCTTATAAACCGGTGTGGCGCCCTTAATACTGGCGAGGTTTTCAAATTCGTAGTTTTCAATTGAACTCTGAAAAAGTTGGCATAGCATGTTCATGTACAAAGCGGACAATGGTATCATACTCGTCATTACAAAGTTGGCATGGTATCATCATAATAGTTGCGGAGAAAGTCTTCACTTTTCTTCGCTTGTGTCGTTTGCTTATTGCGCCGTAACCATGGATAATCTTCATCGTTTATCGGGATGCTTGTGTCAGCCTTGACTTTGAAGGGGGAATTTCATGAAACTTTTCATACTCTTGAGACATGTCATCTTGCCCTCCACTCCCGGGATGTCCCTTTTTCTGAAAGAACTATGTGGCGCTTTGGCTCATTGTATGATGTATTCGCTTCCTTATCTTTTCTTTTCCTCGGTGCGGTAGACATGTCCTTCACATAGATAACCTGTGCCACATCATTGGCTAGGACGAGCGGTTCGTCGGTGTACCCAAGATTTTTCAGATCCCTTGTTGTCATTCCGTCTTTGTGGGTCTACCTGCACCTGCCTCTGACAGATTGACCCACTTGCACTTAAACAAAGGGACCTTAAAATCTACTCCGTAGTCAAGTTCTCATATGTCTACTATGTAACCATAATATGTGTCATTTCCCTTGTCGGTTGCTGCATCAAAGCGGACACCGCTGTTTTGGTTGGTGCTCTTTTCATCTTGGTCAATCGTGTAAAATGTATTCCCATTTATCTCGTATCCTTTCCAAATCATTACAGTCGAAGATGGTCCCCTGGACAACAAGTACAGCTCATCACAAACAGTGTTGTCACCTCTGAGACGTGTTTCCAACCAACTGCTGAAAGTCCTGATGTGTTCACATGTAATCCGATCGTCGCCTTTGCTCCGGGTGTTTGGGCGCAGACTGTTCTTGTGTTCATCGACATACGGGTCACCAAGGTAGAGTTCGTAGAAGCTGTGTAGTGTGCTTGAGACCAAGAATATCCGTCCCTGCATATTATTGAGTCTCTTCCAAGCGTGTTTTTTCGGTCAGTCTCCCCTCATACCGCGATTTAGGAGACCTATCTTCTTAAGGCCAGGAATGAAGTCAACACAAAACCCGATGACATCCTCTGTTTGATGGCCCATGGAGATGCTTCCTTCGGCCTAACGTGGTTCTGAACATATTTCTTTAGGACTCCATGAACCTCTCAAAGGGGTACATATTGTGTAGAAATATGGGCCCTAGAATGACAATCTCGTCGACTAGATGAACTAGGGCGTGCGTCATGATATTGAAGAAGGATGGTGGGAACACCAGCTCGAAGCCGACAAGACATTGCGCCACATCACTCCTTAGCGTTGATACGATTTCTGGATCGATCACCTTCGAGATATTGCATTGAGGAATGCACATAGCTTCACAATGGCTAATCGGACGTTTTCGGTAGAAGCCCCTCAATGCAACCGGAAGCGATTGCGTCATAATCACGTGGCAGTCATGAGACTTTAGGTTCTGGAACTTTTCTCGGCATATTTATTATTCCCTTTATATTCGACGAGAAGCCAGTCGGGACCTTCATCTTGAGCAGGCATTGAAAGAATATTTCTTTCTCTTCTTTCAGAAGAGCGTAGCTGGCAGGACCTTCATCTTGCCGGAGGCATGCCCTCTTTTTCGTGCAAGCGTTGCAGGTCCTCTCGTGCCTCGGTGTATCTTTTGTCTTCCCATACACGCCCAAGAAGCCTAGCAGGTTCACGCAAAGGTTCTTCGTCACGTGCATCACGTCGATCAAGAGCGGACCTCTAGGTCTTTCCAGAGGGTAGGTCCCAAAATATAGATTTCTTCTTCCACATGGGTGCGTGATTCTCGGCGTCATTCGAACAGCTAGTCCGCGGGACCCTTTCCAAAGATTACGTGTAAATCATTGACCATAGCATGTGCGTGATCACCGATACGCATGGCGGGCTTCTTCCGGTGATCTGCCTCGCCTTTGAAATGCTTGCCTTTCTTTCGACATTGATGGTTGGTCGGAAGAAATCGGCGATGGCCCGGTACACATTCTTCCTGCAGCTTCCGGTATATACTATCGGTGTCAAGTAAACGGTGCGTGCATGCGTGGTATCCCTTGTTTGTGTGTCCTGAAGGTTCTCGAGAGCGGGCCAATCGTTGATGGTCACGAACAGCAACGCCTTTAGGTCAAATTCCTCCTTTTGTGCTCATCCCACGTCGTACCGTTTCCATTCCACAGCTGTAAAAGTTCTTCAACTAATGGCCTTAGGTACACATCAATGTCGTTGCCGGGTTGCTTAGGGCCTTGGATGAGAACGGCATCATAATGAACTTCCGCTTCATGCACATCCAAGGAGGAAGGTTATACATACATAGAGTCACGGGCAGGTCTGTGATTGCTGCTCTGCTCCCGAAAGGATTAATGCCATCCGCGCTTAAAGCAAACCATACGTACCTTGGGTCGTTTGGAAACTCATCGATACTTTCTCTCGATTTTTCTCCACTGCGACCCGTCAGCGGGTGCTCTCAACTTCCCGTCTTTCTTATGGTCCTCACTGTGCCATCGCATCAACTTGGCATGCTCTCCGTTTCAAAACAGACGTTTCAACCGTGGTATTATAGGAGCATACCACATCACCTTCGCAGAACCCTCTTCACGGGAGGCTCGCCGTCAACATCACGTGGTCATCTCATCGATCTTATACCGCAATGCACCGCATACCGGGCATGCGTTCAGATCCTTGTAGGCACCACGGTAGAGGATGCAGTCATTAGGGCATGCATGTATCTTCTCCACCTCCAATCCTAGAGGGCATCGACCTTCTTTGCTGCGTATGTACTGTCGGGCAATTCGTTATCCTTTGGAAGCTTCTTCTTCATTATTTTCAGTAGCTTCTCAAATCCTTTATCGAGCACAGCATTCTCGCCTTCCTTTGCAGCAATTCGAGTACGGTACCGAGCTTTGTGTTGCCATCTTCGCAATTGGGGTACAACCCTTTTTGTGATCCTCTAACATGCGATCGAACTTTAGCTTCTCATTATGACTTTCGCATTGTGTCCTTGCATCGACAATGACCGGCGGAGATCATCATCATCGGGCACATCGTCTGGTTCCTCTTGATCTTCAGCAGCTTCGCCCGTTCCAGCACCATCGTGCACATCGTCAGTGCATCTTGATGTTCAGTAGCATCACCGTATTCAGGGGCACATAGTTGTCATTGTACTCTTCTTCCTCGCCGTCTTCCATCATAACCCCTATTTCTCCGTGCCTCGTCCAAACATTATAGTGTGGCATGAAACCCTTGTAAAGCAGGTGGGTGTGAAGGATTTTCGGTCGAGTAAGACTTCAGTATTCCACATATAGGGCATGGACAACACATAAAACCATTCTGCTTGTTTGCCTCAGCCACTTGAGAAAATCATGCACGCCTTAATGTACTCAGAGGTGTGTACGTCACCGTACATCCATTGCAGGTTCATCTGCGTGCATTATATATAATTAAGTGTGTCAAAAATCATTACAGAACATCATGAATAGATAATTAAGTGACCAAATTAATAGAAATTCATCATCACATAAAAAACAAAGTACATACATAGTTCTCATCTAACAACATAAAGCTCTGCGAGCATCTAAATTAATTAAACCATACATTGAAACTATGTAAAACATTTCAATGCGAAAACAAATCGATCATAATCGCAACCAAGGTAACAACTGATCCAACGGCATAATGATACCAAGCCTCGGTATGAATGGCATATTTTCTAATCTTTCTCATCTTCAAGCGCATTGCATCCATCTTGATCTTGTGATCATCGGCGACATCCGCAACATGCATCTCCAATATCATCTTCTCCTCCTCAAGTTTTTTATTTTTCCTTCAAGAAATTGTTTTCTTCTTCAACTAAATTTAACCTCTCGACAATAGGGTCGGTTGGAATTTCTGGTTCAACAACCTCCTAGATAAATAAAATCTATGTCACGTTGGTCGGCATAATTTTTATAAACAATAAATGAACCAATAGTTATGAAAAGATAATATATACCACATCCGAATCATAGACAGGGACGAGGGCCGACGGGCGGATACAGAACCATCGCACTATATAAGATGCAATAATAAAAGTAAGAAAATAATACAAGTATCTATCTAAACAAACAAGTAATAATATTTTCCTTTCAGAAAGATGATAAGAACAAGAGGCTCACCACGGTGGTGCGGCGATGAGATCGGCGCGGGTGATCGGCGGCGATGAAGACGGGACAGGCGTGACGGACCGCTAAACCTAGATAAATATTGAGGAAAATGGAGCTTGGCGGTCGAGCTTGAGAGGAGAAACCTTAAGTAGTGTGGCTCGGGCATTCCATGAACACCTTGTGTGCATAGGAGGTGAGCTAGAGCACCACCAAGCCCTCTCCCCCTCGGCCAGAAAAAACAGAGCAGTGTGCTCTGCTCTTGCGTGAGGGGCTATATATAGGCAGCACCATTAGCCCCGGTTGGTGGCATGAGCCGGGACTAAAGGGAAGCCTTTGGTCCCGGTTCATGCCACCAACCGGGACCAATAGTGGTGGGCCAGGAGCCAGGACCATTGGTCCCGGTTCGTCCCACCAACCGGGACCAAAAGGTCCGGACGAACCGGGATTGGTATCCGTTTGGTTTGGCCAACTAGATTGGTAGTTCTTGCAATGGGAGAAGTGTTTAGCTTTGGGTTCAATCTTGCGGTGTCCTTACCCAGTGACAGAAAGGGTTGCAAGGCACGTATTGTATTGTTGCCATCGAGGATAACAAGATGGGGTATTTATCATATTGCATGAATTTATTCCTCTACATCATGTCATCTTGCCTAAGGCGTTACTCTGTTTTCATTAACTTAATACTCTAGATGCATGCTGGATAGCGGTCGATGAGTGGAGTAATAGTAGTAGATGCTGGCAGGAGTCGGTCTACTTGTCTCGGACGTGATGCCTATATACATGATCATACCTAGATACTCTCATAACTATGCTTAATTCTGTCAATTGCTCAACAGTAATTTGTTCACCCACTGTAAAATACCTATGCACTTGAGAGAAGCCACTAGTCAAATTTATGTCCCCCGGGTCTATTTTCATCATATTAATCTTCCTACGCTTTATTATTGCTTTGCTCTTTACTTTGCTTTTTTATTTTACTTTGCATCTTTATACCAAAAATACCAAAAATATTATCTATCATCTCTATCAGATCTCACTCTCGTAAGTGACCGTGAAGAGATTGACAACCCCTATTCGCGTTGGTTGCGAGGACATATTTTTTTGTGTAGGTATGAGGGACTTGCGCGTGGCCTCCTACTGGATTGATACCTTGGTTCTCAAAAACTGAAGGAAATACTTACGCTACTCTGCTGCATCATCCTCTCCTCTTCGGGGAAAACCAACGCAAGCTCAAGACGTAGCAGCAACACTGGCTTTGGCAGGCTAGCAGCTGCGTCCCTTCCAGCTCGCTTGGCTCACCGACGTCCCGACGGCTATGGCCTCGGCAACATGGATTTGTGTCCCTCAAGTCCCTGTTTGCCGGCGTTGCTAATCGTCGTCGTCCCACCCGCTCGTGGTTTGCTTTGCCACCTGTCCTACCCTGTATGCCTCAAATCTTGCCTTTTGCTAGATCTAGTGCTCGTGTGTCCGGAGACGGTGCCACCCATCGACGACAAGTGCACCCCTTCCAAAGCCCTTCCGACATGGTGGCTTTGTCCAGCGTTGACTTCCTCATCCGACTCCAGATACAGCGGCTATGGGATTGCTCAGCCTGAGGCCTGGGAGAAATCCTTGCTCGGTTTGCCAGTGCTGGCAGCGGCGGCGTCTGCGGATGTCGTTCCCTCCTTGGAGACGCTGTCAAGGCCCTCAGCTGCTGTAACGCCCCGGATTCGATGCGCCAGGTGTCCGTCAGTTATTTGTTGTCCTTGCCATGTCATTTGCTTGCGTGTTGCATTTCATATCATGTCATCATGTGCATTTCATTTTGCATACATGTTTGTCTCATGCATCCGAGCATTTTCCCCGTTGCCCGTTTTGCAATCCGGCACTCCTATGTCCTCCGGCATCCCCCTTTTTGTCTCTTGTTGTGAGTGGGTGTTAAACGTTCTCGGAATGGCCCGAGGTTTGTCAAGCGGCCTTGGTATAGCGCCGGTAGACCGCCTGTCAAGTTTCGTGTCATTCGGAGGTCGTTTGATACTCCAACAGTTAACCGGGTAACCGCAAAAGCCCCCTTCTCTTTGCAGCCCAACACCCCTTTCAAAGTGGCCCAAAACCCAGCAAACTCCCCTCCGTTCTCTCGGTCGTTCGATCACGATCGCGTGGCCGAAAACCACACCCCATTTGGACTCTCCTAGCTCCTTCTACCTATAAATACACCTTTCCCTCCGAAATTTGCGGTGCAAACCCTAGCCTCTTCCACCTCCGCGCGCCGGACATGTCCACTCCGCCGCTGGACACGTCCAGCCGCCGCGCCGGATGAATCATGGCTCGCCACGTGTCCCCGCGCCTCCTCTCTCTCCTCCCCGCCGCCGCGGCCCGCTCGGCCCATGGGAGACCGCCCGCGCGCGCGCTGGCCCGCCCGACGCCGCCGCTCTGCGCCTCGGCCCGAGCTTCGCCGGCGCCCTGCCCGCGCCGGGAAGCCGCCGCCCGAGCACCTCCGCGGACCTCGTCGCCCGCCGCCCGGCCTCGCCTCGCCGCCCGGCCTCCCCTTCGCGGAGCCCAGCACCAGCCTCCTCATCGTCGGATCTGGGCGGGTGGATGAGATCCACCCGTCCCCGATCCAAACACACGCCCCCGCGCCCGGATCTCTTCGTCCCGTTCGACCCCGTCCAACTTTTCGTAGGGTAAAATTCCACCAAGTCCCGAGATATTTTGCATAATCATGTTATATTTATCGCATCATAACTCTGCATCCGTGGCTCCATTTTGGGCGTGTAGCATATCAAATTGTTCGCCTCGACGAGTACTTCATTTCTTTCCATTGAATCATTTTCATTTGAGCTCATCTTGATGCTTGAATCATCGTTGCAAGAGTGTTATATAATGTTAACCTGCTGAAACTGTTATAACATGCTCATTTGTCATTTTTGCCATGTTTAATGTGTGCCTCCTATGAACTTGAGCCCTATATGTGTTTTGAAGTATGCCATGCCATCTTTGCAGTGGTGTCATCCATGTATTTGTTTGGGTCTTGTAGTGAGTGCATCGAGCTTGTTAAGTAGGGTACTTGCTGTTACAGTTTTGCTAGGCTGAATCTGTTATTTCGTGATGCTATGTAAACCTGCTGCTACTAGTCATTCTATGCATAATCTGGAGATGTTCACTAAATATGTTTTGTTCTACATGTTATGCTCTATCCATCCATGCCCCTGGTTGCATTTATAGCCTGCTGTAGCTTGTTGTAATCTTTCTCTAAAGTTGCTTAATAATGTTTCTGTCAGTCTGTTTACATTAAGTTCAGTTGTTGTCAAGATTGTTGCTAGTGTTACATGCACCCTATGAACTTGCTCTTGCCATGCTTAGCTTGAAAAACATGTCTTCTTACTGTTGGTTTCCTTGCCATGCCATGTATTGTTCTGTGGTGAGTGGTTCAACCCCACCAACATGCCTACTTATTGTTATTCCTGCCATGTATGAATCTGTAATATAACTTGCTATGTTTACATGGCTGCGATCATATCTTCTGATCCTTTTTGGCTCATGGTCAGTAAGGGACTTTTGTTCTATGCATTTAGTAGATTCATTCCATGCCTTTGGTTGCCATGTTAAGTTCCTGTAGCATGTTGTTTGATAGCTCTAAATATTGCAACCTGATGTTATTTCTGCTAAGCCTGAAACTGTTATTATTTGCAATCTTGCCATGTCTTTTTGAGCATGTTTTATTCATTTCTGGAGATATCTCAGTGTTCATTTTTTGTCATGCTTTACCTGTACATCATGCCCATGCCTTTTGTTATCATGTTAAGATGCTGTACCTTGTTGTTTAGGTGCTTGCAATATGCCTAGTTGCTGTTTTGGGCAGATTGTTGTCATGTCTTGTATAGAGTGTATGTGTTGAACCGTTGCTCCGTTTTGGGTGTGCTCTATATAAAACTTGCTTAGAATTGCATGTAGTTTCATATTATCATGTTGCATCCTCGATTTGAGGTGTTTGCTTGATGTTTGTATGCATTTTGCACAAATGCCATGTTTAACTTGTTTTGCTCATATCTTCTAGGCCGTAGCTCCGAATCTAATGAACTTTATATGTAACTTGACTAGAATTATGTGTAGATCATCTTGGTGCATCTTAACTTGCTGTTTAACAACTTCAACTTAAGGTTTATTCAGATCTGGACCAATTTCGAAATTTGCATATGAGGACTTACCGGAATTGTTCTATGTTGTTTCCGGCCTCATTTAAACTTGCTTTGATGTGCTGCTCTTGTTTGCATCATCTCTTGCCATGAGTAGCTTCATGTAGCTTTTCATGCATCATGCTTGATTGTGCATCATGTCTTGTTCATGTGTGGAGTGTTTACCATGTTGTGTGTTTCTTCTCTATAGTTCCCGTTTCGTTGCGATCGTGAGGATTCGTTCGTCTACGCTTGGTTTGTCTTCGTTGCTTCATCTTCTTCATGGACTCGTTCTTCTTCCTTGCGGGATTTCAGACAAGATGACCGTCACCTTGGATCTCATTACTATCATTGCTATGCTAGTTGCTTCGTTCTATCGCTATGCTGCGTTACCTATCACTTGCTTATCAAGCCTCCCAAATTGCCATGAACCTCTAACCTTTGTCACCCTTCCTAGCAAACCGTTGTGTGGCTATGTTACCGCTTTGCTCAGCCCTCTTATAGCGTTGCTAGTTGCAGGTGAAGATGAAGATTGCTCCATGTTGGTTTAAGTTTATGTTGGGACATCACAATATCTCTTATATTATTAATGCATCTATATACTTGGTAAAGGGTGGAAGGCTCGGCCTTATGCCTGGTGTTTTGTTCCACTCTTGCCGCCCTAGTTTTTGTCATATCGGTATTATGTTCCCGGATTTTGCGTCCCTAACGCGGTCGGGTGATTTATGGGACCCCCTTGACAGTTCGCTTTGAATAAGACTCCTCCAGCAAGGTCAAACCTTGGTTTTACCATTTGCCTCACCACCACCTATTTTCCCTTGGGAGTAATTAACCCAAGGGTCATCTTTATTCAGCCCCCCGGGCCAATGCTTATCTAAGTGTTGGTCCAAACCAGAGCCACTTGCGGTGCCGCCCCTAGGCAACTTGGGGTATCGTCGGTTGTCGTACGTAGTGTTCATCCGGTGTTGCCCTGAGAACGAGATATGTGCAGCTCCTATCGGGATTGTCGGCATCGGGCAGTCTTGCTGGTCTTGTTTTATTACTGTCGAAATGTCTTGTAGCCGGGATTCCGAGACTGATCGGGTCTTCCCGGGGAGAAGGAATATCCTTCGTTGATCGCGAGAGCTTATCATGGGCTAAGTTGGGACACCCCTGCAGGGTTTGAACTTTCGAAAGCCGTGCCCGCGGTTATGTGGCAGATGGAAATTTGTTAATATCCGGTTGTAGTAAACTTGAAGTAAACTCTTCTAAAATACACCAACCGTGTGCGTAACCGTGATGGTCTCTTTTCGGGGTTGATCAAGAGGAGAACACGGTTTCTGGGTTATGTCTGACGTAAGTAGGAGTCAGGATCACTTCTTGATCATTACTAGTTGACGACCGTTCCGCTTGCTCTCTTCTCGCTCTTATTTGCATTGGTTAGCCACCATATATGCTTAGTCGCTGCTACAACCTCACCACTTTACCCCTTCCTTTCCCATTAAGCTTTGCTAGTCTTGATACCCATGGTAATGGGATTGCTGAGTCCTCGTGGCTCACAGATTACTACACCAACAGTTGCAGGTACAGGTTTATGCGATGATCATGACGCGAGAGCGATGTTTGCTTACTTTGGAGTTCTTCTTCTGCTTCTTCTTCGATCAGGGGATAGGTTCCAGGTCGGCAGCCTGGGCTAGCAGGGTGGATATTGTTTGAGTTTCTGTTTATGATTCATCCGTAGTCGGATGTTGATCTTGTATGTTGTATTGTTGTATTCATGCTACATTGTATGTCTTGGTTGTATCCCTATGTATTATGTAATGTTGATATAATGATATCCACCTTGCAAAAGCGTTTCAATATGCGGGTCTATCCTTGGTGGGACCTTCGAGTTCCTTTTGGATAGGGTCGCATATTGGGCGTGACAGCTGCGCCCCTCTTCGAGCTCAGGGGAAACCCTAGGTCTGGTTCCTTCAGACCGGATGGTGACGACGTCTTCCTTCTTGAAGGCGCTATCTTGCTTGCTCACGGTGTCCCCGGGTTCTGGCTTATGTTGGAAGTCTTGCTAGTTCGGCATTGCCGCTCTCGGTTCGGGCTTGGTAGGTTTAGCTGTGATGTATTCTCTATTCGGTCCGAGCACCCCTTGTTTGTCTGGTCTGGACACCATGTTCACGCATGCGTGCGTTCGTGTCATGTGTTGTACCTCTCTCTGTACTCATTCTACTCCTTCTATCAATGCAACGATACGCAAGCTTTGTGTATTTGCGAAAAAATGAGCTCTTTTTTTACATAGGAAATTACAGGAGCTCTTGTATGACACAGTACGCATCAAAATGCAGCCGAATTGCAAAGGGACGATTTCCTGGCTGGCCTATTACTGTAGATGGCAGCAACCCTGACAAAGTAGCGAGCGAGCAGTTTTTTCCATGTTCCACTTTCCCGTGGTTTTAAGAAAACACGGGAAAATTTTAATTTAATGTGAGCATTCTTTAAGATCTTCAGAACATTTTGGAAAAATGTGAACGTTTAAAAAATGGAACATACTTCATAATTTTTCAAAATTGTTTATATGTGATAATTTTTTGATTTTTAACATGTTTTGGATTTTCTGAATATTTTAAAAAAATAAAGTGACATTAAAAGAAACCGTGAAAGAAACCAACAGAAAAAATAAAAACCTGAACAGAGCAAGTACTCCATCAGGGGGGGTCACTGTGTGTAAACAAATCTCTCACTAATAATAAAGCATGGATTGAGTCTCCGGGTGCACCGTCACAATACGTTTTGCTCTCATGTCATAATACGCTTTTGCGATTTGTATAGATAAAATTTCTTTATAAACGAGGTGGTACTAATAATTTGGGGATGTCCTATACAACCAATTTGATATCCATATCCGGCAGAAATCACATATTTGATCTGAGGCCCAAATCAAATCACAAACTGACCTGGTCACGAAAAAATTTCACTCTGCTGACCCTTTGGTGTGGCGCCCGACAGCTGGGCGCCGCACCCTACTGTGCATCGCCCTTTCCTTAGGCGTCGCACCTCCTGCCACCGTCGCAGCCCTGGTCGATTCTTGCCCCACACGCACTTTTGTGCAGCGCCTAAGGCTTAGGCGCCACACCTGTAATGTGCAGCGCCTAGCTCTTGGGCGCTGCACAGTCTGTGTTCCACTTGGGCTGGCCCCACCCTCTCTCCCCTCCCACCCCCACCCCACCCAAACCCTTAGACTTGCGCCCCTCCTCTCTTCCCCTCTCCCCCCTCTCAAATCCTTCTAAAATCTTGCAAATCCGGAGTATTTGACCGTGGATTTCGAAGCCAACCCCTCCCTTAAGGTAATCTCCTCCGATCCCCTCGTTTTCATCCATAGGAATTGTCACATTTGCTCAAATCTTGCTAGTTTGGGGAAACCCTAGTTTTTGCTTGGATTTGAAAATTTGTGTTGAATGATGTTATGTTTCTTTGCTAATTTGGGTTGGTTAGGCTTCCATAGTATGCTAGGGTTAGGGTTATGTGTGTTTGATGTTGGTGTTAGGGTTGTGGTAATTGTTATGTGGGGGTTAGGGTTATTAATTCATATATATATGTTAGGGCATATGTGTGCAAATATTTTTGGTAAGTACTTACTTGATATATTTGTGTTTTTGATTATTGTAGGGATGGGGAGAACATGTGTTTATGTTCATCATGTGGATAAAGAGGCCTTTTTGAAAGGCAATGTTGAGCCGGACCTGGATGAGCTTGACATGGTGTTTGAGAGTAGTCCTAGCTATGCGGAGACTTTGGACCAAGTGAGGAAGGATTTGAATTGGATGGACCCAAGTGGCGTTGTTGAGTTCGAGGAAGGCATAATGTTGGTTTTGGAATGCACATCCGTTGGAAGACAATGCGTGTGAACTCCGAGCAACGTTGGGTTGCATACAAGGAGACGGTTGCCGAATCTCTAGACAAGGCTCTTGAGTTATTTGCCTCCAAGAAGGTTGAGTCTACTTTGAATTTAGACTTGAACCGGAACCCCTCCCCGTTGGTTGCTAGCACTCCCCCACCCATGAACCAAGATCAAATGAGTGAACCTCATTTCACGCAACAAGATTGGCCAACATTGAGCCCGACTCCAAACAACCAAAATGAAGCTTTTGAAGAGGAGAATGATGAGTACGAGGAGGATGACAACGAAGTTGATCTCCATGACAACAATGTGGGTGATCTCGACCAATATCATGTGCAAGAGACAATGGACCAATCCATCCCTTTTTCCTGTGCATATGCATCGGACTCGGATGATGATGGTCCCGATGAAGAAGTTGATGAGGAGGGGTTCACGCCGAAGGAGGCCCAAGCATTCAAGAAGGTATTCGGGCGGGATCACAAGACACCATTGTTCAAGGATCTTAGTCTCGCGGATGAAGCCATTGTGGATGGTGGCAAATTCATATCTCTTGGAGCTAGGCCAAGTTCTCACCGTGATTTGGAAGACGGCAAGAACGGGATATATCCCGGTTGTGAGTTTCAATCCTTCTTGGAATTGAAGATGTGGCTCGACAACTACTCGGTTACACATTATCGTCCACATAGAGTGGCCAACTCGGACGTGAATGTGCGTTACACGGTCAAATGTGAAGTGCCAACATGTCCATGGATTGTGCGTGCAAGGCCATGGAAAGGAGGTTCCACTTTGCGCATAGTGTGTTGTCTACCAAATCACATGTGCCGGTACAAGAATGCGGATGGCAAGCTTGTGTACCAACAACACAGACAACTCACATCCGAGTTCATCGCTTACAGGCTTTCCAACCAAATATCCACACTTCCAACAATGAGCATCAAGAGTGTCATTGACCTTGTGAAAGCCATCTTTCATTACAAGGTGAAGTACGACAAGGCATGGAAGGCGAAGCAAGCCGCATTCAAGATGTTGTATGGCAATTGGGAGGAAGCATACAACCGACTCCCTAGGTTGTTGTTAGCTATGGCCGCCACAAACCCAGGCATGGTTCACGTGGTTGAGCCTCATGGGCACCAAACATTGATTCATAACGGGAGGACCTTCCGAGTATTTGGCCGTGCATTTTGGGCCTTTGAGCAATGCGTGAGGGCTTTTGAGCATTGTCGGCCCGTCATCGCCATTGATGGCACGTTCTTGACCGGACAATACAAGGGCACTTTATTGGTTGCAATAGCAAGTGATGCCAATAACCGGGTGTTGCCTTTGGCTTTCGCTTTGGTTGAGGTGGAGAACAATGATAACTGGGAGTGGTTCTTGCGTCAACTGAGAACAAGGGTATTACCGGATGAAAGTGAAATTTGTGTCATATTGGATCACCATCCTGGAATTCTAAATGCGGTGGTGGTTGACATTCCCGGACATACAAAGTTGCATCATCGATGGTGCATGAGGCACTTTTGTGCAAACTTCTATAGGGCATGTGGTATCAAGGAGTTGGCCGATGATCTTCAGGATTGTTGTCTCGCTTTCACCAACAAGCGGTTTGCCACATTGTTCAATGCATTGCTCAGACACAAGAAACATGACCCCGGCGGTCAGGAGTTTCTCAATAAGAACATTGCCGAAAGGAATATGTGGGCACGTGCTTTCGATGAAGATGGCGGAGAATGCGGTCAAATGACAAGCAATATGGCAGAATGCTTCAATAAGGTGCTCAAGGGTGTACGTGCATTACCCGTGGCGGCAATAGTTCAATACACATTTGACAAGATGAATGCATACTTTTTAAAGTACTCAATGGAGACTATTAAGCAGATTGCTGGTGAGAACAAGGATAAGCACAAGTACAATTTCCCACCAAAGGTTGAAGAATGGTTGGAATTTCAATCACGAAAGGCAGACTCCGAAGAAGCTGTACTATATGACGACAACGAGTGGAAGTATGAGGTGAAAGAGCCTGGAGGAACCACAAACGATGGCCACCAACACGGAGGCCGGGCTTTCAAGGTCTCCCTAACACGGTGTGATTGCAGCTGCATGAGGCCATCGTTGCTTCATCTCCCATGCTCGCACTTGTTAAACGCATCCCGGGTTAGGAATGTGGACGTCAATCACCCTCTTACCGTGAGGGAGTCCGAGTTCTCAATCATGACGGTAAAGAATACATGGACTCCACGGTTCCAGCCATACTTGGACCAATCACAATGGCCGGAGTATCATGGAGTTCAACTATGGCCGGACCCGGAATTGAAGGTCGTTAGACGGGGAAGACGTAAGACAAAGCGTCTTAGAGGTGACATGGACGAATGGGGCCATGGTGGCGGTGGAGAATACGGCATCGGGCAATTCCAAGAGCCTCGTGAGCAATCCCGTTGTGGGGGCTGCAGTCATGGGGGACACAACACAAGAACTTGTCCCAAACCAAGAAAGAGATCAAAGAAAAATGGTGCAAGCACAAGCCAATCAAATGATAGCCAACCAAGTCAACCAAGGGGTAGCCAACCAAGTCAAACAAGTGGTGGAGTGCCAAACCAATCAAATCAAACAAGCCAACGAGGAACTAGGCAACAAAGAGGGAGTCAACTTGGTCTTAGAAGAGGCCGTGGTGGTGGTAGAGGCCGTGGTGAAGGCCTAGGCCATGGTGATGGCCTAGGCCATGGTGATGGTCTTGGGCGTGGTGGTGGTAGAGGCCGTGGTGATGGTCTTGGCAGTGGTGGTGGTAGAGGCTGTGGTGAAGGCCTAGGCCATGGTGATGGTCTTGGCCGTGGTGGTGGTAGAGGCCATAGTGATGGTCTTGGCCGTGGTGGTGGTAGAGGCCGTGGTGATGGTCTTGGCCGTGGTGGTGGTAGAGGCCGTGGTGGTGGCGGTAGAGGCCGTGGTGGTGGTCTAGGCCGTGGTGCTGGTGGAGGCCATGGTGGTGATCTTGGCCTTGGCGGCGGCCGTAGTGGAGGAATGTTCTCTTGGCTCAATGGACCGGTGCTGCTATAAGCTAAACTGCAGAAACAGATGCCATTTTGGCCTCCTACAGCAACACTCACATAACTTGAACATCACTAAAAGTACTATAAACTGCACATACTAAACAAAGAGAACTAATAACTTGAGTTCGCAAACACAAATACCACACTAATAAGAGTTCACCAACATATAACATAACCTCACAAGTTCATCAACCTAATGAAATGGCTACCAGTAACATGAACAAGCACTAATGCCTTCCGCGTGTTCACGGTGCCACGCTGCGAGCAATCTTGTTAAATCTGGAAGGACGAGCCTCCTCTTCGTGCACTTCCTCCTCCGCCTCAGCCTCCGCCTCATCATCCAAGCTGGTCATCCGCGAGGTCCCTACGACCACCTTTGGGTTGCCTTTGTTGTCATAGTCGTTGGGTGTGTACCGGCGTCTGGGCTGCCTAGGCTTGAACACATATGCGGACCGAGCTTGAGCGTCCGCCAAAGTCATGTCATCATCAAGCTCATCTCCCTATCAAACAATCAAACAAAATGGTGAAGGCCGGTGTCGTAATCAAGTGAGAATCACATCTAAAGGATTACTCATACCTCTTGGGTGATCGCACCCTCATCATCCATATAAGCATATGAGGAACTCACATCGTCCCCCTGATGGTGAGATGAGGGTTACGATGGTGTACTGCACCTAGAGGCGGATGGTTCATCATATTCAGGATCACGGCAACCGAGAAGATTCGATAACCGCCTTAACTTCTTGGCCTGACGCTGTAACATGAACAAGTGTGTAAGATATCGAACTTCACAACATAGACTGGCTCTCATAGTGAATGCGATATGTACCTTGAGGAATGCTCGTAGTGAACCATCATCATTGCCGTTTCCAACCGGTGTCTTCTCCAGAATAGACTGGCTCTCATCAGCTGCTTTCTTGATCTTGGTGCGCTGCAGATGAGAAAGAATGAATCGTTAGCCATTCAAACATGTATCGGTCAGCGGAAAGTAAAGAGGGAACACTTTACCACATAGTTAATCACGGAACAGCAGGGACTCCTTGCCCTTGCACGACATCTCTGTTGTACTTCCCTTTGCTAGATCCTCAAAGTTTACGGGTTCTTCAAGAATACCCTCATTATATGCGGCGGGCATATCTCAACTCAGTAGTTCAATAAACCATCGTGCGTAGTTATCAAAAGCAAGTGGGTTGTGCTCACGAAGTGGGCGCGTCTTGATGCTCTGAGCTTTCTCCACACAAAGCTGGAAGCGGGTAACATACGAGAATGATGCTTGTCCCGATCCTTTATCTTCGCTGCCTTCTCTGTCCAACCTGCGTGGTATAAAACCAAACATTAGCACAATCAAAAGGAGTCCCGATGATTAGATAATACACAGACATGCTCTCTTACCTATGAAGTGCTTTGTCCGTGTCCACCCAATCCGGCGGGTGAGGCTGGAAAAGACCAAACTGACGATACACGCGATGCAGCAAATGAAACTCAACCGCCCAGTTGCATATTAGTGGGAACCGGATAAGCCAGAGATCCTTATCCCGCAATCACATCGGGTTGAGGCGGAACTCCGCGGTGTACCCCAAGCTCTCACCCGCGCCATATGGCTGCCATTCCACCTATGAAACAGGGCAACAATGCAAATTTGATGACTATTTTTCAAGCAAGCAAGAGAAAGGAATGAAGTAATGACCTCCTTACTGCTCAGGCGTAATCGTGTCCAACTCGGCAATGTACTTTTGGTACATGAGATTGACATCGTTCGTCATCTCGGAAACGATATCACAATTGTAAGCCCACGCGGGGCGCCGTAATTCGTCATGTTCATCTGCATACCAAGGATCAAACTGGCGCTCTTGAGCGCCCAACAGCAGACGCTCCCAGCTCCATACAGAAAGTAGAAGCAGATTACCACCAATGCCTGCACTAGGCGTGATCCTGCAACACGCATCGTCCAGCTACATATGAAAGAAAAACAATGTTAACTTGACAGCAAGCTTGCATTGCTAATGAAGAAATGAGCTGATCACAAAACAGACCAACTACCTGTCGGTACAAGTAGGCAAGAGTCGTTGAACCCCAGCTCCATTTGCTATCGAAGACGGTCAACGCCTTCAGCCACATCCATGGAGCGTTCTTGCCAGTGGAGTCAGGAAACAAAGTCCTCGACACAACGTACCACATATACACACGAGCATGTGTCTGGATCACATCATCAGTGGCATCCGGAGGGCACGTCGCAAAGTTATTTTGAATCCACGTGAAAGCAGCTCCGGCTGCTTTCATTTCCCTCTTCTCTTCTCTTCTCCCTCCTCTACACCATCCTCAACCTCGGTAGGCGCCATCCCGATAAGAGCAATCATCTGCTCGCGCCACCCATCAGAATCGGTGCTCATACAGAGAGGCCTCCCGTCGATAGCAAGACCCATGATCAACGAGACATCCTCGAGCGTCAAGGTCATCTCCACAGTCCGAAGATGGAAACTGTGGGTCTCCGGCCTCGACCGATCAACAAGAGCGGACACCAGTGGAGCGCTCAGATTCGGCGTGGACCGGCTGACCAACAGAATCCACGGGAGTAGTCCTGCCTACTTGATGTACGGTGTGTACCGCTCATCGTAAGGCATGGCAGGACCAGAGACCCCGTGATACCGAATCTTCAGAGGTTCAAGCTTCTGCAAAAAACAAGTAATGACAAATCTTAGGGCATGTAAATTTCAACTAAAGGCAAATTGGCAAAATATTTAGATTACTCATTATTACCTTATCCTTCTCGCGCATCATGTAGGCCCGGTGTTGCACGTCGTAGACATCGACCAGAAGCCAAACCATCCTTACAATTTCAAAAAATAAACATATAAGAGTTCATCTTCATCTCAAATATCGGTATACACTAAACATATAACATGTGTTCAACTACAAGAATCTCAACATCTCCTTCTCACACAATGAATATGTCATATGTGTTCAAATAAACTAAACATCTAATATTTCAAATAAACTCAACATCTAATATTTGAAATAAACTCAACATCTAATATATATCTAAACAAACTTCTCATATGTGTCTACAAAATCAACATCTCATAGTTATCTATAAAAATAGGCATCTCATATATATCTAAAAAAAACAATCTAGGGTTTCACTAACAAGAATCATATATTGTGAACTAATAAATAACACTACGGTACTACCAATATGAATACACATCCTAAATCGAGCAAACCAAACAAATCAAGGGTTCCATCAAATCTTGGACAAATCTCTAAAATGGCAACAAATTTACGGAGCAAAAAAAAGAGAACGGAAGAGTTTACCTAGTAGGATGGATTGGGGATCGAATCCACGGATCAAATCTTCAGATCTGAGAGGGATGTGGGGGGGTTAGATGGGGGCGCCGCCGCTGCTCTCTGTCCAGAGAGCAGAGAGATGAAAAACTGCCTGGTCGGGCTGGGGCGGCCGCGCTTAAGTCACTGTGCAGCGCCTAAGGGCTAGGCGCTGCACGTCAAAGTGTGGCGCCTAGCCCTTAAGCGCTGCACAGGTGCGTGTGGGGCCGCAACTGGACCAGGGCTGCCACGGTGGCAGGAGGTGCGACGCCTAAGGAAAGGGCGCTGCACAGTAGGGTGCGGCGCCCAGCTGTCGGGCGTCACACAAAAGGGTCAGCAGAGTGAAAAAATTTCGTGACCAGGTCAGTTTGTGATTTGATTTGGGCCTCAGGTCAAAAATGTGATTTCTGCCTCCATATCCATCGATGGTGCAACCTATATATCTTCCATGCAGGACACGTCTCCCGTCCTTTCCTCGAGAAAAAAAACCCCAGCAAGAAACTCAGAAAAATACGAGACCGACCCGACATCTATTAGCCTTCCTGACGCCTACATAAACTCACGATGGGAGGCGATGCCGCGAGACGTGCGTTCATGGTGGTTGTTCTCATCGGAGTCCGACCAAGCCCGACGCCGACCGCTGCGCGCGGTGGGAAGTGACCCGTGGGCGTGCTCGTCTACAAGATGGCGTTCGGCCGCACGCCGTTCAAGGGCAAGAACCGCAAGGAGACGTTCTGGAACGTGCTGCACAGGGAGGTCGAGTTCCCGGGCGACACCCAGCGCCGGATACCGGAGCTGGCCGACCTCATCTCGTGGCTTCTGCAGCGGGATCCCGCGAGGCGGCTCGGGTACGCCGGCGGCACTGACGAGATCCGGGTGCACCCGTTCTTCGCTGGGATGGCGTGGGACATGCTCGCGGATGTGACCCGCACGCCCTACATCCCGCCGCCAGCGGAGGACAACGCAGCCGACGGCGAGGGCTTCGACGTGAGGGACTACTTCAAGAAGCTCCACCAGCCGCCGGCGCCGCCGCCTCCAGAGTCGGGCTCGTCGTCGTCGTCGTCGCCGTCGGACTTCTCGTCGGTGTTCTGACTTGTATAGCTTACGTGGCCGGCCATGTGGATGTGGTACTCGACTTGCTCCTCGGTAGATTGCGGTTCCGTAACGAGCGAACAGGGTGCCTGTGCAGGCAGTGGTGCAGTGGAAACGTCGAGAACAGGGGTGTGATGGTGTAAATAAATTCGGTGTAGCGCTGGTTGAGATGCGGAAGCAATTTTGAGAGGTGCACGGTTCAGTTGAGGGTCCAAGGCCTTTCTTGCTCTACTTCAGCCATGATGAATTCAGGAGGGGGTTCTGAACTTCTGATGCAAACCGTGACTTTTGCTACTGCTTCATCTTGTGTTATTACTGAATCTTCTGATGCATAGTCTTTGTTGCGCTCGCCGAGGCCAAGAACGAGTACAATCTGGGCGGCTCCTTGGTGGTGGCCTTGTGAGGCAATGTTTGGGCGAATCAGTTCTGTGTCCCGTCTCACGGTCAGGCTGTGCCACGACAAGTTCTACTGGCCAGTCTCGGCGACCAAGTACAGCGTACTTGAGTTAGTATTGGATCTGTCCTTGACAAACCTCATGATGATAGAGCTCGTCGAGATCACCATTGTCGACGCTCTTGCACCCGATCTGCTCAGCTGTTCGGTGTTGTGCCAGAGACCGCGTTCCTCCTTGCTCCAAAGCTGAGAAGGCAACTGCTCGGCCGATCATGATGTTTGTGTCCTTCACGGACTCAACGTAATTTCCAGCTGCTATTTACCGCCGATCCAGGGGCCTAATAAAGAGGATCAGGTCGATTGAGGCAGCAGCAAAAGCTACCTCCATGTGTGGTTGAGGGCGTGGGGCCTGGCTTCAATGCCGTTGGTGGTATTCTGGCCATGGCGGACGCCCACATTATCGTCGATGCATGCATTGTGGGCGGGCCGTAGAAGCGGACGTGCCGTGGGGCAGTAGCTCGCGGTCAGACGGATCCGTGGACTACTAGAGGCTGTGATTGGGGAAGATGCCAAGGAGGAGGGGGTCCGGGGAGGAGGACTGAAGGGGTGGACGGGGGAGTTGATCGCAAAAATTGTGCGGCACCTCGGCATGGCACCTTTCCTGGTGCAGATGTTCAGTGCCGGCAGGAGGTCAAGAAGGTGTGGCCAAGCCTGTCTCAGCGAAGAGCTGACATGACGTGCAGCAAACATTGCTCGCTCAGTCTGAACAGGTGCCGTCGCTGCTGGATTAGGAAGAGAATAGGTGACATCGTTCCTTGATTAGGAAGAATGGACAAAACGCTTGGTCAGATCAATGCTGCTGACTGCATGTATCACCATGGCGACCTCACTTGGCCGTGTTCTCCACCTGCTAGAGAAATAATGAGGTTAAGCCCCTCTCCTTCCAGTGTGCCGCTTCGCTCCAATAGCATGCCCTAATGCGGTGGCAGGAAACCTTCAAGTGCTGCACCAATCCACAACTAGAGGTCAAGATTACAATTTGTGTTCTTTGTTATGCTGGGAATGGTGCTGATCTATCGTATTGCTGGCATACTATACGTGCTTTCCACGTGTTTGATGAAATTCTCAACAACATAGGTTACACTAATAATTTAACCCTCCAAATTAGCAGCAGTGCCATGTTTGTCATCGTCTAATTATAGGGGATTTGGTATTAATTTTCTTGTAGATCATTATGTTTTAAAATTTTAGGGGTGTTTCTCCTTTAAACGTTTATATGTACTCTCCATGCATACATTGGCACTTCATGGGATTACCCGTTAAATCTCACGAATGAGAGTGCATTCTGCAGTTTAGCATGATTCATATTACTGATTAATTTTGCAAGCCCGACAAGAAAAATGCTATATATAAGGCCTTATTGGTTAATTTCGGTTACTTTTCTAGCTCTATGCTCTCTTATATAGGTCTAACGTACAAAAGGTTAGTTTATCAGAATTCAATGACAATACATATTTACCAATGTTTACCAGCAATACATTATGTCGGGGTCGAGGAGGATGTGACCAACATGTCAATCAAAAGTTAGTGTTACTAGATGACCCGGTTGCGCCAATGGCGCAAGAAGCGAATTAGAAAGAATGTTAGTAGTGAGTAAGTAGGAGATGTACTCCCTCCGTTCCTAAATATAAATCTTTTTAGAGATTTCAAATGGACTACAACATACGAATTTATATAGACATATTTTAGAGTGAAGATTCACTCATTTTGCTCTGTATGTAATCCCTTGTTGGAACTTCTAAAAAGACTTACATTTGGGAACAGAGGGAGTAGATGACAATGCAATGTGAATTGTATTACAGATAGTAGACAAACTTAGATCGGTTTTCAAGTGAAAAAAAATTACAATGTTCAGAAGAGCGAGTAAGCTAGTGCTGATATGACGACAGATAAAATTTATCAAACTTTGCTCATTGAATGAATCTCAAATTATAGATAAACAAAAATATATTCTAAGCTTACCTAATTGGCATGAGCATTATTTAACAACTCAAATACATCATCCAATCTAAAGATTTCTCTTCTATTGCCAAGGACCTCTGAACACTGCCAAGAGGGACGATAGTTGTAGATCCAGAATTATGCTTAAGAGCACAACTGAAATTTATAACCGTCGTATTCATGTCCAGACATATCTTCATCACACATCATCGTTTTCCAAGTATAGTTAATAAGAAATCCGATTCATATATGTCCTGGTCATCCCATTTATGCTGAATGTATTCAAGGCACTTCTGTAATAATTTTTTTTTAAATACCCACTGTTTTCTAATATCTAGTAAACTTGGTACAAAAGATGGAGGTAAGAAGCCCATGTTCTCTCAGATCGAGTATATCCCTGTCCTGAATGGTGTATCCAAGGTTCCCCATGTCATGTTTAAGTACGAATCACTTGTTTATTGTGACATGGACCACTGATATCTGAAATATATGAAAAGACCCATCAGGGCCCAGGAAAAATATGCCCTCCTAAAAGTAAAAGAATGTCCCTGCTATTTAAAAGAAGATCGGCACTAATAAGAGGCTAAGGAGAAGCAAAATAAGCAAAGTAAATGTCTGAAAAATAAGAGCAGAGCATCTTCGACATTACCTAGATACATTCAGAAAATTAAAAGCACCTGAACTAACAACTAAAAAAAGTTCCCTCAAATAGAATCCCATACATGAAGCTATAAGCATAAATAACAACCAAGGCAAAATCAAAAGAAATAAAAATATGTGCATCACAAAATACTATTAGGAGATCAGGTGTACTGTACAAATATGAGGCAGCTGCCATACAATCTCTAGATGCGAAAGAGTTGCATTCATAACTATATATACATTAGCAAGATAAATCACTCTACCGATTTGTAGGCGGCAAACCAGCTCAAATGTAGTCATCATCAGTAACTCTTGCTTCGATAATAACAGCCAACCACCATGTATATCCATCCATGATACATAAAGGGGGAGAAGTAAATTACGTTGAATGGGAATTAATTAATTGCTACGCGGCTGCAGCTGCCAAACATGCCACGGTTAAATACATGGATTTTGTCAGGGATCTGGGTACATGAAAATAGACAAAGTAACACATCAATTAGAAGGAGCCAAAACAAGCAGAGGTGGTCAGTGAGAATACCTGCAGGCACCCCAACAGGCTATAGACACGATGTCACCATGTTGTGCATAAATAGTTAGACACCGTGACATGGTGCCTAACATGAGCCGAGACAGGCCGGCGAAACTATAACATGACGTGCAACATGTAAGAAAGTAAGCATCCAGGGAAGATAGGCTGGCAGGCCAAGCAACTAAATTAGAACGCATACACCCATTTCTTGCACAGAGTAGTGCCTGTAATCCCTTTATTTTTTTTCATTAACACAGTGAGAATGCAGGCTTATTTTTTCATTAACAAATGTGAGGATGCACGGCGGAGAAGGATGAGGAAGCAATGATAGAAAGCTCTATTACCTCACACGGCCATTCGAACTAATCACCAGGAGACAAAAGAACATATTAGGCTCTAGGAATTAACACAACCTCTATTGCTTTGGTCATACACACTCAATTCTGAAAAAGAAAAACATAAGCTTCAGGAGCAAACAAATAGAATATGAAAACTGTATATATATGCAAATTGTCATATTACTCCCAGGTGTAAAGAGCCAAAGCTATTTTCAAGCAGTATTATAAGCTAGCTCTAGATTTTACTCCATAGTAAACAGAACAGTTTTGTAAGGTAGCTCTAGATTTTATACGATTCAAAAAAGCAACAGATGGACACATGATTGTACAACTGATGCATAGTCACCCTCTTCTTGGAATAGCCCACGGCTTATACATATAGATGAAAATTTCATCCAAACATGCCAGTGTTTTTAGGCCATTAAATGGAGAGTGATGCATTTTTTGTTTGTCAAGTCCCTATTGACCCACAGGGCAAACCGTGGTGTTTTACCAGGCCAACTATTTTCAAAATTTCACTAAACAGAACCCAACACCCAAAGTTAATAGAGGGACGTTCTCCTCATTAGCATACAGACTGCTAATTATCTTTGCTGCCCCACCTCAACGACCACACCTCGAATCCTGCAACCTGAATGGTCGGAACAATCAACCTGAATTATTGCAAGAAAGATAAAATAGTCTTTATTATTTGTTCTTTGTTCTTTGTGAGTTGAGTGACTCCTTCCAGAGAAAATGGCCAAGCTGGCCATAATAAGTGGCACACAAACAAATGTCGAGAGAAGTGAATCAGAAAAACAAAACAAGAAAATTGTATGTGATTGCAAATGAAGCTAAAAGTATGGTACAGAGGCCTCCAGAATCTGAAATAGAGCTGGTACAGCTCAAAGTACTGGAGAGGGAGGGGGGAGAGGTAGGGGGTCGGGCCTGAGAAGAGTCACCGGAGAAGGAGGGGGCTCCATGGGGCCTCTGCGTGGTGTGGAGAAGGAGCTCCATCTCTATGGCGGCGGCCCGTCCCATGGATGTGCACGCCTCTCCTGTCGTCGTCGCCGTCCGTGCCATGGCAACCTGCAAAAAGGGGAAGACAAGATGGCGTGAGGTGATGAGGAGAGGGTGGGCCAAGAAGGAGGGGAGAGACCAACCTGTGCCGGATACGGTCACCTCTGGCCTCGCTGTTGCCGGTTGTGGCGGATCACGGCGAAGTTTTGGGGAGGCGCCCATTCCTAGAAATGTAGATGAAATAAAGGTCCACATTCAGTATGATATTCTTATTCCTTTTTGGATTTAACAAGGAAAGCCAGAAATTGAAATTTCACTTCAAACCACATTTTTTTACCAATGAGTTTGTCAGATGTTTATTTGTGCTGCTTTGTCTTCATGAGCTCACCTCGGTCACTTGCCTCATCAATGACCTAGGCCATCTCACAACACCAAAAACATCCATTCATGGCGGAGAATATATCATCCACCACTGCAACGGAAAAGGAAACATAAACGAATTAAATGAGCATGTAAAGACAGTAAAAAGAAAATTGTGCTTAAAAAGAACCAGGTCCATACGCCTTGAGATGGTTAAATGAAGCAGTAGCATGGCAAGGATCAAAGATAGAACTTCATGTCACGCTATGGTCATGCATCACTGAAACGAAAAAAGGGACGTTGAAGATAGCTGGCCTCAATGCATATTTTTTTGCTGAGGGGGGCAAGACTGCTACCAGATTTTGTTTCAGATTTCAGGTTTAACCATCCACAAAAGTAATTAGTAGTCTTAAGGTTCAGTTGCAAGCTCAAAGCTGGAATCACCACAAGATTGAGTGTATGTATAGCAGCTTAGTAAAGACAAACTGAGTATATGCATAGCAGCTTAGTAAGGCAAAATTACAAACATACATAGGTAGATCATGCAATGGATATGCCAAAAAAGATTGTCTTATACACGAATTAATGGATATATACAGGTTGAGTACTTCAGTTGCCTACAAACACATAAAATGGACAATGAATATTTGGCTACTACAGCAAAACCTCATCTCTGTTTGCCTGCATATTGTGTTGGTTGCCTACAAACCAAAAATCGAACCACAGGGATTCTGTATAGTTGACACAAACAAAATGCCTAAACTGCTTTTCTCAAGATCCCGTGACTGAAGGTTGTGGGTACCAAATTGTAATATATGAGCATTAGTACCTCTTAGGTAGCACAGAAATTCGTTGGAACTTCAACAAGAGCAGAACGGAGGCGAGGACACGGGCACATAAATTAGACAAATGAATGAAAGATAAAAATAGCTTTTCTGAATAATGTAGAGGCCCAGCGACTTGTTGTTGATCTTGCAAGATGTGTGGGAATCCCACAAGAATCAAATGCCTCAAGGATCTCCTCCCTGCATGATCCAGTGCCAACAAATTTCTGAGATGATGAACACAAGAGGGAAACAAAAAGGCGGCGGCCCTACTGTGGAGGTGCAGCGGCCGCAGATGGATCGAGGACCTGGTGGTTGGATGGATGACGAGGACGCCAACGAAGGATGACCTCAAGGCCAACCAACGGCTCCAACGTCAGCCATGGCGGCCCGGACACCAAGGACAAGGGCGTCCTCCTCCCCAACCACCACTTTTCCTCAGCGGCCGTGCCCCTCCGCAAGCACCATGAAGACATGCCTGCCATGATCTCCCACGAATCAAGAGATGAGCTCAGGTTACAATGCAAAGATGAGTAAACGATGAAGAAAAAGCTCACTTGTGCCAAAACTGACCTGCAGTTCGCAGACGCGGTAGAGACGCGATGGTTATCCCGTCGGCCAGCCGCCCACACGCGCCCCCTTCATCTCTTCTCCCTATCGAGCCCGCGGCGCGACGTCTTTCCCGTCGGTCCACTTGCTGGCCACGCGTGCGGCTCCCTCTGCCCCGATGTGGGTGGTCGAAGCTCGCCAACGGGCGTCCCCGGACCTTCTTGGGCGGCGGCTTCCTCCGGGTTGCGTGGTCGTCGGACAGAGAGGAAGGAGGCGGAATGGCGGCGGCGGAGGCGGCGGCGGCTCCAAGTGCCAGTCCACCCCTGGTGGGGATCTGCTGCATCTTCGAGCGCCGCCGCCATCGCCGGGAAGCTCACCTCCGCACCCGGGGCGGACGAGATGCGGGGGGAGGGGCGGAGGAGGAGGGGACGGCGGTGGGAGGAGGAGGAGGGGGCGGCGATGGGAGGAGAAGGAGGGGGCGACGAGGAGGGGGAGGCGAGTGGGACGGGAGGCGGCGGCGAGGGTTTCTCAGCGTGGGCGGCTGTGATTTATACCCCTGCACGTGAAAATACTAAAACGCCCCTGGCGGGGCACATAATTTACAGACGATGGCACAAATATTGTTCATGGCGAATTAAAGGCGACGTGGCCACCTTCTTTGTGACTACCACTTCTTCAGGGTTTATATGTTCAATTCACCCGGATCAATTCACTATGACATGTCCTGAACTAGCGCCCCGAAAAGAAGTTGTTGCAAACAAGCTGACAAACTGAACAGTGGATAGTAGTTGCACATTCATGCAACAATTATCTTTCCAATCCAATATTTTATGAAAAACGCAGGTGTGTTAATTGTGTGGTTTTGAGCATGTGATATCCATTCTCTTCAATCATTATCTACCCTATTTGCTGAGATTTGTGAGATAGGCCTGAGAAACCCGAAGGGAGAGAGTAGATTTCAGGGTTACAAAAAAAAAGTGTTTCTTATTATCGGTGTTAAGGCTTCTTTTATTATGACTAATGTGTAGTTGATGATGCTTTTCTTCTAAATCTCAGCATGGCCTTCTTGCGACCACTAGGTGGCAACATACGAATGTCATCGTGCCTTTTTCTTTTTGGTGAACACACATCAATTTTTCTCCGTGCAACGCATGGGCATTTGTGCTATTTTATTTTATTTTATTTTTTTTCTATTACCTACTAATAAAAGAAATAGGTATTCTTAGAAAACCCTTGATGTTTCTGACATTAGACCCGCATTATATATTAAATGTTTTTTAAATACTCATATCTTCTAAACCGTAACTCCAAATTTAACATGTTATATATGGAATTTGATTAGAAAAATATATAGAATCTGAATATGATATTATTTTATCTGTTCACCATTTAATAAGAATACTATCTAGGTGCAATCTTAATCAACAGTGCATTATCCGTCTTTCTTTCATATCGGTACTGGTCCGGATTGTGGATGAACATCTCAGCAAAATTAGGATTGGAGGCGAAATTGAAGGTCACTTGCCCGTTTCTTTGTACGTATTAAATCTACATGCAAGCCGCTTTTAAATAAAAGACATGTGGAATCTTGAACTTGCGCTTTTGTAGGCAAAGACCATCTTTGTTTGGGCCGTAGCTACAAATACTCGGATTATAGACCATTTTTTGTAAATTAAGAATGTGGGGTATTCTTTTCTCCTGTTGCAACGCACGGACCCTTTTGCTAGTGTTCTATTTACAAAATTAATTTTGGCTTGCTAACGAAGAGTGCTGTTTGAGATACACATACGCCAAAGCATGCTATAAGCACTTGAGACGCACAATTTTTTTTACGTTGACTTGAGCAAATACTAGTCGGATCGGATCACCTTAGGCAATTACTCACTGTCACCGGATGAACATGGTTCAGAAAACAAAATAACAGCAAACATAAGCCAGGCTAGGACGAGCATGCACATGCGCAATGCCAGAAGTTGCAGCATAATATCGGTACTAATAAGCATCCATGGTAAATCAAAAGCAGAGTGATTTTAGGATTAAACAAGCACGATGTATACGTCTAGCCTCAGGACCCTCATGGCCATGAGCGTTCCTTCACTTGTTTCTCTTGTCGTCGGACTAGTACTTGTTGGCATCACGCACCATCCTATCAATCTCTTGCTTGCTCAACCCGCCCTTGTCGTTGGTGATGGTGATGCTGTTCTTGTTTCCGGTCGTCCTTTCCTCCGCCGTTACTTTCAGGATGCCATTTGCATCGATTTCGAACGTCACATTGAGCTTTGGCACGAGCCTCGGCGCTGGAGGGATGCCAGTGAGATTGAACATGCCGAGCAGATTGTTATCCTTGACCAACCCTGCTTCCCCCTCGTACACCGAGAAGGGCACGGCGGTCTGGTAGTCAACGTCGGTTGTATAACCCCTCTCCTTCTTGGCCGGGATGGTAGTGTTCCTGGGTATCACCACGCTCATGACACCACCTACCAACTCTATCCCGAGCGACAGCGGCGTGACATCGAGAAGGACCAAGTCCTTCACCTTCTGGTTGTACTGGCCGTTATGGATGGCGGCTTGGACAGCAGCGCCGTAGGCGACGGCCTCGTCGGGGTTGATGCTCTTGCAGAGCTTCTTCCCGTGAAAGAAATCCTGCAGCAGCTGCTGCACCTTGGGGATCTTGGTGGAGCCACCCACAAGCACAACGTCATGGACCTGTGACTTGTCCATCTCGGCGTCGCCAAGGCACTTCGCCACATGCATAATGCACTTGCTGAAGAGGTCCAAGTTGAGTTCCTCGAACCGGGCGCGGGTGATGGTCGCGTAGAAGTCAATGCCGTCGTGGAGGGAGTCGATCTCGATCTTGGCCTCTGCCGTGGAAGACAACATCCTCTTGGCCCTCTCGCAAGCAGTCCTGAGCCGCATCAGCGCCTTCGGGTTGCTTCTGAGGTCACTCTTGTGTTTCTTCAAGAAATCCTGCACGAAATGCTCCACCATCCGGTTGTTGAGATCCTCCCCTCCAAGGTGGGTGTCACCAGACGTGGCCTTAACATTAAAGGTGCCATTGTCAACGTTGATGACAGAGATATCCAAGGTGCCACCACCATAATCAAATATCAGCACGGTCTTAGCTCCACCGTTGACGGACGCATTGTCGAGACCATAGGCGATGGCTGCGGCGGAGGGCTCGTTGATGATGCGTGTGACGTTGAGGCCAGCAATTGCACCAGCATCGAGGGTGGACTGGCGCTGCAAGTCGTTGAAGTAGACTGGCACAGTTATGACAGCATCCTTCACCGTGGTGCCGAGGTAGGCCTCGGCTGTCTCCCTCATCTTGACAAGCACCATGGAGGAGATTTCTTCAGCTGTGAACTGCTTCTCCTCGCCCCTGTACTTCACCACGATCATCGGTCGATCGCTATGACCTGAAATGACTTTGAAAGGCCACAACTTCATATCTCTTTGCACCGTCTCTTCGCTGAAGCGTCGACCGATCAGCCGCTTTGCATCTGGAAAAATCGATGTACTTAGTTTCAATACAATAGTGCATTTCGCAAAAGAAGACATATATCTATGAAATTAAATACCGAAAGAGTATTTTCACTTCATTCTAAATTTAAGAACCAACGCATCACAGGACATATATACTTAAATATCATTTCGCCTTGCTATTACAAACCAGTTTGATAACAAAAATAGCAGGTTCAGAAAGCATATTCACAAAACCGCCCCACATCAGAAACGCAAATTTATTTTTCGTTGTATTTTGATATGGCCAATCACTAATTAATATGTAATTATCTGGAATTGGGTCTTGATTATGTAGTTTGTTGTGCATTAATCAGCAATTTCTGAAGCTTACAATTGTGTGATAAGAGTTACTAAATTAATAAGCCACTCAATGTTGCCAAAATAAAAAAAAGCGGCTCAACATTTGCATAACAGAAAACTATGTGCTTTCATGAATATATGTTTTTGTTATTCATATTGTCTAACTTTCTTATAATGTAACTAAGCTATAAAATTATAGTTTTCAGTCCTCAAAGAATTAATAATCTACAATCAAAATAAACAAATAACTAGAGTTAGTACTTACTATAATCAGTTTATAAGCATTGGTACAAAATAAACAAATAACGTTACATGATACAATCTGAAAAATCCCACAACAGAAATACTTGTCCTGTTTTTATTTCCTTCAAAAAATAACCTCTTAAGTTTTGACATTACATTTCTTGATATTCAAGGGGGGAATTGCAATGTATTGTTTCTACACCAAACCCTGATACTGTCCATATATAAGCGGCCTCTTTTGATTGAAGTATTTTTTGTAGCAACTTTGGAGTTATATATCCTTTTAACGTGGTTTCTTGATTTTTAAGGTTTTAGGATTTTTCTAAATACTCCCACTGTGCACAAATGTAAGATGTTTTTTGGTGAGTATTATAGTACACTAAAAACGTTACACAAATGTACGATGTTTTTGGTGAGTATTAGTACACTAAAAACGTCTTACATTGTGTACAGAGGGGGTATTATTTTACATCACATTTCACAAGAAAGTTTCCACTGTCAACATTAACCTGTTTTTTTGTGTGTGTTTCCTATGTTGTAACTTTTAATCAAATAACAGGTTGCACAAATGTAATCATATACTCCCTCCGTTTCTAAATATTTTTCTTTCAGATTTTAACAAGTGACTACATACGAAGCAAAATAAGTGAATCTACAGTCTAAAATATTTCTATATATACATCCGTATGTGATAGTTTATTTGAAATCTCTAAAAAAATATTTAAAAAAGGAGGAAGTAGGATATAGTGGACATGGGAATTGGATCTATATAATATGTGATATATCCAACACAAACCCAAGAACCTGAGAAAATTAATAAAGGAACAGAACGGCTGCTGCTAAAAAGAAGAAGAACTAGCAGGTGGCGGCCAGTCGGTAGTTCTCACCGAAGACGGTGTTGACGGGGTTCGTGGCGGCTTGGTTCATGGCCGCGTCGCCGATGAGACGCCAGGCGTCGGTGAAGGCGACGCAGGAAGGCGTGGTGAGGTTGCCCTGGTCGTTGGCGATGACCTCCACGCGTTGGTGCACCGGCCGCCACACGGCCACGCAGGAGTAGGTCGTCCCGAGGTCGATGCCGATCGCCGGCCCGTCGCCCTTCATGCCTGCTGCCATCTCCACGGGACAGAGGCAGAGCAGAGGAAAACGAAGAGTTGAGAGTATTTGAGCGAGCGTGAGATTGGGAACTGCAGGGCTGTAGTATTTATTTGGGGTTTATTTGAACGTGCATAGGAAGGCGAGAGGCCACCGGCCAGTGGGAAACGTTTATAGTAGTACGAGGCATCTACAGTAATTACTATACTGCGGAAGCCGAGAATTTTACACAAGCGAGATACTCCGTTAAATGTTAAATGAAGGTTGTTGGCCAAATATTTAAAAAAAAAAAGGTTGTTGGCGAATTTTAAATCGGTAGATATTTTCTTAAAAACAAAACCGGTAGAGAATTTCAGTCATACCATTGGAGATGGAGGGATTGAGTAGTAATTTTGGAGAAGGCCACTGATAGGCGCCGGTGCGCCGGCACAAACGGTTCGGCCAGTCTAGCGCGTCAGTTTGTCTTTTTGCCCACCGTCAGATTAGCTTTTGCATCGTTTTTTTCTCAATAAAAAATCGCATCTAGCTGTTCGTCCAGGACACCCGCTATGGATGCTCAGAGGCCTGCCTTGAAGCATCACCAGCTCGCCGCCGGTCTCTATCCTCGCCACACCGCCATGCCGTCGGCTGTAGCTTTTTTCTCACGCCCATTGAAGCTTTTTTCATGGTTGAAGCTTTTTCACAAAACAGTTGAAGCATTGAGGCCTGCCTTGAAGCATCACCAGCTCGCCGCCGGTCTCTATCCTCGCCACACCGCCATGCCGTCGGCTGTAGCTTTTTTCTCACGCCCATTGAAGCTTTTTTCATGGTTGAAGCTTTTTCACAAAACAGTTGAAGCATTTTCCGTCGATGGTTCTAGCTTTCACGGTTGCATGGTGGCCGGACCCCAAATTCGTCGCCTTCGATTGAAGCTTCCTAGGACGTTGGTTGTAGAATTTTATTTTATAATGTATTGCAATTCCCTCCACGCCATTGATAGCCTTTTTTTCTCTCTCTGTCTCTCTTTGAGTGGTTCCAGCAAGAAAACATCACAAATGGGGAAGTAGCAAAATTTGAACACCGTTGTAGCAGAACTTGAAGTGGTTCCAGCAAAATAAGATGGATCCAGCAAAAATAAAATAAAAAACGGGGTAGTAGCAAAAACTAGGACAGAGGTAGCAAAAATCAAAGACCATGGTAACAAAAGTTTGAGTGGTTCCAGCAAAAAAATGAATCTAATTAAGCAAAAGATATCAAAAGACGGACTGCCAACGGTGGTAGCAAACAACAAAATGATGGTAGCAAAAATTGGGACTGGTTGCAGCAAAAAATTCACTCAAAACATGTGGATCCTGATCGCACCAAATTCAGGCGCCCGTGGTAGCTTCCCCGGTGCCGGTTGCAGCAAATCGCAGCACCGGTGACCACCACCTCCACCGCCAATTGCAAAACGTCCAACCTCGCCGAGGGGGCGGACAAGGAGATGGACAACCATGGCTTCCCCCAGTTGCATCAGCCCCTGACTACTCCTCGCACCAGAACGGAGTGGCTGACAAGCAAAGCCTCGTCTCGATCCGATCTAGATGCAAAAAAAGGAGGCAGGGAACAGAGGTGATTTCTCCAGCGATTTGGGCGCTGGTGCTGGAGGTAGGGGATGGGGAGCGGTGCTGGAGGTAGGGGATGAGTGGACGAGCAGAGGGATACGAAGATCGAGAGGGGTCGAGAGGGATGGGAAGCGGTCGTGGGCCAGGAGGCTGCGGCAGCGATGTGGCCATGTGGGCTATGAGGCATCGCTTGATCCAGCAGGATCGTACGACTCGCACTAGACTGGCCGAGCGATCGGCCGGCCCGCCGAACGTAAACATTTCCCTTTGGAGAAACAAATGAGAGCCTCTATTCACAAGTTGTTTGATTTTTTTCCGAGATAGTCAGTCACTTTTTTCTTATCACTATCTTGTCCTTGTCCATCATCGCAACATGAGAGATCACAGAATCTTGCTCGCCGCCATATGGACATGAAAATGGTGGAGCTCTGAATCCAAGGTTCTCCACCATGTCGACCACTCGGGGAGATGGTATACCGAAGGGGAGTCCAGGCTCGTTGGATCCAGCTCCGACGAGGTTTCAGTGAGCCGTATTCGACGCCAGCGAGCCTGGGTGATGAGGTCGGTGTTCCCAACTGAAGGTTAGGGACTTTGCAGATTTTTCATACTACATATGTTTGCTCGACATGCTACAAGCTCGTGTCCGTTCTATTGCAAACACATGCCAACGTGGTATCCTGATTTTGTGGTGTATTTTGCGAAATGTTGGTTCATGTTGTAAGTGTTATTTGCACCATTGCAAACACTATTTCCGTGATGCATACACCCTACGCATCTTTCCCGGCGATTTTGCTGCAATCAATGGAGATTTCTTGCATACATTCATATTTTTGTTGCAAGAGTTGTTTTGAAATGAGATGACATTTTTGTGTGATCTTTAATCATTAGGAGAATGAATACTGCAAAGATGTTGCATGTGTGTAGAAAAATTGTCCCATGCAAGGCTTTGAAACTAAAATGATCGGATGGCCTGATTTCCAGTTTGAAATTACATATGACAATTGGATTCCCATAATTAAGATAACAATGTGCATTTGATTGTCCAAATCAAACTTTGACTAATATTTAGTTCAATAATATGTGGATTATGTTACACTATGTTTCTTACATATATCAACTTACGTTAGTTAATGCTTGAACTCGGACAGTCAAATTTGTCTTATATTGCAAAAAAATGTATTCATATCGCAACGTGCATTAGTTGTCAAATGTGTTTAGTAATATAGTGTGCATTTGAAATTCCAAATTCAAGATTTGACAAGCATTTAGTCCAATAATATGAGAGTTATGTGACTTCAAAATGTGGCAGGCAATGCAGTGACCTAGAATAATGCACATTCAAAAAATCTGCATGCAACATAGAGTGGTGATTGCCAACGGGATTATGGATGATAGAGGATAAGTCTAGAGCTGTAAGCACTGCCATGGTGCAAGAAAGGTCACTATATTAATTTACCTATGATACACAAATATTATTCAACTACTCGGATGTAGGCATCATCAATAGTAAAATAATCCTAAGTTAGCTCCGTATCTCTGATTAGCAGGGACAAGTTGGACTGACGAGTAATCGGTGAAGTAGCAAATGTACATGTTCTTTTTGCTAATGCTTAGTTGCTTTTGATTACCTAAAATTACTCATTACTAAGCCTAGGTTGCTCCTTCCGAAGGCGTGAAACTTTATGAATAACTTATTGCATTTTTAAGTTGGTACGTTACATATGGAGTGACTTGGAAATGAAGATGGCTTAGTTTTAATTCAATGATTAGAAATGTGGGAAATAAGGAATAGACAACCCCTTCTAGTTATAACATACAAAAACATGTTCATGAGTGTTCCGTTTATTTCTAATTCACACAGCTTCTTCTTTCATTAATATACATGTTGAGTCACTTATTTGGGGATGGAGGGAGTATGTACTAATATTTCTTTTGTATTTCTTTCTTAGAATGACCGGAGTACCAGCGTAAGATCGTAAAGCTAGGTACAAAATTAAATTAGTTCTTTGATGTGCTATAGTCATCTTGATGCGGAAAAGGTACAGCTTATATTCTGGCATAAAGGCGCGACAAAAGTATATGTTATCATCAACTTAATTCATTTTATGTAGTAGTGTAGCTTATTTACAAAGAAATAGTTGTGTACTCGACGCTTGAGCCTTCTCCTTCTGAACATAATGACCGCTTGAATGGAGTTGAAATAATGGCCTAATCTTACATAAGTACTAGTCAAGTCAAAATATTGTCCAATTCCTCTGGTCTACAAAGGGCTTCTTCATGTACGTGAAAGTTTAATAATATGTGGATTATTTACTTTATTGTGTAATGAGCTGTGGAGACTTGTGTTTTTTTCATTTCACTGTTGCTAAAATAGTGAAGTCCTATTGCTTGTCAGTATGAAACAATTAATTTTTTTGACCAATTCATGAACAATATCCTTTGTTATTCAGATTTTACCACCGACTCTCGAAAATCAATGTAGTAGTGTTTGGATTATCATCGTAATGTGGCACATCTTGGTATAATAGAAAATATGGCAATATGTATAAATGGATGCACTTAACTTGTATTGATGCATAAAAGGCACAATGCATGCTTTTTAATAAACATATATTAATTAATTAAAACACTCTTAGTATCACTCATTACAGTACTCACCACGTAGGGTGGAACACTACTCAATAACAGACCGTCCAAGCGACTATCAAAGCTAAACTTCGAATCTGGTGAAACCTTTTTTCTTGCGATTTAATATTAACCATCTTGAAACTTTGGAGAGGCTTAGAAATATTGAACGCTTGTCTCTTCAAATCGATAAGAGGGGACTTATCCAAGTGCTCATTTGCAAGAATGGAATACACAAAATAGCAGTTAGTTTCCAAAATAATGGGAAGGTCCGGAGTAATATCGATGTAGAGGCCCTCCAGACAACACGAAGTTCAACTTCTTCCACACTAGAGCACATATGAAAAAAAAACCACGAAGAGAGACTGATCTCACCTATGGAATTCCTAGCAACAACACCCAGACTAGCAGAGCCCGAGCAGCAAAAAAAAAATCTAGCATTCACATTAATCTTTATACAATCGAGTAGAGGGAGCAGCCACACTGCATTTTAAACCACAAAAAGGCGGGCACCCCTTGCAGATCTATTACTGTTTCCCCTTTCCTTTGGCATCCACCAACAAGACACCATCACTATATGAAATAGAAGCCCGATAGCTTTCCAGAAAGTAACATAACTAACGACATGTTCCTTTCCCTCACCAAAAGTCAAATAATTCCTTAAGTGGCACGCTTTCTAAAGAAATAGCAATTGTGAATGCACATGACTTCTCATCTTATCAAGCAAAACTAACAACCACTCGGCGCCATAACTGACAAAAAATGTTCTTCCCGGGGAATGTCCCAAATATTCCTCATAGCCATACACAACGCACAAGCCTTTGTGCATGTCACAAAGGCATGCAAAGTGTTTTCTTTATCAATACCGCAAATGCAACACATACCTGAGATGGCTTGGTGGTGGAAAACTCTATTCAGCTGAAACACGAGGCTATTAACGCTGCTCGCCACACGGAAAACTTATTTTCTGAGGCACATTAGCATTCCAAATGACAGTCCATAATCTTCTATCACCATTTTCCCACTACTACACTGCCCAATATCCTCCTTGGCCTACTTGTTGCTTAATACAAGATTGTACACACACTTCATAGAAAAAATATCACTCTTTTCATAGTACCAAGCCATGACATCTGTAGCGACCTGACCCAAAATCGGTCAAATCTCTGTGTCTGTACCATCCCAAGATCATGCTGGTACTCACAGTACATCGATAAAGTAATCAAAGTTCAATCACACCTGAATATCATTAATCGATTCTCATATAGAGTCTTTATTACAAGGGAATAAATTCGGCTCAAGGCCAACTCATGAGAAATAAACTAAAATGCTGCGGAAGCGTCGAAGGTAAGCGAGTCCATCCGACTCCAAAGGGCAATCGCCAAGCGCGGAGCGTAGCCTCACTCCTGATCGGAATATATCTCTGCAACATAATACGTTGCAGCCATGTAGGTCAGCTTTTGGAATAAGCTGGCAAGTTATGAAGAACAACAATAATAAAGTTACTAACTCTATATGCATATTTGGCTGTGGAGCTCTAAGTTTCATCATTTTGCGTAAAGCCAATTTTATCCTACTACAGTGGACTTATTTGCAAATTACTACAAATTGTTGGTAGTTATTGAGATGGTTCCGCCAACCAATATCTCGTTCCCAAATTATTATTATTAAGTCATAAACCCATCAAATTAATCCATTAGTTTTAGTGTTGAGATATCCGAATACTTCCAAGGTCCAGATGCTCAAATGTCCGTAACCGGGGACACGGCTAATCGATTAGGTTATAACACTCTGCAGAGGTTTGCGCACTTTCCCCGCAAGAATCATTCCCTCCTTTTAAAGTCTTCGCACTTCATGGTGTTTGAAGACGGACGAATAAACAGGGTCTTCCAAAGAGTTCTTACGCCACCGCGGTACCCATCCAACCCTACCGTTCGTCTACTTCTCGTAGTACCGTCCAGCCAGCTTCACTACAAGGGTCAACCCAGCAGAGCCCATAATGGCTTGCGGCTGCTGCAGTAAGCTTCGGTCATGGGGCATCCATCCTTCTCTTCGTGGCTGGGTGAAGCTTTCCGCAGGATGTCATGGCGCTTCTCCATGCATCCCGGCCACCACTGGGTGCTCCAGGGTGCCCGTCAACCGTCCTCCACCCAGTAGTGATTTTCCGAAGTCCATCTTGATCATTGTAGTCCATGGGGTCATCATCATCATCATTGACTCTCACATCTTACTTATGAATTTCACTCATCCCAAATCCCGTCTACGAGCATAGCAAAATAACTACTACGTCCCGGGGCCATGGTAACAAGGAGATTGGTTCATCCTACCACATGATACTACTCAAGTTTAATGACTTCAAAATTTCACTACTGCATGCAATGGTGGGGTGGTGACAACTACTAATGCACAAAAACATAGGTATAGAAATAACATGATCAAAACTTGCCTTGCTGATGATCCTCGTAAGCTAAAGAGTCGTAGTAGCAAGCTTCGCACTCCGGGAACTCTACCGAGACAAACAATAACATAATAAGCACAAAGCAAGAGGACCACACAAGATAACAAAGATAACATAACTCAACCAAACAATCAAAACCAAATCAAAAAGGAAAACTCAAAGAATCAAATTCAAAGTTTTTCCCTATTCCAAACAATAGCAAAAATAGTTTTTATATAACAAAAATTCCTCAACATAACCTAATCATGGTTTTAGGTTAACTTAACAGAAAAGGATTAACTAAGCAACATGGAGCAAAAAGAATTAATTAATTAGCTATTATAAAACTCACTTTAGGCCTAATCCAATTTCTATTAAGAAAATAAATTTAAAACTTTTATTAATTATAAATAAAAGTTCATCTAATGGAATGACAGAAACTAACCTAGAATAACTAATCACAAGTTAAAAATAAATTAATTTACTAATTAATTAATTAGGAAAACAGGAACTAATCAATTAATTAGGATTAATAGGATTCTGCCTAGAATTAATTATTTATTAATCCTAAAATACCAAAGTTAATTTCTAGGGTTTGGCAATATCAAAATAAAGTGATTGCAAAAGAATCATGCAAAAATAATTTTCTAACTAAAACTATAGCAGATTTGCTATTCTGACTAAAACAATATTAAAGCATTTTTAATTATTTTAACATAGCTAAATATATGTTTTTCAGAAACTACATAAAATTTGCAATCCAACAAAAAAAGAATCACAAAAAAATATTAAACAGAACAAAAGATACACATTTTTGAAATTTGGAACAATTCGGCTAAAACAGAAAATCTAAATAAAAAGAAAAATGCCTAATGGGCCTAAACTGTGCATGCAGTCGTCGAGATAGTTTAAATGGGCCTAGGGTTTAACTAACAGAACCGCCTAAACTAAATAAAACCTAACTTAAAAATAAACCCATGGGCGGCGGTTTCTAACTAAAACATACCCCTTGGGGCTTCTAATCCTAGCCACCCGAGTGGGATCGAGACAGTGGAGGGAAAACCGGGACTCACGGACTCCGACGCGACGTCGGGCGGGCGGCGAGAGTGCTCGGGGCTTCAGCGTCGGCGAGCTTCGGGAAGACGTCGGGGAGACGCGGGGAAGCTCGGGGAAGGGTTCGGTGGGGTTGGTGAGGCTCGGGGGGCACCAGGGCGGCGACGGCGAGGGTTTTGGCGGCGGGGTTGAGCTCGGGCTCCGGCGTGCTTCGGGAGAGAGAGGGAGAGGGGCTCCGGCGTGGCTAAGGGGGGGAATGGGGTGCGGGGCCTCTGGCTTATATAGCCGGGGTCGGGCGAGGGGCGGAAGGGCATCGGGGGTGATTGGAGATCCCGGATCCTTCGGGATCCGGCGGATCTCCGGCGAGGTCCGTTTCGTGGGCGAGGAAGACGACGGGGTGGGGGCCACGGTCAGTGAGAGAGAGAGAGGGGTTTTGGCGGTCGACCGGATCCTCTGAGATTGAGGCGAGGGGCGCTGGTGTCGGTGGCCGGCACAGTGGCCTAGTGGGCGGTGGTGGGCAGTCTTGTGGTGGCCGAGGGGTTAGGTGGCGCTGGCTGGGCTGGGTGGCTGGTGGCGCCCGAAAGATTTTTCTTTATTTTTTAATAAAACAAAACCAAAAATAAAACCTAAACTATAAATATTTTATATAGGGTATATATATACCAAAATGATCAGGGGAATATTCCCTTTCATTTGAACATTTTTCCAAAGCCAAAATTCAAACTTTATGAAAATCCATTTTTTTCAAATTCAAATAAAATTTCAGATTTGAATCCAATTCTTTTGGCATTGTTTCCTCTGATATTTTGGAGTGTCATGTTTGCTCCTCTCATACTTTTGATCAAGTATTTATCAGGCTTGGTTTTGGAAGTGTTTCCCACATGCCAAAGTTTGGAATTCAAATTTCAAATTCAAAAACTCTCTGAAACTTCAAATGGAATTCAAATTCAAACAGGATGCATAGGATGCTTAGCTATAATTGTAAAACATTCCAAATAGGAAAATTTGGGATGTTACAAACCTACCCACCTTAAGATGAATCTAGCCCTCGAGATTCGGGTTGGCTAACAAATAGGTGCGGATGGTCTCGACGAAGATCTTCTTCGCGTTCCCAGGTGGCTTCTTCCTCGGTGTGGTGACTCCACATCACCTTGCAAAACTTGATGACTTTGCTGCGGGTAACTCTGCTTGCAGTCTCGAGAATTTTGACGGGTGTCTCCTTGTAAGTTAAATCACTGTCAAGCTGTATGGCCTCTAGGGGCACTGTGTCTCTCAACGGAACATCGGCCATGTCGCATGGCACTTCTTTAATGGAGAACCGTGAAAGACATCATGAACTCCGGACAATCCTTCCGCAATTCCAACTTGTATGCAACTTCTCCACGACGTTCGAGGATTTTGTAGGGCCAATGAATCGGGTGCTAACTTTCCTTGACTCCAAACCTCTTGATTCCACGAAGTGAGACACACGAAGATATGCTCGGTCTCCCACTTCGTAAGTCACCTCCTTGCGCTTCTTGTCGGCATAACTCTTACGTCGTGGATGTGCTATCTTGAGCGGTCTCGAATTAGCTTGACTTTCTCTTCGAATCCTTGATAAGATCGGAACCGAAAAGTGATCGATCTCCAACGCTATCCCACAAACAATGGTGTTCTACACCTCCTTCGTATAGAGCTTGAAGGTGCCATCTTCAAACTGGTTTGATAACTGTTGTTGTACGAGAACTCTGCGTAAGGCAAGTTATCATCCCAGCTAGACCCATAGTCTAGTACACAAGCTCTCAACATGTCCTCCAGAATCTGATTTACTCTCTCGGTCTGTCCATCATCTGGATGAAAGGCTGTATTGAATTCAGCCTCGTACCCAAAGTTTCATGCAATTGCTTCCAAAACTTTGAGGTAAACTGCGTTCCTCTATCTGACACGATTTTCCTCGGAACTCCATGCAGACATACGATCCTGGTCATGTATATCTTGGCCAACTTGGCACTGGTATAGGTAGTCTTCACGGAATGAAGTGAGCTACCTTAGTCAAACGATCAACTACTACCCGGATAGAATCATAACCGAGCGGGTCTGGGTAGTCCTGTGATGAAATCCATACCAAGTTTCTCCCATTTCCAATCGGGAATCGGCAAAGGTTGAAGTAACCCTGCTGGCTTCTGATGTTCTGCCTTCACACGTTGGCAAACATCGCATACGGCTACGTACTCGGCAATGTCCTTCTTCATTCCTGTCCACGAAACTTTGCTTCAAATCCGGTACATCTTGGTGTTGCCGGGTGAATCGAAATCTGTGAATCATGAGCCTCTGAAGAATTAGCTTCGAGCTCGGGATCATTGGGCACATAAATACGATCCTCAAACCAAATAGTTCCATGTTCATCCTTTCGAATCCTTTAGCTTTTCCTTCCTCCATCTTTTGCTTAATCTCATCGATTTCCTTGTCCGACTTACGGGCTTCACGAATCCTTTCGGTCAAGGTGGACTGAACTTCAGAGTTGCGACAAATCCTTTCGAACTATCTCCGATCGGAGATCTCGAGGTCATCGACCAACTCCTGGGTAATCCTCCTGCGGTAAGAGTGTTCACATAACTCTTACGGCTTAAAGCATCTGCTACAACATTGGCTTTACCGGGTGGTAATGCAATCTCATGTCATAGTCCTTTATCAATTCTAGCCATCTCCTCTGCCTGAGGTTCAATTCCTTCTGCGTGAAGATATATTTCAAACTCTTGTGATCCGTATAGACATCACAACGATTTCCAATGAGGAAATGTCTCCAGGTCTTGAGTGCATGCACAACAGCTGCCAACTCCAAATCATGCGTGGCATAATTCATCTCATGAGGTCGTAGCTGTCTGGAGGCATAAGCTACAACCTTACCTTCCTGCATCAATACTCCTCCGAGTCCTTGACGAGAAGCGTCACAATAGACCTGGTATTCCTTATGTATGTCCGGCAATATCAACACTGGAGCTGTGACCAACCGTTTCTTCAATTCCTGAAAACTGGCCTCACATTCCTCGGTCCAAACATACTTGGCTTCCTTCTTCAACAGCTCAGTCATGGGCTTGGCAATCTTCGAGAAGTTCTCAATGAACCTCCGATAATATCCTCGCAAGTCCGAGAAAACTGCGGATCTCCTTGATCGAGGTGGGTGACTCGCCATTCGGTGGTGATTCAACCTTGGCGGGATCAACTGCTATTCCTTCACCTGAAATAACATGTCCGAGGAATCCAACTTCCTTTAACCAAAATTCACATTTGCTGAATTTGGCATACAGCTGATGTTCTCGAAGTTTCTCCAGAACTAGACGCAAATGTTCCTTATGCTCTTCCTCGCTCTTGGAGAATATCAATATGTCATCGATGAACACCACGACAAACTTGTCCAAGTACTCCATGAACACCTTGTTCATCAAATTCATGAAGTATGCAGGAGCATTAGTCAATCCAAATGACATGACGGTATACTCGTATAAACCATACCTGGTGGTGAATGCTGTTTTGGGTATATCCTTTTCACGAATTTTCAATTGATGATACCCTGATCGAAGATCGATCTTAGAGAATACCTTGGCTCCAACAAGCTGATCAAACAAGTCATTGATCATGGGCGAGGGTACTTGTTCTTGATGGTTACTTCGTTCAATGCACGGTAATCCACAACCATCCTCAAGCTTCCATCCTTCTTCTCTACCAAAAGAACTGGGGCTCCCCAAGGTGATGAGCTTGGACGAATATATCCTTTCTCCAATAACTCATTTATTTGTTCCTTGATCTCTTTCAACTCATTCGGTGGCATCCGATAAGGTCTCTTGGATATTGGGGCTGTGCGGGCAATAACTCGATCGAAACTCAATGTCTCTCGTCCGGTGGCATTCTGGTAATTCCTCCGGAACACATCGGAAATTCTTGCACCTCTGGCACTTCCTCTGAACAACTCCGTGAGGGAATGCACTGATTCTTCATCTGGCTGTGCGGGCTACATACTTGATCCTCTTACGCTCCGGGTGGTGAGCAGAATAGACTTCTTGCACGATCAATGTTCCTTCATACTTTGACAACCAATCCATGCCTAGGATTACATCCAAGGTCTGAGTTTCCAACACTATGAGTTCTACGGAAATTTGTGGTTCCCGATGTTGAGGTTTGCAGGACAACTTAAACCTGCCATCATTTCTCCTCCTGCGGGAACCGACGCGGAGGGGCTTCTAAGGGTTCTAGTGCGTAATCCGTACTTATCCACAACTACCCTTGATATGAATGAATGCGTTGCACCAGAATCAAAGAGAACCAAAACTGAACGTGAATTCAATAAAAACTTACCAACCACAGTGTCTGGCTGATCATAGACGTTCTCCACGTCGATGTGATTCACTTGAGCACGAGGGAAGGGATTGGGCTTCTTCGCTGAGCCTCCATTGCCATTCCGTTGCCTCCGCTTGGCCTCCGGGCAGTCGGTGGCGTAGTGCCCTGTCTTCTGGCACTTGAAGCAGGTGATGTGGCTCAGATCCTTCGGAGCCGGGGCAGAACGGTGCTGATTGCCATTACCATTGCCATTGCCATTGCCATGGCCTGACTTGTTGTCCTGACTGCGGTTGTTTCCATTTCCACCATGGTTATGACCTCCATGGTTGTGATGGATGTGCCCTCCTGAGTACGGTGCATAGCGGGGCTTCTGCTGAGCTCCTGAATTGTGCTTCCCCTGGCTGTACTTCCTCTTGCGGCTCTCTATCTGCTGCTGCTTGCCTTCCAGAATCGTGGCCTTGTCTACCAGCTCCTGGTAGTTGTTGAAAGTAGCCACAATAAGCTGCATGCTCAATTCATCATTGAGTCCTTCAAGGAACTTCTCCTGCTTGGCGGCATCAGTGGCCACATCGTCAGGGGCATAGCGAGCAAGCTTGCTGAATTCCTCCACGTACTGTGCCACAGTACGATTCCCCTGGCGTAAGTTGCGGAACTCACGCTTCTTCAGACTCATGGCTCCAGATGAGACATGAGCAGTGCGAAAGGCCTGCTGGAATTGATCCCAAGTGATGCCACCCAAAGGAAAAGTGGCGGTGTAATTCTCCCACCAAGAAGCTGCAGGTCCATCCAGTTGATGTGCGGCAAAGCGCACCTTCTCAGCATCAGTGCATCCAACGGTGACTAGCTCTCTTCCAATCTTGCGGAGCCAGTCGTCAGCCACAATCGGCTCAGTGCTACTAGAGAACACTGGCGGATTCAACCTCAGAAATCGAGTCAAATTGTCCACAGTGGGTGGTGGTGGCGGTGGATTGTTGGCAGGGTTGTTCTGGTTCTGAATCAGGAGCTGCATCAATGCATTCTGCTGCTGGAGCAGCTGGGTGAGCTCCGGCGGGAAACCAGTGTCACGTCTCGGAGGCATCTGGTGTTTTGGAGTGGATGAGAAATTTTTAGAATAGAACAAGGGTCTATGAGAAATAACACTACCCATATGAATGCACAATCATAACACACCAATCATTTATTCATTCCAATCAAACATGGTTCAAACTCGATTACAAAGCTCATGACTAAACGAAGGAAAACATCGGCCTAACTGATCGACGAAAAGAAAATAAAAGATAACATGGTGGTCGACTAAAAAGTCTGCATCAGTGGCGCCTCCTCTTGGGGTTTCCTTCGGTGGTACTCCCCTCGAAATCCTGATCATTGCTCACGAGGGGTGCTTCATCTCCACTCGGGTAAAGGTCCTCTCCCAAGTCCATCTTTTCCTCAATCGCGGCAAGCTTCATCTTCAGGTCGTCGACTATCTCCATGAAGTCCGTGATTTCTTCCTCATGGCCAAGGAAGTCTCATGAGCCTTCTCCTCCAGTTCCAGTTCGCGGAACAAAAGCTTCCGGTGTGTCTTCGAGTTACGGCGAGCCTGAATCTCCCGTTTCCTGAGAAGACACTCCAAGTCCTGGATGTATGAGAGAGTGGAATCGTCCTCAATGGTACGGATGATATCTCCATTCCTTGCCCTGCGAGAAACCATGGCGAGGTCCGAGTGATCGAGCTCAGTCCTGTACTCCTCTCGGAGATGTCCAAGTGCTCGGTAGATCGCCACGTCTCTTCCGATGATCCAGTTGAACTCGGTGAACTCAAAGTTGATAGGCTCTCGTCGTCCTCCAAAAGTCCTCCCAGGATATGCACCTCAATCCTGTAGGGTGTCCGTCGGAAGTGCATTAGTGGGTTTCCAGTGATCGAGGGCGAGCAATCTTCAGCAGCTTCACCATCTGGACCAGCTTCCTTCCAAAGGGCATCGTCTCATCGGGTGGCGAACTCCGTAGCAAAACTGGGGTGAACTCGACGGCCATCTAGAATGTTGCAAAGGAGAGAAGAGTCGAATAGATCGAGAAGAAGTATAGAATGAAAAGGGTTCAAAGTAAATGGTCTCGCTATGGCTTTCCGATCCTAGGGGTTACGATCCTCACGGTCAGCGTGTGCTCGATACCATCTGTGAGCGACCTGACCCAAAATCGGTCAAATCTACGTATCTGTACCATCCCAAGATCATTTGGTACTCACAAAGACATCGATAAAGTAATCAAAGTTCAATCACACCTGAATATCATTAATCGATTCTCATATAGAGTCTTTATTACAAGGGAATAAATTCGCTCAAGGCCAACTCATGAGAAATAAACTAAAATGCTGCGGAGCGTCGAAGGTAAGCGAGTCCATCCGACTCAAAGGGCAATCGCCAAGCGCGAGCGTAGCCTCACTCGATCGAATATATCTACGCAACATAATACGTTGCAGCCATGTAGGTCAGCTTTTGGAATAAGTGGCAAGTTATGAAGAACAACAATAATAAAGTTACTAACTCTATATGCATATTTGGCTGTGGAGCTCTAAGTTTCATCATTTTGCGTAAAGCCAATTTTATCCTACTACAGTGGACTTATTTGCAAATTACTACAAATTGTTGGTAGTTATTGAGATGGTTCCGCCAACCAATATCTCGTTCCCAAATTATTATTATTAAGTCATAAACCCATCAAATTAATCCATTAGTTTTAGTGTTGAGATATCCGAATACTTCCAAGGTCCAGATGCTCAAATGTCCGTAACCGGGGACACGGCTAATCGATTAGGTTATAACACTCTGCAGAGGTTTGCGCACTTTCCCCGCAAGAATCATTCCCTCCTTTTAAAGTCTTCGCACTTCATGGTGTTTGAAGACGGGACGAATGAAACAGGGTCTTCCAAAGAGTTCTTCCGCCCCGCCGTACCCATCCAACCCTACCGTTCGTCTACTTCTCGTAGTACCGCCCAGCCAGCTTCACTACAAGGGTCAACCCAGCCAGAGCCCATAATGGCTTGCGGCTGCACAGTAAGCTTCGGTCATGGGGCATCCATCCTTCTCTTCGTGGCTGGGTGAAGCTTTCCGCAGATGTCATGGCGCTTCTCCATGCATCCCGCCACCACTGGTGCTCCAGGGTGCCCGTCAACCGTCCTCCACCCAGTAGTGATTTTCCGAAGTCCATCTTGATCATTGTAGTCCATGGGGTCATCATCATCATCATTGACTCTCACATCTTACTTATGAATTTCACTCATCCCAAATCCGTCACGAGCATAGCAAAATAACTACTACGTCCGGGGCCATGGTAACAAGGAGATTGGTTCATCCTACCACATGATACTACTCAAGTTTAATGACTTCAAAATTTCACTACTGCATGCAATGGTGGGGTGGTGACAACTACTAATGCACAAAACATAGGTATAGAAATAACATGATCAAAACTTGCCTTGCTGATGATCCTCGTAAGCTAAAGAGTAAGAGTAGCAAGCTTAGCACTCAGGAACTCTACCGAGACAAACAATAACATAATAAGCACAAAGCAAGAGGACCACACAAGATAACAAAGATAACATAACTCAACCAAACAATCAAAACCAAATCAAAAAGGAAAACTCAAAGAATCAAATTCAAAGTTTTTCCCTATTCCAAACAATAGCAAAAATAGTTTTTATATAACAAAAATTCCTCAACATAACCTAATCATGGTTTTAGGTTAACTTAACAGAAAAGGATTAACTAAGCAACATGGAGCAAAAAGAATTAATTAATTAGCTATTATAAAACTCACTTTAGGCCTAATCCAATTTCTATTAAGAAAATAAATTTAAAACTTTTATTAATTATAAATAAAAGTTCATCTAATGGAATGACAGAAACTAACCTAGAATAACTAATCACAAGTTAAAATAAATTAATTTACTAATTAATTAATTAGGAAAACAGGAACTAATCAATTAATTAGGATTAATAGGATTCTGCCTAGAATTAATTATTTATTAATCCTAAAATACCAAAGTTAATTTCTAGGGTTTGGCAATATCAAAATAAAGTGATTGCAAAAAGAATCATGCAAAAATAATTTTTCTAACTAAAACTATAGCAGATTTGCTATTCTGACTAAAACAATATTAAAGCATTTTTAATTATTTTTAACATAGCTAAATATATGTTTTTCAGAAACTACATAAAATTTGCAATCCAACAAAAAAAGAATCACAAAAAAATATTAAACAGAACAAAAGATACACATTTTTGAAATTTGGAACAATTCGGCTAAAACAGAAAATCTAAATAAAAAGAAAAATGCCTAATGGGCCTAAACTGTGCACAGTGCGTCAGATAGTTTAAATGGGCCTAGGGTTTAACTAACAGAACAGGCCTAAACTAAATAAAACCTAACTTAAAAATAAACCGCGCGGGCCGGCCGGTTTTCTAACTAAAACATACCCCTTCGGGGGCTTCTAATCCTAGCCACCCGAGTGGGATCGGACGGTGGAGGGGAAAACCGGGGACTCACCGGACTCCGGCGACGTCGGCGGCGGCGGCGAGAGTGCTCGGGGGCTTGGCGTCAGCGAGCCTGGAAGACGTCGGGAGACGCGGGAAGCTCGGGAAGGGTTCGTGGGGTTGGTGAGGCTCGGGGGCACCAGGCGGCGACGGCGAGGGTTTTGGCGGCGGGTTGAGCTCGGGCTCCGGCGTGCCGGGAGAGAGAGGAGAGGGCTCGGCGTGGCTAAGGGGGAATGGGTGCGGGGCCTCGGCTTATATAGCCAGGGGTCGGGCGAGGCGGAAGGGCATCGGGGTGATTGGAGATCCGGATCCTTCGGGATCCGCGGATCTCGGCGAGGTCCGTTCGTGGGCGAGGGAAGACGACGGGTGGGGCCACGGTCGGTGAGAGAGAGGGGTTTTGGGCGGTCGACCGGATCCTCACGGATTCGGGCGAGGGGAGCGCGGGGCTGTCGGCTGGCCGCCTGTGGCCTAGTGGGCGGTGGTGGGGCCAAAGGGTGGCCGAGGGGTTAGGTGGCGCTGGCTGGGCTGGGTGGCTGGCTGGCGCCGAAAGATTTTTCTTTATTTTTTAATAAAAACAAAACCAAAATAAAACCTAAACTATAAATATTTTATATAGGGTATATATATACCAAAATGATCAGGGAATATTCCTTTCATTTGAACATTTTCCAAAGCCAAAATTCAAACTTTATGAAAATCCATTTTTTTCAAATTCAAATAAAATTTCAGATTTGAATCCAATTCTTTTGGCATTGTTTCCTCTGATATTTTGGAGTGTCATGTTTGCTCCTCTCATACTTTTGATCAAGTATTTATCAGGCTTGGTTTTGGAAGTGTTTCCCACATGCCAAAGTTTGGAATTCAAATTTCAAATTCAAAAACTCTCTGAAACTTCAAATGGAATTCAAATTCAAACAGGATGCATAGGATGCTTAGCTATAATTGTAAAACATTCCAAATAGGAAAATTTGGGATGTTACAACATCATTCTCACAGGAGACAGGAATGTGCAACTTCAAAATCTACTCAGCATCATGGGGATAAAACAAATGTCTGGTCATATTTGCATCCCAACTTCTCATACTAGACATAAAAAATAAAAAACTCATTAAAGCCTCTATTTTTTTCTTTTTAGCAGAAACTTTGAGCCCAAAATTTCTAGGGAGTCAATTATGTTTCCAAGTATTGATACTCGTCGTCATATACCCTTCGGATAATTCCATATCAAGACCATGCATGATACCTTGCCAGGCCGAGGAGCCATTATTCGGGAAAGCAAATATCAAGAAGATTAGCATGAGAATAGTACTTGGCCATCAACACTTCAGCACAAAGGGGGTCAGGATTTTCCAATAAATGTCAAGCCTGCTTGTCTAGAAGGGCCTTGTTAAATAATCCGAGATCCCGAAAAGCCACCCCAGCACCTCCCTATGATCTCGTTAATTTATCCCAGTCAAGCCAATAAGTAATCCTCTACTCCTTGTCATTAGCCCATGACAAAATCCTATTAACTGGATAATTCCTCACACAAGATAAACACAAATTTGAAAAAAAAACTTGCGCAAATAGGTAAAGCTTGAATGAGTAAATTAATTATAATTTCCTTTGCACTACTAGAAGCAAATTTCTCAATCCAGTCCGAAAGCATCTTAAGAAATTTATCTTTTGCAAAGTGTAAATCTTAGACGCCTTCATTATTTCTTGTGGAACCGGTAATCCAAGGTACTTATCCTCAAAACCATCAGCAGAAAATGACCATGATCACTACTAGGGAAAACCTTATACACAGAATCTTAGCAGCAGCGCGGTATAAAAAGAAGCGCTACTGCTAATTAGTAGTAGCGCGGGTAAGCAAAGCCCGCTACTGATACATATTTAGCAGTAACGCGTGTTGGACAAACCGCGCTGCTACAAATAGTTTAGCAGCAAGTTTCTCAATCCAGACCGACAGTACCCACCAACCTAAGTTTAGTAGCAGCGCGGTGTCATGACACGCGCTACTGCTAACGCAATAGTAGTAGCGCGCTTTTGACTCAGGTCGCTACTGCTAATTTTAGAAATTGGGCACACGGTTGGCCCCGCTTAGCAGTAGCGCGTGTGGGCAAAGCGCGCTGCTGCTATGCTCTCATCAAGCGTGTCCCCCAGCTGCCATCGCTAAGACGCAACACACCACCACCTTTCCCCACCCGTCCTCCCCTCCCCCGTCTCCTCTCTTCCCTTTCCCCTACCTCCCACATCCTCCCTCTCTCACTCTTCTTCTTCCTCGATACTTCTCCCCCATTACTCTCCCTCTTCTACCTACCTTTCTCTCTCTTCATTACTCCTAGCTAACTGCACCACCTCCACTAATGCATCTCCTTTCTCTTTTCCCTTCCCCCTCCACTAGTTTAAGTTATCTCCTCCCGAATTAGCTAGCTAGGTAGATGTAGCATTTAGTTAAGTGACATATTTGCCCCCTAACTAGATCTATCTTTGTCAAGAAGAGCATTGTGCACTTTTGATCTCCCTACATCATCATCTCTACCGTGTGCTCGATCTCGAGATACAGGTGATTAAAATTTCATGCTTTTGCAAAATGAAAATATGTTTATATGTGTGTGATATGATAATTGGGCGATATGATGGAAATTGTGTGTGTGTGGCATGAGTTGACGCCAAATTGTGCTTTTGAGTTGCCTATGTTTTGCCGAAATGTCGATTTATTTCCGTTTCAGCGAATTCCGGGCAAACTCTAGATCTATATATGTCCTATTTTTAGGGAAGGTCATGCCGAATTTTTGTATGACTTTGATGCATGCACGCATTTTTATAATCATTTTTTTATTATTACCATGCAGACGTTCATGATTGTCAGTGGAACGATGGTGGATAGGTGGTTGCGGTCGGCAGTGCAGGACATGAAAGAAAATAATCGGACAGAGGTTTTATGTCCGTGTCGAAAATGCAAAGGAAAAGTTTGGCTCGACCCCTATGAAGATGGTCTTGTCGAAGCGCACCTGCTCATGACTGGTTTCATGGATGGATATACTCGGTGGATAATTGAAGATGAGGATGACGATGTTGAGGACGCCGACGGGGCGGGCAATGACGACACGGGGCAAGACGAAGAGATGATCGATAATGGCAGCGGGGAAGAGGCCGGACATGGCGGCGGAGAAGGGGCCGTACATGGCGGAGGAGAAGGGGCCGGACATGGCGGCGGAGAGAACATGGACTCCACGCAGCAGAGTTCGTCGGTACTAAGTTCAATCGTGCGGGACCCTCATGTTCAAGCACTGCTTCCCAAGGATATGAGTACTGAGAGAGCTGCTTCTAGAGAGGAGGCTAAGCTGGAGCAACTGGTGGTAGACTCGAACACTCCATTGTATGATGGTTGCAATCCTGAGGTGACCCGCTTGAGTTTCATGCTCCAACTCCTGAAGACGAAGGCTAAAAACAAATGGACTGACACTAGCCTCGATGACCATCTCAAGTACCTAAAGGATATTCTTCCCGTGGGGAATCTATGTCCTACTAGTGTTGATGAGGCCAAGAAGATCGTGTGCCCTCTTGATCTGCCGCACGTTAGATACCATGCATGCATCAATGATTGCATAATTTATCGGAAGAAGCACACGGAAAAAACAAGATGTCCGGTGTGCAATGCTTCTTGATACAATAAGGCCGGGAAAAAATGTCCCCAGAAAGTTGTATGGTACTTACCGATCACTCCCCATCTCCAGCGGTATTTCGTAGATCCCAAGGAAGCAAAGCTAATGCGCTGGCACGCGGAGAGGAAGAAGCCCGATGATGGGGATGATCCGAAGCTGAGACACGTCAAGGATGGAAGCCAGTGGAGAGCGTTGAACAGCTTCTATCGGTATTTCAAATGTGATGCAAGGAACATCGTGCTCGGCGCGTGTACCGATGGCATGAATCTGTTTGGCAACCAGAACACCAACCATAGCATATGGCTCGTGTTCGTATGGATGTACAACATCCCCCCTGGTTGTGCATGAAGTCGAAGTACATTCACATGAGCATGTTGATTCAAGGGCCAAAACAACCAGGTAATAATATTAATTTGTATTGGGGCTACTTCAAGAGGAGTTAGACACGTTATGGAAAACACCGGCCAAGACATGGGACGCCAGTAAAGGCAAGTATTTCTACATGAGAGCCGTGCTGATCACGACGGTGCATGACTATCTCGGTTACGGATATGTCGCCGGCCAGGTGTGCCATGGATATTGTGGATGCACGCGGTGCATGGATGGTACGACGTCTCAGCAGCTAACGTCAAGGAAAGATGGAGGATCCGGGAAAATCGTGTACATGGGGCATCGAAGATGGCTCGAACAGGACGACCCGTGGAGAAACCATGGAGATCTATTCAATGGTCACGCTGAGCATCGAGGACATCCACGTAAGCGGAGCGGCACCGAAATCGATGAGCTGTTGAAAAACTAGAAGGAGTGCCCCGCACCGGGAAAGACGATGAAAAAGGCGCCGGAGCCGCTGCTGAAGGTATGGAAGACGAGCTATGTGTTCTGGGACTTGGAGTACTGGCACAAACTCGATACACCTCATTGCCTTGATCAAATGCATATCTGTAAGAATGTCCTTGAGAGCTTGCTCATGACACTGATGAACATGTCAGATAAGACCAAGGATGGGCCGAAGGCAAGAAAAGACTTGGAAGATTTGAATATCAGGGAAGATCTTTACATGCCGCCCCGTAAAAAGTCAGACGAGACAGAGACGGAGACAGAGGCCCAGAGAAGAAGGGCAAGAAAATAAAGAAATAGGATTATTGCCCCCCTTCTTGCTTCACCTTAAGTCAGGCTGAGATCGATCTATTCTTTAAGTGCCCTACCGGAGTCAAAGTTAGTTCCGGTTACTTTGGCAAGATAAGCAGATATCTAGACACGGACAAGAAAAGGTTCAGCGAGATGAAGTCCCATGACTGTCATGTGATGATGACGCAGATACTACCTGTTGCCCTTAGAGGGATAATGGACAAGCACGTCCGTGACACGCTTATTGGTCTCTACAACTTTTTTGACGTCATCTCTCGAAAGTCGATCAGTGTGAAGCGGCTCCGAAGGCTACAGGAAGAGACCGTTGTGATACTGAATGAGCTTGAGATGTCCTTCCCGCCTGCGTTCTTTGACGTGATGGTGCATCTGTGTGTCCATATTGTGGACGACATAATAGACCTGGGGCCGTCATTCCTGCACAACATGATGCCGTTTGAGAGGATGAATGGGATCATCAAAGGATTCGTTCGTAACATGTCCCTTCCGGATGGAAGCATCGTCCAGGGCTATGTGGCACAAGAGTGCATCTCTTTCTGCGAGAATTTTCTATATGGCGCAGACCAGCCGCCTGGTGTTAGTGTTGGTTTGCCCGTTAACAAGCATGATGGGAGGCTCGAAGGACAAGGTCACTCCAACGGTCACAGGGAACTGCACGTGGCATACTCAGATCGACGCAGCGACTTTTACAGAGCAAACTTGGTAGTGCTACAACACCTAGACGAGGTAGATCCTTTCGTGGCACTGCACAAAGAAATTATCGCAAAGAAGTATCGTGATAGGGGGGTATGCAGGACGAACGCCGAAGTTACTAGAGAGCACAACTCCACTTTCCTGCATTGGTTCAAAGAGCATATTATTGCTAATCCCCCGGAGGAGGGCTCTAAGGACGGATTGCTCATATACGCCTTTGCACATGGCCCCTCCCACAACCTCGTAACCTATCAGGCATACGATATCAACAGATACACGTTCTACACGGAGGCCAAAGATATGGACAGTGATGATCAGAAGTCCGGGGTGACGATGGAATGCATGACCGGCAGCGACAACGGTGCAACTAAAAGATTTTATGGAAGGGTCGAGGAGATCTGGGAGCTTCACTACTCTGGACTGCACAACACGACGATGTTCCGTGTCAGATCGGCTAAGAATGTTGAAAGAGAAAACCGGAATTTCACTACCATGACTATACCAGACACCAAGAGCGCTACCGTGAATGCTATTGCAAAAAACGAGCCATGGGTACACGCTAAGCACGTGACACAATGTTTCTTCATAACCGACCCGCGCAATCCCAGCCATGTTGTCGTGAGGAGAGGCAAAAGGAATATCATTGGAATGGATGGAGTCGCCAACGAGGAAGACTACGATCAGTACGACAACCCAATGAGGAAAGATGACGATGATGATGAAGTATACATGAAAAGAAGAATCAATACTACATTACCTAAGAAAAATCGTACTCCATGGAAAAGGCAAAGTCACAATGAGGGGCTCAATTATTCTTCAACGAACAAGAAGGAAAGAAGCTGACTCAAAAACGAAAACGTCAACGCTGAGGAACCGTATGTTATCGGTCAAATGATATAATATATATGTTCCTATTTTGTATACCTACTTAGCCATTATTATGCATGGGTGCAATGATGTAATATATATGTTCCTATTCTGTATACATACTTAACCGTCAAATGATGCAATATATATCGCCTTCCCTTCGTTCACTGCTCTCGGAAAAAAGGAAAAGAAAAGTGAGAGAAAATAAAGGAAAAGAAATAAGAAGGAAACAAACAGGAAAAATGTTATATAGGTACTGGTTATAGCAGCAGCGCGTTTCTCCTAAACGCGCTCTACAGCTAGTCAAGATAGTAGTAGCGGTTTCTAAGGAAACCGCTATAGCTACCTGGAGTCGCTATAGCGCGTTTCTCCTAAACACGCTACTGCTATTCCCACTTAACCCCCAAAATCCCAACTCCTCTCTTAGTCCCGCCTCTTTTCCCCCAAATTCCCACACTCTCTCTTCCCCCGCCGTGCCGTCGGAGCCCTGCCCTCACCGTGCCGCTGCCCTCGCCGCGCCCCTGCGCTTGCCCCCGACTCCGACCCCGACCCCGGCGCCGGCTCCGGCCCTGGCCCTAATGACCCACAAGTATAGGGGATCTATCGTAGTACTTTCAATAAGTAAGAGTGTTGAACTCAACAAGGAGCAGAAGGAAATGACAAGCGATTTTCAGTAAGGTTTTCTCTGCAAGCACTGAAATAGTAGGTAACAGATAGTTTTGTGATAAGATAAATTGTAACGGGTAACAAGCAATGAAAATAAATAAAGTGCAGCAAGGTGGCCCAATCCTTTTTGTAGGAAAGGACAAGCCTGGACAATTTCTTATAATGAGAAAAGAGCTCCCGAGGACACATGGGAATTATCATCAAGCTAGTTTTCATCACGCTCATATGATTCGCGTTCGGTACTTTGATAATTTAATATGTGGGTGGACCGGTGCTTGGGTACTGCCCTTACTTGGACAAGCATCCCACATATGATTAACCCCTATTGCAAGCATCGGCAACTACAAAATAAGTATTAAGGTAAACCTAACCACAACATTAGACATATGGATCCAAATCAGCCCCTTACGAAGCAACACATAAACTAGGGTTTAAGCTTCTGTCACTCTAGCAACCCATCATCTACTTATTACTTCCCAATGCCTTCCTCTAGGCCGAAATAATGGTGAAGTGTCATGTAGTCGACGTTCACATAACACCACTAGAGGAAAGACAACATACATCTCATCAAAATATCGAACGAATACCAAATTCACATGACTACTAATAGCAAGACTTCACCCATGTCCTCAGGAACAAACGTAAGTACTCACAAAGCATATTCATGTTCATAATCAGAGGAGTAATAATATGCATTAAGGATCTGAACATATGATCTTCCACCAAGTAAGCCAATTAGCATCAACTGCAAGGAGTAATCAACACTACTAGCAACCCACATGTACCAATTTGTGGTTTTGATACAAGATTGGATACAAGAGATGAACTAGGGTTTTGAGAGGAGATGGTGCTGGTGAAGATGTTGATGGAGATTGACCCCCTCCCGATGAGAGGATTGTTGGTGATGACGATGGTGATGATTTCCCCCTCCCGGAGGGAAGTTTCCCCGGGAGAACAGCTCTGCCGGAGCCCTAGATTGGTTCCGCCAAGGTTCCGCCTTGTGGCGGCGGAGTTTCGTCCCGTAAGCTTGCCTCTGATTTTTTTCTGGGTAAAAGCCTTCATATAGCAGAAGATGGGCACCGGAGGGCCACCAGGGGGCCCAGGAGACCGAGGGCGCGCCCAGTAGGCGCCCCCACCCTCTTGGCCAGGGTGTGGGCCCCCTCTGGTGTTTCTTTCGCTCAATAATTCTTATTAATTCCAAAAATGACTTCCGTGGAGTTTCAGGATTTTTGGAGCTGTGCAGAATAGGTTTCCAATATTTGCTCCTTTTCCACCTGAATTGAGCCAAGCATTCCCCTCTTCATGGTAAACCTTGTAAAATAAGAGAGAATAGCCATAAGTATTAATATATAATGTGTAATGACAGCCCATAATGCAATAAATATTGATATAAAAGCATGATGCAAAATGGACGTATCAACTCCCCCAAGCTTAGACCTTGCTTGTCCTCAAGCGGAAGCCGAAATCGAAAAATATGTCCACATGTTTAGAGATAGAGGTGTCGATAAAAATAAAATATGGACATGAGGGCATCATGATCATTCTTATAACAGCAACATATATAGATCTTGTCATATGATTTCTTATGTTCAAGTAACGATCAATTCACAATGTCAAGTATGGTTCAGAAACTTCATTGGAACTAACAAACTATAATCTCAGTCATTGAAGCAATTGCAATTTATCATAACATCAGAAAGAGTCAAGAATAGAGCTTTTCAGCAAGTCCACATACTCAACTATCATGTAGTCTTCTACAATTGCTAACACTCACGTAGTACTTGTGGTTATAGAGTTTCAACCGGACAATGAGAAAGATAGGGGCTTATTGTGTTGCCTCCCAATGTATTCACCTTTAGGTGATGTCAACAATAATAGTTCATGCTAACTTACATCCAATTGGATATATATATCAAGATCTTTCAAACACGAGGAGATTGCCAAAGAATAAAATGAAAAAGGGAAAGGTGAAGATCACCTTGACTCAAGCATCAGGTAAAAACATAAAGTAAAACATAGGCCCTTCGCAGAGGGAAGCAGAGGTTGTCATGTGCTTTTAGGGTTGGATGCATAAAATCTTAATGCAAAAGAACGTCACTTTATATTGCCACTTGTATATGGACCTTTATTATGCAGTCCGTCGCTTTTATTGCTTCCATAACAAGATCGTATAAAGCTTATTTTCTCTGCACTAATAAGTCATACATATTTAGAGAGCAATTTTTATTGCCTGCAACATGAAAACTTACTTGAAGGATCTTACTCAATCCATAGGTAGGTATGGTGGACTCTCATGGCAAAAACTGGGTTTAAAGATATTTGGAAGCACAAGTAGTATCTCTACTTGGTGCAAGGAATTTGGCTAGCATGAGGGGGAAAGGCAAGCTCAACATGTTTGGAAGGTCAATGACAATATACTTTAACTAAGATGTGAGAAAACATAAACCATTACGTTGTCTTCCTTGTCCAACATCAAATCTTTTAGCATGTCATACTTAATGAGTGCTTCACAATCATAAAAGATGTCCAAAATATATTTGTATGTGAAACCTCTCTTTCCTTATTACTTCCTATTAAAATCAACGATGACCAAAACTAAGTTTGTCAACTCTCAACAACTTTTATGCCTCATACCTTCTATGTGTGAAGGCATTACTATCCATAAGATCAATATGAACTCTTTTATTCTTTTTATTCTTTCTACTTTCTCAAGATCATAGCAACATAGCAAAGCCCTTGACTCAACACTAATCTTTATTATAGATAGCTCACAGACTCGATTACATAAAGAGATCACAAAGCAAAAATCAAAACTACTTGATATTAAGACTTCAATCTACTGGATCAAGATGCTACTAAAAGGATCGAACTAAATAAAACGGTAAAGATAGGAGTGTGATGGTGATACGATACCGGGGCACCTCCCCCAAGCTTGGCAGTTGCCAAGGGGAGTCCCCATACCCATGTGATTATGTCCTCAGAGGTGTTGAAGTTGGAGTTGTTGATGATGTAGGCTTGTCGTCCATCTTCCAAGGCATAGGCTCACCATCATAGAAGGATGATCGAGTCTCTGGGATCCTTAAATCTGCAGCCAAACTCATCCTCTTGAAAATATATTCATACTCATAGTTTTGGTTTTGCAGGTCATAGATCTAGGCTTGGAGGTGCTCGATTTTCTCTTGAAGCTTGAAAATGGTCTCCCCAATGACCTTGGCATCTAGCTTGTGGTTGTTGGTGAACTCCGTGATCATCATCTGGTTGGCGTTGAGTCCACGCTCCAATCCCTTGGCACTTGAAAACTTGTTGCTCCATGGCTTTGAGCTTTGTCTCCATGCTTCCGGTACGCCTTGGGAGCGCTTGGAGACGTCATGATGCTCTAGATCTATCAGAAAAACAGTTTGAAACGAAAACAGAGGATATTTGCGTGATACGGTGGTCAAACCCTTCGGGAGATTATATAATGAATTTTTACCGACCAAAATACGTAACGTGCAAGAAAACGGAGTCCGGGAAGCACACGAGGTGCCCACGAGACAGGGGGGCGCGCCTAGGAAGGGTGGGCGCGCCCTCCACCCTCGTGGAAGCCTCGTGTCCTTCTCGGACTACTTCTTTCTTTCCAAAATTCTTAAATATTCCAAAACGGATAAAAATTGCCATTAGAATTGTTTTGGAGTCGGTTTACTTACCGTACCACATACCTATTCCTTTTCGAGTGCGGAACGTTCTGGAAAGTGTCCTTATGTATTCCTCCGGGGTTACGATTTCAAAAATATTAGTTTCAACATTGATAGGATTACCTGAGATATAATGTTTAATTCTTTGACCGTTCACCACCCTCGGACTTGTGCCTTCGAAGTTGTTGATTTTTATGGCATCGGAACGATAGACCTCCTCGATAACGTAAGGACCTTCCCATTTAGAGAGAAGTTTTCCTGCAAAAAATCTTAAACAAGAGTTGAATAATAACACATAATCACCTACGTTAAACTCACGCTTTTGTATCCTTTTGTCATGCCAATGTTTGACTTTTTCTTTGAATAGCTTGGCATTCTCATAGGCTTGGGTTCTCCATTCATCAAGTGAGCTAATATCAAATAACCTCTTCTCACCGGCAAGTTTGAAGTCATAGTTGAGCTCTTTAATAGACCAATATGCCTTATGTTCAAGTTCAAGAGGTAAATGACATGCTTTTCCATAAACCATCTTATACGGAGACATACCCATAGGATTTTTGTATGCAGTTCTATAGGCCCATAATGCATCATCAAGTTTTTGGACCAATTCTTTCTAGATCTATTAATAGTCTTCTGCAAAATTAATTTGATCTCTCTATTGCTCAACTCTACTTGACCAATAGACTGCGGGTGATAAGGAGATGCTATTCTATGATTAACATCATACTTAGCAAGCATCTTACGGAAAGCACCATGAATAAAATGTGAACCACCATCAGTCATAAGATATCTAGGGACTCCAAACCTCGGAAAAATAACTTCTTTAAGCATCTTAATAGAAATGTTATGATCAGCACTACTAGTTGGAATAGCTTCTACCCACTTAGTAATGTAATCAATAGCAACTAAAATATGTGTGTAACCGTTAGAGGCAGGAAAAGGTCACATATAATCAAAGCCCCAAACATCAAACGGTTCAATAACAAGAGAATAATTCATAGGCATTTCTTGACGTCTACTAATATCACCAATTCTTTGACATTCATCACAAGATAAGACAAAATTACGAGCATCTTTGAAGAGAGTAGGCCAGTAAAAACCAGATTGCAATACCTTATGTGCAATTCTATCTCCAGCGTGGTGTCCTTCATAGGATTCAGAGTGACACTTACGTAAGATATGTTCCTGTTCATGCTCAGGTACACAACGTCTAATAACACCATCTACTCCTTATTTATAAAGGTGTGGGTCATCCCAGAAGTAATGTCTTAAATCATAAAAGAACTTTTTCTTTTGCTGGTATGTGAAACTAGGTGGTATAAATTTAGCAACAATGTAATTAGCATAATAAGCATACCAAGGAGTAGTACGAGAAGCATTAATGACTGCTAATTGTTCGTCAGGAAAACTATCATCAATAGGCAGTGGGTCATCAAGAACATTCTCTAACCTAGACAAGTTGTCTGCAACAGGGTTCTCAGCTCCCTTCCTATCAATAATGCAAATAAAATTCTTGGAGCAAGAGAATCCATCTAATGAGTCTAGGCTTAGCATCTTTCTTTTCCATAAGATATTTAATAGCAGCGTGATCAGTGTGAATAGTAACTTTGGAATCAACAATATAAGGTCTAAACTTATCACATGCAAACATAACTGCTAAGAACTCTTTTTCAGTAGTAGCATAATTTCTCTGGGCAGTATCAAGAGTTTTACTAGCATACTGGATAACATTCAATTTATTATCAACTCTTTGCCCTAGAACAGCCCCTACAGCATAATCACTAGCATCACACATAATTTCAAAGGGTAAGTTCCAATCAGGTGGCTGAACAATAAGTGCAGTGATCAAAGCTTTCTTAAGTATTTCAAATGCTTCTACAAAATCATCATCAAAGACAAAAGGAATATCTTTTTGCAATAAATTAGTCCGAGGCTTAGAGATTTTAGAAAAGTCCTTAATGAACCTCCTATAAAAGTTGGCATGACCAAGGAAACTTCTTATACCTTTTATGTCCTTGGGACATGGCATCTTTTCAATAGCATCAACTTTAGCTTTGTCAACTTCAATACCTCTCTCAAAAATCTTATGCCCCAAGACAATGCCTTCATTAACCATAAAGTGGCACTTTTCCGAATTCAAGACGAGACTAGTGTCTTCACATCTCTGCAAAACTCGATCAAGGTTGCTCAGGAAATCATCAAAAGAGGATCCATAAACGGAGAAATCATTCATGAATACCTCACAAATCCTTTCACAAAAGTCAGAGAATATAGCCATCATGCATCTTTGAAAGGTAGCAGGTGTATTACATAAACCAAAAGGCATACGTCTATAAGCAAAAGTACCGAAAGGGCAAGTAAAAGTAGTTTTTGATTGATCCTTTGCTGACAGAGGTATCTGAGAGAAACTAGAATAACCATCTAGAAAGCAGAAATGTGTGTGTTTGGATAGTATTTCTAGCATTTGATCAATAAAAGGTAAAGGGTGATGATCTTTCTTAGTAGCTTTATTTAATTTACGGAAATCAATTACCATCCTATAACCTGTAATAATTCTTTGTGGGATCAATTCATCTTTATCATTAGGAACGACAGCGATACCTCCCTTTTTAGGAACACAATGGACAGGGCTTACCCAATCACTATCAGCAACGGGATAAATTATACCTGCCTCAAGGAGCTTTAGTATCTCCTTTCTTACCACTTCTTTCATCTTAGGATTCAATCGTCGTTGAGGATCTCTAACTAGTTTGGCATCGTCCTCCAAATTAATTTTGTGTTGACATAACGTGGGATTAATGCCCTTGATATCATCCAGAGTATATTTCTACGTCTTGAGCTTGCGTTGGTTTTCCTTGAAGAGGAAAGGGTGATGCAGCAATAGTAGCGTAAGTATTTAACTCACTTTTTGAGAAACAAAGTATCAATCCAGTAGGAGGCTCCTCAAAAGTACCACGCACCTACACAAACAAACAAATAACTCGCAACCAACGCAATAAAGGGGTTGTCAATCCCTTCACGGCCACTTGCGAAAGTGAGATCTGATAGAGATAGTATGATAACATAAATATATTTTTGGTATTTTATAATATAGATGCAAAAAGTAAAGATGCAAATAAAAGTAGATTGGAAGCAAATATGATAAGAGATAGACCCGGGGACCATAGGTTTCCCTAGTGGCTTCTCTCAAGATAGCATAAGTATTACAGTGGGTGAACAAATTACTGTCGAGCAATTGATAGAAAAGAGAATAATTATGAGATTATCTAGGCATGATCATGTATATAGGCATCACGTCCGCAACAAGTAGACCGACTCCTGCCTGCATCTACAACTATTACTCCACACATCGACCGACTCCTGCCTACATCTAGAGTTTTAAGTTCATAAGAACAGAGTAACGCCTTAAGCAAGATGACATGATGTAGAGGGATAAACTCATGCAATATGATATAGACCCCATCTTTTTATCCTCGATGGCAACAATACAATACGTGCCTTGCAACCCTTTCTATCACTGGGTAAGGACACCGCAAGATTGAACCCAAAGCTAAGCACTTCTCCCATGGCAAGAAAGATCAATCTAGTAGGCCAGACCAAACTGATAATTCGAAGAGACTTGCAAAGATAACTCAATCATACATAAAAGAATTCAGAGGAGATTCAAATATTTGTCATAGATAAACTTGATCATAAACCCACAATTCATCGGATCTCGACAAACACACTGCAAAAAGAGTTTACATCGAATAGATCTCCACAAGAGAGGGGGAGAACATTGTATTGAGATCCAAAAAGAGAGAAGAAGCCATCTAGCTAATAACTATGGACCCGAAGTTCTGTGGTAAACTACTCACAACTCATCGGAGGGGCTATGGTGTTGATGTAGAAGCCCTCCGTGGTTGATTCCCCCTCCGGCAGAGCGTCGGCGAAGGCTCCAAGATGGGATCTCGCGGATACGAAGGTTCTGCGGTGGAAATTGTGTTTCATTGGCTCCTGGATGTTTTCGAGGGCGTGAGGCTTATATAGGAGGAAGAAGTACGTCGGTGGCCGCCCGAGGGGCCCACGAGACAGGGGGCGCATACAGAGGGGGCGCCCTACCCTCTCGTGGTCGCCTCGGCTGCTTCTTGACTTGCACTCCAAGTCCTCTGGATCACGTTCGTTCCAAAAATCACACTCCCGAAGGTTTCATTCCGTTTGGACTCCGTTTGATATTCCTTTTCTTCGAAATACTGAAATAGGCAAAAAAAAAACAGCAATACGAGCTGGGCCTCCGGTTAGTAGGTAAGTCCCAAAAATGATATAAATGTGTAAAATAAAGCCCATAAACATCCAAAAGGGGTAATATAATAGCATGGAGCAATCAAAAATTATAGATACGTTGGAGACGTCAAGCATCCCCAAGCTTAATTCATGCTCGTCCTCGAGTAGGTAAATGATAAAAACAGAATTTTTTATGTGGAATGCTACCTAGCATAATTCTCAATGTAATTTTCTTTATCGTGGCATGAACGTTCAGATCCAAAATGATTCAAAATAAAAGTTCATATTGATAAAAGAAACAGTAACACTTCAAGCATACTAATCAAAGTAATCATGTCTTCTCAAAATAACATGGCAGAAGAAAGTTCATCCCTACAAAATCATATAGTTAGGCTATGCTTCATTTTCGTCACACAAAGATGTTCCCAACTTCTATACCCCCGATGACAAGCCAAGAAATTGTTTCATACTTAAATAATCTCAAACTTTTTCAACCTTCACACAATACATGAGCGTGAGCCATGGATATAGCACATTGGGTGGAATAGAATATGATGATGGGGATTGTGTGGAGAAGAGAAAAAAGGAGAAAGTATCACATTGACGAGGATAATCAATGGGCTATGGAGATGCCCATCAATTGATGTCAACATGAGGAGTAGGGATTGCCATGCAACGGATGCACAAGAGCTATATATGAATGCTCAACAAAAGAAAACTAGTGGGTGTGCATCCAACTTGCTTGCTCACGAAGACCTAGGGCATTTGAGGAAGCCCATTGTAGGAATATACAAGCCAAGTTCTATAATGAAACATTCCCACTAGTATGAAAAAGACAACTTATGAGACTCACTATATGAAAAACATGGTGCTACTTTGAAGCACAATATATGAGACTCACTACATGAAGAACGAGGTGCTACTTTGAAGCACAAGTGTGGAAAAAGAGATAATAACATTGCCCCTTTTATTTTTTTTATTTTTTTTGCTTTTTTTTCTTTCTTTGGCCTTTTTTTATTTTGGCCTTTCCTTTTTTTTTCTTTTTGGGTAATGCTCTAATAATGATGATCATCACACTTTCATTGATTACAACATATGAATTACAACTCGAAACTAGAACAAGATATGACTCTATATGAATGCCTCCGGCGGTGTACCGGGATGGTGCAATGAATCAAGAGTGACATGTATGAAAAATTATGCATGGTGGTTTTGCCACAAATACGATGTCAACTACATGATCATGCAATGGCAATATGACAAAAGTAAAGTATGTCATGATGATGATGAACGGAACGGTGGAAAGTTGCATGGCAATATATCTCGGAATGGCTATGGAAATGCCATAATAGGTAGGTATGGTGGCTGTTTTGAGGAAGATATAAGGAGTTTTATGTGTGATAGAACGTATCGTATCACTGGGTTTGGATGCACCGGCGAAGTTTGCACCAACTCTCAAGGTGAGGAAGGGCAATGCACGGTACCGAAGAGGCTAGCAATTGCGGAAAGGTAAAAGTGCGTATAATCCATGGACTCAACATTAGTCAAAAGAACTCATATACTTATTGTAAAAATTTATAAGTCATCAAAAATCAAGCACTACGCGCATGCTCCTAGGGGAATAGATTGGTAGGAAAAGACCATCGCTCGTCCCCGACCGCCACTCATAAGGATGCACAAGCCAGGTACACTTCATGTTTCAAATTTGTTACACAACTTTAACCATACGTGCATGCTACGGGACTTGCTAACTTCAACACAAGAATTCTTTAAATTCATAATCACCCAACTAGCATGACTTTAATATCACTACCTCCATATCTCAAAACAATTATCAAGTATCAAATTGATCATAGCATCCAATTCACTTCCTATGATAGTTTTTATTATACCCAACTTGGATGCCTACCATTCTAGGACCAATTTTATAACCATAGAAAATACCATGCTGTTCTAAAAGACTCTCAAAATAATATAAGTGAAGCATGAGAGACTAGCAATTTCTACAAAAATAAGTCACCCCGTGCTCTAAAAGATATAAGTGAAGCACTAGAGCAAAAACTATCAAGCTCAAAAGATATAAGTGAAGCACATAGAGTATTCTAGCAAATTCTAATCAAGTAGGCTTCTCCCAAAAGGTGTGTACAGCAAGGATGATTGTGGTAAACTAAAAAGCAAAGATTAATATAATACACGACGCTCCAAGCAAAACACATATCATGTGGTGAATAAAAATATAGCTCCAAGTAAAGTTACCAATGAACAAAGATGAAAGAGGGGATGCCTTCCCGGGGCATCCCCAAGCTTAGGCTTTTGGCTATCCTTGAATATCTTGGGGTGCCATGGGCATCCCCAAGCTTAGGCTCTTGCCACTCCTTATTCCATAGTCCATAAAAGCTTTCCCAAAACTTGAAAACTTCACAACACAAAACTCAACAGGAAATCTTATAAGCTCCGTTAGTGAAAGAAAACAAAACCACCACATAAGGTACTGTAATGAAATCATTCTTTATTTATTTTGGTGTTAAACCTACTGTATTCCAACTTCTCTATGGTTTATAAACTATTTTACTAGCCATAGATGCATCAAAATAAGCAAACAACACACGAAAAACAGAATCTGTCAAAAACAGAACAGTCTGTAGCAATCTGTAACTAACGCAAACTTCTGGAACTTTAAAAATCCTACCAAAATAGGAAGTCCTGGAAAATTTATCTATTGATCAGCAGCAAATAGAATCAACGCAAAAGCACGTGTCTGTGATTTAAAAAAACTAAATTTGTGCGTGCAAAGTTTCTGTTTTTTAGTAGAATCAAATCAACTATCATCATAGGTTATCCTATAGGTTCTACTTGGCACAAACACTAATTAAAATATAAAAACACATCTAAACAGAAGGTATATGCAAGATTTATTATTAAACAGGAACAAAAACAAAAAACACAAAGAAAATTGGGTTGCCTCCCAACTAGCGCTATCGTTTAACGCCCCTAGCTAGGCATAAAAGCGAAGATAGATCTAAGTAGTGTCATCTTTGGCACTAAATTCATAAGTAGCTCGCATGATAGATTCATAAGGTAATTTGACTTTCTTTCTTGGAAAGTGCTCCATTCCTTTCTTTAATGGAAATTGGAATCTAATATTCCCTTCCTTCATATCAATAATCGCGCCAATCGTTCTAAGGAAAGGTCTACCAAGAATAATAGGGCAAGAAAGATTGCAATCTATATCAAGAATGATAAAATCTACGAGCACCAAATTTCTATTTGCAACAATGAGAATATCATTGATCCTTCCCATTGGCTTTTTAATGGTGGAATCCGAAAGGTGCAAATTTAAAGAGCAATCATCAAGATCATGGAAACCTAGAATATCACATAAAGTTTTCGGAATCGTGGAAACACTAGCACCCAAATCACACAAAGCAAAACACTCATGATCTTTAATTCTAATCTTTATAGTAGGTTCCCACTCATCATTAAGTTTTCTAGGTATAGAAACTTCCAAATTAAGTTTTTCGTCATAAGATTGCATCAAGGCATCAACAATATGTTTGTTAAAAGCTTTATTTTGACTATAAGCATGAGGAGAATTAACAACGGATTGCAACAAGGAAATACAACCTTCTAAAGAACAATTACATAATCAAATTCCTTGAAATCTAAGATAGTGGGTTCAATACTATTTAAAGTCGTGACCTCTCCAATCCCACTTTTACCAAATTTAGCATCAAGATCTAAAAACTCCGAATTCTTGGGACGCCTTCTAGGTAAAGTTGACTCATCTTAAGTCCCATAATTATCAAGATTCATATTGCAAAACAAAGATCTAATAGGAGACGCATCAATAACTTTAAGATCTTCGTCATTATTTTCATGGAAACTAGAAGAACACGCCTTTACAAAGCAATCTTTCTTAGCACGCAATCTAGCGGTTCTTTCCTTGCACTTTCGCATGGCTTTGAGAGACTCATTGATATCATGCTTAGGAGGAGAAGATCTAATTTTAAGAGAATCAACATCAAGCGACAGTCTATCAACGTTCCTAGCCAAATCGTCAACTTTGAGCAATTTTTCTCAAGCAAAGCACTAAAATTCTTTTGAGAAATCATAAATTCTTTCACACTATTCTCAAAATCAGAGGGCATCTTATTAAAATTACCAAAAGAATTATTGTAGGAATTTCCATAATTATTAGAGGAATTACTAGGGAACGATCTAGAATTAAAGTTTCCTCTATAAGCATTGTTACCGAAATTATTGTAGAAGTTTTGTAGCATCTCCTAACGTGATTTCCATAAACGTGCCTCCCGCGGCCGAATCTAAGAGATTTCTAGAAGCAAAGTTCAAACCGGCATAATTTTTTTATGATCATCCATAAATTCAAACCATGAGTAGGGCAATTGCGAATCATCAATTTCATTCTTTCCCAAGATTGGGCAACATGTTCATGATCAAGTTGTTTAATATTCATAATATCGTTCCTAAGAGTGATGATCTTAGCGGGAGGAAAATACTTAGAGATAAAAGCATCTTTGGACTTGTTCCAAGAATCAATACTATTTTTAGGCAAAGACGAAAACCAAACTTTAGCACGATCTCTAAGTGAAAACGGAAATAACTTCAACTTAACAATATTGTTATCCGTATCTTTCTTCTTTTGCATATCACACAAATCAACAAAGTTTTTTAGATGAGTAGCGGCATGTTCACTAGGAAGGTCGGCAAATTGATCTTTCATAACAAGATTCAGCAAAGCAGTATTGATTTCACAAGACTAAACATCATTAATAGGAGCAATCGGAGTACTAAGGAAATCATTATTATTGGTATTCGAGAAATCACACAATTTGGTATTATCTTGTGCCATGGCAACAAGTAATCCAACACACAAGCAAACAGAAAAAGGCAAGCGAAAGAGAGAGGAGGAAATTGGGAAAGAGAGGGCGAATAAAACGGCAAGGGTGAAGTGGGGAGAGGAAAACGAGAGGCAAATGGCAAATAATGTAAATGCGAGGGAGATGGGTTTGTGACGGGTACTTGGTATGTCTTGACTTGAGCGAAGACCTCCCCGCTAACGGTGCCAAAATCCTTCTTGCTACGTCTTAAGCTTGCGTTGGTTTTCCTTAAAGAGGAAAGGGTGATGCAGCAATAGTAGCATAAGTATTTCCCTCAGTTTTTGAGAACCAAGGTATCAATCCAATAGGAGGCTCCTCAAAAGTCCCATGCACCTACACAAACAAACAAAGAACTCGCAACCAACGCAGTAAAGGGGTTGTCAATCCCTTCACGGCCACTTGCGAAAGTGGGATCTGATAGAGATAGTATGATAAGATAAATATATTTTTGGTATTTTATAATATAGATGCAAAAAGTAAAGATGCAAATAAAAGTAGATTGGAAGCAAATATGATAAGAGATAGACCCGGGGACCATAGGTTTCACTAGTGGCTTCTCTCAAGATAGCATAAGTATTACAGAGGGCGAACAAATTACTGTCGAGCAATTGATAGAAAAGCGAATAATTATGAGATTATCTAGGCATGATCATGTATATAGGCATCACGTCTGCAACAAGTAGACCGACTCCTGCCTGCATCTACTACTATTACTCCACACATCGACCGACTCCTGCCTACATCTAGAGTATTAAGTTCATAAGAACAGAGTGACGCCTTAAGCAAGATGGCATGATGTAGAGGGATAAACTCATGCAATACGATATAAACCCCATCTTTTTATCCTCGATGGCAACAGTACAATACGTGCCTTGCAATCCTTTCTGTCACTGGGTAAGGACACCGCAAGATTGAACCCAAAGCTAAGCACTTCTCCCATGGCAAGAAAGATCAATCTAGTAAGCCAGACCAAACTGATAATTCGAAGAGACTTGCAAAGATAACTCAATCATACATAAAATAATTCAGAGGAGATTCAAATATTTCTCATAGGTAAACTTGACATAAACCCACAATTCATCGGATCTCGACAAACACACCGCAAAAAGAGTTTACATCGAATAGATCTCCACAAGAGAGGGGGAGAACATTGTATTAAGATCCAAAAAGAGAGAAGAAGCTATCTAGCTAATAACTATGGACCCGAAGGCATGTGGTAAACTACTCACAACTCATCGGAGGGGTTATGATGTTGATATAGAAGCCCTCCGTGGTCGATTCCCCCTCCGGCAGAGCGCCGGCGAAGCTCCAAGATGGGATCTTGCGGATACAGAAGGTTACGGCGGTGGAAATTGTGTTTCGTTGGCTCCCTGGATGTTTTTGGGGTACGCAGGCTTATATAGGAGGAATAAGTACGTCTGTGGCCGCCCGAGGGGCCCACGAGACAGGGGGTGCGCCCTGTAGGGGGGGCGCCCTACCCTCTCGTGGCCGCCTCGGCTGCTTCTTGACTTGCACTCCAAGTCCTCTGGATCATGTTCGTTCCAAAAATCACGCTCTCGAAGGTTTCATTCCGATTGGACTCCGTTTGATATTCCTTTTCTTCGAAATACTGAAATAGGCAAAAAAAACAGCAATACGGGCTGGGCCTTCGGTTAGTAGGTTAGTCCCAAAAATGATAGATGTGTAAAATAAAGCCCATAAACATCCAAAAGGGGTAATATAATAGCATGGAGCAATCAAAATTTATAGATACGTTGGAGACGTATCATATATCCAATAGCAGCACGGTGCTTCTTCAGAGTTTTCAATAATCTTTCTTCTTCTTGCTCTGAAAGGTTAGCACTAATAGTAACAGGATATATTTTCTTTTCATCAAGATAAGCATACTTAATATTATCAGGTAATGGTTTGAGTTCAAACACGGGATCTCCCTTGGGTGGAGGGGGATCCCCTAGAATTTCAACGGGTAGGTTGTGTTTCAGAATAGGTTCCTGTTGAAGGAACACTTCATCTATTTCCCTTCTTTCTTTCATAAACATATCATTTTCATGGTCTAGCAAATATTGTTCTAACGGATAAGTAGGAGGCATGATAATAGAAGCAAGACCAATAATCTCATCCTTACTAGGTGATTCTTTATCACGAGATTGTCTATGAAACTTAACAAACTTAAACTCATGAGACACATCCTCCAAGCCAATTGTAACAGTATCCTTTTCACAATCAATCCTAGCATTAACAGTATTCAAGAAGGGTCTACCAAACATGGGACAAAAATCGTCTTGTAGGGAACTAAGAACAAGAAAATCAGCAGGATATTTAACCTTCCCACACAAGACTTCAACATCTCTAACAATCCCAATTGGTGAAATAGTGTCTCTATTGGCAAGCTTGATAGTAACATCAATACCTTCCAATTCAACGGGTGCAATATCATGCATAATTTCTTTATATAAGTCATAGGGTATTGCACTAGCACTAGCACCCATATCACATAAGCCATGATAACAATGATCTCCTATTTTAACAGAAATAACAGGCATGCCTACAACAGGTCTATGTATCTTAGCATCTGGTCTAGCAATATTAGCAGTCTCACCACAGAAATAAATAGCATGCCCATCTAAATCATCATCCAAGAGATCTTTAACCATAGCAATACTAGGTTCAACTTTAATTTGCTCAGGAGGTGTATAAGTCCTAGTATTACTCTTACGAACAACAGTCAAAGTTTTAGCATGATCCTTTATCCTAACAGGAAAAGGAGGTTTCTCAACATAAGTAGTAGGAACAATAGGATCACTATAAGTGACAATCTTTTCTTCAACTGTAATAGGTGAAACTACTTTTACTTCAACGGGAGGATTATATTTAAACCACTTCTCCTTAGGGAGATCAACGTGAGTAGCAAAAGATTCACAGAAAGCAGCTACTATCTCAGAGTCAAGTCCATACTTAGCGCTAAATCCACGAAAAGCATCGGTATCCGTAAAAGATTTAACACAATCAAACTTAGGTGTCATACCTGACTCCTTACCATCGTCGGAAACCCAATCTTCAGAGTTGCGTTTAATTCTTTCCAATAAATCCCATTTGAATTCAATATTCTTCAGCATATAAGAACCAGCAAAGGAAGTATCGAGCATGTTGCGATCATTGGGAGGAAGACGAGCATAAAATTTTTGAATAATCATTTCTCTGGAGAGCTCATGATTGGGGCATGAATATAACATTGACTTAAGCCTCCCCCAAGCTTGAGCGATGCTTTCTCCTTCGCGAGGCCAGAAATTGTATATGTAATTACGATCACGATGCACAAGATGCATAGGATAGAACTTCTGGTGAAATTCCAACTTCAATCGTTTATAATTCCAAGATCCCATATCATCACATAGCCTATACCATGTCAATGCATCTACCTTCAAAGATAAAGGGAAGACCTTCCTTTTGACAACATCATCGGGAATACCTGCAAGCTTAAATAATCCACAAACTTCATCCACAAAGATAAGGTGTAAATCGGGATGAAATGTTCCATCTCCTGCAAAGGGATTAGCTAGCAGTTTCTCTATTATACCCGAAGGAATCTCAAAGTAAATATTTTCAGTAGGTTCAGTAGGTTGAGGAGCAACTCTTTGCTCTTCTGGTCGGGGTGAAGATACCCCGAACAAGCCCCTCAAAGGATTAGTTTCCATAGTAACAAGTGACAGAAAATTTCAGCACACTATATAAATGTTTCCTTACCAAGTTTCACTCACCAAAAGCGCTACACTCCCCGGCAACGGCGCCAGAAAAGAGTCTCGATGACCCACAAGTATAGGGGATCTATCGTAGTCCTTTCAATAAGTAAGAGTGTCGAACCCAACGAGGAGCAGAAGGAAATGACAAGCGGTTTTCAGTAAGGTTTTCTCTACAAGCACTGAAATAGTAGGTAACCGATAGTTTTGTGATAAGATAAATTGTAACGGGTAACAAGCAATGAAAATAAATAAAGTGCAGCAAGGTGGCCCAATCCTTTTTGTAGCAAAGGACAAGCCTGGACAATTTCTTATAATGAGAAAAGAGCTCCCGAGGACACATGGGAACTATCGTCAAGCTAGTTTTCATCACGCTCATATGATTCGCGTTCGGTACTTTGATAATTTGATATGTGGGTGGACCGGTGCTTGGGTACTGCCCTTACTTGGACAAGCATCCCACTTATGATTAACCCCTATTGCAAGCATCCGCAACTACAAAAGAAGTATTAAGGTAAACCTAACCACAACATTATACATATGGATCCAAATCAGCCCCTTACGAAGCAACGCATAAACTAGGGTTTAAGCTTCTGTCACTCTAGCAACCCATCATCTACTTATTACTTCCCAATGCCTTCCTCTAGGCCCAAATAATGGTGAAGTGTCATGTAGTCGACGTTCACATAACGCCACTAGAGGAAAGACAACATACATCTCATCAAAATATCGAACGAATACCAAATTCACATGACTGCTAATAGCAAGACTTCACCCATGTCCTCAGGAACAAACGTAACTACTCACAAAGCATATTCATGTTCATAATCAGAGGAGTAATAATATGCATTAAGGATCTGAACATATGATCTTCCACCAAGTAAACCAATTAGCATCAACTACAAGGAGTAATCAACACTACTAGCAACCCACAGGTACCAATTTGTGGTTTTGATACAAGATTGGATACAAGAGATGAATTAGGGTTTGGAGAGGAGATGGTGCTGGTGAACATGTTGATGGAGATTGACCCCCTCCTGATGAGAGGATCGTTGGTGATGACGATGGTGATGATTTCCCCCTCCCGGAGGGAAGTTTCCCCAGCAGAACAGCTCTGCCGGAGCCCTAGATTGGTTCCGCCAAGGTTCCGCCTCGGGGCAGCGGAGTTTCGTCCCGTAAGCTTGCCTCTAATTTTTTTCAGGGTAAAAGCCTTCATATAGCAGAAGATGGGCACCAGAGGGCCACCTGGGGGCCTAGGAGACAGGGGGCGCGCCCAGTAGCGGTGGGCGCGCCCCCACCCTCCTGGCCAGGGTGTGGGCCCCCTCTGCTGTTTCTTTCGCTCAATAATTCTTATTAATTCTAAAACTGACTTCCATGGAGTTTCAGGATTTTTGGAGCTGTGCAGAACAGGTTTCCAATATTTGCTCCTTTTCCAGCCAGAATTCCAGCTACCGGCATTCCCCCTCTTCATGGTAAACCTTGTAAAATAAGAGAGAATAGCCATAAGTATTGAGATATAATGTGTAATAACAACCCATAATGCAATAAATATTGATATAAAAGCATGATGCAAAATGGACGTATCAAGCCCCGACCCCGGCTCCGGCCCCGGCGCTTGCCCACGGCCACGGCCCCGACCCTGACCCCGACTCTGGCCCCGGCGCTCGACCCCGACCCCTCCCAACCTCGGCCGTCGTCGGGCCTGCACCCTCTGTAAGCCCCCCACCGCACCTCCTCTCTCTGGTAGCTTGGGTTCTTTGGTTAATTTACTTAGGTTTTAGTTAGGGTAGATGGTTAATTAGGTTATATATTTAGTTATGAATTTAGCTAGGTTTTTTTCTTCAAGTTATATATGTTTCTTCCTTCTATATGCAAATTTGAAGTGGACATGTGATATGTGGACATGTGATGTTTTGGACATGTCATATTTGGAATTTGGACATGATGATTATGTGCAGGGTAAATGATCCGAGTGGCCTATGTTACGCCGGAATGTTGATTCATTTCCATTTCGGTGAATTTCAGGCGCTCGATATGTCCATTTTTTTAGCAAAGGTCATGCCGAAATTTTCCTTGAATTTTGGCATGATTTGTGCTAGATAGTAGGCATATCGAGTGTTGGCAGTTCCGGGGAAACGACATTCCGCCAAACATAGATTTCTTTTTTATGTCATTTCTTATTTTTTTTCATAGTTTCAGAATTAAACGAGGAGACATAATCATAGGAAACATGTCGAACAACGAAGAAACTGGGCCTTCTGACCAAGATGCAGACGAGATGGGTTATCAGGGTGAACAAGAGTATCTCGACTATTTGACTGCTAAGCAAAGTCAAGGTTTGAAGGTCGGCCTCGATGATGGTACTGACGCCGACATCGACACCGACGATGCCGGCACCGATGACGGCGCCGAGACCGATGGCGGCGCCGAGACCGGCGGGGAAGATACCGGCGGGGAAGGTACTGAAAAGAAGAAGCAGAGGATACGAAAACCTAACAAACTAGGGATTTGACGACTGGTGATCACAAAGATGGCACCTGGCAAGTTTGAGCCATTAGAGCCGGAAGAACCTCGCAAGTGCTATGGGAACCAAGTAGGATGCATCCTACGGTAATGCGCGAGCATCAATGACGATGACTTAAGGAGTAAAGAACATATGGCGCAGTTGCTCCTAACGAAGTTGCACAAGAGATTCAAGTTCCCCGACCGGGATGATAACATAGAACAACCGTGGGCTGATGTAATCCGTCCTGCAGAACAGAGAATGGATGATGAGACGGAGGTCGACCCAATGGCTTTCCTCAATACAAACGCGTATGATTGTGACATAGATATGATGAGTCAACCCTATGACGAATCGGGCTATCAACATGCTAATGAGGATATGGATGATCTGCCCGGGCAGGAAGGTCGTAGCAGGGATTGCATGAAGTCTCTCTTCATGAAATCCTCACAGGACACGCCTGAAGATGCCACCTCAACACAGACTCAACTAGTCGGGGACAGTGCTTAGCCTGACAACACTGGGGCAGGGGTTAAGGAAGGGTCTGGAAGGTGTGCCCAAGAAAAAGGAGAGGAAGAGATCGGGGAAGATAACTTCCTCCAAACAAGCCAGAGCACATAGCAGACAGACGATGGATTCTGAAGAGCGTGTACCCGTGAAAGGTGCGGCCATGTTCCATCTCACGGGTGAGCCGACGCTACCGCCGAAACCGCTGGAGGCACTATCAGGGGATCTCAGGAGACTGCATGACCATGTGTTGTCGACAGAGAAAAGCCTACTAGCCTCGAAGGATCCAGGATATCCGACATACGCGGCTCGTGTGCCTGAGGGTAAGTGCTATGTCAACACACGGCCCGTGGAGGTGTTCTTCCTGCGGTTTGACCATATCTTTGAGATGTTTCTGACAAGGCGGCTCGATTATACAATCGTCCGCCTTTTTGCGCTACATATGAGCTCCTTCATGAAGAGAAAAGAAGTCTCGCAAATCTGTGTGGCGGATCCGTACTACATGCACGAGTCTTTCTTGAGTCTCGGCGACTATGAGCACGAAACTGCTAGGGACTACCTCCAAAACTTTATGGTACAGAATAAGGACCAGGGAATTGTCCTCCTGCCTTATCATCCAAAGTAAGTCAATTCCGGACAACCCTTTCGTACATTTCAATCATTCCTTCTCGCTCATATGGAGAATAATTTGAGGTGTCTTTTCCCCGCAGCAACGGGCGCGCCGTCCTTATCGTTCTTTACCCGCGAGTCTCCCACGTCGTGTATTTCGACCCTTCCAGAGACTACGAGAAGAAGGACTGCACCCACATAATGAATATTCTAGATGATGCTCTCCAAGGCTTCAGCATTAGAGGTGGCCACATGCAGATCAGGAAACAAAGGAACAAGAAGAGGGGTTTCGCGCATAAAACTAACTTCTACTGCATCCAAGTCCCAAAACCAAGCAAGAAAGATGGATTCTACATCCTCCATCTCATGATTGAGTTCAACACGGATCACCAAAAGCTTCGCATGACAGGCAGAAATGATGGTCATATCCACAAGTGGGTAGAATTTCATGGACAAGCGGATTATATACTCAGAAGAGATGGCTTCTTTCGCATCCAAAGGGACATTGCGACGATCATCATGAAAGAAGTCGTCTATGAGAAGGGGATGTTCCACCACGGCCCTATATCGCGAGCTGACGTCCGAACTCGCATAGGCAAGCAACGTCATGACCTCACGCCGTTCAAGATGCTAGGGTCCATCCTGGATGATATGGAAGGATGGAACTTATAGCGATTTACGATGCCGATGATGATGATATGTGTCGGTTGAACTTGTATACTTTCTATAGCGAAGAAACTTTGTGATGTCCATGGTCCCTGCCGAACTTGAGTAATGCTACTTTGTTAGTTTGGGTACGATGACCTGCGTACCTCTAGTTAATTAGTTTGCGTATTATGTTGCATCTAGTTGCTAACCCTTTCTTTTTCGTGTTGCTCTAGTATATTTTGTTGCATATGATTGTACATCCTCTTGATAAAGATGCATCTCTAACAGGTACCTAGCTTCTTGATGGCGAGATGGCAGTGTTATGTCGTGTACAAAGGGAAGGTTCCGACGGGTGTACAACGAGTGGCCTGAGTGTCAGGCGCAAGTGAATGGGTTCTCGGGCGCCAGCCATAAAGGCTTCAAAAGCAGACAAGAAGGAGAAGCTAGTTACTTGAGGTTCACGCTAGCGTGAGAGAGGACTCGTAACCGCCGCCTCATGTACTGCATAGTTCCGCTGTCATTCATAGTGATAGCTCTTCTCGCTATACCTTTGTTTAGATAGATGACGTTGTAGTTGCAAGTATTCGAAACTTGCATGTATCGCTATTTTCGAGATTATGACAAGATACCACTTTGTGTTGGATGATGATTATGATAAGACTATTTGTATGTATATGCTATGATTACATTCGTGGTCTCACAGCCATTTGTATGTATATCATGATGACATTTTTATGTGTTAAAGATTCTTGTATAAAACCTATTGAAATACAAAACAAATATGCAGATTTTTTTAAAAAAAACTACTAAAATTAGCAGTAGCGAGTGGAGAAAAGTTAGCAGCAGCGCGACAGTAGCAGTAGCGCACACACGAGAAGCGCGCTAGAGCTATTAACAGGAGCGAGCTTTCAGAAAGAACATTGCTGCTACACTTGTATAGCAGTAGCGCAGGAGTGCACGCGCTGCTGCTACGGGTTAGCTGTAGCGCCTTATTAGTAGCACCGGGTCCCGCGCTACTGATATATCTAGAACCCACGCTGCTGCTAGGTTTTTCCCTAGTAGTGAATGGAAGCTTGGGGTTTCCAAATTATATAGTTCTTCCAAACAAAATGGAACACTTTATGGACTCGACAATTGATCTATCCCTTCTTCATAGAGGTCCAAAAATATTTGAGTAAACAAAAATTGCACAAAAATTTCCTTAGAGAACAACACACTTTCATTTGTAAATAGAGATCCGAGCTATTAGGTGCCCGTGTGCACAAACGAAAATCTTGGATGCTACCTCTACTAGAGACATCATTGAACAACAACAAAAGCGCATCAGCCACTAAAGGAAATAAACACGGAGACAAAAGATAGCCTTGTGTGAGACCACGGGAGGAGTAAAGTCTGCAAAAGACGACCATTCAGCCACACGAAGTATTTTACTGAAGTGATACAAATCATAATCTAATTAATCCAAACTGGCCAGAAACACTCCATTTATTTATACAAGGTCGGTCACTGAAATATACATTTACTTATATCAGTGTGCGCTAATGCTGGCGCTGTATCCTACTTTGTTGAGACTATTTATGTATCTTTGATCAGTTTTGCTAAAGCACATCAAGATGTGACATAAGTATTACACATCTAAATCCTATATCATTAATCTTACGTGAAAATTCGTGTGAATATTTTCTTTTATTTTTCTTTTCCTTTCTATGCTTGCTTGTGTCACTTAGATGTGCAATAACTAAGGCACATCTAGATGTGTCCTAAACAATTGCTAAAGCACATCTAGATGTGCCATAAATACTGCACATCTAAGTCCTATATCATTGATCTTATTAGCATATTGAATCAAAAACGGTGTACCGCAGATTAATCCAGGTCATCAACCGTGTAAGATCACACATACCAAATGTTCAAATCCCTTAATAAACCTTATTAGAAAACACACATTCGCGGTCCACGCACACTATCTACTTGACGCACCAAAAGATGGCTAAAAAATAAATAACAAATGTAATGCTAAGCGGTGTTCCAAAAAAAAAGTAATGCTAAGCGCCACGCGCACATGATCGATCGTGTCGGACCGGACGGTCGATCGTATCAGTGGCCGAGGACGACGAGGTCATCGCCGTCGGACTCGTCGGGGTCCTTGGGCTGGTCGGGATCGCTGTAGTCGTCGTCGGCCGCGCTGCTCGGCACCTTCACGTTGAGCAGGCCCTCCTCCTCCTGGTTCTCCGGGTCGCGCAACGCGCCCACGCGGCACGGCATGGCGGCGCCCGGAGCGCACTTGGGCTTCTGGGCCTCGTCCACCTGCGCGTCCGCCGAGTGCAGCGCCAGCGTTAGCGCTGCCACCACCAGGCATGTACGCGCGGACGCCGTCATGGGTGAGCCTCGACGACGATGAGAATTGTTTTGCACTTCTTTTAGAGGAGACGCGAGAACTGTAACCGTGCGTGCGACCGATCAAGAGGAAGGTTAAATCGGTGTGGATTTGCTTGCAGCTCTGCGTGTTCTGCGGATTGCGTGGTGGGGCTCGAGGTAGCCGGGGCCTTTTTGAGGAGACACCGCTAGTCCGCAAAACACGAGTCCCTTCCTTTCCATTTCTTCTGGTGGTCACCCGGGTTCTTCTCGGATGAGACTTGCCTGCTCCCCGCGTGTGTGCCCATCCGTGCTTCCGCATACGTGGCATAATTTGATTGGAACAAAATAAGACCCGGCCTTACCCCTTTAAAATCAGGGGGGGAGATGAATAGATTAAAAAGGAAAAAGGGAAAAGAACAACCGTAGAATGAAGTAGGAGCACGGATGGGAGCATGGGGAAGGAGCAGGCAAGCCGGATCCGTTATTCTCACGGAAGAATAAACGAGCGGTCCTGGGATCATGGCCTCCCCTCCATTGCATGCATTGATATCCAAGCTTTGAATCTCCTGAGTAATTAGCTTCCAACTTTCTAACCGCTGCAATCCAGCATCTATTTTTGTCTAAGGTAATTGCGCATGCGAGTTGCAATGGGGTATAGTTATTCAATTAGTGTAGCAACAATCATGTCAAACATATATCATTAGGACCTTGCTAAAAATATTTTTTTCGCGAATACGTAAAGCTTGCGTATGATTTCATTAATAGAAGAAGAAGAATGAGTACAGGGGTACAACACATGACACAAATCAGTGGCGGAGCCACCGCCCAGCGACCCTGGGCACTTGCCCGGGCTAGCTGGTTCGTAACAGTAGCGATCGATAGATTCAATAAAGGGCTAAAACTGATCGGTAACATGCTTTACCCGGGCAAAAAACACTGGGCCTTCGTTTCTCACAACTTCAGAGCCCAACAAACGAGTACTACTTGCAGTCAGCCCAAGTCAAAACAAAAGATGTGTCCCAGAAAAGAAAAGAAAAGAAAGCAACGCAGGGAATACCTACGACGGTCGATGTATCCAATTCTCTCCTGTCTCTTCGTTTCTCAGGCGCGAGCACAGGGACTAGGCGACAGAGGGGCGCTGGCGGCTAGCCTTGAGGCTGTGCCCTAGACGACGGCCGGCGGCAAGCGACCCTAGGCTCCCACGCAGTTTATTTGTGCGGTCGTTCCGCTCCGCAGCCTCTCCTTCCTCTCATCCGGCTTCGGCTTCCGCTTCGACTTCCTTCGGTAAGTAATCTCTGTCCAAATTAGGGCCAACGATCTCTCATCTCTAAAGTCTGAATAATTGGTCTGGGAAGTTGGATTGATGCAAAGTACGGATTGACATACACACACTAATTATACACATGCAAACTATGGTGTGTGATATGCAACTCATGGCGTGACAGTTCAAGGTCAGGCTTACGGGTTAGGGCTTAAATTTAGGGGGGAAATAGTTGTGGGTGAACATGAATTCATGAGTAGAGATAATTTCTATTTGTTTCTTGGCTACTGGAAACTACAAAATCGAAGTATGTAAGAAGAGGGCAACTTGCAGGCCGTGGTATTCATGCAATATTTCTTAACTTCAAACTGAATACAAGGAGTTCTGTACTGTGAACTTGTCATTTGTTGTAGCTCATTTTCTTATTTACTTGTTTAGCAACTAACTTCAAATTTTATCACTAAATTTCTTGATGATATGTTACACCGAGCAGGAGCTATTCAAGTCAGTTGATGATAAGGATATTATTCGAACATTTACTGCAATAAATTCTCGGAAAGGGCATTTGCCTCGTGATTTTCTTTAGTGCATTATCGGTATGTTCCATCTGACCATCTCTATTCTTGCAAGCTTTTGATTTCAAATCTCACAACTAATTTATTAAAGAAATCCAGTTTTTATATTGTAGTGCCTTTGAGAACTTTATGAACATGACAAGATCGCCTCTACGCAAGGCTGATTGTATGTCTTTCTTTTGGCAAAAATCAACAAGCGAAAGATGCTTCTGGTGACATATGGTATGGATAGCTTTACTTTTGTTGGCAAAATGGCGAGTTTGTCTCTATGCAAGGTTGGCTACGTATCTTTTGTTGTCATGTCTCAACTTTATTTCGTCTATGAAGTGGATATTGATATATTAGCTCACTTTAAAATTAAATTGTGTGCGACTATTATGGTTATGTTTCACTTCATTGTTAATGCGGATTTGTGATTCCAAAGCTTTGTGGTATATTATGTGTATTCGAATACCCGATTTTTGATTTGTAGATTATACAGTTAGGCATAATTTGCCCAGGCTCCACAAAAGTTCTGGCTCCGCCACTGACACAAACGCATGTAGGCGTGAACATGGTGCCCGGAACCGAGAGACAAGTGATGCTAGGCCCAAACACAAGAAAACATAACAGCTAAACCAACCAAACCCGAGCCAAGAGCGGCACTACCAAACCAACGAGAACTCCGACATCATCCGAGCCGAGACCGGGGACACCGCGAGCAAGCAAGATAGTGCCTTCAAGAAGGAGAACGACGCCGAGTCTCCGTCACTATCCGGTCCGGGAGACCCGGGCCTAGGGTTTCCCATGAGCTCGAAGAGGGGCGCAGCTGAAGAAGGCCTTGGCAGCGCCTCCATGGAGGAAAACAACACCCGCGGGCGCCGTCGCTGCCAGCACCGGCGAGCCAAGCAGGGATCTCTCCCTGGCCTGAAGCTGAGCGATCCCATAGCCGCCGAATCCGAAATCGTAGATGGGGGAGCCAACGCTGATTGGAGTCACCAAGTCATGGGGGGGTTGGTCGGGCTGCACCTGCCGTCGGAGGGTGGCACCACCACCGCACCCAGGAGCACCGGAGATGGAAAAAGGAGGGGGCTTTGAGGCGTACATGGTAGGGCGGGCGACGAGGCGAACCAAGCGGGGGTCTTGCCACGACGGCTTTCAGCGACGTCGGCGAGCAAGGGCTGGAAGCACGCAGGCCGAGCTGCCGTGGCCTTGACCGTCGAGATTTCGGCGGGCTAGGTAAGCTGGAAGGGGCGCAGCTACCCAGCCGCCGGGCTAGAGCATCCTGGTGGAGGACGCCGGCGGCAAAGGGCACCGGAGAGACGCTGAAAGATCGCGGATGTCGCCTAGAGGGGGGGGGGGGGAATAGGCGCTTTAAAATAATTACGGTTGAGGCTTGAACAAATGCGGAATAAACCTAGCGGTTAATTTGTCAAGCACAAAACCTACAACAACTAGGCTCACCTATGTGCACCAACAACTTATGCTAAGCAAGAAAAACTACTTAGGTGATAGCAAGATATATGACAAGAAACAATATGGCTATCACAAAGTAAAGTGCATAAGTAAAGGGCTCGGATAAGAGATAACCAAGGCACGCGGAGATGACGATGTATCCCGAAGTTCACACCCTTGCGGATGCTAATCTCCGTTTGGAGCGATGTGGAGGCACAATGCACCCCAAGAAGCCACTAGGGCCACCGTAATCTCCTCACGCCCTCGCACAATGCAAGATGCCGTGATTCCACTAAGGGACCCTTGAGGGCGGTCACCGAACCCGTACAAATGGCAACCCTTGGGGCGGTCACCGAACCAGACACTTTGGCAACCCTTGGGGCGGTCACTGGTACCGTCAAATTGCTCGGGCGATCTCCACAACCTAATTGGAGACCCGACGCTTGCCGGAGCTTTACACCACAATGATTGAGCTCGAACACCACTAACTGCCTAGGGCGCCCAAGCACCCAAGAGGAACAAGCTCAAGGAACCAAGCACCCAAGAGTAATAAGCTTCTCAACTTGTAACTTCCACGTACCACCGTGGAGAACTCAAACCGATGCACCAAATGCAATGGCAAGGGCACACGGAGTGCCCAAGTCCTTCTCTCCCAAATCCCACCAAAGCAACTAATGCTAGGGAGGAAAATGAGAGGAAGAACGAAAGAAGAACACGAAGAACTCCAAGATCTAGATCCAAGGGGTTCCCCTCACTTAGAGGAGAAAGTGATTGGTGTAAACGTGGATCTAGATCACCTCTCTCTTTTCCCTCAAGAACTAGCAAGAATCATTGGAGGGATTGAGAGATAGCAAGCTCGAAGAAGGTCAACAATGGGGAAGAACACGAGCTCAAAAAGTTAGGTCTCAAGGGGGAAGAAGACCCCCTTTTATAGGTGGGGAGAAAAACCAACCGTTATCCCCTCACTCAGCCCGCACGACGCGGTACTATCAAGACGGAGCTGCGGTACTACATGATCGGTCAGCGGTACTACCGCTGCAGGTTGCGGTACTACGCAAGTGCAGATCGCCGATGAAGGCTCATTGCACAGTGGCAACGAACGGTAGAACCGCCGGAGCGGTACTACCGCTGCGCCTTCACGGTACTACCGTAAGGCAGGCAGCACTAGCGCGAGAGAAAGCACGAAAGTAAAAAATTACTTCCGTACCTACTTCCGCCGAGGGAGGACCTGCGCAAAAATCCGGCACGGTACTACCGCACACGAAGAGCGGTACTACCGCATAGGGCGCGGATGTAAAAATTACATCCGCCCCTACTTCCGCTCATGCTGCTAAGCCTGGCCAGAGCCCATGGTACTACCGCGCCCGCGGCACGGTACTACCGCGTAGGGCACGGATGTAAAAAATTACATCCGCCCCTACTACCGCTCGAGAAGCTGCGCCTGGCCTGAGGCCACGGTACTACCGCTCCCACAGAGCGGTACTACCGTGAGCACCTGCAGTACTACCGCGGTGGACTGCGGTACTACCGCAAGGGCCTGCGGTACTACCGCTCCGGAGAGCAGTACTACCGCATGCCCCAGATTAGCAACACTAGGAGTCCTTCATTTTGCAGAGAAGACAACAGAGGGAAACAATAAAACCAGAACTGCCATAACTTCTACAAATGAGCTCCGAATTGAGCAAACTCAAGCTTGTTGGAAACAAGACAACGAGTAGCATCAAAACAGCGACTGGATATAGAAAGAAGAGGCAGGGGAGGTATGCCTAACAAACAAAGGAGTGAAACCTCCAACAGAGAAGAAACGACCTATCCTCCAACATCGAAAACATCATAGAAGATGCATGCAAACTCCGTTTTCGATGAACTCGAGCTTGTCATAAAAATGACCATAAGCTTCCAAACTCGCAAGGAGAAGTACCAAACAAGAACCAATAGCGATGATGCAAGGATGCAATGGTTTGAGCTCTCTACGAACGATACGATCAAGCAACTCATCGAGAGCCCCCCTTGATAGTACGGCAATCGATCCTATAACCCGGTCTCCCACAACTACCATGAGACCGGTAAAATAGAAAACCTATCAAGGGCAAACCTTTGCCTTGCACATGGTCCACTTGAGCTAGACGATGACGATCTTGACTCCCTCAAGTTGGACCACCTTTCTTGATTGCGTTGGCTCGATGAAGACTAGTTGATTGCTCCCCCATACTCCACTATGGGTGAGCCACTCTTCCGCTCATCTTCACAAGTCCATTGTCACCACAATGGACGGCAAGCTTCAAGCACTTGATCTCTTTGCTATGCATCACTTGAACTTGCACTCCGCAACCTAACCCCACAAAGAACTCTCACGAAGACCATGGGTTAGCACACAAAGCGTAATGGACAATGCTTACCATACCATGGGATCACTTGATCCCTCGGTACATCTTGTGCGCTTTGTGTGTTGAAACTTTCCAACTCTCTTCATTTGGATGATGTCTTGAAGGTGGACATGAATGATCACACAATCTTATTCTTCAAGACATGCTTGCAATAAGCTCAACACTCACATGACCGGTCTTTGGATAATTCCTTAATAGCACCGCGGTCATCACAAACTCTCCTTGAAACCAACAAATGGACTCCAAGAAAATCCTATGGACAAACCCTTCAAATATAACTCAAGGCAACCATTAGTCCATAGAGATAGTCATCAATTACCAAAACCAAACATGGGGGCACCGCATGTTCTTTCATACGCGGGCATGTAGCCGCCGGGGCCGGAACAACACCAGCAAAGACCCGCTGCGAAGGGCCCCGAGTCAGCCCCAACCGCGTACACCATGCTGCCACCACGCGAGAGCCACCACCGTGGCATGGGGAGGGGGAGGGCCGCCGGAGACGAGGGGGCCGCCTGCACGAGAGAGCAGGCCGCGAACGCCCCGCAACCAGCCGCCGCCGCCAACTAGCAGGTCGAGCAGCAGCTGGGAGGGTAGCCGAACTGCCGGAAGGAGACCGGGTCGCGGGCAGAGGAGGGGAGGCACGTGAGGAGGGGACGCGGCCGAGGATGGCGGGGGAGGGGGCGCGACCGGCTGGGGACGGGGCCAGGCCGCCCCGGGCGGGCCGGATCCACCGCCGTCGTCGACCAGCAGGAGGGGGGTGGCGCCGTCGTGGCGAAGATGGGAGGCGGGGGCGTCGATGGGGCGTTAGGGGCACGGGGGGCCCAGATCCGCCCGCCGCCTTCTGGGGCCTGGCCAGCCGCCGGTCGGCCCTCTGGCGGCGGTGATGCGGGGAAGGCTGCCGGCGGGGGCTCCTAGTAGCGGCGGCTAGGGTTTCCCCCGTGTCGCCAGAGGAGGGCGGCGCGGGGTGGGGGGGGGGGGGGGGGGACTGATCCCTCGCTAAAAATATGATGTCAAGATTTTTAACACATGGCTAATCAAATGTTTTTTATGGCCAAATTCCCTTTAGCATCTTCACAAGTTAAGTTTTTTGCCAGAATTTGCCATGCTTGCTGAAGGAAATTGCCATGCTCGTGACACGTAATTTGCCATCAGAAAAGTTTGATTTGCCATACTTAAAAATCCGACGTTAGATTTTTAGCATTTTTGTATCTTTGTGATCCTCATGTACACCAAACAACAGTATTGACATTTTTACCATTCAACCACTCCTCTTCTTCCACCTCGTTATTGTTGCCTCTTCAATCCAAGCCGGACATTGTCGCCAATGGCACATCCAACTCACGACCCCTTCACCCTTTCACGCATACTTCGAATTTCAATCACGTAATCATGCGGTTGTGGTAACATAAGACAGATTCACATATGAGTCATTACATGACCGAGATTGTCAAAGTTACTACACGGTTCAATGATAAACAAAGGAACTGATATACAGTATCAACCTGAATTAAAGAAAGATAGAGACACACCATTTCAATACGGAGGACAGAACTGACCGGGGCACATGCATGCTTAGAAGATCCCCAAAAATATAACTCAATCGGAGAAGTTGTAATGTGACCATGAAATTAAATTTCCCGTGAAATATCCGTGATAGTTGTGCTATAGTTGGCCGGGAACCTCGTCGCTGCGCTATGGCTGCCTCCGTGAACTCCTCCAAAATCCCTCTAAAGAGATACAAAATCAGTAAAAATAACCTCTAGATATCATCTCTCCCGCCTGAATAATTACAGCGATTGCCCACTATGGCGGCCTCTATAGGTGCTGGGAGAGGCTGCCGCGAAATCATTTCTCCCAGGATTTTAATCTTGGGAAGTGACCCAAGTCAGCGGTTGATAACTGTGCACATGAAAATACAACTAGTTGAATAAAATGAAATGGGTCTTCACATTGAGTAATTTTAACATGCTCCCTCTTATCCCCTCTCAATCTTTCTTTACTTGACTTGGGTAAAATTACTCAGTGTGAGAGCCTCGTGAGTTAATTTGACTTGGGTAAAATTACTCTAGTGGGGAATGGTCTAAATCCCATAACTTTTTGGTCAAGTTAGTGATACTAAAACTTGGAATTATGTCAAGAGTAATTCACCATATACTTGGCATCAAATTCTTGTGCAAAATATTCACAGGAGACAGTAGCTAATTACTGAACGAGTTGGTATGGCATCATCCCAACTCTTAACTCCATAATTTGGGACATTTTGCCAAACGACATAGTACTACTAGCTAACAAAGGGGGAGGACCACTCGTTCCAATTAAAAGGGGTGCGGAATTGCTCGCCTTGTGTCACTGGTGTGAATTCTGAAGCATATGCCATTTAGTGTTCTCAAATTCAGATTCAGAAGTAGTACGTACAAATAGTGTTTTCAAATAGAAGGGATGAAGAGCTAGTTTGAAGCAGAAGTAACTCACCTGTAACAAGATTTAAGATGGTACAGAGCAGGGCTATCATCAAACGACAAAATAAAGTATCAAAGAAGTAGACACGCACCAAGCTCGATTCAGACTAGGAGACCAAATCACAACCCAGGAAAAACAATCAACTCGGGCCAAATCAAGAAATGGAGAACTAATAGACTCGGGGTGTCTCGGAGCAGGGAATCCATACTGGATCCGCGGCAGCAGGGCGGATCCGGCAAGGTCCGCACGCCCTTTGACGAGATGCCGGCGACAGAGCGGCGGAGGGGCCCGGCTGTGATGCGCTGGGGGGCTAGGGTCTTTTCTGCCAAGCGGAGGACACGGACGCTGCTGCCTCGCCCAATGTCTCTTTTCTGCTAACCATGGGTTGGGAGGGGCACTGGGGAGGCCATGGCTGGAGCCGTGGTTGGATTCGAAGGAGAGCGAGAGAAAGAATGAACCAGCACCCCACGGGCTGCGTTCATGCCCAAGAAGGGGAAAAAAATACAGGAACCTTTCATGTGCATGTGCATGGAACCGATCAAAACATATGTTGATATTTTCACAAATGTGTATCATTTGCCTTAACATGGTAATGGCCGATGTTATTTTTTGACACCGAAAACATAGTTCCCTTTCTGAAATTATATGACATGGAGATGTATCTCAAACTAAGGCGTAAGACCCTTCGAATATAGTAAGCAAAGGTAAATTCCCAACATACAAAAAATATCCATTATCAAGTATCAACGCTTGGAATCAGCTCTCCATATGCTTTCCGATAGTACCATCCCATGTGTGTTTCTTTATGTCAGGCAAATGATATTAATCAAGTATGAGTTGTTTCTCATTATAGATTTGCTTTATCTCTATGTGGCCATTTATATAATTATATTTTGTTAAAATCTGTTAATGAAGTAAGAGTAAGGAGATATCAGGATTGCAATCGAAGGAGGTTACAGTTTCATAGTATTTCAGCAAAGGCGAGCTTGATCCTGAGAAATGATAGCCTCGCTTGCCACAACTAGTTTGGAAGTAAGAAGTGTTGCTTCTTTGCTAACCTTGAGACAACTAAACACCTCTTCTTTCAATGCAAATTTACACGTGTTACATGAACAGTCATTCAAATCGTGCTCAACTTGTATCTGATCTCACAATGTTATCAAGTTCACTGGCTCGATGTCATTGACGGTGTTACGGCCTAGGGGTGCCTCACACCACCGCAAATCGGTCGGCCCAGCAGGCCGTCTCGAGACCCCCTAGTCACAATCCAGCATGTGAGTCACCTCGAGAAGGATGCCTCCTTACTTGACGCATAAGATATGCACTTTACTGGGGCTGCAAGCCTTCTAAATCGACTTGGTCTATCCCTACTCCTATTCATCTATATAAGGGGAGATAGGGGCCTCCGAAGTTGGCATAATCCACAACCTCCAAGTCATCTTGCAGACATACCTCAACACCATAATAAAGATCAGACAAGGAGAATGTAGTGTATTACCTCACCACGAGGGACTGAACCCAGGTTAATCGTTCGTCGCGTGTGCACCCAATCTAATCCTCTACGCGTGACACCGCATGATTAGAATTGACTGATATGCAACTCGGCGGACTGCCTAAATTGGGCAATCATACCTCACAAATATAGCGCATATTCATAAGGTTGGGATCGTTAGAGTGTATTTGGTCATTGTGGTTGTATAGAAATGATGTGGGTTTTAATGATAAAAAATCATCTCCACTACATGTTATCTAGCAGTGTATGTATTGTTTATGTTCATCGTCTACTCTTTAGTGACAAAGTAACAAAGATTTACTTATGGCGGTGCAAACATGATTGGAGCAGGTGGCCAGGGATGTTTTTACACCACATGGGTGGCAACATGTTCTACATATACATCCCCCCAAGGAATAATTTTGGTCTTCTATGCCTTTACATTTTGCTGGTGGATTGTGTGTATTGATGTGGGTTGTGTGCATCTTAATTATACAAAGGCCACGTGTGTGCTCATTATGATTGTATCCCCTTCATGCTACATTTTTTTAGTAAATCAGTAAGGTGATTTAACAAACAAAATCAAGGTCCTAGAGCACCAGTATTGTTCCACTGGCCATGTATCATTGTTGCCAGATTGTGATCCATGATATTCTCACATTACACACAACACTTCACATTCTCTCACCTATTTCACTGCCTGGATCTTCGATATGCGACCAATGCGTCATATGATTTGTTCTTTTTTTTAGAAAAGGGGGAAGACCCCCGGCCTCTGCATCTAGACGATGCATACAACCATTTTATTAACCATTTTATTAATTATTAACACAAGACCTTACAAAGTCATATGATTTGTTCTAGAGAACGAGATGTCCTTCAGTGGCCACCACACTAGCACTAATGATGACGAGGAGAATATGTCTACCAATGCCCGCCTTGGGGTCCTGAAAGCAAGAGGCCACCTCACATATCAGGATATTTCTGGCCTACAATGCAGCCTAGCGATGCGCTGCTCTCAAGTATGCTAGTCCAATGGCCAACACACATCTGACGAAGATTCCATCTCTAGTTTACCAACATGGTGATCATGCTTCATGTACATACCTAAGACGATGCAATCTTAAATCCTGATGCTTCCAAGTCCTAAGACGTGTATGGTTTGTGACAACATTGCAAAAACGGTGTAAAACTTGTATAGTTGTATAGTTGTATGTATGCCAACCACCACTGAGCTCTACTCCTTGTTCAGATCACATGCGAAGAATGACTTATTTGTGAATAATGATCATGTTCCATGTCTCTTCTCACATTTAAATAGTGGTAGCTTTTTTCTCACCCTTAAATAGGAGTACTACATTAACATTAACTTTGATGTGATGTGACACAACAACCATTCTGCTTCTATGCATTTTAATCCCGCAGTAAGGGGCACATGGACATCTACTATCCTAAGATTTCCCTAACAATTGTTTCAAGTTTATTTAGATTGGCCTTGCTCTGAATTTCTCTAGACGATCACATCTATGATAGCCTTTGCATTTGTCATTAGTTGCCTGACCAAATGGAATCCATCGAGGACAGAGGTAGAAAAAACAGAGAGGAGCATATATATGATCATGTTTAAGGGCAATAAATAGTTTGATTAAGCAGAGTGGAAATAGATGTGGAAACCAATATTTTTTATAAAAGCTAATAATCTTAACTTCTAGTATACAAGTGATCTTTTTTTTTCCTCACAAAAAAGTGATATTTTGGTCAGTACAAGTACAGAGTAATACTAATAGTTATGTATGGGACCACATGTTTCATAATTGTTCGTTGTTTGTCCTAGAAAACGTACGATCTTGTACACTTGTTACTCTAATTTGGATTGTGTTGAACAATACAGACAGAACCGAAACACAACTATGATGGAATACGCTACTGCACATTTTCCTTTTCAGTAACATTCTATGGCGTTTCAAGTACAAATCCTGATAGAGTGTACGCTCTTGAAGATTCTGGAACACAATGCAAAATGTAAACTATATGTACTGGGCACTGTCCAAGCACGGCCGCTGCTTCTGTCAACCTATCTGACCAGGTTTTCAGCCGCTGCGCCCGACGCTCGCACACAACACGAACCTCGGCAAACCATACGAGGTGCAGACATAGCTCTTGCCATCATAGTGATTTTATGTCGTGTACAAACCCATCGATACCATAATAAATCCTGATGCTTCCAATTCCTAGGATGTCGGTGACATTACAAAAGTGGTTCCAACTATGTTTAGAACACGTATACATTGCCTATGGTAGCAACCACTGAACTCCACTCCTTGCTCGACTCAGGCATGGAGACTGACCCTTTTGTGAATAATGATCATGCTTCATCTAGTCACATTTAAATAGGAGAACTATTTTCTCGGCCATAAAAAGGAGTACCATCACATTTATTTGGATGTGATGTGATGTAATAACCAAGCTACTTCTGTTCATTTTTAATCTTCTGTAAGAAGCACATGGACATCCATACTGCCTTGGGAGTGCCTTGATAATCATTTTAAATTTCTTTGGTCATCACATTGAAGATACCATTTTGTTTTTAATTTCTTTAGACCATCACACTTAAGATAGCCTTTGCATTCGACTTTGGTTGCCTGGCGGCAGTGGAGAAGCCACACATGAGCCATGTAGTCCTACATGGCTTTTTGCAAAAACATCACACAACAAGAAAAAGGAATGCAAGAAATCTTATGAATGTATACACATGACTACACAATGTTCATTTGACCACACATGATTGGATTCCTAACACCACCACTGCCTGGGGGAATGGTGGAACTCATAGAGGACTAAGGCAGAAAGAGACACATTGATGATGGATTGTACCATTTGGGCAGTTTTTCGCTAAGATCACATGGTGTTTCATGTGTGAATCCTAATAAGGCAAACATTGTTGGAGAAACTCGAGCGAAATGCATGGTTGTATATACTCGGCACAAACACGATCCAGGAACGCGTGCTTCCGTTCACTTGTTTGATTCAGCGGGAAGATACAGGTGGATATGAAGTCAATAACACTTTGTGATCCATAATTCACTTTCGAAGATGCCTTCACATTCACAACAGACAGCCATGAACACAACATGCGACCATAAAAGAACTACCAAAGCTACCAGACTCACCACACTAATCTACTGCTACACTAATGACGCCGATAACAAATGTTTTTTGTAGCAACAATCGTGAGGCCGAACGCTTAGTCGACGGCCACCTAGACAAACTTGGTCTTCTTTTTCATCAGAGGCAGCTTCTTGACGGCGACGATGAGCATGCCCTTCAAGCAGCGCAGCCGAACTTGCGCAGTAACGACCACAGGGACGCGCGGCGCTGCAGCAGTCCCTCTCCTCGTCCTCACCATTCTGCTTCCCGGCGGCGCCACCAGTGGCGGCTTCAGAAATTTGCAACTAGGTATTCATGTGTATTCATTTTGTCAAAATCATTATTGTTTTTCAAAAATTGTCGCTGTTTTGCCAAAATTAACATTGTTTTGTAAAAATCATGGGTATTCACATGAAGACCCAAAAATACCCCTAGCGCCGCCCCTGGGCGCCACTGTTGGCGCTCTTCATCATCAGCACATTGTCATCGTACAGAGTCACTTATTGACAGAACACATGCACGCAATGTTAGTTTATCGCGCCTCTGTGGACTTGAGTTCCGTCCATGGAATGCGAGAAAAGGAGATGAATAACGTACGTACATGGATATATTATATTTTTTTAGAAAAGGATGATGACCCCCGGCCTCTGCATCTGGGCGATGCATACGTCCACTTTATTAATTATTCTCACAAGACCTCACAAAGTAATACAACAGTAAACTAAAGCCGCCGTCTAAGCACCTCTATCCAGCTGATGAAGGGGCGCATATAGCCTGGGCCTAATATCAAATAGGCATCGCAGCCAAACCTAACATCTAAGACCTGAGAACCCATCCAGGACGCCTGCCGGGCATGGGTCTCACCGGTCCGGCGTGCACTCAGATGTCACCGCCGCCAACTGCCACCGCTCCATCTTCAGAACTGTACTGATGCATCAACCTTGCTCGGTCTAGCTATCGTCGACGCCACCATGGCGCCAAATGGCACCTCCTCCCTGCGCGCAAACAGCTGAGCACGTCGCGGTCGCCACTGATACACCTCAGCGCCATGCTGCCAGGTATCACCAGCCGACACAGCTTGAAGTCCTTGGAAGATCTGTCGTGCGTAGCACCTGCCGACCAGGCATGACAAAGCGTAGCACCTGTCGGTCAGGCATGACTTGACGTCACCCCCGAAGCTCCGTGCAAGACGAAGCCGCTCCACCTCCCGCCTCTGACATCCAGTGCTGCTCCGCAAACGATGCTCCCAAGAGAGAAACGTCACCGCAGTGCCGCCATCGTCCGATCTGGAACACCAGATCCTAGGGTTTCCCCCGGAGCAGCACGAGTGGGTCGACAATAGGTACACGACGATGCCTTCATCAAGGTAACGGCGAGAACGCCGCCATCGCCTGCCGTCGGCTCGGTTTTCACCAGCAACCATGTCTCCCCTACTCGCAGCCGGGACAAGATGATGGATCTCGAGATCCGATCACCAAGCCTCTGGTCGGCCATCTCGGGAAGAAGATGACCACCACGCCCAGCAGTCTCACCACGCGGCGCGCGTCGCTGCCGGCACCCCATGGTGCCTAGAGGCCGACAAGCCCCAACGAATCCCATGCCTCGCCACCGCCATGGCCTGCACTTCGGCACCACCAGATCCAGATCGGATCGGGTCCGTGGCGCTAAGCCGCAAACCGCCCGCGAGGCAGCACCATCGACGGTGCATAGCCCTCCGAGCCGCCCGAATCTCGCCGAGCTCCGCGCGCCATGCCGCCAAGCCGCCGCCAAAACTCGCACCGCCGCCAGAGAAGCCACAACCTCCGCTGGAGAGGCGCTGTCGCAATCGCACCGCCGCCAGCGAGCCGCCGCCACCAGCACGCCCTCCGCCGTGCCGCTAGGCCCCGCCCAGCCCAGCGTCGTCCCGCGCCGGACGCCAACCGCGAGAGGAGGGGCAAGATCCCCGCCGCCACCAACGCCGGCCGGTCTTTGCCCGGTGGCGCTGTGCGGTGGCGGCGGGGGGAGAGAGATCGACGGGTTGGAGAAGCAGGAGACCAGTCGCCGTGGGTCTCCATGATGGTCCCGTAGATGAATCCGTACCGTGATGGATGTGGTTGATGGCAGAGCCATGGAGACGGCATCAGATTTGATCTTTCAATTTATTATTATTATTATTTTGAGGGGATTTGATATTTCAATTGTATACACATCGTTTTCTCCGTGGACCCACACAAGCCAGTTAGGTGATACTGCTTTTTTATATCACAAGTAATTGTGTTCATTTGAGTGGGAATTATTGCAATACACTAAGTAAACATAGCAATTTGATTTTTGAAATTTTTTACGGCTTGAACATTGTTGGTGCAGGAAATCAACGTGGACGGCATATTACATTGCCTCGTAGGATACTAAATCTCAAAACATATGTTGATATTTTCTTCAAATGCGTACAATTACACAGTTAATTAGTCCAAGGTGGCAAACTGATTGTAGCTTAGATGGTCAGATTTTTTGTGGTGGAACCCACTGACCAGGGTTCAAGTACTAGGCATGGCACTGATGCTAGCATTTATTTATTTATTTCAGAAATTCTAGCGATGTTTGTTTAGTGAGAAGATATGCTTCTCGTTGACTACGAGGCGCCTGTGATGAGTTCGTCAATCTCAAAATGTTGTGTCGGCTCAGTATCTAACTTGCCTAACTAATCTCAAAATGTTGTGTCGGCTCAGTATCTAACTGGACGGTGCATAGCCCTCTAGGCCGCCCCGAATCCTCGCCGGAGCTCCGCCGCGCCACGCCGCCAAGCCGCCGCCGGAAACTCGCACCGCCGCCAGAGAAGCCACAGCCGCCGCTGCTGGAGCGTCAAGCTGTCAGAATCGCACCGCCGCCAGCAGAGCCGCCGCCACCAGCACGCCCTCCGCCCGCGCCGCTAGGGCCCCGCCCAGCCCAGCGTCGTCCGCGCGCCGTCCGCGCCGGACGCCAACGCGAGAGGAGGGGCAAGATCCCCGCCGCCACCAACGCCGGCCGGTCTTTGCCCGGTGGCGCTGTGCGGTGGCGGCGGGGGGAGAGAGATCGACAGGTTGGAGAAGCAGGAGACCAGTCGCCGTGGGTCTCCATGATGGTCCCGTAGATGAATCCGTACCGTGATGGATGTGGTTGATGGCAGAGCCATGGAGACGGCATCAGATTTGATCTTTCAATTTATTATTATTATTATTTTGAGGGGATTTGATATTTCAATTGTATACACATCGTTTTCTCCGTAGACCCACACAAGCCAGTTAGGTGATACTGCTTTTTTATATCACAAGTATTTGTGTTCATTTGAGTGGGAATTATTGCAATACACTAAGTAAACATAGCAATTTGATTTTTGAAATTTTTTACGGCTTGAACATTGTTGGTGCAGGAAATCAACGTGGCCGGCATATTACATTGCCTCGTAGGATACTAAATCTCAAAACATATGTTGATATTTTCTTCAAATGCGTACAATTACACAGTTAATTAGTCCAAGGTGGCAAACTGATTGTAGCTTAGATGGTCAGATTTCTTGTGGTGGAACCCACTGACCAGGGTTCAAGTACTAGGCATGACACTGATGCTAGCATTTATTTATTTATTTCAGAAATTCTAGCGATGTTTGTTTAGTGAGAAGATATGCTTCCCGTTGACTACGAGGCGCCTGTGATGAGTTCGTCAATCTCAAAATGTTGTGTCAGCTCAGTATCTAACTTGCCTAACTAATCCCCCCACACCCCCTAATTTCAGCTGGGTAGGGTCCCATCCCCTGATTTTCTCCAAACGAAAAAGGCCACCTAAGCTATTATGTTAGTTTACGTTTGATGGTTACATAGGTGTAGCATTGCTGTTTGTAGAAAGCCACACAATTTTTTTCACAAATGACCACAAATATCCTGATGGAACATGACCACACATGAGGACAGTGACCAACCCGACTACCCGCACAATATCCACACACTCAGAAGAAACATCGCCAATGTTGTCATCACTTCTTCTTGAGCCGAACAATCGCTCACCCATCTTATGTCATCGTCACCTCCAACACTCCTCATCGTTAGCTCCGACTCCACAAAGATATGGTGTGGTATGAGGGGCTCTCGAACTCGCCGGAAGAAACTGGCTGCCAAAATCTAGTCATGACTCAACATCGCTCGCCGTCGCCATCATTTCCGAACAAGAGGGTCCACCCACTAATACATTGCCACCAGTGGCGAATCCAGGAAGAAAATGAAGGGTGGGCTCAAAGTTAACAGCGAGAAAACTAACGTATTTTGAAGAGAAAAAGGCATTTCAGTCAAAAAAGAAAAGAAAAAGGCATTAGCTCCTAATCCTATTGTCCAAATAAGCTAATATTTTGAGTACTACTAAAACATATGTATTAGTATTGTCGTTCTCTGGTTATTTTTAATGAAATTTTTTGAACGAAAGTTCAAATCTATCTACCTAAATAGTCGTTACCTCCTAGTCCTTTTGCTCCAAACAAGGTAAAACTTTCCTAGATTACTACTGGAAACATTAAGTATTTGCTAGATTTTTCAACAAAAGTATATCAAAATTTTAACCAAAAATTGAATTTATTTAGCAAAATATAGTCAATATCTCTTAATCCTTTTTCTTCAAATAAGCTCTTAATTTGCCACATTGCTACTCTATATTTGGTGTTGTGTTGTCGGCTACTTACCTGTGGGCTGTTGGTATTGTATGGCTGAGAATGAGAGATTGGGTTGCTGGGCTAGGAGCCTAGGACATGTAGTAGTAAAAAAATGTATATTTGGAGGGTAGGCTAGAGCCTGTTGAAGCCCTCCTACTGGACTCGCCACTGATTGCCACCATCATCAACATCCCCAAAACAAGGAGCAAATCTCGTAAATCCTGATGCTTCCAACTCCTAGCATGTCTATGGATTTCGAAAGCATTGCAAAAGCAATGGCAACTAAGTGTAAACTTATGTGCATTACGTATGCTAGCAACCACTGGTCTCTAGTCTCTATCCTTGCTTGGCTCAGGTGCGAATAATGGATTGTTTGTGAATAATGATCATGTTCCTTCTCTTGTCTCTAGTTTAAATAGGATTACTATTTTCTCACCCTCAGATAGGAGTACCACTACATTAACTTTGTTGTCATGTGATGCAACCACCATTCCGCTTACATGCCTTTTATTCCTGCCTTCAGGAGCACATGGACATCCATATACATTTTTTAGATGATGATGGTTAAGATGGCATTGCCTTGTATTTCTCTAGATGACCACATTTAATATAGCCTTTGCATTTGTAAATAGTTGCCTGACCAAAGGATGGAATTCAGAAAAGACACTAAGAGGTGTTCGTCGGACGCAGGAAAAGACACAAAGATGAGTTGATAGTCTTGCGATTGGGGGGGACGGGGAGAGAGAGAGAGAGAGAGAGAGAGAGAGAGAGAGAGCTGTTGATTGGGTGAATAGTTCTAAATGTGCACCTTATCTCCACGCTATAGCGGCTATATAGTGTTTGGAGGGACATCATGCTAATCCATTTAATGCGTTATAGCGTCAATTTAGTGTGTTAACGTTTCTTTCGCTAGTTGCCACGACCCACTACTTAAATTATAGTTGGAGTACAAATGCTAAAAATAGTTAGGTTAGTTGATACAGAATATCTTAATAGATGTGAAAAAATAGACATTGTTTAGAAAGGTTTGCTATTCTAACTTCTACAAGTGTGAACGTGTCATTCTAATCCCGATCTTACATTAATGCTCCTTCTAAAATTTTGCTTTGTTTTCTACCAACGTGCAAATTTTCGTTATGGAATGACACAGAGGTCTAGGGGAAAAAATAGTGTTCCGTAATGATTTAAAGATAGTGTTTTTGGAGCACCATATTTTTTTATGTCCAGAGCATTACGAATCTTTTTTCTTAATGAAACATTGCAAGCGGGTAAAACACTCAACATGTCACAAAATTAATTCAGATATTTTATGAATTTTACTGCTATTTTCTCTGAATTTATTTTTCATCTAGGTACTTGTGCACGTGGGACAGTGGGAGCCAAAACTTCCTCCTACAGGTGGTCTTTTATGGTGACCTTTCTTTCACTACTGACAGAGTAATACTACCACTCGTTCCATATAGGATTGCCCATCTCATAATCCTTTGGAATTTGTTTTAGAAATTGTTAGATCTTGTACAATTGTTACTAATTTGTTTCATGTCGAACAAAAAGAACCGGTACTGAAACACAATTTTCATGGAATATGCTATTGCACATTTTAGTTTGCACTAAGATTACTTTCACGGGATAAGGATTATCTTGTTTAAGTTGCTGGAGCACAATACACTACAATCTATTATACTGGGCACAGTCCAGGCATGTCTGCTTCCATTCACCTGTTTGATTAGGTTTTGAAACTATGATTATTTTTATAGCAAATTCAAAAACTATACACCCTAATGCCTAAAAATCAAAAGTATCACTCCATCGGGACTTTTCGGCCAACAGTTGGCCAAAGAGGACTTTTCGGCCAACCGTTGGCCAAATAGTCCCTCTTTCGGCCAACGTTAGGCCGAAAAGTGGAATTCGGCCAACACCTACTCTCATGTTTTAGAAAATTCATATCAATTAGGATTTTTAGTATTTTAATTTGCACTAGATTAGAAATTTATGAAGTTTCTATAGATATCAAGTTTGACTAGATTTGAAAGTTTGAATTTGAATTTTCATGAATTTGCTCAAATCACAAGATTGCCTATAATTTGAGCTAGGAGTATTTTTTTAGAAGATTCTTTTTGCTACTGGTTCTTTGTGACTTTATTTATCAGTAGTAATTAATTGGCAAATTTTATAATTATTTAAAATTAGTTTTTTTATGAAAATAGTTTTGTTTTAGTGTTTTATAGGTTTTGTGCTAGTTCTTTTAATTTTAATTGCTTTAAATTGTTTTCTTTATTTTTTTACATATTCTTTTAGTTTCTATTAGTTTATCAGTAGCTATTTTATTTTAGTACTTTTTTGTATTTTATTTCTTTTATCCTACTAGAAAACTTATTTTGAGCTTCATAGGAGTTTATATTTAAAAGTTCCTTATAAATCCTGTACAACCATTGTTGTTTTATAAATGAAAAAAATATACTTTTACCGCAATCTTTTTCCCTCCATTTTCTTTCCCGCCATTTTCTTTGTCGCTATTCTCTCCCGCCATTTTCTTTCCCGCCATTCTCTCCCGCCACACTAAGGAGTGATGCATCGACGGAGGATGACGATGATGCCTTCATGTGGAGTGTGAAGAACTGTGTGAGAGAAGTCATAAGTGTGAAACACTCTCCGATGATGATGGCGAAGCTGCAAACACTTATGACTTCTCTCAGACAGTGTTTCACACTCCACCAACAGCACCGACGCAGGAGACACAGACCGTGTCAGAAGATGTTATCTACGGTCATGGACACCATGAGGCTCGTTTTATAAGTTGAGAAGAGAAGATGGCGAGAAAGAAGATGGCGGGCAAGAAGATGGCGGGAGAGAATGGCGGGAAAGAAAATGGCGGGAGAGAGCGGCGGGAAAAAAAATGGCAGGAGAGAATGGCGGGAAAGAAAATGGCAGGAGAAAATGGAGGGAGAGAATGGCGGCAAATAAAATGACGGGAAAGAAAATGGCAGAAGAAAATGGCGGCAAAGAAAATAGCGGGAGAAAATGGAGGGAAAGAACGGCGGGAAAGAAAATGGAGGATAAAAGAAATAAAATACAAAAAATACTACAAATAAAATATCTAATGATAACTTAACATAAATTAAAAGAATATGTCAAAAAATAAAGGAAATAATTTAAAGCAATCAAAATTAAAAGAAATAGCACAAAACCTATAAAAGACTAAAACAGAAATGTTTTCGTAAAAACCTAATTTTAAATAATCCTAAAATTCACCAATTAATTACTACTGATAAACAAAGTCACAAAGAACCAGTAGCAAAAAGAATCATCTAAACAAATGCTCCTAGCTCAAATTATAAGCAACCTAGTGATTTGAGAAAATTAATAAAAATTTAATTCAAACTTTTAAATCTAGTCAAACTTGATATCTATAGAAACTTCATAAAATTTCTAATCTAATGTAAAAAGAATCAAATTAAAATACTAAAAATCTTAATTGATGTCAATTTTCTAAAACAGGAGAGCAGGTGTTGGCCGAAGACCACTTTTCGGCCTACCATTGGCCGAAGAGGGATTTCCTCTTTGGCCAACGGTTGGCCAAAAAGTCTCTCTTCGGCCAATGGTAGGCCGAAAAGTACCTCTTCGGCCAACAGGAGGCCGACGGGGTGATATTTTTAATTTTTATGCATTAGGGTGTATAGTTTCCGAATTTGCTATAAAAATCATCACAGTTTCACAAAAAAATCTAGGTTTTCCACCCACACAGCATGAACCATCCAAAAAAATTTGACGGAGCTACGGCGGGCTTACGCCGGCCTGAACCATTTTCATTATCATAAGTAAGACTGAGATACAACACAACGGCTAGACAACTATAGCACCCAACACACACAAGAAGCACCGAGGTACAACAGAGGAGAACCAGAAAATGAGCTACGACAAGCAGCCAAAACCAAGAACTTAGCACCCATCACCACTAGGCAGACCAAGAAGAGCGAAACTAGCATTGTTGGATCAGTCGAAAGGAGAATCAACACCGAGAAGACCAAGAGAAGAAGCCGCCTGCTACCCTGCGATCACTCAGCACCTTGAAGAACTAGGAGAGTCACAACCACCATCGAAGGGCTTCCCAATGCCTAGCCACGACGCGACGGAGAAAGCCACAGACCGTGACGAAGGGCAATGTTCCGCCGAGACAGCCCCGCACCTCCTCTGGGCCACCATCACAAATAGAGGGAACCAGAGCACTATGCGAGGGAACCAAACCTCAAGCGTCGTCGAAGGGCACCAAAATCCGAGACCTCACCGCCGCCACAAGCCCCGAAGAGAGAGATCGACCAATAGCACCAGGATGACCAAGGCAAAGAACGCCGCCACCATTCACTTCCACCACCACCACCAAACAATCCATCAGCCCAATCACACACCAACAGACCAACCGCACTCGAGCCGAGACGGCAAACAAACCATAGCAGCTCAATGGCTCCAAAGACAACGCCCCCAAGGGGGTAACGATGTCAAAGACCTCGTCGATGTCCGATCCACAGATGGATCTAGGCTTTCGCCCGGGGAACATTAGAGGACACAAGGAGGAGCTTGACAATGATGCCTCCAAGGAGGAAAACGGCGCCGGAAGGCGTCGCCATCATCGATGCCGGCAAGGCCGGCACAAGGCTTTCACCTCAAGCATCACAGGCCTGACCTCTCCGCATACGTTGGTCGCTTTGTCCGGCAAGCATAGGAGCGCGAGACCTCCCAACATCCAGCAACTCCGCGGCGAGCGTCCTCACCGCCGACTGCGGGCTGCACCTCCATTGACACAGCTGCTCACCTCGAGCACCGGCGCCGGCACGAGGGGAGATCTAGCCTGGCCGCCACAACTCCACCACCAACTTCCACCCCCAGATCCACCTCCTCAGCCTAACTCGCCGGACTTGGAACCAGCCCACACGAACCAGAGCCAACGAGCCGAGCGCCTCCGACACTCACCCTGGACAGCACCACCGGAGGTCGCCAGCCCGGCACCGCGCCCCTGCAGCCGGAGAGAGCCCCAGGTGCCGCCCCCACCTGAGCATGCAGGGAGCAGGCCAGCCAAATCTGGTCCTCCTAGCCGCCCATACGCGCCCGCCGCTGCACGCCCTCCACAACGAGACGCACGGAGCTGCCGGCGACGAGCAGAACGCCGACGCCAGGAGAAGCCGCCGCCAGGATGGGAAGACCGCGCCCTGCCCCCACGGGTGGCCGATCCGCCTGGGTCGCGGCACAATCGAGTGCAGAACGAAAGCCCCGCCGCCACCTTCACTGGGCACGCACGGGCTTCGCCGGCGTCCCCTCCGGCGGCGGCGATGCGGGGGGAGGAGGAGCGGTAGGGCCTGGTGGCGGCGCGACTAGGGTTTCCCCCGAGTCGCCAGAGAGGTTGACGTGGGGGTGGGGGGGCCTTTTGGTGTTGGCTTACGATGAACCAGCCAAAATATAACGAGGTAAAGACATATATTGTAGCAGACTAGACTACAAGCACCACTTCCATACCAGACTCGAAGCACCAATTACTTGAATATATGGTGGATCGGAGAAGGAAGGTGATACACAGGAGGAGGAACAGTTCGCCCTTGCCAGGGTACTCCCCGTTATGTTCCGTTACCCGACCACATGCATCATCAGGGCTTGACCCAACCCTTGCTCGCGAATCGGATGGCTGGTGGGTCTCATGGTAACCCGTACGTCTTCTTCGTCCTTCCGTGACCGCTTCTTCTTCAATACTCTGGCCCGCCTAAACCTTCTCTGCTTCCACCTTCTTTGCTGCTACATGAGCTTTGCGTTTCTCCCACTTCTTATGTGTGCGGCGTGTTATAGATACGATCACTAGTAATTCGTGCCTCCATAGTTCCATTCCATAACAACATTTTCGCAGAATACGACCATAAGTAGCACACACCTACTCTCCGGCTCAATCAGAAGTAGAACATGCGACCATAAACAAGCACACAAAGCTACCACAGGTTCGCCACACTATACAATGACGAAGCCAATGCGGCACCAAATGTTCCCTAGCAAGCATCCGTGGCTAAAGGCTTGATGATCAGTTGACGGAGACCATTTTTTAGCTTCAGAGACCTTTTTTTTGCTTCGGCTCAAGGAAAAAAAAGGTCTTCATTGCCGATCATCAAGCCTTTAGCTTGGACGGGCTTGGCCTTCTACTTTTTTTTTTTTTTTTGCGATGGTGCTTGGCCTTCTACTCTGACGGTGGTTGCTTCTTGACGGTGACTGTGAGCACGCCGTTCTCACAGCCCACTGTGAAAGGCTGCCTGTGTCCACGTCCTCCAGCAGCTGGAACTTGCGGTGGACGAACAACCGCGGTAAACACGCCCCAAAGGTTGCGGTAGTGTCTCTCCCCCGCCTCCAATTTCCACTCCCCGTTGACGCTTGAGTTAGTACGCGCGCACTCCAGGATTATGTTCCCATCTCTCTTCTCATGTTTAAATAAAAGTACTATTATCACACGCTTATAGAAGTTCTATCACATTATCTTTGATTTGATGCGATGTAACAATGCGTACCGCGTCCAAGCATATGTGCATCCATACACTGTTCTAAGAGCTCCGTGGTAATCGTTTTGAGTTTATTCAGGTGATCATATTTAAGATAAATCGTATCCTAAGTTTTGTAGTGTTTATTTTAATTTTATTTTATCTAGTTCTCATTCTACAGTTTTATTGTTGGATTGATATCTAACCACATTCACACTATACATGCATGCAACACGTCATTCGTGAGTAAGAGATGTCTTCATTACCGTCACTTGGAGGAAAAAAATCCTAAACAACCGGGTCATATAGATCGCTAGACCACCTCCCTTGCTGACACACGACAAATCGAATCTCAAAGCAATTAAGTCATATCCTCTAATTCACCTTTATCAAATCTTGTTTCCATCTCCGTTGTTGCCTCAGTGACAGCGCAGCTGGTCCGCTGTGGGTTTTGTGGTTGCAGCCGTTGGTTATCCAACCTCTGGCCATTGCCGCCCCTTGCCCCTGCACACGGCCATCGATGTGGCTGCTTCAACCTGCTAAGGCCATGGTATCGGATGGTAGTCGTCGTCATGCTGAGCGCTGGCTGGCAGTAGTCGTCGTTCACTCGTCGGCTGCTAGGGCGGGATAGACATGCTGGTCCTCGACGATAGACATCACACGCCAAAATTTGGTGCCCCTGCACCTACGTGCCACAAATCCCCCCTAATGTTAGGCTTGGGCAGACCGGGGGTATCGAACGGGGAGGCATACTCCTAGAATTGTGATATGTTTTTTCACTTTTATTACATAACGTATGGTACTCTTTGTGATGATTACAAAAGAAATGTGAAGTAAACTGGGTGTCTGTCAAGGGGCGAGACGAAACCTTGGTTGAAGGGCGGGTGCCAAGGGCTGCCGTGCGCCAGCTCATTTACTGGAGTCTAGCACTTGGGCATGCAAGGTTTTGGCGGCACCCCCTCTATCACGCTTTCGTGTGCCATACGTGAGAACGTAGGCAGACGAGAAGTATGCACCACCACAATCTCTGTACTCTTTTTGCACATTGCCAATTGTTTCTTTTGATGCGTAGCTTCGACGTTTATCCAATCACAGTTGTCATGTGGCTTCGAACCACATCCCTTGAGAACCTGCACCGCACAATAATATTTTCCAGGAGCGTCCAAGCGTAACTACTTACGACTAATTTGGCTACGATTACTTCACTGGTGGGTTACGACCACTTCTGTGATCGATCACTATCGTTTGGACCATTTCACCACCATAGGCAATAATGAGCACCTCTGTTTCCTTCTTCAATAACATGTATGTGTCAATTGTATCATTGTTAGTACCTTTGTTTGCTTCATATGCAACTAGATAAGTCTAGTTTCTCGTATGTGATTGATCCTACTAGCATGCCACTTTATGTACAAACCCGCGCTAGATGTAGTCATAAATACGTTAGCAACCACTGAGCTCTATCCCTTGCTCGGCTCGGGTGCAAAGAGGGGCTTTGTGAATAATGGTTATATGCTGGTCCATTTGTCTTCTAAAATTTAAATAGGAGATTGTTTTCTCATGCTTACATGGGAGTGTTATCATTTTTTAAAGGAGAAGAAAATCTATATTAATCAAACAACATTATTATAAGAAACACTCCAAAAATTGGAAACACACTTTGATGCTTCTAAATCCTAAGATATCTATGGGTTTCAGCGACACTACAAAAGCAATTCCAACCGAGTGCAAAACTTGCAAACACTACGTACGCTAGGAACCACTGAGATATATTCCTTGCTCAACTCATGTCTCTTTCTGATTAATGGTAATGTTTCATCTTTCTTCTCACCTTTTAATAGGAGGACTATGATCTCACGCTTAAATAGGAGTACTCAACTACATTATATTAACCATTTATTTCATGGCAATCTGCTACAACGAGCATGTGGATACTCATACATTATTGTGACAGACGGCTCCTTGGTAATCATTATGAGCTTCCTTAGATTATCGAACTTAATATAATCATGATAGAAAAAATAGTGTTTTTATTTTCAAAGTTCATCTAATCCCTATTCTAGAGCCTTCTGCATCATACCCTCAGTGCTATGTTATTAATCACACTGTAGATGTAAGCAACACTTCACATTCCGTCATTGTCTTCACTGCCCGCGGATAGCGTTAGGACGTCATGCTAGTATATCTGTCAAGGTCACTACATCCGGGATATCTGTGACGAGGACATGTTGTGGAGGCCACCTCTTCCCCGAGGAGAAACCCAACCTATTGTGCATACTGTCATGCCGCATTGAAAAATGTGGAGACTACGCTAGTCCAGTCACAAATACACAGCCACATATTTGTCCAAGAGCCCATGTCTAGCTGACCTTCACAAGTACATCCCGTTGTGTAAAAATCCGAGTCAATGCACTCGCAAATCCTGATGCTTCTAAGGCCTAGGATGTCGACAACATTGTAAAAGCAATTCCAACTAAGTGTAATGTGCAGGACTCTACTCCTTGCTCGGCTCAGGTTTGAAGTGTAACTTCGTTTTATGAATGATGACCATGCCCCATCTCTCTTCTCCCATGTGAATAAAAGCACTATTTTCTCATTAATAAGTTGGATCTGATGTGAAGCAACAACCATTTTGGCTATTGCTTCTATGCATTTATCCTGACATAATGAGCACATGGTCATCCATGACCCCATGTACAGCCCTGATGGCTCCCTGATAAACCATTTAAGTATCGAATAATACATTGAACATGCCTTTTGAATTTCTTTAGACCATCACACTTAAGATAGCCTTTGTCTTCGTCGTTGCTTGCCTTGCCAACCTATGGAACCTGCAGAGGACAGAGGCAGTAAGAAACCCACAGGAGTTTGATAGATCGTGTGGTTGTGCCGCTCAAACACGTATTGCTTAACGAAACACGAAATAGAGTTGCCAACCTGATAGAACGCATGGTTCTGTATGTACACTGACACTGTCCAGGCACGCGGCTGCTTCCGTTCATTGGTTCGATCGAAGATAATACAGATAGATATATGTACGATCGCCAACAATTCGTGCTCCATAGTTCCATTCCACGCCAACTCTCACAAAGGACAACACTGAACAGAGCATTCGGCCACAAAAGAACTTACGTAGTAACACCCAAAGCTAGCAAACTCTGCCAGCACACTGATCTACGGCTACACTGACTCATGGCGCCGATACTGAACGTTGTTCCCTAGCAATCGCGCGAGCGCATGGCTGAAAGAGGCTCAGCCGACGGCGACCTGGACGGACTTGGCCTTCTTCTCTGGGGGCGGCTGCTTCTTGAGGCTGACGGTGAAGTAACACGCCTCTCTCGCAGCGGGCGGCCATGGGAAAATATATACTCCCAAATTCGTGTAAATACATAATCTCAGCAAATGCGCCCAAATGAAGGGAAGAGAAACATAAAAGGCCATAATCTCAGGCCTTTCCTATCTAGCTATCTATTTCCCGCATATGAAGGTCTGAGATTATGCCGCACTGCATAGGAAAGGCCTTTCCTATCTAACTATAGACAGCACAAATGCGCCCAAATGAAGGAAAGAGAAACATAAAAGGCCACCAAGGGCAAGCTACGGAACAGGCGAGCGGTCAGAGAGCCGACGAACAGAAGCCACCAGAGCATCCAGGTAAAGCTGAAGCCGGTCACCAGTGCTGCAAGAAAGCCAGAAATTTGAAGAACGAATCAAAAGCACGTCGCGGGAACACCCGCTCAATCACCATCTTGTTGCGAATAGTCCAAATGGTCCACGCCATAGCCGCGAAGATGAGCCAAAACAGTTGGCGCGGCCAACCTGAGTGGCCCGTACCTGCAGAAACTCTGCAAGGTCACGGGCCTTCCACTCCGGTCCTAAAGCCTCACGAACAAAGCACCAAAGCACATGCGCTTCTACGCAAGAGAACAAAATGTGCGTGCCCGTTTCCGGGACGTGGCACAAAGGGCAGAGACCATTTCCGGGACCATGACGTTTTAGCACCTCGGTCCCTGAGGGTAAACGATCTCTGAGACGCTGCCATACGAAAATCTTAATCTTCAGGAGCATCGGAGCCTTCCACAGTAGGGATAACCACGATAGAACCGGCAGACGACACAGCGCCTAGATTTTAGTTAGAAAGCTTCGCCACGCTGCATAGGTTCGAGCTCCAAGATATGTTCTATGTGGAAAAAACAAAAAAGAGAAGGCCACGACAAAATGGTTCAGCAAAGCGTAAACACCACAACCACACTATACAGGCCGTCTTCTTATTGCTTACGATGTGATGTTCTCAAGAAGGAGCATTGATGGCACCGCACTCGATCAGGCCACGACAGAAAGGAGGAGCCAGCCCGTAGCCACCGGCGGGCTCATGAAAGTAGGATGCCACCTCTTCCACCAGTAAAGTTTCAAGGTCTGGCACACGGCGTTGCGCCATGACATGTCGTTGTGAAGTATACTAGTTCGATGATCATCACATGGTTGCTAAGGAGTCCATCTTTAGCTGACCATCATAGTGACTACTCCGTGTCCAAACCTGAGTCGATGTAGATGTCGATGGGCTTTGACAGAGCAACAGAAATTCCTACTAAGTGTAAATGTGCTTACACTATCTATGGTAGCTGTTACGATCAATGAAGTCTATCAATTTAACTTGTCGTGATGCGAGCGGATAAGCGATAGGGGGTGATCTACAACGAGCCAAGACCGGAGAAGCACAGAGGACATCGAGTCAAGATTAGGAAGAGATTGTTAGAGTAATCTTGATGATTAAGTTGTGTTTAGCATGCGCTTAGTGCTAAGAGTCAAAGTCCAGTTGGAGTACTAGTGGGTTACGTACGTGGCTATTGCTATGTACTAGTCCTGCAAGTTGCCGTGAGTCAGCTCATGAGTCTGGTACGTGTAGGAGATTAGGAGTACAAGTTATTGGTATTGTTTAGCGTGTCCGTGTATGCTTATGGAAAAGCAAGTCCGTGTACATAGGCTTTGTGTTACACGGACTTGCTTTTAGACTCCAAAAGCATACACGGACATGCTAAACAATACCAATAACTTGTACTCCTAATCTCCTACACGTACCAGACTCATGAGCTGACTCACGGCAACTTGCAGGACTAGTACATAGCAATAGCCACGTACGTAACCCACTAGTACTCCAACTGGACTTTGACTCTTAGCACTAAGCGCATGCTAAACACAACTTAATCATCAAGATTACTCTAACAGTAGCCACCACTGAGCTCTACTCCTTCTATGGCTCGGTTGTGAAGAATTGCTTGTTTGTGAATAATGATTTGTTCCATCTCTCCTCCCGTGTCCAAATAGGGATAATTTTCCTTACCATTAAACTTGAGTGTTATTATGTTAGCTTTTGTGTGATGTGATGCAACAATCATTCATGCCTCTGCGCATCTATACCATATAGTGTGTGAATAACTTTTAATATTGGTAGTTGGATGAAACTGATCCAATGGTTGAGAAATGGCAAATCCGAGTAGTGTTGGGCATTGAATATAGCTTCACCACACCGAATTCTGCTACATGTACTATTCAGAAGATTCAACACTTGGACCTAAACACAAATTGTTTTATTATTTACGTTGTATGCACAAAACACTTATCATTTGTTCAAGACTCTTTTATTCTTCAATTCTTCCTACCTTTATTTCCTCCAATGAATTGGCATTTATTTTTTTCTTTCTCATTTTTTTTCCGGTTCAAAGCTATAGCATCATCTTCCTGAAGTCCATTTGTCCTCGCCTCCTGTCTTCTCTCGCAACGGGAGGCCTTAGGCCGATGCACGTCTGTCGGCCCTGGACGGTAGCATGGATGCCGGAGCGTGGATGTCGGGGCAACGGCCCCGGGATCCTTGGTGGTGCCTAGTGGTCGTAGCTCTGCGGGTAGCCGGAGCTGGCCCGGTGGCAGTGTTGACAGTGTGGCGGCTCAGTTCCTCGGGCCGGCTGGTTTTTGGAGCGAGGTTGGTTGTAGCATGTGGTGGGTCTGGCAGTGACCGGCTCGTCAGCGATGGGAGGTCGAGCGCGGCTGGCCGGTGGCGTCGCGCGAGGGATTCGAGCCATTGTGCCCGGATCAGACGGTCGCAGCGGCACCTTTTGTTGTTATGGGCGATGACAGCGGCTGGCGCTACGGTGGGTGTTCGCTGTTAGCACCCGGATTCAGGGCGGCGACCCCTCTTCTTCAAAGGTGAATTCCTCGACGATCGTGTAGACGACTCTGTGGCCGGATCTCGGGGTGGTGACGGCCTTTCCAAGGCTAGTGGTGGTATGGGATGTCCCCTCCATCAACATACTAGGTTTGATGCGGCTCGGAAGGTGACAGATGTGTCTCTTCTGGTTATCGGGAATTCGGCAGCTGGATAAGAGATGACGGTAGAGACGACTTCAACGACGAGTTTATGCACTCCGGTGGAAACACAAGATCTTTGATCACGCTATGTCGACACGCCTATGTATGTCCTTGCTGAAGGTGGTGGATTGAAGTTTGGCTTTGACGATGAGAATCAGAGTTCAACCTTGTGTTGGACTCGTCATCATCGGCGCACGTGCGATGATTCCTTCTTAAAGGTGTAGCCTAGGAGTTGTGTACATTTAGTTTTGGTTTTGTCTTGTATCATATAGGGTTAGTGGCTATCTCATGAAGATACTGTCGCGAGGCATGCCGTATTATTTATGTGTCGATGTAGTTCGGCTCTGGAATTTTGCATTATTAATAATATATGTATGTGTATTGTTTGATGCAGAGGCCGGGGTTATCCTCCTTTTTGAAAGAAGAAAACATGTGACTCAAATGTACATGTTTATGTCCTATAGTGTGGCATGTGGAAATCCGATTGCACTTCTCTCATGTGCAAGAATCATGCAACTTACTAGTTTTAATAATGTCATACGGAGTACATGGGCATATATTGTCCTAAGATCTCCCTGATCATTTATTTAAGTTTCTTTGACCACAATTAAGATTGCCTTGCTTTGAACTTCTTTAGATGATAACATTTAAGATAGCCTTTGCATTAGTTTCCTGACCAAAGGGCGCAATAAAATAGTTCACTTAATTAATCAGTAAATGATATCTAAATATATTGGAAAAATAATGTTGTTTAGCTCCTTTGGATCATACTTTTTGTAGGAATTTCAAAGAAAACTAATTTAATAGGAAAAGTTTCCTTCATCTATTAAAAAACCCAAAAGGACATATCTAATTAATCTCGAACATCAAACCATGTCAATCAAGTAACCTAGATTGCTTCAATTGTGAGTTCTCAATATATATGTTTAGCATGCAATTAATATCATACCAAATTCCAATTTCTTACTAATCACATAATTAATGTGTATTTGATATCCTATCTAATATCAACGTGCAAGTAATACCTTTCCTAATATCAGCAAGCAATGCACGTACACATTTAATAGTGTCCTTTGAGAACAAGAACATGAAAGGGGAATTCCATGGGATTAGCTTTCTACGCTTCACAGTCCGGTCAACAAGAACGGAAAAACTCCTGGCGCAAACACATAGATTTGAGGCCCTTTTTATGCCACTTTTCCGTATGCGCTTGCGTCAATAGTCCACGTAAAGGCCCGTCTGCTGGGTGCCAAAACTAGACCTGCTTACTTACTGTCTAGGGGAACGGGTGATGTTGAAGTGTGGCTGCCACGGGACTACCAGCAAGCGCGTGGTTGAAGGCTCGTGATGGCAACCAAGATGGAATTGGCCTTAATCTCTGGCGACAAATGCTTCTTGATGGTGACAGTGAGCACATTGTTCTCGCAACACGTGGTGACGCTGCCCGCATATGTGCCCTCTAGCAACCGGAACTTGCGTATGAACAACTGTAGTGATGCTCATGCCAGATGTAGCCTCAGTCTTCTTTCTCCTCCTCCCGCTCCCACTTTATGTTGGCGCTCTTCACCACCAACATGTTTTCCAAATAAGAGTACTATTTTCTAAAGCTTAAATAGAAGTGTTATTACATTAACATTGATTTGATGTGAAGCAACAACCGTGTTGCATCCAAACACTTTAATATAACCATAGTGAGATAGGATGTTCTACCACCATACCATGCGTTGATGTTCGCAAGAAGGAGCTCTCTAATCACGGTCACCACACCCGCACCGATGATGGGATGGAGAGCATGTTCGCCAGCAACCACCCTAGGCTCTCGAGATCATGGTGATGCTACTTCGTGTACATAGTGAGTCAATGCGGTCGTAAATCCTGAGGCTTCCAAGTCCTATGATGCCTATGGATTTTGACAACATTGCAGAAGCAAGTCCAATTAAGTGTAAAACTTGTATGCATTACGTATAGTAGCAACCACTTGGCTCCACCCATTGCTCAGCTCAAGTAAATGATCATGCTTCATCTCTCCTCTCACGTTTAAATAGTACCATTTCCTCACCCCTTATATAGGAGCAGTATTACATTGAGTTTGATGTGATGTGATGCAACAACCATGTTGTTCCCATCCATTTTAATCTGACCATAAAGAGCACATGGACATCATGTACTATTCTAAAAATGGTAGAGCTCCCTGATAACCGTTTTAAGTTTCTTCATATGATCATGGAGAGGAGTTGACAGCTTGTGGCGCTTTCAAATAGAGAGAAATGTGAGTGGTTGATTGGGTATTTTAAGTATAATAAATTTATTCAATAAATAATATTGCATTCAATCGTTATATCATGCTAATACAACTTCACGAAGCAAATACCCATCCTCTGTATAGCATGATGCACACAGTCAACATGTTTGAAACAATAAAAAAAGTGAACACCGACAATCATTTGACTACGTAAAAAAGGCCTAAGGAGGCCCTACCCGAAGAATGCACTGAAATTCATGGTGGGAGAAAATCTTCCTGACCTTATGGTCCAACCGGTTAAATGCCATAAAAAGGTCTTAAGTATAATAAATAGTTAAGATAATCATTAAATAATATGCAACTAGAAGGATGTAGAAAAAAATACCTTGTTAAGGGAAGTTGATAATCGTGGCTTGCTAGTAAAAAGTAATATAGGATCACCCATTGTATAATTGTTTGCTAATTTTAATTGTTATAGAAAACATGGGGTCTTGTACAATTTACTTGATTTGCACCGCACTCAACAAACTAATACCAAATACAATTATCATGGAATTTGTTGGACATTTTGTTTTTCACTAAGATCACATACAAAAGACGACATTAGCCATTTCTTCCTGAGTATCACAAAAATAGAGGAAGTGAAGTGCATCTCAAAACCACAAGGTGGGAGAGTACACTGCACTCAGCATTTTGCACTTGAGACATGATAGACAAGGATGATGTCAACGATGATCGACAAGAATGTAAGCCTAGGCGTGCGGCTGCTCCTTTCAGATGTTTGATCAGGCTTCCCACATGTTATGTCCCACGATCGCACACAACACGAACTAGTGCAAACAAGACGAGATGTAGACAGATACGATCACTAGTAATTGGTGCTTCCATAGTTCCATTCCACAACAAAATTAACAATACACAACCACAACTAGCACATACACAACCACAACTAGCACGTGCAGTCTTCGGTCATGGCATGAAAAGAGTATGCGAACTCAAAGAACACCCCTTTAATATGTTACTATCAAACTCGTGTGGAGAATGACTTCTTTGTACACGATGGCATGTTTCATCCCTCCTCGCATTTCAATGGAAGAACTATTTTATCATGCTTAAATATATTTCATTGACTTTGACCTAATAGGATGCAACAATCATGCCGCATCCATGCATTTTAATCCTATCATAACGATTACATGGGTACTCATACACTACTTGTGAGAGCTCCCAGATAATCGTTTTGACCTTCTTTCGATAATTACATTCAGTATAGTTGTGACGTATACTTTTGTAGTGTCAGTCTTTTCTTATTTTGTCTAGTCCCGTTCAAGAGTTGCACATTTCCATCTAGTCCCGGCGAGCGGCAGGAGCGGCGCATGCCCCCGTCCCCCAAAAGGAAAAACGAGATATATTTTCGCCTCGATGGTATTAAGTCTATACGTTGACCTCCTAAGAGCATCTCCATAAGTGCCCCCAACAGGTCCTCCCCCCTAGGCGACTTTTTCGGCGCCGGCGCCAAAAAAACGGCCCAGTCGCGCCCCCAGGACGACGAAAAGCGCCGGTTCGGCCCTTTTTTCCGCCCGGCGGCCGCAGGCCGAACCCGGCACGCTGGGGGCGCTTGGGGGCTCCGGCGCAAGGGAAAAGCGCGGCTGGCCCACGCCGTCAGGTGAAAAGTCAAGATTTTCTTCCCCGACTCGCCTCCCCCCCCCCCCCACGCGCTCTCGGCCGCAACTAGGTATATCCCGGCGCCGCCCCGCCGCCCTTCACCGGTAGATAGCCATTCCCCGCTGGAAAAATAGCAGAGGTTCGCCGCGACAGCCCTTCGACACCAGTGGCGTTTTGCCGCCGTTCCGGCAGCGGAGGGCGATTTAAGCGCTGGTGCACGCCCACCGCGCAAGGTGTTCGGCGATTTGCCTGCCTCGGCGATGGACTCGGATGACGGAAGTTCTCGCCGCGCTCTTTGGAGGAGGAAGCCGAGGCGGCGCCCGGAAGAATAGCATCTCATGGTGCTCGCCGCCCTCGCCCCGCTGGCGAGCAATGAAAAGCCGCGGCGAGGTGGCTCGGCGCCGGGGCGGGTGAAAGCAAAGAACCGGCATCGTCTCGAAGGCTACTGCATGCTCTACTCCGACTACTTCGCCGATGCTCCACTTCACGGCGACAGAACATTTCGGCGCCGTTATCGGATGAGCAGAAAGCGCTTTCTCCGGACTGTGAATTCCATCCGGGAGTTCGACAACTACCTCAAATGCAAGATGGATTGCACCGGCAAACTTGGATTCACCTCCATCCAGAAATGCACGACAACAATGAGGATGCTTGCATACGGAGCTCCCGGTGACTCACAGGACGACTATGGGCGCATGGCCGAGTCCACCAGCCTAGAGTGTTTCTACAAGTTCTGTCGGGCAGTGGTGGCAGTGTTTGAACCGCAATACTTGAGAACACCCAATGCGGAAGACACCGCCGGATCCTAGCACGAATGCAGCAAGAGGATTTCTGGGATGCTTGGAAGCATCGATCGCATGCATTGAAATGGAAGAATTGCCCATTTTCTTGGTGGGGATGTACAAAGGCGCCAAAGGCGGTTGCAGTGTGGTACTTGAGGCGGTGGCCACACAGGACCTCTGGATTTGGCACTCCTTCTTTGGTATGCCAGAACTCACAATGACATAAGCGTCTTTGTAGTGATCTCTGTCTTTGCCAAGCTTGTTGAAGGTCAATCTCCTCCGGTGAACTTCGAGATCAATGGGCGGCAGTACAACAAGGGTACTATCTAGCTAATGGCATCTATCCGAGATGGTCGACATTTGTCAAGACCATCAAAACCACAATGCTCGGAGGCAAGAACGCTGGTTTGCGAAGATTCGGAGGCTTACGGGAAGGATGTCGGCGGGCATTTGGTGTGCTCCAATCTCGATTTGTTGTTGTCGGTACCCGCTCAGACCTAGTCAAAAGATCAAATGTGGGAGATCATGACCTGCTGTGTCATCTTGCACAACATGATCATTGAGAGCGAGCAGGAAGAGCCGGTGTTTGACATCGAACCATACCACGTGCAGGTCCTCTTGCCCATGTTGATCACCACCACCGCAACCTGGATTGCCTACCTCGGTATATGTCGGAGATCCGAGACCCACAGGTGCATCATCAATCGCAGCAAGATCGATAGAGCACCTATGCAGCTCAAGGCGACACCAAAGCGACGTGTGATGAAATATGAGTTTTATTTGTTGAACTATATAATTTGTATTGAACTATTTGTTGTTGTACTATTTTGTTGAAGTATTTGAATTTTCTGTGATGAAATATGTGATAAAAAAATATTTATGTTGATAATTGAACGCCGAGCCACGGCGAACCACGTCGAATATGGGCCTATTCTCGCCCATATGGGCCTTTTTCGCTGAAATGGGGCTTCAAAAGTGGGCCAAAATCGGCAACTGGGGGCGACCTGGGCGCAAAACCGCCCCCAGCACCGAATGAATCCCCAGGGGGCGATTTTTATGCGCCCTGGGGGCCGAACGGCTGGAGATGCTCTAACCAGCACTTCAGGGCTCGGGCTCAACGCTTCAGACGCCAAGTGGCGTGGGACCTATATGTCGCTCAATTCAAGATGGAAGAAAGTCTCGCCTGAAGGATTTCCTGCGAGATACAATATTGGGCCAACCCATATTAGCGCATACCTCGCTCGCTCACAGCTAGTTCGTTGTTCTTTTGGTTTCCCCATGTTTTTTCGTTTTTTCTACTTTTCTTTGTTTTTGACCGTGTTTTTTGTTTCTTTCTCGGTTCCTACTAGGGTTTTTCTTTCTTTTTCTCCCTTTTCTTCGGGTTTTTTTCTCCGTTTTCAATGTTCTTTTTCTTTTGCTTCCTATTTTCTCTATTTGTTTTCCATTTTGTTTGTTTCTTTCCGGGTTTTCATTGGATTTCTTCTTTTTTTTCTTTAATTCTTTGTCGGTTTTCACTATTTCATTCTTTTGCACTAACTTAAGTTGGATTATTTTTGTTCTGTTGTTTCTTTTGTTGATTTTAATTGCTTTTTTCTTTCTATTTCCATATAGAATGGGGATATTTTTTATTAATCTTTAATATTTTTTCCATTACACGAAATATTTTTGTATACATTTCAATCATTATCTTGTACACGTGGATCATTTTTCATATACATGATTAATATTTTGTTCAAACATATATTTTGATGTCAACCTTTTACATACACATTAAAAACAATTATACATCAGGAACATCTTTTATATACAAGTTCAACATTTACCAAATACATGATCAACACTTTTGAAACTTTTTCTTGGCGAAATAACTTTTTTAATTTTATAATTTTTATGTCTACCTTTTTCCATACGTATTGTAAATTTCCTTTTACACCTTTATTATTATTTAAATACATAATTAATATTTTCTTAATCATATATTTTATTATGTCTACTTTTTATACATGTTTACCATTTTTTCTAGATTGTGAACAATTTTAATATACACATTTAACATTGCCAAATCAACGATTAACATTTTTATAAACATATATATTTTGTTTCCTAATTTTTCATTTTTTATACATCGGGAACAATTTTTATATATATATTTATCTTTTCTAGAATACATAATTAACATTTTTTAAACATATATTATTTGATGTCTACTTTTCTAATAAACATTGTACATTTTTTGTATACATTAGGATCATTTTTTATATATACATGCTTAAAACATTTATCATGCCTGGTTAGAGTATTAGAATATGTCACATCATATTTACCTTCTGCTGTTTGGACATAACCACAAATTTGCATGCCAAGCAGCCGTCCAGGCGTCCAATGCCGCTTGCCTAGGCGGCTGGGCCAGGCTAATAACCATGTCTGAGCTAAGGAGACTGAAAAAAACAAAAGGAACCGATAATCGGGAAAACGAAAGAAAAAAAAAAGTCGGAATCAAGGTTTTTTTCTATATATCTCCCCTCTTTAAAGAAGGGGAAAATATGTGCTTCTTGCGAAAGCACATATTTTTTCCTTTCCGAGAAGCATAGTTGTGCTTCTCATGGAAGCAAACATGTGCCTCCATGGAAGCAAATTTGTTCTTCTTGCGGAACCAAACATGTGCCTGCATGAGAAGCAAATATGTGCTTCTTATGAAAGCACATATTTTTTTTCCTTTTCGAGAAGCATTGTTGTGCTTCTCATGGAAGCAAATATGTGCCTCCAAAAAGCAAATTTGTGCTTCTCTTCCAAACACATTGTTCTTCTATTTTCCGAGAAAAGCATCTCGAAAGAAAATATGTGTTTACATGGGAAGCAAATATGTGTTTCTCATGAAAGCATAGATTTTTTTCCTTTTCAAGAAACGCAGATGTCTTTCTCGCAGAAGCATATTTGTGCCTACATGAGAAGCAAATATGCGTTGTGCTTCTTGTGGAAGCACAAATTTTGTTTCCAGTGAAGAAATAGTGATTTTTTCCAAAACCTAGAGAAAACGGGCAAAAAAAGAAAAGAAAAAACATGAAACCCGAAAACACATAAAGAAAAATAAAATATTCTGAAAGGATCACCCAGTACGCGATATGAGGCGGCGGCTGGACACCCCACTTGGCGTGCTCCCAAGACACCAAAAGTGACCCATGGAGGTCCCCCGCAAAGAGTAACCTCCAGTTAGTTGCTCTTCACATAGGGGCACCTGCCGAGTCGGTGGGCCGGCGCTCCCATGATTACTAAATGGCTCGCGGCCCATTAGTGTCACTCGCTCGGCCATTTGTTCGGTGGGCCTTTGCTCACTCAACAGCCGTACAGGTTCCACAAGAAAAAAAACCAGATCTGGTTTGTTGATCAGTTGACCGCTGATAGGTGTACAATTCTAAAATGTTCACGGACTTGAAAAAAGATCACTAGTACAAAACAATTCAAGAAAAAAGTTCATTAGTTCATTTTTAAAAATAGTTCATGAATTCAAAAAAAATCACAAATTCAAAACATATTACCAAATCACAAAAAGTTCACATACTCAAAAAACGTTCACGAATTCAAAAATAATTAGCAAATTTGGAAAATGTTAACCAATGAGAAAAAGGTTCATGGATTGAAATAATTTCGTGCACTTAAAATTTATTTGCGGATTCGAAAAAGTTCATGAATATGAAAAAAAAATCATACATTTGAAATAAATTCATGCAAAATGAATAAAATAAATACAAAAAATAAAAACGAAAAATCAAAAAACAGAAACCAAGAAAAATGGTTGAAAGCTTCTAGAAGTTGCACAGAACTGGCTGGAAACTTCTAGAAGCTTCACAAAACTGTAGTGGAACGCTTTGTTAAATAGTACTTACATGGGCACCCCATTTGTTAGGTAGGGCTTGGGAGGGTGTGTGTCGTATAAGAGCAAAGTCTATAAGTGGCTCTACAGACGCCAAATCGAAATTGGCTTCAAAGGAAGCTCCTATTGGACTAGGGATCTTATTCCCTGTGGGCGGGGTTATGGAGAGAACGTTCACCCAGGCTATGCTAATGGTTTGCCCCATTAATCTGTTTTGGCGCTTTCTCCCATCTTTTTTTTTCTTTTCATTTTCGCACATTCGCAAACTTTCTAAAAAATGTGTTTTTTTAAAACATGAAGAATTTTTTAGATTCATGTTTCGTTAAATCACAAACAAATTTGAATTTCATAAACTTAATTAAAGGTAGATGAACTTTCAAACTTGTCTTTTGTTTTACATATCTGAACAAATATTGAACTCATGCACATTTTTAATTCTAAAAAAGAATTCATGAATATTTTTTTAAAAAATTGAACAAGTTTTGAACTCATGGAGGATTTTTGAATTTTCCAACATTTTTTGAAATTCATGAACTTTTTCTGAAATTCGTTATCATGTTTTGAATTCATTTTTTTCATTTGTGAACATTTTTTACAAATTTTTGAATATTTTTCTAAATTCAATTTTTGTTTGAGAGCTTTCGGTAATCATATCCATCTTCCTTCGCAAATGCAATATATGAGTGATATAAATTTGTAGTGTTTGTATTTCCAAATTCTATCTATGCTCTATTCTAGAACCTTGTGCAACATTCTCCCCGATGCTTTTTGACTGATGCAAGATCGTAACCTAACCACACTCACACAATACTTGTGAGCAACACTTCACATTCTCTCGTCGTCTTTGCCACTTTGGGATAGAGCTAGGAGCTTTGGACATCACGCAGTTCTTGAGAAAATCATGGTTGTCAAATGTCACCGCACCCGTACCTGACAATGAGAAGGAGATGTCTCCCAACAACAACTAGGGGATCGTGAGAGCAGGAGGCCACCTCTCCCCATTCGCCAAGGAGGGACCGAGCCTACTGTGTGCAGTGTCACGTTGCACTAAAATACGCCGAGAGTATGCTAGTCTAGTCACTAGTCCTCATCCACGTACTTGACCAAGAGATCCTGATGCTTCCAAATCCTAGGATGTGAACAACAATGTAAAAGCAACCCCAGCTGGTTGTGATGCGCTGGACTCTACTCATTGCTCGGCCCAGGTTTAAAGAATGACTAATGACCATGTTCCATCTTTCTGGCTGCGTTAAATGGCAGCGCATTATTCTCTCACCCTTGAATAGGAGTACTATCACATTAGTTAGATCTACCGTGAAGCAATAACCATCTTGCTATTAACTACAGTCAGGTGTGAAGCATCAATACTTCTATGCATTTAATCATACTGGTTCTGTTCATTTTTACTCCTGATATAAGTAGCACACATGGGCATCCATGACCTTTAGCTTCCTCTTAATCGTTTTGAGTTTCTTTCAATTATTACATTGAAGATTCCCCCAATTTTGGATTTCTTACACTTGAGAGAATAGAGAACAAAGTTAATTTGATAGATCGTGGAACTCACGGTCACACATCATGCCTTCTGAAGTCTAAACCGTGTTGATTGCTAAACAAAACAAAGTTCTCTTTCTATTTTCTGCTGAGATTACATGAAAAATGTATGAATCTGATACTTAATCCAGACATCCGGCTGCTTTCGATCAAGCGGGGAAGATACATGCAGAGATATAAAACTAACAATTTGTGCTATGTAGTTCCATTCACAACAAGATTCATAAAACATGACCACAAGCTCAGAACTACTCAACTAGTTCACCTAATCTTCGGCAAAATCACGAACAGAGCAGACTCGTCACACTACTCTCCTGCTCGGAAAGGCATGCGCCATTTAAGAGCAAAGCCTGTAAAGGGCGCTACATGCACCAAATAGGTATTGGTTTCAAAGGGAGCTCTTGTTGGACCAGAGATCTTATTCCCTGTGAGTCGGGGGATACGGACAAAACGTGACCCATGTCACACTAATGGGCTGGCCTGTTGGTCTATTTTGGTGTTTTTCCGTTTTCTTTGTGTTGCCTTTTTTCTTTTTTCAAATTCATGAATTTCTAAAAAAAATTGAAAATCACGAACAATTTTCACATTCATGAATATTTTTAAATCACAAAAAATTGAATTTCATAAACTTTTTTGAAAATAGAGCAATTTTCAAATTCCTACATTTTCAAATATGCGAACCTTTTGAAATTGCAAACATTTTTGAAATTCGTATACATTTTTTTAATTCATAAATATTTTTAAAAAATTGAGCAAGTTTCAAACTTGGAAAAAAATTCGAACTCATAGAAATTTTTTCATTCCACAATGTTTTTTGAAATTCATGAACATTTTTTGAATTCATGGTTTTATAATTCGAGAATGTTTCTCGAAATTGCAAACACTTTTTTAGTTCAAGAACATTTTATTGACTCGTGAACAAATTTTGAAACATTTTTCAAAACATGAATATATTTTTTCAAAATTGTGAATATTTTTCTCAATTCAGTTTTAGTTTGAGAGCTCTTGGTAATCATATCGAGTTTCATTAGATGATCAAATGTAATATACCCATGATGTAAATTTTATAGTGTTTGTGATTATATCTAATCCCTATTCTAGAGCCTTCTACAACATTCTATCCGGTGCTATTTCATTGATGCGGGATTAACCTAACCACACTCATACTATACTTGCAACCAACACTTCACATTCTCTCCTCACCTTGATCACCTATGGCTATGGATAGAGTTAAGAGCTTTGGACATCATGTCATTGTTGAGAAGAAATGGCTGTCAAATCTCAAATGTCACCGCACCCGCACCGACAACAAGGAGGAGGAGATGTCTGCCAACAACCACTAGGGGATCGTGAGAGCAGGAGGCCACATCTCCCCATTCCCTTGGGAGGGACCAACCTCCTGTGTGCATTGTCATGTTGCAATGAAATACGCTGAGAGTATGCTAGTCTATTCACTAGAACACACCCACATACTTGACCAAGAGCCCATGTCTAGCTAAGCATCACAAGGACGCCACGTTATATAGAAACTTAAGTTGATGCACTATAAAATCTTGATGCATCCGAGTCCTAGGATGCCGGCAACATTGCAAAAGCAATTCCAACTGGGTGTGAAGCGCTGGACTCTACTCCTTGCTCGGCCCAACTTTGGAGAATGACTTATGACCATGTTCCATCTTTCTTCTCTCGTTAAGTAGAAGCACCCTATTCTCTCACCCTTGAATAAGCAGTACTATTAAGCAACAACCATGTTGTTATTAAGTTGGCTCTGGTGTGAAGCCTCAATGCTTCTATGCATTTAATCTTGTTGGTTCTCTGCATTTTACTCTTGATATAAGTAGCACACATGGGCATCCAGAACGTCGAAGTTGAAAGATCGTGTCATCTGAACCATGTTGATTTCGGAAGGAAACAAAATGATCACGAACAAAGCATGAGACCACAAAAGAACACCCAAATCTACCAGACTTGCCACACTACTCTACTGTTAGAACGATCATGACGTCGATGAGGTACATAAAGTTCACTTGACTGAAGGGCTCGATCAGGCAATGGCCACCTGGACGGACTTGGTCTTCTTCTCGGGCGGCGGTTGCTTCTTCACGGTGACGGTGAGCACGTCGTTCTTGCAGCGCGTGGCCATGGCACCCGCATCCGCGTCCTACGGCAGATGGAACTTGCGTATGAACAACCTCGGCGACGTGCATCACTCCAGCTAGATGTAGCGGTAGTTCCCCTCCTCCTCCTCCTCCTCCTCCTCCCGCTTCCGCTTCCCATTGGGGCCGCCGCCGCTGCCGTTGTTGGCGCTCTTTTTTGAAAAGCACGGGTTCATAGTTCGGATCTCCCCTGGCGCTCTTTTTTAAAAAGGTTTATGAAAAATAAAACGTAAAATGGGCCGACCCACCACAGATGTGTACTGTGCGCTCGTTTCCATGAAACGAATAAACGGGCGCTCAAGGTGCCATTTAGGAATTGCCAGATCTTATTCCCTGTGGGTCGGCGGATGTGGACAAAACGTACATCCACTCCACGCTAATGGGTTGTACCATTAGTCTGTTTCAACGTTTTTACTGTCTGTTTTCCATTTTTATATTTTTCTAAATCTGTAAACCTTTTAAAGAAATTGTGATTTTCTAAAGATCACAAACAATTTTAAATTCATTATTTTTGCAAAATCAAGAACAATTTTGAATTTCACATTGAAATGAAAACATATGAATTTTTGAACTTGTATTTTTTAAATATGCAAACATTTAATGAACTTATGAATTGTTTTTAAACTTCATAAAAAATGAATTTGCAGATATTTTAACTCATATTTTTTTTAAATGAACTAGTTTTGAACTCATGAACATTTTTCGAACTCGTATGGTGGAACGGGCCAATATAGTCTTTCATAATAAAGAGATAGACGGAACGGGCATTTTTTTAATTAACCAGTATTTTTTGAAATTCATGGACATTGTTCAAAATTCATGATTTTTTAATTTGATAGCACTTTTCAAATTGTAAACAGGTTTTGAATACAAGAAACATTTGCGGACTCACGACCATGTTTCTGAAACATTTTTCAAATTCATGAATATTTTTCTAAATACATTTTTAGGTTTGAGAGCTTTCGGTAGTCATATCGAGCTTCCTTAGATAATCAAATGTAATATACGAGTGATTAAATTTTGTAGTGCTTGTATTTTTTAATTCTATCTAATATATTCTGGAGCCTTCTGCAACATTTTCTCCAGGGTTATTTCATTGAAGCGGGATTGTAACCTAAGCACACTCACACAATACTTGCAAGCAACACTTCACGTTCTCACGTCGACTTCACCGCCTATAGATAGAGGTAGGAGCTTTGCACATCAATGTCGTATGGCTATCAAATGTCACCACACCCGCGCCGGTAACAAGGAAGAGATGTCTACCAACACCAACTAGGGGATCACGACAGCAGGAGACCACCTCTCCCCATTCTCCAAGGAGGGACCCAAGCTACTGTCTACAGTGTCAGGTTGCACTAAACTACCCCGAGAGTCTGGTCACTAGGACACACACCCACATACTTGACCAAGAGATCCTAATGCTTCCAAGTCCTATGATCTATGATGTGAACAACATTGCAAAAAGCAACTCCAAGTCCTAGGATGTGAACAATTTTGCAAAAGCAACTCCATGTGGCAATGAAGCTCTGGACTCTACTCCTTGCTCGGCTCAGGTTTGAAGAATGACTAATAGCCATGTTCCATCTTTCTTCTCACGGTTAAATAGAAGCCCACTATTATCTCACCCTTGAATAGAAGTACTATCATATTTGCTCGGATCTGCTGTGAAGCAACAACCATGCTGCCTTTTTTTGAGCAAAGAATGACAGTAGGAGAGGCTCCTTCTGACTTTATATTAAATAAATATAATGATTGCAATGGATTACATGCAGAGTTTACTCACATCCCTCAAAGAAATGCACCACACATCAATGCATCTATGCATTTAATCTTGTTGTTCTGCGCATTATACTCCTGACATAAGGATCACATGGGCATTCATGAAGTCTTGAGGTTCCTCATAATCGTTTCGAGTTTCTTTCAATTATTACACTGAAGATTTCCTTTATTTTGGATTTCTTTACATCATGACACTTGAGAGAATAGAGAACGGACTTAATTTGGTACATCATTGAACTCATAGTCACAGAGAGGAGTTGACACACCATGCCTTCTAAAGTCCGAATGGTGTAGATTGCTGAACAAAACAAAGATATCTTTCTATTTTCTGTTGCGATTACATGAAAACCTATGAATCGTGATACTGAATCTAGGCATGTGGCTACTTTCGATCAAGCAGAATCCAGGCATGCGGCTGCTTTCTATCAAGTGGGGAAGATACATGCAGAGATAGGGAAATCCTTTTCTGAGCCCGGGCTCATCTGCATCCGTGTTGAATAAAAAATCAAAAAAAATACTAAAAAAATTCAAAAAAATTCAGATTTTTTTCCCATGGTAGACAATTTGATAGGTGAGGTCCGTCCCAATTTTTAAATCATTTGGACAACTGAGCAACTCTCGGCAAAAAAGACAAATTCGGGGTTTGTAAAACAGTTTACTGTTCATGTACTGTTTTGACTCGATTTGTCTTTTTTGCTGAGAGCTACTCAGATGTCCAAATGAGCTAATATTTGGAGCGAACCTCACACAATAAATTTTCTACCATGGGGAAACAATTTAAATTTTATTGAATTTTTCTAGTAATTATTTTAAATTTTTTCTAACTGGTGCAGATGAGTCTGGGCACCGAATCGCTGCACTCGCAGAGATGCGACAACTAACAGTTTGTGCTATGTACTTCAATTCATCACAAGATTCACAAAACACGACCAGAAGTCCACAAGTACTCAACTAGCACACCTAATCTCAGGCCAAATCACCAATAGAGCACGCGGCCACAAGAGAACACCCCAATCTACCAGACTCGCCACACTACTCTACTGCTCAGGATGGTGTGCGCAGTATAAGAGCAAACCCTATAAGTGGCGCTATAGGCGCCAAATAGGAATTGGCTTCAAAGGGAGCTCATGTTGGACCACCGATCTTATTCCTTGCGGGTCTATCTGTTCGGTGTTTACTTTTTTCCTTTTCCTTTTATCTTTTTCAAATTCACAAACTTTCTAAAATAATGTGGTTTTTTGAAAATCACAAAAAAAATTTAATCATGATTTTTAAAAAAATCAGAGACAATTTAGAATTTCATAAAAATAGAGCATTTTAAATTCGTAATTTTTAAAATATGTAAACATTTTATAAGCCACGATCAATTTTTGAAATTCAGAACATTTTTTACTCGCAAACATTTTTTGAATTTGTGAACATTTGTTACAAAATTGAACAAGTTTCAAACTCACAAAATTTCTCAAATTCATAAACATTTTTTGAATTCATAAAAAAGTCGCAAACATTTTTTGAATTTGCAATTTCTTAATTTGAGAACAATTTTGGATTCAAGAATATTTTGCAGACTCGCAGACAGTTTTTGAAACATTTTTCAGAGCTCTTGATAATCATAACGAGGTTCCTTAGATGAACAAATGTAATATACGACATTCTCTCCGGTGCTATTTCATTGCAGAATCCTAACCTGACCAGAGTCACACTGTACTTGCAAACAGCACTTCACCTGTGGATAGAGCTAGGAGCTTTGGATATCATGCCATCTTTTAGAGGAAATGATTTCAAATGTCATCGCACTCACACCAACAATAAGGAGGAGGACATGTTTGCCAATAGCAACTAGGGGATCGTGAGAGCAGGAGACCACCTATCCCAATACTCCAAGACGGACCCAACTTACTGTGTGTTGTGTCATATGCTGCAAAACAAAAAGCTGAGAGTATGCTAGTCTAGTTACTAGCACACACCCACATACTTGACCATGTGACCATGTCTGGCTGACCATCACAAAGAAACCCCGTTATGTACTAACTCAAGTTGATGCACACTTAAATCCCGATGCTTCCAAGTCCTAGGATATCGACAACATTGCAAAAGCAATTCCAACTAGGTGTAAAGCGCTTGACTCTGCTCCTTGCTCGGCTTAGGTTTGAAGAGTGACTAATGACCATGTTCCATCTTTCTTCTCGCATTAAATAGAAGAACACTATTCTTTCACCCTTGAATAGCAGTACTGTCACATTAGCTCAGATCTGATGTGAAGCAACAACCATGTTGCTATTAACTTGGGTCTGGTGTGAAGCATCAATGCTTCTATGCATTTAATCTTGTTGGTTTTGTGCATTACCCTTGACATAAGGAGCACATGGGCATCCTTGATGTCTTGAGCTCCCTCGTAATCGTTTTGATTTTCTTTCATTACATTGAAGATTCCCTTTGTTTTGGATTTCTTTAGATCATGAAACTTGAGATCTTTTCCTTGCCAACCGGTGGAACTTACAGAGAACAGAGGTAGTACTGAGTCACATACAGGACCTGAACGAAACAAAGTTCACATTCTTTTTCCCGCTGAGATTACGTGAAAGGCGTATGAATCCTAATACTGAATCCGGGCATGAGGCTGCTTTCGATCAAGCTGGCAGCAAGATTCACAGAAGACGACCAGAACTAGCAAACCTAATCTCGGGCCAGATCACAAACAGAGAATGCGACCACAAAAGAACACCCAAATCTACAAGACTCGACACACTACTCTGGTGCTACACTGATCACTGATGACAAGCGCGGATGCGGTAAAAAAAAATCGTGTGACGGAAGGGATCGATCAGGCAATGGCCACCTGGACAGGCTTGGTCTTCTTTTCCGACGGCGGTTGCTTCTTGACGGTGACGGTGAGCACGCCGCTCTCGCAGCGTGCGGCCACGGTGCCCGCGTTCGCGTCCTCTGACAGCCAGAACTTGGGCACGCCGCACGAACGACCACGACGACTCGCGGCGCTCCAGCCGGATGTAGCGGCAGTCACCCTCCTCCTCCCCCCACTTCCGCTTCCCGTTGGCGCCCTTCGTCACCAGCACGTTGTCGCCCTTCAGAGTCAGCTGTCGAGGAAAATGAGTACACGCCCAAATGTTAGTTCATTGGTGATGTTGAATCGAGCTCGGTCCAAGAAGAAACAGGGGCGACCATGGCGTGGTGCAGCTCGTAGCTTGATATCGTACTTGGAAAGCCCGGGGTCGTCTAGAAGGAAGGCGTACTTGCCGGGGGTCTCCACGATACCCATGAGTGCGCCACGACCGCTACTCCAACGTGTGTGTGATATTGACCGTGCCCTAGCATGTGTGCAGCATGGTGGTGGGCGTGGTCTCGGTGGTCGGCGTCCCCGGTTGCGAGGTGGTCGAGCACCTCCGCAGGTGGACGAGGCCGGCCTCGGCAGGGCCAAACAGCAGCTCAACCATTGCTTCTCCTTCTTGTTCCTTGATTGGTTCCTCGCTGCGTGGGTGGGAACTGGTAAGGGACGATGCGACTCAGACTTGGAAAGACCGATGGATTGGATGGACGCTTCTGCTCAGGATGAACCAAAACGCTTCGAAACGTATAGCCGTTGAGGAGCCCTGGGAGGCCCGTATGGGCCGGTTAGATCGTATGCCCGGCCGTACATGTATTCGTATATGCCGGGTGTTTCGTTTTCGCGTGCAGACGCCCGCGGCCATGGGGTAGCACGTGTCCATGTGAACAAGCCATCATATAAATGTGGAGGGAAACCACCTCCGGCCGCATCGTCTCCCTCTCCTCTCACACCGCATCCTCTCTAACCGCGTCATCTCCCTCTCCCCCACCGCATCCTCTCCATCACCTTCGTCGCCATGGAGGACGCAGGAAGTGAGCGCCCCGATTGGGGCACTGATCTGGTGGCGCTGGCGCAGCAAGTCGCGGTGCCCGCGGCGGTGAAGGGAGATGTCGGCGTCCGGGGCGGTGCAGCAGATGCTGCAGATCAGAAGAAGGTGGAGGCGGGCTGGAGCGGCACAGTCCAGCTAGATGCGCCCGCTCTGGCGAGCTCCGGCGAGGCGCAGAAGGTGGAGAAGGTGGAGGCGGGCTCTGGCAAGGCGCACAAGGTGGAGAAGGTGGAGGCCAGCTCTGGCGAGGACCAAGTGGAGCAGAAGGTAATTCTTTATCCCTTTTAGTTGTATTTTTTAGATTCTAGGGTTTGACAAGAAGTTTTTTGGGTTAGACTAGTTGGATAGAGGGTTTTCTCTGCATTAGGGTTTTCTGTATTTGATTCATGCAAAAATGATGGACTACATATGATTATTAAATTAGGTTAGAAGTAGCCGGATTGAGGGATGGTTTTTTTTTCCAGATGCTTATTAGATTAGTAGTTGAAATTTTGCTTCTTAGATTTTAATAGTATGAGGTTTAGCACCTTATTTATGAGGGAATTTAAGAACAGATAGACCATATATGATTATTAGATCTATGGTTCAATGCTGCAGACATATATGATTATTAGATTAGATTTGTGGTTCAATGCTATACAGATTAGATTTTTGTATGTCATATGCCCAAATGGAATGCATTAATTTTGATGTGCCTATGAATTGACTTAGATGATACTTGATTCATCCATATTATAAATTTTTGTTGTGTAGGTAAGTAATGAAATTTTAGATGTTCACTCGTACGCGTCGGTCCTAAACAGACAGTTTTTAACCCCTTTCCGCGACGACATTTGGAATCGTCGCCAAGTGAGTGTGGGCGATAGGGTGGTCCTTCCCACACGACCCAGAAACCGTCAAAGGTAGAGGAATTGGTCAACTCATCAGGCTCATGACGTGAAGACTGCAGGTTCGAATCCTGTCCCTGCCTAATCACGTCAGATACTTGTACGAGTCCTGATCTTCTAGGATCAGCAGACAGTCTTACTAGCGATGAGTAAACAAAGTCGTTAGGAAAGCTATAGATAGGTATCAAGGCACAACCGAACTGACAAGTAAGTTTTGAAGACTTCCACCTATTAATGTTCTTTTTGCCCCTACAGTACTCCTACTCGTTTCTGCTCGCATTGCCATTGCAGTCGGTATTTTGTGGTGCTACGTTTATGATGCGCGGCCCATCACAAACGGTTCACCGTTAAGAAAATTAGCTAATCGACGTACGAGTGTCGGACAGGATTACGAAATGTCGGACCGTCGTAACATTGTCGTACACGACAACTATCGCACACGCTATTCTATGGTGCAACGTTTACGATGCATACTTCATTAGAAACAGTTTATGGTTACGAATCATGTACGATAAGGCAACTAACACAAACATTTAGTTTGCCCGCACCGTTTGTGATATTGTCTGACATCGCACACGCTTTGCAAACGGCAACTGTGTGCATATTTGCACACGTTTCCTCTCTTTGAACTGTCTCGGATTATGGTGCATATTGCAAATGTTTGCGTTTTACCAACCGTGCGTGTCATAATAATCTGGAGAGCGTAATTTCACCGTAATTTAATTGTTGCTTTTCCAAATTGTATCAGATTTGGATTTGAATTTGAATTTGAATGTATGCTACAGCTTTATTCATATCCATCAGGTTCAAACAACCAATGCATTATCCGATTCATAGGTACATATGTTCAAGAATTACATAAGAACCAAATAAAGAATGATGAACCACAATTGTATACTTGTACTATTAAAGACGGTAAAGAAAGAGGCGAAATATATTCTGGTTGTTGAATAAGGTGAAACAGAATGCCCATATTATGTCCTCCTCCATGCAGAAGGCATGCACGACTCTAGTCCAACCCCTTGTGATGGCCGACCGCCCATCCTTCACGGTCTTCATGAAAACATCTAGATAATCATCGTGTTCTGGTAGAAATACTTTAACCTTTGCATGCCCACCAATCATGTAGTTTGAGAGGTAATCTTGAGTAAACTGCTTTGGCAACCACTGCAAAAAAAATTAGACATTGTCATCTAACACAACTCATTATGGGTAGTAAAAAGAAGGCTGCAGAGTTCTTACTTACCATCCTGCAGTTCGCTGTTGTCTTGGATAAAGTGTAAATAAATAGTTTAATTGCCATCTTTGGATCCATTTTACTAGCGATCTTTATCAGCTTCCTCACTTGATGCTGGTTCATCAATATCTCATTGTCCCATACACTGAAAGGGTCAAAACACGGATCTTTATCAATGACATATGTACCTAAAAGCACCAAGTTAATACTAGAAGCTAAACAGCAATTGCACAATGATGTAGTACAACACTCTTTTATAATGTGTCTATATACATCCCCATGTGGTAGTCCATTTGAAATCTCTAAAAAGACAAATATTTAGGAACGGAGAGAGTATCTTATAACATCCAATGTACTCACATATTAGATGAATTGACATCTTATATTATGGGCCGGAAGGAGTTTAGTTCATTCTTACAAATTATCGGCTGATTAACTGTTGTTGTATCCATGGGTTACAATTAGTTTGAGCTAGTTCGAGCTCAAATAGCTCTAAAGTATATCTAACATGTGGGCTAGTTTGAGCTAGTTGCATCTTTAACCCACCCAAAAAAACTATCCAACCCAAGAGGTGCTAATTGAAGCTAGTTCTCCTAGTGCATTTATTGTCAATCTAACCCTGCCATACAAACAACTCTTTGGATGGAGTTAATTCAGGGTTAGTAATGAGCTAGAAACTAACTCTAACCTCTAGCTAAGTTGAGTATCCAAACAGGGCTGTTGTGTTGTTGCTGTTGCTGCTGCTGCTCTTCTACGTATATCTAGACATCATTAGAACATTAATGTAACACTCTCCCTTGTTTCTATGTAGCCTAGGATTGCATATTTAGACATTAAGTACAGTGCATGTTGCTATGTAGCCTCAGATATAATACATATGGCCCTAGTTAACCTAACGAAAATGGGTTTCAGTTGTATTCAGTTAAAAGTCCGATTCACCGATTAGTCTCTTATCAGCCGCCGGCCTATATGGTACCAGCTACCAATATCCTAAACAGTGAGCAGATATAAGCCATGGAATGAAACTAACCTCGATAAAAAACAGCAGTCGTTCCCAAAATTGTCCTGTGTAGATACATCGAGAAGCATGTTAAGCACAACAGGCTAAACATCAACCAAAATTATACGTGGCAGACAAAATAATCTCAAAAAGATAGCTTCAGTGTGCAGGTTTAAGCACGCTAGTAAAGCAAAACAAGTGGAAAGGTGTGCTAACTGCAACAGGCCTAACATTTAACAACAAGCAAACATAGTCGTTCAAACTGGTATTGTGCCGGTCTAAGTATACTGGTTATGGTTAAATAAAAATGGAAAGGCATGTTAACTACAAGATGCAGCAACCAAATGTAGTCATTCATAGTGGTATTGTTGAAACTAGTACTGATGAAATTGAACTGCACAGTTCATACTTGCACATATAGAACATCACCTTGTGAATAACTGGAATAAACAAGGCATACTACGAACAACCAAAGATAGCATTTTAAACTGAACATATGCTAACTACAAACAACCGAGCAATCAAAAAACTTTAAAAGAGGCATATGCTAGCTATAACAGGCTTAACAACAAGAAAATATATGCATTTATATCGGTATGTTTAAAACTGGATTGATGAAATGTACTGCACAGTAAATAATTGCACATATAGAGCATCACATTGTGAACAACTGAAATAAACAAGGCATACTGCAAACAACCAGATATAGCAATTAAAACTGGACATATTCTCACTACACTACAAAAGGGACTCGACAAAACAAATCATGGGTTTCCCCCTGTGAAGAGGCACGGCAAAACAAATAATGAGTTTCCTCACTTGTCACAAATGGGCTCGTTCCCGTGGGAAGAGCACGGACCCTGGATGCCTCCATGTTGTCGCAGATGGGCTCCTTCCCCTTGGAAGAGCACGGCTGTAGGGTGCCCTCCCTGATGTCGCAGACAGGCGCTTTCCCCTTGGAAGAGCAGATGGGCTCTTTCCCCTTGGAAGAGCCAGAGAGGGTGACCTCCACGTGGTCGCTGTCGATGAGGTCTGACTTGGAAGCTGTGGATCCCAAGCCAGCGTCGCAGAACGTGTCCTTCAGAAATGACAAAAGGGACTCGATGGCGATGTAGAATGGAAAATTGTTGACAGCGAGCCAGAGGAGATCAGCGGCGGGGCCATAGATGAGATCGACGGCGGTTGAACCCGAGGGGTTGGGGGTGGGCCACTTAACATGTGACATAGCCCGCCTCAGGCCATCGCTGTCGATGACCTCGATGCCGTAGCCGGCGGCCGAAACATGCCCGCATACTCTAGCCAGCTGCTTGAGTGCCTGCCGCCAGTAATGGTCGTCAGCTTCCTCGGCGACGTCGGGCGAAGAGACCGCTATACACCTCTTTTGGGCCAGTCGCTCCTCGAGCTCCACGGGAAGCATAGCCGGGCTTAGGTTGCGATGCTATGGAGTGGGGGATGGGGATGGGGATGGGGATCTGTGGGAAAGGGGGCATTTGGCAGGCGTCATCTAAGAAACTCAGGGCGGCCTGGGTATGGAGATCGGTGGCTAAGCTGCACAGGCAAACCGGCAGATGTTGACAATGGAGGCCTTGCGGCGGTGGCAGCGGTGGCGGGGACCTTGCTAGGGTTTCGAGCGAGGGAGGTGGTGTGTGTGTGTGTGTGCGTGCGCATGCCCGAGGAGGTTTGGTGTGTGTGTGTGTGTGTGTGTGTGGAGGGGGGCGCGGGGTGTTTGAAGAAATGACGCGGGTACTGAAAATTTTACTACGCGGGAGTGAAATGTCGGGCTATTGAAAATTATGATGATAGTGCATCGCACATGGTCCGGAGATAACAACCATGTGTTATGAAACAGAAAAACCCTCGAGGCGGGCAGATATTTTCTAAGGATGCAGGCGGGATTGGGAACAAGAAACATCACACACGGTCCGGAGATAACAACCGTGTGTTATGAAACAGAAAAACCTTCAAGGCGGGCTGATATTTTTGAGAGGGGGGCCTCGTGGAGCCCAATGTACTGTGCGGATGTGTGCATGACAGGTGCACCGGCGTGGCACATGGTTAGTTTGAGTGAACCGTGTCTTTGACATCATCCGACTTGTCTAATGTTCATAAATTTGGCGAAAAATGACGCGGGAGAGGGTCAGAACATGAACACACTTGCATGTGGACCAAATTTATGTATCAAAAGGGTGGTTTGATTTTTCAAATATCAAATGCAACTTCGATGTGGCACCTCTCTCTCAAAGCACACAATATTGCTTTCCCCCACCCCCTCGTGTCGGCACGAAGGGAATCCTAAGGTATGAATGCATGCCCCCTCCCCCCAACCGAGGTTCACCTAGCAAAGTGCGAAGTAGCAAGCAGCCCCCCTCCTCCCTCGTGTCGGCACGAAGGGAATCCTAAGCTGTGAATGCATGCCCTCCTCAACCGAGGTTCATTCACCTAGCAAAGCGTGAAGTAGCTAGCAGCCCCCCGCTCGTGTCAAGACGAAGGGAATCCTAAGCTATGAATGCATGCCCCCCACAACCGAGGTTCACCCTAGCAAAGTCTTGAAGTAGCTAGCAGCCCCCTCCCTTGTGTCGGCACGAAGGGAATCCTAAGCTATGAATGCATGCCCCCCCAACCGAGGTTCACCCTAAAAAGTGCGAAGTATCTAGCATCCCCCCTCCCTCGTGTCAGTGCAGAAGGGAATCCTAAGCTATGAATGCATGCCCCCCCAACCGAGGTTCACCTAGCAAAGTATGAAGTAACTAGCAGCCCCTCCTCCCTCGTGTCGGCACGAAGGGATTCCTAAGCTACGAATGCATGACCCCCAACTGAGGTTCACCTAGCAAAGTGCGAAGTAGCTAGCAGCTAGCCCCCTCCCTCGTGTTGGCACGAAGGGAATTCTAAGCTATGAATGCATACCCTCCGCCCCAAACCGAGGTTCACCCTAGCAAGTGCGAAGTAGCCAGCAACCACCCTCCCTCATGTCGGCATGAAGGGAATCCTAAGCTATGAATGCATGCCCCCCAACCGAGGTTCACCTAGCAAAGTGCGAAGTAGCTAGCAGCCCCCCCCCCCTCGTGTCGGCACGAAGGAGATCCTAAGCTATGAAAGCATGCCCCTCCCCAAACCGAGGTTCACCTAGCAAAGTCTTGAAGTAGCTAGCAGCCCCCACCCCCTTGTGTCGCCATGAAGGGAATCCTAAGCTATGAATGCATGCCCCCCAACCGAGGTTCACCTAGCAAAGTGCGAAGTAGCAACCCCCCCCCACACACACTTTCAGTCGGCGGGCCAGAGAGGCATATATCTCACCAAGATGGATCGTAAAACGGACCAAGAATAATCCACCTTGGTTGTACAACCTCTCTCTTGTTGTTGGTCAAAGTGATGACTGTCCATGTGACCCCGGAGATGGGCTAGCTCGCAAATAATCATGCAAGTAGCTAGTCCCCGAAGACAACCACTACATGCGTGTGTCCCAAACATATGTATGGAGAGGTGTGTTTTTCAGTAAAAATGGAACAACTTTGATGTGGCACCATGATTTCGAACTAGAAATCCCCACACTGAGTGAGGGTTAGGTTGACGATGCATATGTATGTTACACCACACTTCAAGCCAATGACGGGGATTCATGCATGCGTGCGTGCATAGTATATGCGCTCAAACTTAATTAGGTCTGAATCTCACCATGACCTATAGTACGATAACACGAACCAAATGAACAATCTGCCATGGTAACCTGTCTTTGTTGGTCAAGGTGATCATGGATGTCCACGCGGGCCCACGAATATATAGGCTTGTCGCCGATAACCACGCGAGGGAGTGTATCGTTCGAAGGTAACCACTACATGCATATGTATGGAGGTGATGCGTGCATGCATGTTTGAATACACAACATTGATGTGGCGCGTGTGTCAAAAACCGTACGCTGGCTCCCCACAAAGAGCGAGATCGGTTCATGTTGTGTTGTTGTACTAGCCACTTCGACTCGATGGGGGGGGATTCATGCGTACACATGCATGTGTGTGTGCTCAAACTGTATCATGCATGTCATCCCAGAGCAAAAATAATAATCCCCTCCTTAGTCAAATTAACCTATCTTGTTGTCAGGCAAAAAGTAGTGATGGACCAAGCAGGCCCGCAGATGGAAAGCATCAATATCGCCGATAACCGCTTAAGTGGGTGCGAGAGGACAACCACCACCGCTTTGCATGTGGGCCAAACATATATATGTTGAATACCCAAAATGCACAATTTTGATGTGCCACATGCCTCAAAACCGTAAACCATGCACCCACAAAAAGTGAGGTTCATATCAAGCATACTACATATGATGGTCCCCTTCCCCCCTCTTCACCGCATACTATATGCTCCTGCCGTAATATATGTACAACCAAAAAGAATCCTCATCGATGGTGAAATTAATTAACCTCTCCTAATGTAGGTCAAAGTGATGCATGCATGCATCGATGATGGCCTCGTGGGCCCACAGATGGAGGCGTCACACGTGAGTGTCTTAGCTAGGATATGCATGTGGCCCAAAAAGGTGTTGTGTGATGTTTGAATAACCAATTTCACAATTTTGATGTGGCACGTGCCTCGGTAACCAAAAAGTCCCAACACTGAGTGAGGTGTACTTGTTCATGGATGCGTACGTACAATATATATGCTAGTCCCCTCCCACCTCTTCGACGCGTACTATATACCACCATAACACAAACAAAAAAGATTCTACCTTGCTGGTCAAATTAACCTCACTGCCGGTTGTTCGTCAAAGTGATGGACGACGACCTCGCGGACCCACAGAAAGCGTCACACGCGAGTATTGAGTGTCGTGTAGGACAATCATCGACTGCATGTGGCCAAAACATTTATGTATGAAAGGGTTGTGTAATGTTTTAAATAACGATTTCACGACTCTGATGTGGCACCGGCCTGCCTAACAAAATGGCCAACCCACACGGTGGCTCACAACTCGTAGTGTACTGCGAGCCACCCGCCACCCCCAGACGCACACACCCACACACACACACCGCGAATCCACCGCAACTACGATGCATGTTAAATTAATTATCCCGCGGTGAACATACATGTTACCAAAGGAGGGACGGTTTAATTTTTAAAAAATCACAGAGATCATTAAGACGTTTTAGTGCATTGATTGATTGATTTTCTACTGGTATAATGTGCAAAAATCAAATTTGAGCTACATGCACACGTGACAGTGCACCTAAATGGATTGCAAAAACACATGTGTCTCACTGGGTGCATGTTTACTCCCTGTGCAACAAATTTCAAACATTGAGAATCTTGATTTTTAAATTCTAGTACATCCAAAACTTATTTGAAGTTCATGAAACTTATCGTGTTGTCATATGGACACCAATACAAAGTGGCATTGTACTTTTTTGTCAAATTTGAGACCAATTTTGATGTAATCTTTATCTAATTACATACGGGAGATTATTAATAATTGGGAACCAATATCCCAAACGGATTATTTATTCGAACCGTGAGCGTTAGACCAACAATGGATACGTGCCATGCTTCGGTTAAGCAATAAAGCGACATCATTAATCATTCAAAATAGAAAAATAATATATGTGCCACCACGCGACCCGTGTGGTGTGTGAGCAGGCGTGAATTGGCAGGACGCAGGCAGACGGGGAGGCGTGCGTGCAGGTGTGTGAATTGACGGAGGCGTGCTCGACGCACAGTGTCATCAGGAGGCATGCGAGTAGCTGTGTGAAACTTTGGAAGGCATGCCAGCAGTCCGGTGCGCAGGCTCACCGGGAGGCAAGCCATCGGTTTGAGCGCCGCCCGCCTCTCTCCCACAACTCCCACTACTCCATATTAATGGTGCGCCTGAGCGGCCGCACCCCCCATCCTCGCTACGCACACACAATCCTATCTCCGCTTGCATCCTCGACGCCCCTCTCAGTCCTCAAAGCCGGCAGTGTATGAGGATGCCGCCGAAGCGCCCCATCGGAGGGGGTGGTGACGCCGGGGCTGCTAAGGCAACGGAGCACGGCGTGGAGATGGAGACAGAGATTGCCGTCACCGCCGGCGAGTTATCGCTGCACCCTGACGTCGTCAACGGCGTCGAGCTTCCACATCCGGAGGTGGAGTTCCACACTGACTCCGACGACCACTCCGGCGACGACTCCGACGACCACTCCAGCGACGACTCTGACGACCACTCTGGCGACGACTCCGAGGACGACGGACAGCTGGTTAGTCATCTATACCCATTTATGTGTCAAATAGATCACAGGGTTTCTCTGTTTACTCATGCCTCCCCCTTTTTGGAATAGAAATCCTATGGTTATGTTCTCCCAATTCATGAAATCTGAGTAAGTTTCGTTAGATCCGTGTAGTGTATTAATTGTTTGAATGGTACAGGTGATAAGTGATTAGTTGTTTCATCTGTGCAAATGATTTCTGCTAGTAATCCGACTAGGATTAGTGTTCATGCTAATAATTCCTAGCCAGGGCTTGACAATTGATTTTGAATGACCTACATATGTTTGTGCCATTATTTTCTTCAAGAATGGTCTGTACATAGACGAGTGTGCTTAAAAATCCAACCATAATCTCTCGATATGTATAAATAAATAGCCATAAATTCCTAATCCTACTTCACGGCATGTAATCATTGATTTGATGCCAATTTTTTTTACTATTTGTATAGGTGCTGTCTGACGATGTGGACAACAAGGATGAAGATGACCAGAGGAGGTACAAGAGGCAAATCCTGAGGGAGCTTTATGCGGGAATGCATAATAGGCGTATTAGGACCTGGAACAGCGGCTATGGATGCCCATTTTGCAACCAGAAGCTTCATGACTCGTATCTAAGTGTTCTGGCGCATGCAAGAGGACGGGCCGTTGGCTCCTTCAAGCAGAAGTATTATCGCAGGGTGGCGCACAGCGCATACGCCGAGTACCTGGAGAAGTTTCAGGATCGTGCCGGCCGCATGTGAGATGAGATGTGGGATAGATCGAATTATGTACGCTTGATTATGCTTAATGACGGTTGAACTATGTACTTATGGTTGAACTATGCTTATGTACGTGTAAGCTTATTATATATGTCTGAGTATGTTAAATATTTTGCCAAATTTTGGTAAAAATTACAACGGGGGACCAATAAACCAGGACGGAGGTAGTAAGTCAATCACACACGGTTCCCAAAATTGGAAACGTGTGCAATGACTTTCATTTTTCCTGCTGCGTCAATCACACACAGTTTGCTCTAGCAAACTGCCGCCCCCAAAATTCTTTGTAGGACAGAAAACCCTCACCACCCAATTCAAAAAAAAAAACCTCACCATCCCCACGTCACAAAAACCCTCATCCCGCCCGCCACCCCCTCGGCCCCTCCAGTACGTTCCCCATTTCACACCTGCACAAGCTCCCCCGCGTCTATGCCATGGCACCGCCTATATCGGCGGTAAACACTTAGCTCGATGCCAGCCGCCGCCGCCAGGCTGCCGGTGTCGTGGTTCTAAGATTGACAGTAGCATGGGGGTAGGTATGAGGAGGCAAGATCTCAGCTATGGTGAAGTTGTACACACAAGGTTTACGAGTTCAGGCCCTTCACGGTGGAAGTAATAGCCCTACGTCTCGGTGCCCGGAGGCTATCGACTGGATTATATGTGTGTGGAGTTATAGGGGGTGCAAACCCTTGTCCCCGAGGAGGGGGTGGCTTATATAGAGTTCGCTAGACCCCTCCTGCCCTTAGTTACACAGGGTTTAAGGTACATAAAGATGGGGCGTTTCTGGTGACGCCGGTAATAAAGGTACATAAATGATCATTAAGTCTACAGAGTAAATGTCCGACCGTTGCTGTACAGAGCGGCTTTCGATCTTCTGGTCGTCGAGTGACTATAGTCATGGTCGAGTGACATTGAATCTTCTGAGTGGAATGCTTCTGGTCGAGTGGATGAAGGTATCCCTTGAATGCTTCCGACTTTAGGGTGATGTCCTAGGGGAGGGTGTCTAGGTCAGGCCTATGACCCTACCCTAGGTACATAGCTTCATCATTAGCCCCCGAATGGTTCAGGGTTCGAGTGGAGAAGGAGTTGAAAATACTTCCGACTCAATTTTTGCACTTCGGAAGTGTCTTGCTAGGATCAATGAACAACATGATGACTTCAACTTCTTTTTTCAGTCGCCTTGATCCATTCTTAGTTTGTCGAGTGAACTTTTACTGAAAAGCTTCGAGTGTTGGTATGGAAAAAATCTTCGGTCTGACAGACTGCTCTGCTGCTCCCGGATCTTGCGGGATTCAAAAATTTTGGGAAGCGCGCGGGATGGAGGAGGCCGCAGTAATCGAGATGGATTAGGCAGGGACGCCTCGATCTCTGCGCCACCTTCTTCGCCACGTACTGCGCACACGACTGTTACGGGATTTGACAGGAGTGCCTGGGCCCATGGGTCAGCCACTCGGCAGAAGACCTTATATAAGGCGCCGTGACTGGGGTTTTCTGCACAGTGCGCCCCATTTCCTCTCTTCCTCCTATGTTTTCCATCGCATCTACCTCTTCCCTCGGTGCCGCCGCTCTGCCTAAGCTCCACCCTGCACAATGGGGAAGGAGAAGACGGTGGCTCTGGAGCGTGCGAAGAAGGCGACGGCGAAGGCGAAGGGGAAGAAGACGAGCCGGGGAGGGTCCTCGTCGAGATCTGGTTTGCCGCCCGGCTGGATCCAGGGCGATTGGATTCGGTCGACGATCCGGCAGGATGACATGGATGATTTGGTCGAGGGGGGGCTGATTCCCCACAGATCTTGGCGGCTCCCGGAGGATGAGACCGAGTCGCGGCCGCAGGAGGGTGAGTGTGTCCTTCTCGCTACTCATGTTGACCGCGGTTTTTCTTTGCCTCCCTACTCTTTCTTCCGAGGCTTTTTGAACTTCTTTGGAGCTCAACTTCATCACTTTTCTCCCAACACCATCACATACCTCGCCGCATTCATGTCCATGTGTGAGAATTTTATGGGTTGTCGGCCGCACTGGGGTCTCTTCAAACACATTTCACCTGTCATTCTCAGTCAGTCAAAAAGGCCAACCCGAGTGATGAGAGGACGCACGTGATCCAAATGTGCGGGGGGTCTTGGGATCCAAATGAGAGGCAAGAGTACTTTCCCAGCCATGATTCTCCCCGAGTCAGTCGGAGGGTGCTAGTCGACCTGGTTCTACTGCAAAGACCAGCCGACTCCAGGCCAATCGACTGGACTTCCCCCCTTTGTATGGATCGAGTTGAGAAGCCCTCCATGTTGAAAGTGACTCTGGCGGAGAAAGCGGAGGTGAAGGTGTTGGTCGAGCAAGTGGTCCAGCTTGTTTGTGACGGCGTGAATGACATGGATTTGCTAGAGGTCTTCCTCAGACGACGCATTCAACCGCTTCAAGCTCGTGACCATCCGATGTGGATGTATTCGGGCATTGATGATACCACTCGGATCCACCCAGAGGAAGTCGACGAGGATACGGTGGCATAGTGGCTGAGGGGCATCACTAGTAACGAGGATAACCCCAGAGGGTCCAGGAGGATTCCTCCACTCGACAACTCGTATGAACCAGACAAGGTCCAACTCTTAAATTTCCGAGTGTCTTCTTGATCTATTGTGCAATTGCTCTTGTCAACCGACTGTCATTTGTTCCACTTGTTATCTTCCAGGCCCTCACTGAGATGTACTCGATGCCCAATGGAGAGCAGGAGCAAGATCCAAAAGGGGAGGCAAGCGGAGGCGAAAGTGGCGAGTGGCACTCTGGCGGGGGAGAAGACGATGTAAGTGATGATTCTGGCGACGACGAAGAAGTCGACTCGCCTACTCGCACCGAAAGGCGATCCAAGCAAACCCATGACCTGGCAAGTATCTAAGGCAAAGCGACTGCGCAGACTGGACAGACCTCAAAGCGCCCTCGGACGTCCTCTCCAGCGCCAACTGAGAAGGCCCGGAAGCAATCTAAAGCTACACCGTCAAAACCTCGGAAGGCTTTGCCCAAAATCAAGGTGGCAGTTCCCATAGCTTCCGGGTAATAGTTGGACTTGATTTCTTTAGTTTGACATGAATTGAACTTTGGTCGACTCGTTTCGGAAGCTCTGACCGACTGAATCTTGATATTTGCAGTGCTGCTACCTCTGGGACTTCTGTTCACAGGGATGAAGACGAGGAAATGGAAGATGCAGTCACTTCTAATTTGGATTTAACTCTTGTAATCTTGTCTGTACTTTCTCAACCATTTTACCGGTCGACTGAATTCTGGCGATTGATTCTTTTCGCAGCTCCTCCCAATGTCATTGATCTTCCGGACGACGATGAGGATGTGCCGCTGAGGCCCTTGGGAAGAAGAAGCAGGAGGACATCGACTGGCAAGGTGCCTCAGTCGACGTCAGTGATGGAGCCAGTGATCCAGGAGGCCGGCGATGCCAACCGGGCTTCCGTGACTTTCCCGTACCCTTGTCGAGTGCCCAGCCCTCAGCGTAGACTGCATAGATTCCAATCGATCCATCCTCACTCTTCGCTGCACATCACGTCCTAGAGGACCAAGTGGGTGCTGCCAAGGAGGCTATACGCCAGGCAGGCATCATGATGGAGCAGATGAAGGTGGTTCGGGAGGCCAGCCAAGCTGCTTATGACGCCAGCTCAGCTCTCTAGAGCAACGTCCAGGTTGGCTGATTACCGACTGATCTTCTAGCTTGTTGCTTGTTCTGTTAGGATATGCTACCTAAAAACTTTCCTTGAGCATCTTTTCATCAGTCTGCATTTTGCATTTGTACACCCACTGGGTGTTTCGACTTACTGCTGAATAGTTTTGTTTCTTAGGTCGACTAGGTTGTGTCGTTTGTTAGGTCGACTAGGTTGTGTTGATTGAGTCTTTGAACCAGTGGGGGCACGCTGAGTGCACCCACTGGGTGTAGTCTCCGAGACCATAGTTGACTGCGGGCAGTTAGCTATGGTCTATGAATCAGAATTTTCTCACTCGGTCTGAACGGGTCATGTCGAGTGGAACCTGGACTTAGTGGGGGCACACTGAGTGCACCCACTGGGTGTAGTCCCCGAGACCGTAGTCGACTGCGGGCAGTCGACTATGGTCTGAGAACAACTTTTCCTCTTCTTTCTCTTTTTTTAAACACTCGTCCTGGGCGGACCATGTCGAGTGGAAACTGGACCTGTGGGGGCATGCTAAGTGCACCCACTGGGTGTAGTCCCCGAGACTACTGTTGGATGCTTTGATTCGGCAGTAGTCTTAGAACTTGTTGAATTTATCACTCTATTTCTCTGAAGTGACCAATCTTTTCATCTGTCGACTTACCGTCCTTTGATTACAGAAATCCTACGAACTTGGAGCTCGTTTTGCTGACCTGGAGCAGAAGCAGATTCAACTCAATCTCGATCTGGAGCTAGCCAAGACAAACTTGCAAAAGGCCAAGGATGAAGCCGCTGGTACGAAGAACTTGTCGACTGATTTGTTTCTGAACCAAGTGTTATTTGCTTTTCCTGAACCGAGCATTACTTATTTCAAAAACAATGAACCAGGCTCTGGCAAAGAAGGATCTGGACCTTGCAGCCGCGCAGAAAGAAGCCGAAGAGAAAACTACACTCGCCGACCAGAAGCTGGCTTCAGTCGGCAAACTAGAGGAAGAGAATGCCAAGCTGAAGACTGCCCTGGAAGAAGCCAACAAGGAAGCGACTCGTCTGAAGAAGGACGAGAGGGCCCTGACCGATAAGGTGGAAGACATCGCCCGCAAGAGAGATGACTTGGAGAATTATCTGGGAGGTCTTGCCAAGAAGCTGTTTGTCATGCTTGAAGGTGCTTTCCTTTGTCCGACTGACTCGTTGCTGTCGACTCGATATATAGTTACTGTCTCATCGTTGTGTTGCGTGTGCAGAATTTTGCCAGAACTTTGAGGAAGAGACTGGGAGAATTGAGACAAGCTTGGACCCCATCCTCTCTCCTGTTAAGGACGAAGCTGCCATGAACGTGCTCTGATTGGAATCCCGTGTTGCTGGTGTTGTCAACTACCTTGCTCGGCTGAAAGTTGCAGTGTCGTGCATCGATGCAGTACTCTGGCCAGGGGCGAAGCTCCAAAATGACCTTGAGTCTCTGATGACTCGACTCAATGAGGTCCCTGGTCGAGTGCTAGAATGGAAGAAGTCTTCTGCCCGATGCGGTGCTGACGTGGCTCTATCGTTGGTTCGTGTCCACTGCAAGGAAGCCCGAGAAGAGAAGCTGGCGGCGATCAAGGTTGCCAATACCAAAAGGCATGAATTCCAATCCCTCATGGAAACCTTCATTGCTGCTGCCACTCGGATTGCTGACGGAATTGATCTGGACGAGTTCTTCGAGCCTGCTAGCCCTCCTCCTGTGGAGTGAACAAACTTTATGCCTCGCCTTAAATTTTCCTCGGAATGCCGAGTGATTTTGTAACTGTTAAACTCCTTCGGGCCTGATGCCCGAGTACTTTAATCCGTGGTCTGGAACCTTAGGATTTATCTGAACTTGGTTTTCCTCTGAATATGCTCGTTTTGCCTTCGAGTGAAACTTGTTTCTTCACTCGGAATAGTCTTTGTACTTGCGATGCAGCTCTGAGGAGAAGGTAATCAGTTGACCTGCACCTCGTCACCCTCGCGGATCGGGATTGAGCACACATTGTACTTATGGCGCAACTCTGAGGAGAAGGTCGCAGTCGACCTACACCTCGTCGTCCTTGTGGATTGGGATGGAGCGCACATTGTACTTATGGTGCAGTTTTGAGGAGAAGGTCGCGGTCAACCTGCACCTCGTCGTCCTTGCGGATCGGGGTGGAGTGCACACTGTACTTATGGCGCAGCTCTGAGGAGAAGGTCGCAGTAGACCTGCACCTCGTCGTCCTTGCAGATCGGGATGTGTTTTAAACTTAGGCAAGTACTGGACTGCAGCTAAGCGCCCGAGTGAGAGGCTTGCTCACCACTCGGTAGGATTTTTTAAGCTTAGGCGAGTACTGGACTGCAACTAATCCCCCGAGTGAGAGGGTTGCACGCCACTCGGTAGGATTTCTTAAACTTAGGCGAGTACTGGACTGTAGCTAAGCCCCCGAGTGAGAGGGTTGCTCACCACTCAGTAGGATTTTTCAAACTTAGGCTAGTACTGGACTGCAGCTAAGCCCCGAGTGAGAGGCTTGCTCACCACTCGGTAGGATTTTTCAAACTTAGGTAGTCTTGAACTGCAACTAAGCCCCGAGTGAGAGGGTTGCTCACCACTCGGTAGGATTTTTCAAACTTAGGCGAGTACTGGACTGCAGCTAAGACCCCGAGTGAGAGGGTTGCTCACCACTCGGTAGGATTTTTCAAACTTAGGCGAGTACTGGACTGCAGCTAAGCCCCCGAGTGAGAGGGATGCTCACCACTCGGTAGGATTTTTCAAACTTAGGCGAGTACTGGACTGCAGCTAAGCCCCCAAGTGAGAGGGTTGCTCACCACTCGGTAGGATTTTTCAAACTTAGGCGAGTACTGGACTACAACTAAGCCCCCGAGTGAGAGGGAACTTGAGCGAAACGGATTCGCATCTAAGCCTCCGAGTGAGAGGGTTGCTCACCACTCGGTAAGATTTTTCAAACTTAGGCAAGTACTGGACTGCAGTTAAGCCCCCGAGTGAGAGGGTTGCTCACCACTCAGTAGGATTTTTCAAAATTAGGCAAAACGGATTTGTAGCTAAGCCTCCAAGTGAGAGGCTTGCTCTTCACTTGGCAGGATTTTCTTTTTCGAAACTTAGGCGAAGCAGATTCGCATCTAAGACACCCACTGGGGATTTAGAACATATAAAAAAGGAACAACAATCATTTAGGAGACTGTAAAACTGTGTCTTTGATAATCAAACTAGAAGGTATTTCTTATTACATCTCAATAGTCTGAATGTTTAAGTATAAAGGGGCGGAGCAGCTCCGCATTCCAAGCGCGTGGCTCGTCTTTATTTTGCTCGACATTGTGGAGGTGATATGCTCCATTGTGGAGCACTTTGGTGACAATGAAGAGGCCTTCCCAAGCAGGAGCAAGCTTGTGTGGTTTCTGCTGATCTACTCGAAGAACCAAGTCTCCCTCTTGAAATGCTCGACCCCTCATGTTTCTGGCATGGAATCGACGCAGGTCTTGCTGATAAATGGTCGACTGGATTAGGGCCATCTCTCTTTCCTCTTCCAGGAGATCAACTGCATCTTGCCGAGCCTATTTTGCTTCATCTTCTGAGAAAAGTTCGACTCGGGGTGCATTGTGAAGCAAGTCACTCGGAAGCACAGCTTCAACCCCATAGACTAAGAAGAATGGAGTTCGGCCAGTCGATCAATTAGGAGTTGTCCTCAATCCCCAAAGCACTAATGGAAGTTCATCGACCCAGGCGCCTACTGCATGCTTGAGGTCACGTATCAATCGGGGTTTCAGTCCTTTGAGAATCAATACATTTGCTCTTTTAGCTTGTCCATTCAACTGGGGATGGGCGACTGAAGCATAGTCGACTTGAGTGCCTTGGTAAGCGCAAAAGGCTCTGAACTCATCAGAATCGAGGTTCGACCCATTATCTTTGATGATGCTGTGTGGGACACCATATCTGAATGTTAACTCTCTAATGAAGTTGACAGCAGCACTTGCTTCGAGGTTTTTGATAGGCTTGTCTTCAATCCATTTGGTGAACTTGTCGACTACTACAAGCACATGAGTGAAGCCACTCCTGCCAGTCCTCAAAGGTCCAACCATATCTAATCCCCAGACAGCAAAGGGCCAGACGAGCAGAATGGTCTTCAGGCTGATGCAGGCTTGTGAGACATGTTGGAGTAGAACTGACAACCTTCACATTTGTCGACTATGTCTTTTTCCATTTCATTCCCTCGTGGCCAATAAAACCCCGACCGGTATGCTTTGGCCACAATGGTCCGAGAGGACGCATGGTGACCACAGGTCCCAGAGTGGATGTCGTTGAGGATCACTCGACCTTCTTCCGGTGTTATGCACTTCTGAGCGACTCTGGTAACACTTTCTCTGTAAAGTTGTCCATCCATTACTATGAAAGCCTTAGATCGACAGATAATCTGACGGGCCTCTCCTTCATCCTCTGGGAGCTCTTTCCTGAGAATATATGCAATGTACGGCACTGTCCAATCGGGTACGACGACCAAAACTTCCATGACCAAGTCGACCACGGTTGGGATTTCAACTTTAGTTGGATCAGTAGGGCTCTTAGGTTGTGGGGGCTCCTCCGTGAAGGGATCTTCTTGGATAGACGGCGTGTGAAGATGCTCCAAGAACACATTACTGGGAATAGGCTCACGCTTGGAGCCTATCTTTGCCAAATCATCCACTGCTTGATTTTTCAGTCGGGGTATATGATGGAGCTCTAACCCCTCAAACTTCTTCTCCAACTTTCTCACTGCATTACAATAGCCAGTCATAGCCGGGCTTCTGACGTCCCACTCCTTCATTACTTGATTAACCACCAAATCTGAGTCGTCGTAGACCATTAGGCGACGGACGCCGAGTGAAATGGCCATTCGCAACCCGTACAGAAGTGCTTCGTATTCATCCTCATTGTTGGAGGAATCAAAATGAATCTGAAGAGCATAGCTGAGCCTGTCTCCTTGAGGGGATACCAATACCACCCCAGCACCAGAACCATTCAACATCTTGGATCCGTCAAAGAACATGGTCCAATGCTCCGAGTGAATCTGAGTCGGTTGTTGCTGTTCAACTCACTCGGCGAGGAAATCTGCTATTGCTTGGGACTTGATAGCTTTCTTTGCCTCAAACTTGATATCCAATAGAAGGAGTTCAATCGCCCACTTTGCCACTCGAACAGTTGCATCTCTGTTGTTCAGAATTTCTGACAATGGTGCATCGCTGACGACTATAATGGAATGCTCAGAAAAATAGTGTGCAACCTTCTTCGTGGTCATGTAAATTCCGTAAATAAGCTTCTGATAATGCGGATATCTCTACTTGGACGGAGTCAAGACTTCAGAAATATAATACACCGGGCGCTGAAGTTTATAGGCTTTTCTTTCTTCTTCTTGCTCGACCGTGAGTATTGTACTGACAACTTGTCCAGTGGTTGCAATATAAAGGAGTAAAGGCTCTTTGCTGATTGGGGCAGCAAGCACCGGCTGGGTGGAAAGCAGGGTTTTGAGCTCTGCAAATGATGCATCAGCTTCGGGAGTCCACTCGAACTTATCAGATTTCTTCATCAGCCGGTAAAGAGGCAATGCCTTTTCACCGAGGCGAGAGATGAATCGATTCAAGGCGGCCAAACAACCAGTAAGCTTCTGAACGTCATGTACATGCACAGGGCATTTCATCCGGAGTACGGCCCCAACTTTCTCTGGGTTCGCGTCGATCCCTCGTTCGGAAACGAGGAAATCGAGTAACTTTCCTCCTGGAACTCCGAATGTGCACTTCGACGGATTAAGCTTGATATCATACCTTCTCAGGTTGGCAAAGGTTTCAGCGAGGTCAGTCAGTAGGTCGGAACCTTTTCGCGACTTGACCACAATGTCATCCATGTATGCTTCCACATTCCGACTGATTTGAGTGAGCAGGCACTTCTGAATCATCCTCATGAATGTGGCGCCAGCGTTCTTGAGACCGAATGGCATGGTGACATAACAAAAGCACCCGAATGGAGTGATGAAAGCTGTTTTTATCTCATCGGGTCCATACAGTCGAATCTGATGATACCCGGAATAGGCGTCCAGAAAAGACAAACGCTCACACCCCGCAGTTGAGTCGATGATTTGGTCGATACGGGGGAGAGGGAAATGATCTTTTGGGCAGGCCCGATTGATATGCTTGAAGTCAATGCACATACGAAGTGAGTCGTCCTTCTTGGGGACCATGACAACATTGGCGAGCCACTCGGAGTGGTAAATCTCTCGGATGAACTCAGCTGCAAGGAGCCGAGCCACTTCTTCGCCAATTGCCTTTCTCTTCTGTATGGCGGGTCGTCGAAGATGTTCTTTGACTGGTTTCACTTTCGGGTCGACTCGCAAACGGTGCTCAGCCAGTCCCCTGGGTACACCCGGCATGTCAGAAGGTTTCCATGCAAAGATGTCCCAGTTCTCACGGAGGAACTAGATGAGCGCTTCTTCCTATTTGCTGTCGACTGATGTTGAGATATGAGTAGGAGCAGCATTAGGATCGGTCGGGTGAATATGAATCGGCTTTGTTTCACCGGATGACTGAAATGCAGAATCTGTGGAAGGCTTCTTGGCTCGCAACAAATCACTCAGATCTGCATTTTTCTGATACTCTTGCATTTCAACTGCTGCCATTTGTCATCGACAATTTTAGAACCCTTCTGAAAGCATTCTTCTGCCTTCTGCCCATTGCCAGTGACCGTGATCACTCCTCTGGGACCAGGCATTTTCAATTTGATATACACGTAACATGGTCGAGCCATAAAGCGTGCATATGCAGGCCTCCCCAAAATAGCATGATAAGCACTCTGGAAATCCACTACTTCAAATGTCAAATTTTCCTTATGGTAATTCTTTGAATCACCGAAAACCACGTCAAGGGTTATCTGGCCGAGTGATTCAGCCTTCTTTCCAGGGATGACGCCGTGAAAGCTCATGTTGCTCTCACTATGTTTGGACATCAGATTGCCCATCCCCTTCAAGGTTTCAGCGTAAAGGATATTCAAACCACTACCACCATCCATCAACACTTTGGTCAATCGAGTGTCCCCAACGACTGGGTCGACCACCAATGCTTGCCTCCCTGGAGTGGCTATGCGAGCAGGATGATTAGACTGGTCGAATGTGATAGTTGTTTGTGACCACATCAGGTATGTTGTCATTGCTGGAGCAACCATATTCACTTCTATTTTGATCACTTTCAGTCGACTTTTGCTCTCAACATCAGCAAAAATCACTAGGGTGGAATTGACATTGGGAAAACCATCATCTTCCTCTTTGTCATCATCCTTGTCTGACTCATTTTCCTTCTCATTGGGTTGCTTCTCTCGGAACTGCTGGATCAGAACTCGACACTGTCGAGTGGTATGTTTAGGATAAATCAGATTACCTTCTTCATCCTTCTTGGTGTGAATGTGGCATGGTAAATCCAACACATCATTTCCGGCTTGATCATTCACTTTCTTGGGGGTCCAGGGCCCCTTAGGTTTCCCTTTGAACTTTCCTTGAATCACTGCTGCAGTTTCACCAGGCCCTGCAGGCTCAGCTTTACGCTTGTGTTTCCGATTGGAATTGCCTCCACCGGCGTCCTGACCGAATGGTTTGCTCTTTCCACTGCGGAGTCAATCCTCTTCTTCTCCTTTAGCATACCGAGTGGCTATTTCCATCATACAAGTAAGAGACATATCTCCCGTCCGACCGAATTTCAGGACCAGTTCTCGATACTTAACGCCTTCCTTGAAGGCATAAACTGCTTTGATGCTGGTACACATTTTCCACAGTGTGATGCAAAGTGGTCCACCTCTGAATGTAATCTCTCAGAGTCTCATTCGGTTTTTGCACACAATGCTGCAATTCTGTTAATCCTGCTGGCCGTTTGCAAGTACCCTCAAAAGTTCTAACAAACACTCGGGCAAGTTCCTCCCAACTAAATATACTGCCTGGTGTTAACTGAGTCAACCATGCTCTGGCTGAACCTTCCAACATCAGAGGAAGATGCTTCATGGCCACTTCATCATTGTCGCCACCAATCTGCATAGCCACTCGGTAATCATCATGCCAAGTGTTAGGTTTGGACTCACCAGTGAACCTGCTGACTCCAGTCGCCAACCTGAAGTTGGGAGGAATCACCGCGGCCCTGATGGCTCTGTTGAAACATTCTGTACCTGAAACATGAACTCTGCTGCCAGTCGGATGATCTCTGTCAAGGCCCTCTCTGTGTGCTTTGTTCATGTCGACTAGACCTTGAACGAGAATAGATCTCGCATCAAAGCCTGGCTCCCTTGGGTCGACTGGTATTCTTCGCTCGCCACTGTGAGGGCGTCTATCATCATATTGCCGAGGCACATATGATCCACTCCTCGGAGGAGGTGTGGGCACTCGACAACGGTCATCACGGCCGATTCGGTGATCATACTGCTCGTGGTTCTGACCCACGTACTGATCCTGCTGGTGCCCACGTCCCTCACGCCGCAGGGCGATCTTGGGCTGTGGGCCGACTGAATTGTATCTGCCATCACAGATCTGCTATGAATCCTATTCCGCGACTGAGACACTGTTGTGTTCTGCTCTCCTGCTTCTCGGAGTAAGGTCCGGATCTTGTGACACCCCAAAAAAAATTTAACCTGGTTTTGTTAAAAATCTTGCCAGGAAATTTAACTTTCCTTTTTCTTGGTTTTTCTTGATTTCAAAACCATTATTTTCTTGGTTATCTTGGAGTTGTTCCCTAAGATGGAAAATCTTTTACTTATAATATTGGACTTGTTTACCCTCGCAAGAAAATCTTTTCTGTTATCAGAAGAATTAATTATATAATATTCTTCTTGATCTTTCTGTTGAAAAATGGTTTCCCCATAGTTTATTGGTCCCATTTGTACTACAACCCTTTTATAAATTCATTCAAAAATCCCACCATAATTTGGAGATTTCATATGGAGTTTTTGAACCACTTTTGTGCAAAAATATTTTCTACCCATTAAATATTTTGAGCTCTACACCATATTTTCAAATCTGGTCAAGAGAGCATTTTTACACTACAACCTATTCAAATATTTCTTTAAAACTTCTACCAAAATTATGGGATATCAGTAAGGGCATATTATTCAACTTTATGCAATAACCTAATGTTGTTCTTTGGAAAATTTGAGTGAACCATCCTCTTTTTCATTCTGGTCCAACTTGAGGTTTTGTACAACAACCACCTTTTTAGTTGCTCCTTGATCCATGATTCCTTTTCCTACTTGTAGTCCTCCTTGCAAAACCCTTAAGTCCAGGAGAGTGGACCCATTGGATGATTCTAAGTGCATGCAAACATGCCCTGTTCTTTCTGTCCAGAATTGAAGTTTTGCAAAACTTGCACTAACAAGTTTGTGCTTTTAGCAAACTAACCTCACCACCCTCTCTTCCATCCAAAGAGACCATGATCTGGGAGATTTGGCCACCCCAAGCACTGCCTAGGAGCCTTTGGCATTTTGTCAAACACCTTGAGAGCGTGGACAAATTTGACATGAGTTTTTGTTTGCACTGTGGACTTGATCTCCTGACCTAACCACCATGCCCATTTACCTTCTGACTAACCCTACCCTAGCCCTGTCTCTTGCCAGCCTCACCCGCGACCTCTAGCAGGCAGTGGCATTTCACCGAATACGTCCCGGGCGTGCTCTGGGCGCGCCCAGAGCGTGCGTTTGGCACGCACGTGCGCCCGAGCCGCGGCGTCTCACCCCGCACCCGTTTTGGCCCTTGGCCAGCAGCTGCTAGCACGCCACGTATCCCCTGCACCGCCACGCCACCCCGACCACCCCAGGCAATTGAGGGGGAAGTGGCCATCTTCGCCAACTCCGGCCAGTTCGGCCTCCGCCGCCTCCTAGCTCCGTTCGGCACAACCAGAGCCTCCCCGGCCATCCCAATGCCACCAGACGACTCCACTCCTTCTTGCGGTGCCACTCAGACCCCCATCTGCGACGGAGAGCAACCATAACCGCAAACTCACTTCGCTCCCGGAACCACCGGCCGCCGCGAAGCTCGTCGACGGCGAATCCATCCACCTCCGACAACCCTGCAACCACCGGAAGGGTCGCCCCAGATCCGCGGATCCATCCCCGCCCTCAGCTCCCCACAAGGACCCGCCGTTCGCCGGCGACGGTCGCTGGAGTCCCGCCTCCACTCGAGACAGAGGAAGAAGAGGGGAGGTGGACCAGTCAAACCTGACCAGTGGGCCAGGCAGGCCCACTGTCAGTGACTTGCGTGCCGTCCACGCTGGAGTAAGTGGAAGCGTAAACCTAAAATACGCTTTCGACGTGTACGTGTTTTATTGAAACGTTTTCTTTTCTGTTTCTTTTTTTTATAACAGATTTGACTAAACTTTTACTGGCTGTATCTTTTTAAATATAACCCCAAATGAATTGATTCTTTTTCCTACCTCTCTCAAATTTGACCTAGTTTATTTTAAGATTTATTTGAAAAAAAATTTCAAAACAACTTTTTGTGCTGTTTTGAGTCTATGTGTTAATTCAAATTTATTCAAAATAGGACTTTTGGAGAAGAAGAAAGCTTGCGAAAGTTTCTAGGGTTCAACCTGCCTCTACACAAACTGAAGGCAAGCATTCTGAACCCAGCATAATATTTTTGGTGTGTTCGTTGACATGTTTATAACACCACCTCATTTCGGAATACTCGTTATTTCATGTGATATGATCATTTGCATGGATGCATTTTAGTGATCTCCTTGTTGTTGTGAATGATTATACTTGTGATGTAGCCATTCCCATGTGCCTTGCATGCATGCCGGAAAGGAATCCGGGAAAGCCTCTGCCTTGGGTAGGCGTGAGCTTGTCGTCGGCCCCCGTCGGGATGGTTATGTCCGGTATGGCATGGCAAGGTATAGTGAGTGGTAACTTTGTTGGTTGAAATATATCTTTGTTTTATATGTCATGTGAGGAATTTTTGGACCTCTCGAGTCGACCATATATCGAGTCTTATTCCAGTGAACCCCCCATACTTGCTCCATACTACCACTTGTCCCTACAACAAGTAGGGTACGGTTCAGTCAGTCGTCAACCCCTTTCAAGCACACACCGTACAGAGAGGCCATGGTGGAAGATATCGGTTGAAGCCGGTAGGCATGCCACCTGGTCCGGGGGCATGGGTGTTTCCGGTTGAGATCGAGAGGGGAGGCCACCCCTTAGAGCGCACGTTATAAATTTGATCCCATGCTACGCGAGGTTGCAGCCTCCCCACTTAGAGTTTTGCTTGACAGGTGTCATGGGTGATTCCAGACATGGGTAAGTTAAGCTGGTGTGTGCAAGTCAGGTGTGTTTTCAATTAAAAGACCGTAGACGGAATTAGTCCCGAAGGACTAAAGAAATCCGTTACTCGTGGATAAAGAGTACACCCTCTGCAGAGATTAAACCCATTCAAATAGCCATGTCCTCGGTTAAGGATTCCAGTCTAGGATGAGTCAAGTAGCGGTCTTAGTGTCAGTCTTCGGAGGAAAGCTACTAAACCAGAACTTGGTTTATGATTCGTGACTTGTGTTGATTATGACTATTATTATGGACTAACCCCTTTATATTGTTTGAATTATTGAGTATCCCTGGGACGGTTCTACCTCCTGGATATTCATTGTATTCATTTTTATAAGCCCTTTATGTGGTGTCGCTCAGACGCTCGACTATGGCATTGTTTCTGTTTATTTATAAGCCCTTTATGTGGTGTCGCTCAGACGCCCGACTGTGGCATTGTTTCTGTTTATTTATAAGCCCTTTATGTTGTGTCGCTCAGACGCCCGACTGTGGCATTGTTTCGGTTTATTTATAAGCCCTTTATGTGGTGTCGCTCAGACGTCCGACTGTGGCATTTTCTTCTGTTTATTTATAAGCCCTTTATGTGGTGTCGCTAAGACGCCCGAGTATGGCATTTATTGCTGCTCCGTCATTAAATATTTGTGGTCACTTATTAATAATCCACATGTATGCACCAAGGATTTCATTTCTTTATGACTGACGTTGTGATCATAAAATGTTCATCAAGGCATGATTTTTGATTGTTATATTATACCCGTGTTCATAATGTTTGCGAGTACATTCAAAGTACTCACTGGCTTGTCCCTGGCTATTGTCTTGGCCAGATTTCCTGCGTGGAGAGGAGCGCTGTGACGACCGCCCCGGAACCTAAGCAACAGTGATAGCAGCCTCGCGAAGATAGGAGTTAGCCTGGTCAACTGTTCCCGTGGGAAATGGAGTTCCACTATTGATCCACAAACCGCTTCCGCCATCAACCACTAGAAACCATTTGTGGTACTCACAGGTCAGAATGGTCTTGTGCTACATATCCTGTAATTTTTGCTTGGATTTTGTGTACCGAGTTGATGCCTCATCAGATGATAGTAGTCTTGGGGCTGATGAGGTTGACGGCCATTTTCTGGAATTTAATATCCGTAAAACCAGTCGCGACAGACTTGGTATCAGAGCCAGGCTGACCATTGACTAATCCTATCTTAGCCAGGTCAATAAACTTAGGCAAACCAACCCACCAAGCCATAAGCAAACCCCAGCCAAGCTTCTCGTGCAAGATAGCCACACAGTGACCCGACGCTTTTTGGCAGTCGGTGCCCAACCTATCAACCTAGCCCGTCAATCACGCACCAGTGACCAGCACCCAAGGTGTCTCATTCGCAAGCGTGCGAAGGAAGACTCCGTCCCTTTTTTCTATAAAAAGGGCACGCTAGCCCCCAACCCAGCACAGCACAGCTTTTTCCCCAAACCAAGCCACAATGCCCGGACCCGTCGTGCACAATGAGACCACAGCAACCAACCTTGGAGGCTTTGTGACCATACTCGCAAACCTCACCCGCCGTGCCTATGCGTTAGAAGAGCCACCTGAATATGTTGTGTACCAAGGACCCATGAGTGGTGAGAGCCGTCAATTCTGGGCCACGGTACACATCTACGGTAGGGGTCTAGCACCCGAGTGCCCCTACAGGTTCACCGGAAGAACAACTTCCTTTGAGCCACAAGCCATCCAACTAGCTGCTCGAGAGGCTATAGTTCATCTCAGGCACTTGTCGCCCGAGTTAGCGTCGCTCATTCCACTACTACCCAGGCGTGAAGGGTGCGGTAGACCACCCCAAGTTGCCAGCGGAGATCACGAGGCGGACCTGCATTGCTGCACCTAGTGCGCTATGTAGGTGCCCTGGAGGAACTGTTCGATCAAATCACCATTGATCTGATCACAGCTCGTGGAGAGCTGGTTCGTCGAGCCCCGGCGAGAGAAGAGATCGAGCCCAACGCCGACAACCCGGTCGTGCTGTTGAACACCCGATCGAGACCACGAGGTCAGCCCGGCCCGCCAGCCAAGGTGCTTTGATGACCCGAAGTGCTTCGCCGCCTCACAGGAGCACACTCCAGCGGGGTTGTGGTCAACAATCGCGATGGTCATCATCACTACCCCGAGCCTACAGCCCCTCAGCCCTCTCCAGCTAATTCCGACGGTGAGAACCGTGGAGAAGCCTCGACATCCACAAGGAACGCCCGCTTGGATGTAAACGAAGTAGACTAAGTCACTTGAGTAGTGTCGAGTCCCAGTGTATCCTCGCTTTGTAACGCAGCCTGTCATCGTGCCTCTGTTTTATATAGTAGTCTTGCATGGATATATTAGCATGCAGTGTGATTTCTCTATCCTTGGCGCAGATTCCAAAAACCGCCCCGACAACCCCACAGTGATACGTCACTTTGGTGAGATATGTATCTGTGGCTTTGACCCCGACTCTCGGAGCCGAGCTGGAAAATTCTTTACCTTTCACCACGGTAAAATAACCCAGCTCCAATGCTATATAAAGGCCACCAAGTGACCTTGCCAAGCATCCCTCGCACAACCATTTCTTGCCATGCCGAACCCTAGTATCTATCTGAGAACTCCCGATGCAACCCCGGGTAGTTTTATCAAGATATTGTGGGATTTTACCTGCAGTACCATGGGCGCTACCCAGCCACCCCAGTATGAGCTGTTCAAATCGAGAATCACCCCTTCCACCTCGAGATATTGGGCAGCCGTGCACATCCCTCCCATAAACCCAAACCAAGATCCAACGGAGGTCTCCTTCGTAGGGAAATATATGCCAACCCCGCATATGGCCGTAGAAGCTGCGGCGTACAAAGCGCTCGCTCGCCTTCGATTCGCGGTGCCTTATGCCAGCGAACGAGGGTATTATTATTTTCCAAGCAGTGCAGCACCCGGAGGAGTAACATCTTTTCCAGGTGGACGTATTGAGAGAGACCCCGTCTTAGCCAACCTCGTCCAATACGTCATCGCTCAAGAGCGTTTAACCCAATGCGTGACGGGTTATCTACAGAGCCTCGCGGATTTAAATCCTCAGATCGCCATCGGCAGATCACTGAGGCCCGACCAGGAGAGACACATTCATCGACTGGTCAATCCACTTCCTCCGATAGAAGAAGAGTGTATTCTAGTACCAGAGATGTTTTCTCAGGACCCCGTCCAGTTACCATTTTCACTTTAGACGTCGCCGCTATATTTATTACTGTGACATTTATTCATGTGTTGTAACTTATGCATGGTGCCCCGAGTTTGTGCGGCAAGTAAACCGTTTAGTTTCAGTTATTGTTGCAATTTGACTCTATTGTATTACTATGTTCTCTCGCGAGAAATCCTGGAGTGAGATTTCTTTTCCCTGTATTGCTGCATCATTCACGACATAGATTATTTTATTTTCCGCAGCACCACGGCAGCAGACTCACAACCACAACTACTCGAGCACACACTCACACTGCTTGCAAAAAATCTTGCAACGGTGTTACATCTAACTGAGCACCTCCCGACAACAGTTAGCACCCGATACACCCCACCTACTCCTCGTGGTCACCACCACCGCGGAGAGCCAGCAACCGGGCGGCGGCATCGCGACGATCATCAAGGATCATCACACACAGGAGCACGGAGAACCCCAACACCGCTGCCAGCCCTCCGCACAGCACGATCATGTACCAGTCCGGCACCACCTCCTCCATTAGAGCACCGTCTCGAGCTCCGACCAGCGGAAACAGAGGAGAAGGAGGGAGGAAGAGGAGCGAGGCCAGGTGCGAGGAAAAGGAGGAGAACACCTCGGCCGTTTTATAGCTCAAACTCGGTGTACGGTGGGCGAGGTCCACCAGCGCCGCTCGTCGCCCAATCGCCGGTGTTCGGAGGCGAATCCTCGAGCAGGGCCGACAGCGCACTGGCGCGTGAAGTGAGTGCACGTTGCACTGGCATCTAGCACGCCGCGCACTACCGCAGTACGGCCTAGATGCCCTACGCGCTGGGCGTCGCCGGTGGAGAAAGCGCGGGAAAGCGCGCGGGAGAGAGGAAGAAGAAAGAGCCAGAGGAAGAAGAAGAGGCTGACAGTGGGCCCGGGTCCACCTGTCAGCCAGAGAGAGCACTGTGCTCTCGGGTGCGACCAGCGTATTTTGAGATTTAGAATTTATCCAGTGTAGAAATCTCTCGTTTTGCTCCAAACCATAGATTTTTCCACGCAGCGCCAGTGTTCCACACTGTATTTTTGCACCACTTATTGCCCTCTCACTGTAGCCGCCTTTGTTTTGATGCAATTTTGCTATAGAGAAAACTCTTAGCAAATCTCGGGGACGAGATTTTTCTTAAGGGGGGTAGTGTTGTGACACCCCAAAAAAAGTTTAACCTGGTTTTGTTAAAAATCTTGCCAGGAAATTTAACTTTCCTTTTTCTTGGTTTTTCTTGATTTCAAAACCATTCTTTTCTTGGTTATCTTGGAGTTGTTCCCTAAAATGGAAAATCTTTTACTTATAATATTGGACTTGTTTACCCTCGCAAGAAAATCTTTTCTGTTATCAGAAGAATTAATTATATAATATTCTTCTTGATCTTTCTTTTCTTGAAAAATGGTTTCCCCATAGTTTATTGGTCCCATTTGTACTACAACCCTTTTATAAATTCATTCAAAAATCCCACCATAATTTGGAGATGTCATATGGAGTTTTTGAACCACTTTTGTGCAAAAATATTTTCTACCCATTAAATATTTTGAGCTCTACACCATATTTTCAATCTGGTCCAGAGAGCATTTTTACACTACAACCTATTCAAATATTTCTTTAAAACTTCTACCAAAATTATGGGATATCAGTAAGGGCATATTATTCAACTTTATGCAATAACCTAATGTTGTTCTTTGGAAAATTTGAGTGAACCATCCTCTTTTCCATTATGGTCCAACTTGAGGTTTTGTTCAGCAACCACCTTTTTAGTCGCTCCTTGATCCATGATTCCTTTTCCTACTTGTAGTCCTCCTTGCAAAACCCTTAAGTCCAAGAGAGTGGACCCATTGGATGATTCTAAGTGCATGCAAACATGCCCTGTTCTTTCTGTCCAGAATTGAAGTTTTGCAAAACTTGCACTAGCAAGTTTGTGCTTTGAGCAAACTAACCTCACCACCCTCTCTTCCATCCAAAGAGACCCTGATCTGGGAGATTTGGCCACCCAATCACTGCCTAGGAGCCTTTGGCATTTTGTCAAACACCTTGAGAGCGTGGACAAATTTGACATGAGTTTTTGTTTGCACTGTGGACTTGATCTCCTGACCTAACCACCATGCCCATTTACCTTCTGACTAACCCTACCCTAGCCCTGTCTCTTGCCAGCCTCACCCGCGACCTCTAGCAGGCAATGGCATTTCGCCGAACACGTCCCGGGCGTGCTCTGGGCGCGCCCAGAGCGTGCGTTTGGCACGCACGTGCGCCCGAGCCGCCGCGTCTCGCCCCGCACCCGTTTTGGCCCTTGGCCAGCAGCTGCTAGCACGCCACGTATCCCCTGCACCGCCACGCCACCCCGACCACCCCTGGCACTCCACAGTGCCACCGTCCGGACAGCCGTGGCGGCTAGCTGACGGCCGCATGCCGGCCCCGACCGTGTCAGCGCCGCCCGAGCCACTCCCTTCGCCCGCCACCGCCTCGAGCAGTGCTCGCTTCGTCCGCTAGCTCCTGCCGCCATCCTCAGCCCGCCCGTCCCCTGCCGCTCTGAGAACGTCGATGCGCGGTGATCTTATCCCCACCCCGTGGAACCGCCTTGGCGAGCCTATTTAAGAGGCTCCGAGCCCATACGAGCACCCGGGCAGCATCACACCATCCTCCTAGTGCCCCCGTTGCCGACAATTGAGGGGGAAGAGGCCATCTTCGCCAACTCCGGCCTGTTCGGCCACCGCCGCCTCCTAGCTCCGTTCGGCACAACCAGAGCCTCCCCGGCCATCCCAACGCCACCAGACGACTCCACTCCTTCTTGCGGTGCCACCCAGACCCCCAGCTGCGACGGAGAGCCACCATAACCGCAAACTCACTTCGCTCCCGAAACCACCGGCCGCCACGAAGCTCGTCGACGGCGAATCCCGCCACCTCCGACAACCCTGCAACCCCGCCCTCAGCTCCCCACAAGGACCCGCCGTTCGCCGGCGATGGTCGCCGGAGTCCCGCCTCCGCTCGGGACAGAGGAAGAAGAGGGGAGGTTGACGATCAAACGACCGATGGGCGAGCAGGCCCACTGTCAGTGACTTGCGTACCGTCCACGCTGGAGTAAGTGGAAGCGTAAACCTAAAATACGCTTTCGACGTGTACGTGTTTTTATTGAAACGTTTTCTTTTCTGTTTCTTTTTTTTATAACAGATTTGACTAAACTTTGACTGGCTGTAACTTTTTAAATATAACCCCAAATGAATTGATTCTTTTTCCTACCTCTCTCAAATTTGACCTATTTTATTTTAAGATTTATTTGAAAAAAATTCAAAACAACTTTTTGTGCTGTTTTGAGTCTATGTGTTAATTCAAATTTATTCAAAATAGGACTTTTGGAGAAGAAGAAAGCTTGCGAAAGTTTCTAGGGTGCAACCTGCCTCTACACAAACTTAAGGCAAGCATTCTGAACCCAGCATAATATTTTTGGTGTGTTCGTTGACATGTTTATAACACCACCTCATTTCGGAATACTCGTTATTTCATGTGATATGATCATTTGCATGGATGCATTTTAGTGATCTCCTTGTTGTTGTGAATGATTATACTTGTGATGTAGCCATTCCCATGTGCCTTGCATGCATCTTTGGAAAGGAATCCGGAAAGCCTCGCCTTGGGTAGGCGTGAGCTTGTCGCTGGCCCCGCCGGGATGGTTATGTCGGTATGGCATGGCAAGGTATAGTGAGTGGTAACTTTGTTGGTTGAAATATATCTTTGTTATATATGTCATGCGAGGAATTTTGGACCTCCTGAGTCGACCATATATCGAGTCTTATTCCGTGAACCCCCATACTTGCTCCAGTACTACCACTTGTCCCTACAACAAGTAGGGTGCAGTTCGATCGATCGTCAACCCCTTTCAAGCACACACCGCAGAGAGGCCATGGTGGAAGATATCGGTTGAAGCGTGAGGCATGCCACCTGGTCCGGGGCATGGGTGTTTCGGTTGAGGCCGAGAGGGAGGCCACCCCTTAGGCGTCGTTATAAATTTGATCCCATGCTACGCGAGGTTGCAGCCTCCCACTTAGAGTTTTGCTTGACAGGTGTCATGGGTGATTCGGACACGGGTAAGTTGTGGTGTGTGCAAGTCGGTGTGTTTTCAATTAAAAGACCGTGAAGCGGAATTAGTCGAAGGACTAAAGAAATCCGTTACTCGTGGATAAAGAGTACACCCTCGCAGAGATTAAACCCATTCAAATAGCCATGTCCTCGGTTAAGGATTCCGGTCTAGGATGAGTCAAGTAGCGGTCTTAGTGTCGGTCTTGGAGAAAGCTACTAAACCAGAACTTGGTTTATGATTCGTGACTTGTGTTGATGATGATTATTATTATGGACTAACCCCTTTATATTGTTTGAATTATTGAGTATCCACAGGGCGGTTCTACCTCCGGATATTCACTGTATTCATTTTATAAGCCCTTTATGTGGTGTCGCTTCGGACGCTTAAGCTGTGGCATTGTTTACATTTATTTATAAGCCCTTTATGTGGTGTCGCTCAGACGCCGAACGTGGCATTGTTTCTATTTATTTATAAGCCCTTTATGTGGTGTCGCTCAGACGCCCGACTGTGGCATTGTTTCTATTTATTTATAAGCCCTTTATGTGGTGTCGCTCGACGCCTCGATCGTGGCATTGTTTACATTTATTTATAAGCCCTTTATGTGGTGTCTCTCGGGCCTTGATCGTAACATTGTTTCTGTTTATTTATAAGCCCTTTATGTGGTGTCGCTCAGACGCCCGACTGTGGCATTGTTTCGGTTTATTTATAAGCCCTTTATGTGGTGTCGCTCAGACTCCCAACTGTGACATTTGCTTCTGTTTATTTATAAGCCCTTTATGTGGTGTCGCTCAGACGTCCGACTGTGGCATTTGCTTCTGTTTATTTATAAGCCCTTTATGTGGTGTCGCTAAGACGCCCGACTATGGCATTTATTGTTGCTCCGTCATTACATATTTGTGGTCACTTATTCATAATCCACATGTATGCACCAAGGATTTCATTTCTTTATGAGTGACGTTGTGATCATAAAATGTTCATCAAGGCATGATTTTTGATTGTTATATTATACCTGTGTTCATAATGTTTGCGAGTACATTCAAAGTACTCACTGGCTTGTCCCTGGCTATTGTCTTGGCCAGATTTCCTGCATGGAAAGGAGCGATGTGACGACCGCCCCGGAACCTAAGCAACAGTGGTAGCAGCCTCGCGAAGATAGGAGTTAGCCTGGTCAGCTGTTCCCGTGGGAAATGGAGTTCCACTGTTGATCCACAAACCGCTTCCGCCATCAACCACTAGAAACCATTTGTGGTACTCACAGGCCAGAATGGTCTTGTGCTACATATCCAATAATTTTTGCTTGGATTTTGTGTACCGAGTTGATGCCTCATCAGCTAACAGTAGTCCTGGGGCTGATGAGCATGACGGCCATTTTCTGGAATTTAATATCCGGAAAATCGGTCGCAACAGATCTGCATCAAACCTCTAGCAGCCTCCGACTGGGAATGCTGAATTGACTCCGCTATATGGGCGCAGCTATGAGATTTTGAATCGGAGTGCGGTATACCTGAGGTTGAGGCAGAAAATGATGTCGTCGACTGGACTCAGGGATCCGCTGCCGAGCATGCTCGTCAAGTGCATGCTGAAGGTTCTCCAGTCGAGTGTGCTCAGCCAAATTGGCCAGGCGTGCCTCCACCAAGGCCCGAGCCTCGGAGGTTTCCCCAACGATGGGCGTGTGGAGCGCATCCATGTTGCGGCGGTGAAGCTCTTCCCTCTGCTGCGAAGAAAGGGGTTCGGGGCGGTACTCCTCGTGAACGCGTGACAGATCGCCGCCACCATCACCGCCGTCGTCGCGGCGGAAGCCAGGTGGACTATGTGGTCCGTCGACCATCAAGACTTTAGCCGCAGGGTCGCTGCTATCGCACTCGGATGCGGTCTCGACGGAGCCAGTCGAACAGGCCGTAGAGAGTTTCGTCGAGCTCGATTGCCGTGACTTGTGGGGTGGCCGACTGACGAGCCACCGTGTGTTTCACCCACCGCTGAAGCCGCGACCGACCGGATCGCTTGCATCGGCGAACAGCGGGGAGCAAGGACACCACGGGAGCCGACCGATACTGGGTCGACGGCTGTCGGAGAAGCACGCCATGAACGCACGCGCGAAAGTGCGTCGCCCCGCAGACGGGGAGCATCTCAACGTCAAGGGGAGCTTCCTGAAGCCAGGCGGAGTCGTCGGCAACGAAGAAAAACGCCCCGAGACGGATCTTGCAGCCCTCAGCCAATCCACCACCGGAAACCATGATGATGAGAATCGGAAAAATCGCAACCTCACCAAGAAGTCGCTAAGACACCTGCCCCATGGTGGGCGCCAACTGTCGTGGTTCTAAGACTGATAGTAGAATTGGGGGTAGGTATGAGGAGGCAAGCTCTCAGCTATGGTGAAGTTGTACACACAATGTTTATGAGTTCAAGCCCTTCACGGTGGAAGTAATAGCCCTACGTCTTGGTGCCCGGAGGCGGTCGACTGGATTATATGTTTGTGGATTTACAGGGGGTGCGAACCCTTGTCCCTGAGGAGGGGGGTGGCTTATATAGAGTTTGCTAGAACCCTCCCGCCCTCAGTTACATAGGGTTTAAGGTACATAAAGATGGGGCCTTTCTGGTAACGCCAATTATAAAGGTACATAAATGATCATTAAGTCTATAGAGTAAACGTCCGACCATTGCTGTACAGAGCGGCTTTCGATCTTCTGGTCATCGAGTGACTATTTTCATGGTCGAGTGACATTGAATCTTCCGAGTAGAATGCTTCTGGTCGAGTGGATGACAATATCCCTTTAATGCTTCTGACTTTAGGGTGATGTCCTAGGGGAGGGTGTCTAGGTCAGGCCTATGACCCTACCCTAGTGTTGGCGAGAAACGACACCTATGGGATCACGGGAATCCCTACTACGGTTGCGGGGCGCGGGGTTGTGAGAAGAGCAGGATCAACAGTCAGCACAAGTATCGTTTACCCAGGTTCGGGCCGCAAAGATGCGTAATACCCTAGTCCTGCTTTGGTGGCTGTATTTCCAAGAGTTCTTGAGCTCTCGAACTAGCTATGGTGGCCGCGTAGTTCCAAAGAGCCGAATCCCTCTCCACTATGCCATGGGCCTCCTTTTATAGTCGAAAGGGGCTGCCACAGTGGCAGACAGGAGGTGGAAAGGCCTATAGTGCTACGAGCTTATCGCTCGTATTACAGGACAAAGCGCATTTAATGCGTCACTTAGGTGTCCTCTTGCTTTATCGGGGACGGGAACGAGGCCCGTCCCGTCCGCTGCTGCTCCGTCCCGCTTCGACACGTGCCCAGGCCAGCAGTGCGTGCGGTGCCATGTAGGCAGGCAGGCAGCTGAGGTGGCACGGTGGTAGGATCTTCACGAAGATTTGCATGCCGCCACGCAGGTGTTAGCTGAGTTGGCCTGGAAGCTGCATGTTGCCACGTAGGTGCCTGCCTAGCTGGTTGGGCTGGCAGCTGCATGCGAACGACGGCGGGGTCTTGAATGATGCGGGCATGGCTGTGGCCCCGCTGATATCCTCGGCAAGGGCCTTGTCGCGGCGTCGTACTCGTCCCTGGCAAGGATCTTGCCGGGGGTCTTGTGGTTTTCCTTGGCAAGGATCTTGCCGAGGGTCGTCGTCTTCCAATCCTCATCCGATCTCATATGTTCATGATCTTGACGAAGATCTGCATGCCACTACAGAGGTGCCTCCCGAGCCCTGGGTCCAATCGTAGTTGTTTGGTGATGTTGGAACCCTTGGGATCAAGGGTGGCTCACTCCGTTGGCGTTGGGCAAGTTGCCCCGGCAAGGGTTTTGCCGGGGGAGTCCACCTCGCCCTCTTGCTCTTTGGTGTTGCTAGTCTTGGCGTTGCCTTGCTTGTCTTGTGCCTTCGGCTTCTCTCCGGCTTCCCTCCTTTGCCCTACTTTGTGCGGCTGTGGCTCGCGGCTCCGACTGCCCGTGCACGAGTAAAGGGGTCAAAAGGAGTGCCCCTACTTTTGTACACCGACACCTAGGTACATAACTTCATCAGCCGGCAAAGCCCGCCGCATTTCTCCACTTCCGCTTGCCGCCGCCTATCGCCATCGACTTTCTCGACGCTGCTCGCGGTCGACCCAGCTTCGCTCGGTTGGGGAATCTGCCGTACTGAGGGTTCTTTCTCATGGACGACAAGGTAACTAAATTAACGAGATATTATCTCATCTCTTATCCCAGTTCATCTGCCTCCTTTAATCACCCGGCAGAAATCGCCGTGAATTCATTTTTATTCGAGCTGATTTGAGGGTTTTTTTTCATTCATAGAATGTACAGTGCGCCGACACTTCAAGACTTTGCGACCGCCGCCAGAGATTCCATCTCACCATACCAGATAACTTGACGACGCGCGCGGTATGTTCAATCTCACCCTAAATCGGTTGGCATGGCCTACTTTCCTGAACATATTGTAAATATTGCTACATTTGGATAAAAGTTGCCACATGCACCATATACGTCAAAGGGGATTTCCCCCTCTTATTTCTATATTAAGCAAATTAATGATGTATTGTTCTTTCGATCACTCTCATATTTCCATGACATCATGTTTACCCTATCTGTTTAATTATAGATTTTTGTCCTTCGATTTCAACTGTTGCACAGTTCTTTCAATTTGGGCCCATATTTGCATGTTACCATATTTTCTTTAACAATCCTACCATTTTCTGCAGAACATCCCTTCCTATGCAACAAATTATGTAGTGCACAATTTTTCCCTTTACATAGATCAAGGCTCCACGGATGTCATACTGCACACAAACCATGGATTTACAATCGTTGCTACTGCAAGACTTGATGTACGTGGTGACTCCTATTTTGGCACTGGCTTTCGGAAAGAAATTGCAAAGTTTTATGTACTGAAAGCTGGCACTAAAATTGCACTGCACATAAAAGGGCCTGGTCATGAGATATATGCTAACTTCCCCGACAAAATGATCCGTCCAGACTTTGTTCGAAGTAAGTTTTCTTTTTAACTATCTACATATGTTGACTTACCCAGCAATGTCAAATGAATTGTGTAGAATTTAAGCAACCAATTGTTATTCCCTTTTCTTAATATATTCCTACCTAATAACTTCTAGTTACCAATACACTTTTCAATTGCCCTGTTTTAACTAAATATTCCCTGTACTCCCATTTCTATCTGAAAGCGCCGCTGACAAGGAGACTCGGAGGTGGAGAAGCAGGGCTGCCAACAAGCGGAGGCGGGCAAGCTAGAACCATAGCGACTCAATGAGGCCTAGACTTCATCAGCAGCCTCCCCGATGATATGTTGAGAGTCATCATCTCCCTCCTCCCAATCAAATATGGGGCGCGAACAACCTCCTTTCCCGGCGGTGGTGCCCCCTATGAAACTCTAGCCTTATCGACCTCATCGACACCCACGAGCTCTGCCATGGCTATCGCAAAAGCTTGGATGCGTTCTACAAGATCCTCGGCAGTCACCTTGGCCCAACCAAAGGCCTTAGAATGGGCAAGTTCCGCTCCAACGGCAAGGACCGAGCCAAGCTTGACAACTGGTTCCGATCCCCCGCCCTAGATCAGCTCGAGGAGCTCACTTTGGATGATGGGCATATGCGGTCGCTGCCAACGCCCGTACTCCGCCTCGCGCCCACGCTGCGCGTTGCCAAGTTCAGGAACTGCCATTTCCCGCCCCTTAATGACGCACCCGCTCTTATTCTACCACGACTGAAGCACCTCGAGCTCGTTGTCGTCTGCCTCTCAAAGGGTGACATGGAGCGCCTGCTCCGTGGCTATACTGCACTCGAGTACCTTCGTCTTCAGGCGATCAATCGGTTGAGTACCTTCCACATCACCTCCATGACTCTCCAGACTATTTATGTGTGTTGCTAGTGCGGCAGGAAGGCATCACAAGATGTGCACCACGGTATGGTCATCCATGACACACCTGCACTTGAGAGATTACTTGTAGTTGATCAAGAAGGTCCAACAAGAATCAATGTCATTTCTGTGCTGAAATTGACAGTGGTGGGCTACTCGTCTGACAAATACTCTGGACTTGTTATTGGATCCACACTCGTTCAGGTACAACAGCCGACTTCTACCTCTCCTTCTACAAATTAACATTATTTCTAGTTTTGAAGATGTTTGTTCGTCTGTCATTCAGAAAATGATTCCGACAAGCTTGACCACGAAACTGCGCATAGTGAAGGTCTTGGCACTAGAATCTATCGGCCCCGACCTGGAGCAAGTTGTCAGTTTCCTGAGATGCTTTCCGTGCCTAGAGAAGCTATATATCGAGGTGATGTTCCTTTCCTGTTAAATGTTAACCATAAGGGAGTTCAATTTGTGACACCTTTTTCCAAGTTTACAATGACAATGTACTACGATTTCTGAAGGTTCTTTTGGAGGATTTCAGTACATACATGCCCCCCATATTGGTTGCTTGATCCATATGGTTACAATCAATAAGCATTTCTCCTTTGGATTCATCTGTACTAGTTTTCTTAGGGAACTTTTCATCCACTCCAACCTCTTGTGAAGAAGGCTACATTTTTTTAGAATGTAATCAAATGCCCATGTTAATCATGTCAGATCGAAGATGGCATGTTAGTGCATTTTACAAATCCTGCAAACCAAATAGCTAGGCCTGTAGTAATGTTCAAAACTGCATGTAGGCACTAACACGTTTTCTTCTTTTGCAGATAAGATTAGGCCCAGTGGTGGATAATGTGATACAATATAACAATCACGTCGAATGCCTAGATCCGCATCTCTCAGAAATTACTTTGAAGAACTACCGAGGGACCTTACCAGAGATTATATTTGCCAGCTTCTTTGTTCTCAGAGCAAGGGTGCTGAAGGAAATGAGGTTTGCCCTACATTTATTTCGCAAAAATGAATGGTTTGTTGATCAGCACCGTCACCTGCTACAGAATGGAGTAGGCTCCAAAAATGCTCAATTTCATTTTGGAACTTCATATGACAGAGTAATCGGAAGTCATTGTGTCAACCCCATACATGACTTCTCAGTGGCTGGCCCCTTTGCAAAAATTGTGAGGTTTCGAAGCCAGACTTAGAAGCGGTGATATTAGTTTGAACCTCTCTGATATCTGTCGTGGAATTGTCACGGCAGATGTCCTCGTGAAAGGACTTAGTCGCAGGGCCATCGGACGGGTTAACTTAGAGGGGTTAAAGCGGACACAAAGACACGGGAATTATACTAGTTCGGCCCCTTCGATGAAGGTAAAGCCTACGTCTAGTTGTGATGGGATTGATGTGATTTCGGCGACTAGGGAGCAATAGCTTCCTAAGCCTCGGATTATCTGTCCTAAACCGCCCCTGGTCGTCCCCTTATATATACGGGTTGGCGCTTGGCCGCCTCTGAGTCGATCCGGCTCATACAAGTGTCCGGCTTGGTCTCTTCTCTCTTATCTTCTGACACAAGTTTACATGACTAAGGCGGTTTACACTTATGGACCCTAATCCGCCTCTGGGCTCTGGGCCTCGTGCCTTCGTGGGCCCTGATTATGGCGAGGTAACCGGCCCTTCAGAGCGGTTTACATTCGATAGTCATATCCCCAACATTAGGCCCCAGATTGACTTCAACCGGTTCATGTTAATCTTCAACATCTTCAGGAAACTCTGAATCTCCCTTCATATTTCGTAAACCGCCATCTGCTTGAACCGCCGTGACGTCATCCTCCGATCACAGCAACAGGGCGCCCTGACGTCATCCATAATAAAGAAACCCAATAGTAAGATTCCCTTCACTTAATGCTATCTCGGAAATCGAGGTGACCGCTGCGCCGTCCGCCGCTTTTAACTCCTCGATTCTCACGCTTGTTAATTACCCTGCTTCCTTATAAATAGACCGGTCGGGCCCTTTCTCTTCTTCTTCCGCGCTTCTTCTTCCTCGCGACGTTCCAGCTCTGAAGCTCCGCCGTCGCCTCCGACCTTCGACTGCCGCGTCAGCGCCAGGCCGTTGCATCAACCTGATCATACCAGAGGCTCTCGGCGCTCCTCCGCGGTTCTGCGCATCAGGTAAGGTCCCTCTTCAAGCCCTAGATCCGCATCTGAAGGTCCTGTTCATCTCGTAGTTCATAGGTGTTCATCTTAGTTTCCTCATACCTGCCCTGCCATGGCCGTACGATTCAACCGTACCATACATCCTGTGCAGCGACTGCTCCGCCGTCCGTTTAACTCTTTATGCATCTTTCTTTTTGTTCAGACCTTCTAGTTTAGAGCACACGAACCTTCCTGCCCTTTATGAGGCTTGCATAGGTTGCAGAAATTTTTCTTACTGAATCTTCGGTAGATCCAAATTTCCTCCATTCGCATGTGAAAACTGTTTCTGTCCACACTTAGTAGATTTTCCAGTTCTGTTTCTCTAGGCAGTTTGACTTTTGATAGCTAATCTGTCACTCCATTAGTCCTCAGTTAAACCAGAATTGGGAGCTGGCTGCCGAATCGCCGGTTTAACCTTGTATACTGTGTCCGAACCGTTAATGGTAAATCGTTTCTCCTTTCCTTTCGCAGCTTAGTCTTCCGGAATGGCCAAACAATTCTCAGCTTGCAATTGGGTCCGGTCTAAGGTCACTGAGACACAACTCAACGGATGCGTCACCACTGGCGCTTTAGCTTCTTAAAATGTCCTCCACTGGCGGGTTCCGGATGCCGAATGCCCTCCCGATCCGCAAGAAGGAGAAGTAATTGTGTTTGTGCAGCACTTAGACCGGGGATTCTGCCCGCCCGGATCAAAATTCTTCCGGGATGTCCTTGCAAGTTTTCAACTCCATCCACAGGATATTGGTCGAACTTCGGTATCAAATATATGCAATTTCCAAGTTTTCGTGAAGTCTATCTTCAAGAAGAACCATCTGTGGAGCTGTTCCGGGATTTCTTTCACTTAAACCGCCCGACAGAATTTTCGGATGGTCCTAACACGGAGCTGGGCGGCGTTTCAATCCGAAAAGGAAGGAAGTAGATTTTCCTCACGCCAAGCACCATAGCCATCCGAAAGATTGGAACCAAACCTGGTTCTCTGCCGAATACTGCTCGACAACGAGAATCCTTTGCGGGTTACCGTCCTCACCGGCTTAGCAACCATCATCCGTTGCCTTACGCTTGACCGCCGCGGAGCGGAAGAATTTTGCGCCTCAAATCATTAAACTCCGGGCTCTCTTGGCCAATGGACTAACTGGTGTGGACCTTGTGCGATCTTTGGGTTTCTTGGGGCATCTTGCCATTAAGCGCCGCCCGGATTGATGCTGCGAATACACCTGGCAGCCCCAAGATCCTCAAAGGCGCCACGAGCTACCAATAACTGAACTTGAAGTCACAGAGGCAGTAAAGAGGCTGCTTGATGAACCGATCTCTCGCAGTTAAACGGGTTGGCTCCATTCTATGTTGCCAACAAACCGCTGCATGTAAGGCTCACCGCTTTTATGACATTTAATGCTCTGTTGATATATATATTAATCCTTGTTACCTCTCAGGCTAACAGCTCCTTCTGGAAGCGGACCAAACCGGCCCTAGCTCCACGTGTAAAGTCCAAGACCACCAAGAAGGCTGGCAAGAGGAAAACCGCCGAGTCTTCTGATCCGCCCGAAGACGAAGATTCAGAGGCTGAGGTAAAGCTTGATATCCTCACTAGGGAGTCGTCGTAAACCGGCTCTCCACTTTGTGTTTCTTCTTGCTTGTAGCTTGTTCCTTTTTATTCTTCCTTTTCTTGACAATTTTAACTCCTGGATGATCTTTGAAGCGATCATGCCGACCATGTTGAGGTAATCTTTCTTTCTTCGAATCCGACCTCGTGCACTGTTAAAAGAATTCACCGCACCGTCCGGAAAGTGAAAAATCTCATTCCTATGCTCATTTGAATCAAACCTTTCCTTGAAGACACAGCAGAGGTGAAGAGCGCCCGTCACGACCCGCAAGACGGTGGTCAACAGATTACCTCATCCGGTTTACCAGATACACCAACCCGGAGCGTCGTCCGAGGTGATTTGTTCTCTGGCGTTATCCCTTAAAGGTTTCTTCCGATGTCCTCTCAATCCGTCGACCGAATTATCGGGCCTCTTCCAACTCCTCTGGCGGTTCATCAACCACGAATCGCCTCCGCTTAAAGTTGCTGCAGGTAAGCACCATACTTCATCCCGCCAATTCGGTTTATATTTGCGTTGGTCGGTTTATCTTATTCTAATTCGAACATTGTAGCACCAAGGCTCGCTTGAGTAAAAAAGCGAAAACCCTTGACCCTCTGCGGATGTTGATCCGAGAAGACCCCGAGCAGCATGGCGAAAATCCGAAGTTGCTAAAATAGCTCTGCGGGTTGAACCAAGGCGACAATGCCGATCCGCGGAAACTGAACCGGAGGCCCAAGTGGAAACCTCGCATCCTGCTCCACGAGTCCGCCCCAGAGCGGGTCGTAATTGCTGAACCGCCGAGCCGGAGTACGAAGACACCAAGCCCAAAGAAAACCGCCAATCTGGCCAGCCTGGTCAAAAATGATGATGTTATTGTGACGGGCACTGGCTACACCACTCCTAGCCAACCGGTCGCTTTAGCAAAACACAGCGCCAAGGAAGAGTTTACTACTATGAGCAAAGATAAGGGGAAAACTGATCTGTCAGCGTATGACAACCTCTCTGCCCAAGAACTTCACTCCGGCTTTCTGAACCGGCTCTACACAAGCCGTGACTTTGAAGTCGGTCTGGTAAATCGCACGAAGGACCGCTATGAGGTAAGGAGTTATGCCTCTTGTACTTTTGCTGTGTAGTAGCCCCCAAGGGCCGGTTCAACTTAGCATAGTTAAACCGGGACTTAACTTTGCATAGAAACCATATGCTTTAAACTTCAGTGCTGTAGCCCCCAAGGGTCGGTTCAACTTAGCATAGTTAAACCGGAATTTGATTTCTGTATCCCCATAGCAAACTCAGATCAACTAGCCATTAGCCCCCAAGTGCCAAGTTGAATATTTGTATTGAGCTTGGGACTTTATAATGAAACAACTAACGTGCTCCCTTTGTTATCAGAATGAGATATACCAGCAAACCGTGCAGCTCAAGGACCTTCGTTTCAATATGGAAACTCAACAAGCAGAAACTACCAAGGCCAAGGATGAATTGAAAACTGCCTTGGCCACTATGGAACAGCTGAAGGAGTAGTATAAATCCGAGCGGGCCAACTGGGACACCAAGAAGGCCGGTTTGAAAAAACGGGCGGAAGATGCTGAATCAGCTCTTAAACCGGTGACTGAAGAGCTTACCAGACTAAAGCGCCAAGTTCATGCCATGACCTCCGCCATCTTTGGTAAGAAAATTTGCATTGATTTCCCCTGCTTTGATATTTTCGCCGGTTTAACCTGAGCTGTCTGAAACCGGTGCAGGCAAGCGTATTGCTCATCTGGGCTCTGATGTGCGGAAGAAGCTCAAGGCCGCTTATACGCTGATTGAGCAGCTGTATACCGGCGCCCAGCGAGTCATATGTGCCACATCGTACGACAACACGGCACCGTCCTTGATCAAAGATACGCTGGACAGGCTATCCATGATTCCGGCACAGCTTGAAGAATTGAAACGATCCGCGGCCCGGGCTGGCACTTTACTGGCTCTAACCCGCGCTAAGGCGTGGATAGCGGACCTTGATCCGGCTGACATAGCCAAGGGTTTCCCCAGCGCTCAAGAGAACGGCGGTTTAGGGACAGACAAACTGATCCGTCTTATTTAACATCTGGTACAAAGGAATGGCCTTCTCTCCGAGGCGGTTGATAAACCGGCTCAGCGCGGCAATGCGACCCGCCAAACGCTGAACATCATTGATACACTTTGGCTTAGCCAGGGAGGTGATAGCTGTAATCTTCTCCGGATTAGCTTCAATCCCCCTGTTGGACACAAGGAAACCCAATAACTTGCCTGCCGGAACACCAAAAACACATTTGGCCGGGTTAAGCATCGTCTTGTAGACCTGCAAGTTGTCAAAGGTTTCTCTCAAATCCTCAATCAGTGTTTCCTTCTTCCTTGACTTAACCACGATATCATCCACATAAGCATGCACGTTACGGCCGATCTGTTCATGCAAGCAATTACAGACATAACGCGATAAGTTGCTTGGGCGCTCTTGAGTCCAAAAGGCATAGATACATAGCAGAAGGCTCCAAAGGGAGTGATAAATGCCGTCTTCTCCTGGTCCTTAACCGCCATCTTGATCTGATGATACCCAGAATATGCATCCAAAAAGCTCAAACGCTCACAACCCGCCGTAGCATCAATAATCTGATCAATGCGAGGGATGGCGAAAGGATCTGCTGGACAAGCCTTGTTAAGATCTGTATAATCCACACACATGCGCCAAGTGCCATTCTTCTTAAGGACCAACACCGGATTAGCAAGCCACTCTGGATGGAAAACTTCAACGATAAACCCTGCTGCTAAGAGCACGCAACTTCCTCTCCAATGGCCTTGCGCCTTTCCTCGTTAAACCGCGAAGAAATTGCTTTACCGGTCTGTGCTTGGGATCAACATTAAGAGTGTGCTCAGCGAGTTCCTCGGTACACGGCATGTCGGAAGGTTTCCATGCAAAATGTCCCGATTCTCACGGATGAACTCGATGAGCACGCTTTCCTATTTAGGATCCAAGTTAGCACTGATGGTGAACTGCTTGGACGAATCGCCGGGCACAAAATCAACAAGTTTAATCTCAGCCGCCGATTTAAACTTCAAATCCGGATCGTGCTCTGTAGTTGGCTTCTTCAACGGGGTCATATCCGCCGGATCAACATTGTCCTTATAATACTTTAACTCTTCGGTGGCACAAACCGACTCTGCGTAGGCTGCATCACCTTCCTCGCACTCCAAAGCGATCCGGCGGCTCCCATGAACCGTTATCGTCCCTTTGTGACCCGGCATCTTCAGCTGCAAATAGACATAACAAGGCCGTGCCATAAAATTAGCATAAGCCGGCCGCCCAAATAGGGCGTGGTAAGGGCTTTGAATTTTCACCACTTCAAACGTCAATGTTTCCGATCTGGAGTCATGTTCATCCCCAAAGGCCACCTCCAGAGCTATCTTACCGACCGGGTATCTTGACTTGCAGGCACCACCCGTGAAACACTGTCTTTGGGCGGCCTGAGATGCCTATTCGTTAACCCCATACGTCGGAAGGTCTCGTAGTACAGGATGTTGATGCTGCTCCCTCCGTCCATAAGCACCATCCTCCCACCTGAGGTGCCACCACTAGGGCTAGCTGACCCGGATTGTAAACCCGGGGAGGATGATCCTCTGCTCCATACGATAGGCTGCTCGACCAGCGCAAAGTAATGCGGTGTAGCCGGTTCAACAACAACGACCGCCCGCTTCGGGTTTTCGGTCTCTTTGTCCAAGCTGGTGGTAAAGACATGGTACTGTCCACCGTTCAACTGCTTTGGATTACTTTGGTAACCCAACTGCTGCTGTTGTTGATTGTAACCCCTTGGTTACGATTGTTACGATTGTTACGATTGTTACGATTGTCCTGCCGCCCGGATTACCACGAACCTGGGCCGAATTTCCTCCTCCGTAACCGGGCGGACCACGAACCGCCGGGCCCTTGATCATACGGAAAGCATTAGAATTTTGAAACTCCTGCATAATGTAACAATCCTTCCAGAGGTGGTTTTTTGGTGCCTCCTTCGTCCCATGCTTGGGCAAGGTTGATTCAATAGGTAATTCAAACGATCCGGATTGTGACTGGCGCACCGCCCGGTTTGATTACTTACCCTTGCGCTGTTGACCCTTGTCCGTGGCGTTGGTGTTAACTCTGAAGCCCATGTTACCGTTGCCTTCGCTTGTTTCCTCCATTACCGCCGGCTGATGCTTGCTGCCCTCTGGAGTTGCTGTTCTGTTTTCCCTTCCCTATTTCGTCATCCTCCTCAGACTCGGGATCCTTGGTACTATCAGAATCAGCATACTTTACCAAAACGCCCATGAGAGTGCCCATGTCATTGCAAAAATGCTTCATGCATCCCAGCTTCAACTTTAACGGTTTGAACCGGCAATTGGCTTCCAAGGTTAAGATCGCGGAATCAGGGTTGATCCGGTCTGAAGAATGTAAAACTTCCGAAACGCGGCGCACCCAATGGGTTGTGGATTCTCCCTCTGCCTGGACACAAGCTGCCAAATCCACCACAGACATGGGTTGTTTACAGGTGTCTTTGAAATTTTGAATGAACCGGGTCCGCAACTGGGTCCATGAACTGATCGAGTTGGGCGGTAAGTTCTTCAACCAAGTACGGGCCGTACCTTCCAACATCATGGTGAAATACTTCGCACACGCAGCTTCATCCACATCCAGCATCTCCATGGCCATCTCATAGCTTTCTATCCACGCTTCTGGAGCCAAATCGGCAGTATAATTGGGCACCTTGCGTGGCCCTTTGAAGTCCTTGGGCAAATGTACATTGCGTAAAGCGGGGACGAGGCAAGGCACCCCCAAAGAGCTAGACGTGACCCCCGGATCAAAGATGGTCGGCCGAACCGGCGCGAGTTGATGATCCTCATGTTGTGCTGCTAACTCGGCCTCCCTACGTGCCCTGGCCCGGTCCACCACCACTTGAGCGTCTTCGAAGCCACCCGCCGGGTTGTTGCCACGAGGCGGACCGCGCTGCGCATTGCTTGATCTGGCGGTTCATCTGCGCGCCGGCTATAACTCCGGCTTGGGCGGGGGGTGGAGTGGATCCGATCTCGACTGTATGAATATGCTTCTGCTGAGCGGGGCCGTCTGAGAGCTCTTTGGCCCGGCGTGTTTCTACCGCTGCGGCGAATCGCCTTCGATCGGAATCGCTTCCAACCGTGCCGCGGCCGCAACAAGGTTATCCATCGGGTTGGAGTAGTGACCCGGAGGTGTCTGCACAGTCTGGGGCGCGCCGACATGATGGTGAGGCAGATCTATCACACGGGGCTGAACGGCGCGCCCATCCTGTGGTGCTTCGGCGGTTCACCACCGCGGCGGATTCTGGTTCTGCCTACAGGGTGTTGAAGAGGTCTCTGCCCTCGAAAACTGAAGGCAGGTGGGATCTGTACTTTCTTTTCATGACTTCATGTGACGCGTTCTGATCCAGCATGAGCCTATAAGCCTGCGCATCCAAAGCGGCCCGTTCCGCCGCCATCCTTACGTCCGCGGCTGCCAGATCCGCTTTAGCCTTAGCGATTTGTTCCTTCACCTTTGCAATCTCCGCGTTGTGCAGGTCCTGATCCGCCGGATTAGCCTCCGCCATGAGCACAGCCAATGCGTCGAATAGCTCTGATAAAACCTGAGCCGGCGGGCGCACAGGGCCTCCTTCCCCTGCCGCCATCACCGCTGCTGAAGCGGCGACCATCGGCGCCGCGGTCGAAGAGTGAAGCGTCACTTGTGTACCGGCCATGAAGATCCCAACCCGGTTGGGTAGATCAAAGGGGTCCGGAATACTCTCACCGTCGGAACAGCCCCCGATCTGGCCATCTTGCAGCTGGTACAGGGACTCGGTTTCTCCGGTCGACGACTCGTCGTCAGAGTAGACAACGGTTTCGCCGCCAGATGCTGATCCGCCCTCATAGTCTCCGTGGGCGACTCCCACTAAAGCACGCTTGACAGCCGGTTTAGCAGGGCAGGATTCTTCTTCGCCCCGAGCCGTCTCGATGAGGTCGGTGCGCTTGTCCGGCCCAGCCCTGGCTCGCCGATCTTGCCGATGAACACGTGTATGCCACCAAAGGGACCGGTACCCGTACTCAATCGAGCCGCCTCGGGGCCCCATCTGCATCGTCGATGTAGAGCTTGCCGCGACGACTCTTAGTCATTCGCCCACAGCATAGCCTTCGAGTCCTTCGAACTTGCCCTCTAAGATCATCAAACCATCGTGCGATAGCCCCACGGTGGCGCCAACTGTCGTGGAATTGTCATGGCAGATGTCCTCGTGAAAGGACTTAGTCGCAGGCCATCGGACGGGTTAACTTAGAGGGTAAAGCGGACACAAAGACACGGAATTATACTAGTTCGGCCCTTCGATGAAGGTAAAGCCTACGTCTAGTTGTGATGGGATTGATGTGATTTGGCGACTAGGGAGCAATAGCTTCGCCTAAGCCTCGGATTATGCGTCCCTAAACCGCCGCCGGGTCGCCCCTTATATATACGGGTTGGCGCTTGGCCGCCTCTGAGTCCCGATCCGGTTCATACAAGTGTCCGGCTTGGTCTCTTCTCTCTTATCTTACAGCACAAGTTTACATGACTAAGGCGGTTTACACTTATGGACCCTAATCCGCCTCTGGGCTCTGGGCCTCGTGCCTTCGTGGGCCCTGATTATGGACAAGGGTAACCCGGCCCCTTCAGGGCGGTTTACATTCAGTAGTCATATCCCCAACAATATCCATGTTCAGCAGATTAGCGCGAGCATTTGCAGCTGATGAGCTGAATTTCATTTCTAATATCAGTTTGAACCTTGTAATCTTCGAATTTGAGCCATATAACTCTGGAATTTGAACCTTGTAACATTTTGAGCTTTTGTGGTAAAATCGTTGAAATGGCATTATATGAGACTCGTATATTGCTAGCACTATTTTGACCTTAATATGCAATGGTCTTAGATTTTATTAACCATTCTCGAATCAGTTTACCTTGTCGATCTCACAGCACACGATCTGTATAGCTAACTGGACTGTGATCTTCGACATTATTGCACACAGTTGGTTTCTTCCACCGTGTGAACTGTAGAGCGCAGAATTAATTATCACACTCAAGTGTCCATCATCACCCTTCTGTGTAACTTTAACCTCATCACCCAAGGGTAAACTTATCACCGAAGTCATTCCACACACTTCGTTTTTACAAAGCTTTTTGCCAATAAACGCCCATGATTTGTCCCTCTTCTAGCCGACACGTGGCCAAACTAGCCGGGCGGGAAGCTTGCGCGGTACACAACGTGGTAGCGCGGGAACAGGCTCATCGGCGATACATTTGGCGCCTCTTCGAGCCCACGTGTGCGGTGCAGTGTTGTCAAGCATGCACTGGAATCCACCGCTATGAACGTCGTGACAAGACTTTACGATTACAGGCTAGCCGGCCCCCATTTATTACAACGGCCATTTAACCTACCCTTGTGTCTCTTCAACCTTTCGATCGCGCCCCATCATTGCAACAAGCACACCCACCACGAGAAATTCTTAGAGGGTATCCTGTGCGACTCCAATGGCTCTCCGAGCGGCTACCGACGACGAGCAGCAGTTCACCATGCGTGCCGTGGTGGACACCCACAGAAGGTTCATGGACCTCTCGGTGGTGTACACCAACAACCCAGTCTGGGTGGAGTACTCCATCCACATCATGGAGTTGTTGCTTGCCAAGGAGAAGTACAAGGTGGTCGGGTTCGACCTCGAGTACACCCGCGCTCATGTCGGGTCTCGTCTCAAGGTTGCCGTCGCCTAGATGTGCGTGCGCCACCATGTCCTCATCTACCACTACTGCCTGGCCATAAGGCCTTGCGAGTGTTTCGCCAAGTTTGTCAACAGGCCCCACTAAATGTTCGCTACGGTGGACATCACCAATGATGTAAAGGCGCTCGAGAATTCGGGCATTGCCTGCCAGAATCTTGTCGACATCCAGGGCCAATACAAGATCTGGGGCAGCAAGGAGCATGAGAAGGACTCACTGGTTCACCTCGCCGAGGCCATCATCGACCCCTACTACAGAGACATGAAGGATTCATGCAACAAGGACAAGCGTTCCTGGCACTCGGCCTGGATGGAGAAACTCGACAAAGATCATGTTGTGTACGCGGCCAAGGAGGCGTACACGAGCTACGACCTGTACAGGCGGATCGTTTACATGAGGAACTGCCTCCTTCCCCAAAACGGCCAGGGATACAGCCGGAAGCAGAGCAATGGCAAGCGTCATCACAACAATAAGTAGATGATTAGATCCTCATTTCACCTACTTTAGTATGCATGTAATTGCTTTCTTTGGTGTGTGGAAATGTTATGTGTGTAGTCACTTCTGTAATTGTATGCTTAATTTGGTTATGCAATGCTGTCTTTTTAAGTATATATGTTGATGCTCTGTAGACAGAGCGTAGATGTTGTGCGGACAAGAAAATCACATCGCACACGGACTAATCAATGGAACCCATCGGTGATGTTTTCATCAATCACTCACAATTGTATACCAGCAATCGTTTGCTCACAACACACACGGCTTGTTAGCAGTAATCGTCCGTGTTGTTATCGGTCTTCCAACACATTTCCGATTACAGACCTGGTTGCCTCGTATCACACACGTCTTGTTCATTTGAACCATTTCTGTTCTCATGTCTCAACGCAAATAGTTCATCCGAGTGAACCACATGCCGTATATCGCACACACCTTTGATCTGGCTAACTGTTTCTTTTGTGTTGCCTAATCACAAACAGTTCATCCGAGTGAACCGTATGTTCTACATCGCACACACCTTCATCTGGCTGCCCGTTTCTTTTGTTCCTCCTCATCGCAAATGGTTAATTGAGCTGGACCGTATGCCTTGTGCATCGCACACACAACTAAAATCTGAACCGTGTTTGATGTATCCTCCATCGCAAATGTTTTGCACCTTTTTTATGGTTTTTTACACCACCGTTTGCGATTATGGCATCACACATAGTTTCGTCGAAGGGTCTTTGATCGTATTCTCACGTTAGCAGCATCCTGCAGTAGTGGTTAGTTGGAGATGTATGCATTTATAGTTGAAGTTGTACCTTAGTAACTACTGCATTATTTTAATATATGTAGGATCTTTGCTGCATTATCCCAAAAAATGCTTAGGTACATTTAAATTATTCTTTTGTGTACATTTCCTATAATTAGAAAGTTTACCAGAATATGTAGTTATATTAGCTATGTTGTTCAGATTGTGTGCATGAAAATGGAAAATGCAAGTATGATCATAGTTTGGATAAGCTGATCAATGTGTCATGTGTGCATATTAAAATTAGCAGTTGGCTTCTGTAATTAGTACTAATAGATGTAATTTTATATTTGGGTGGATGTTTCTATGGAGAAGAAGAGGAAGCTAGATATGACAGACTTCGAAGACCCGTATGATCCAGGCTATGGTGACGATGAAGTCTTTGAGGTAAGCCCACCCTGAAATTTAGATTGTTCATTTAGTTCATTTGACATGTTGTCATATACAGTGGAGAATATATGATGGAAATAGAGGGTGGGCTCAAAACTTAGACACTAATGTAAATTAAGAGTTTTATTTTACAATATAGGTTTATTAGGTATAAATTTCAAATCATGGATGTAATTATGTAGAGTGGAGAATCTATGATGGAAATAGAGGCTGGGCTCAAAACTTAGACAGTAGTGTAAATTAAGATTTTTATTTAGAGTATAGGTTCATTAACTTAAATTTCTAATCATGGATGTAATTATAGAGTGGAGAGTCTATGATGGAAATAGAGGCTGGGCTCAAAACTTAGACAATCCTGTCCATATGTTGTGTTTCTGCTATCTAGTATCATCTGGGAACCTTTGAGGTTTCTGTCTTCTCTGTCTTGCCAGATGAGAGAGGAAGCAAAGGACTGAGACCATCTAGCTACTTTGGTCACACATGGTAATTAAGGTCAGATGATGTTTGCTTCATCCACACTGTGGCATGTATATGAACCTGATGCCTTAAGTGATTTTCTTGCATGGCTGAAGGCCTATACATATATAGTAGTCCATTTCTAGCACGATTGTATGGTAGGCTGAAGCCTATATTGTATTATCGGCACTAGCTTTATATAAGTAATAATGGAATTCATTCATGTGTGCAGTATGACTCTGGAGATGAGGTGGACCACACCAACATCGAATCATTCATAGAGGAGGTGCAGAAGATCAGGGACAAGTGTATTTCTTGCTATTACAAGGGGAAGAAGTTCGTATGCCCCTAATGCATGAAGCCAAAGCCCAAGGATGGGCTCTATGAGCATCTTTTGTCTCATGCACGGGCTTCATTGGTCAGCGGGGATGACCCGAAGATCAGGGCGCAGCATGCTGCCCTCGTGAAGGCCCTGTATCTAGTGTAGTTGCCGTACATCATGCTGATCATCAGAAGCTAGAAGCCCTACTCATCATCAGTAGATATTATGATGTTTTACTTTTGGAAAGCTGCATCTGGGTGTGAACTGTTGGGAACTAGCTCTACTAATCTAGTATATATATATATTAATGTAAAGTAGTATGTGTCTGAACTGGATCTATTGTGAACTGGATGGTACCTGTGGTGGTAATCTAGAATGCTATCTATATATGTGTGGCCTTAAATTTATTTGTGGTGAATTCTACCTTCTGTTTAGATGTTGTTTTAGTGTGTAGTTTACGAGTTTTGATGGTGCAATGATCACACATGCTGCTTCAGTGTTGCTTCAGACATGTTGCAACACTTATCCATGCTGTGGGCAAGTGCAACATGTTGTGCCCATGTGCAAATCCTACCAAATTTAGAATCTGGCAATGTTCCAAATTAGCTCTATCATGAATTATGGTACATGGGGTTTAGTAAAGTTGCTGATACTTGTTCATCCTCACGCATTCTATCACTGCATCGTTTGAATAAGCAAAAAGATCAAATATTCCATTATTTCAAAAACTATTGCAATAACAGAGCAAATATTCCATCATCAAAGTGTGAAGGAAATAAAATGTAAATTTAGAAGAGTAATGTAATTCTAGTTAAAAATTGTGTGTGCAAAAAACAGAATTTGAAATAAGATGTAGTGATATTTTTAATAAAGTTATATTATCCTACTTATTAGAATTTTGAAAATGTCACTTATTTATAAGAAAAGAAAATATAAATATTTAAAAGGTGTGTTTGATAAAAATACCTTTTAAATTAACAGGGAATAATTAAAAAGTACGTAGTTTATATATTTTTGAGGGGTCAGATAATTTTATGTAAACAAAAGGAAAAGCATGGGCCAGCCTAACCATCTAGACCCACGCGTGGTCCAGCACGCGGGTTAGGCTGGCCTGTCAAAGCCCATCTAATATGGCCCACCGCATGGGCGCACCAAGCAGAGCAGATGGTGGTGGGAGTTTAGTCCCACCTCGCCAAGCGGGACGCGGTCGCACCAGCTTATATACCCGGCTGCCAGTAGCTTAGCACGAGCCTCTCTCACCCAGAAATCATATGATCAATACCTCTCTGCCCTGAGGGCCCTAGTAGCAGTAGAAATTCATGCACGATGGGCCAGTATCCTGGCCCAAAAATGCTGGGTTTCTAGTCGTATGTAGGTCGTCTGTGTTGAAATCTACTGCTAGTAAGGGCGGGTTTTTTTTTCATCTGTCACACGTTATTCATCCCAAATCAATTACTACTATTTTTCATCTGTCACAATTTACTTCATCCCAAATCCATTACTACTATTTTGTTATAAAGTATAGTTAAGCCAGTTTTTTAACAAAGGTGATTTTTGCCAACAGCTCCAAATGACGCCAATTTTGTTTTACATGGTGACCTACATGTGCCAAACATGGCTATGAAATAAAATTTGAAAAATGAGTATTTTACAATGCCCCCTTGAGGTATAGACCGATGTTTTGATCAGTCATTCTAGAGGGCAGTGAAAATTCAAAAAATATAAAATCTTGGAAACCTATTTGTGTTTGTGCAAGAGATCATGTGTGTAAAAATTGAGGTGATTTAGAGGTGGTCAAAAAAATGACCGCATTATGGAGGGACCATTTGGCACTTAAGCTAGTTTTTGAACAAAGGTAATTTTTGCCACCAGCTCCAAATGACCCCAATTTTGTTTTACATGGTGAACTACATGTGTCAAACATGGCTATGAAAGAAAATTTGAAAAACAAGTATTTTATAATGCCCCTTTGAGGTATAGACCGATGTTTTGATCAGTCGTTCTAAAGGGCAATATAAATTCAAAAAAAATAAAACTTTGGAAACCTAGCGCTGTTTGTGCAAGAGATCATGTGTGCAAAAATTGAGGTGATTTATAGGTGGTCGGAAAAATGACTGCATTACGGAGGGACCATTTGGTAACGTAAGACAGTTTTTGAACAAAGGTGATTTTTGCCACCAGCTCCAAATGACCCCAATTTTGTTTTACATGCTAACCTACAGGTGCCAAACATGGCTATGAAAGAAAATTTGAAAAATAAGTATTTTACAATGCCCCCTTGAGGTATAGACCAATGTCTTGATCAGTCATTCTAGAGGGCAATATAAATTCAAAAAAATATAAAACCTTGGAAACCTAGCTCTGTTTGTGCAAGAGATCATGTGTGCACAAATTGAGGTGATTTAGAGGTGGTCAAAAAAATCACCGCAAAACTAAGGCAGGAGAATTCATACACCACGGCCTCATTTTTGTTGAAATTTCATTGATAGCCATGTGTACTATATGTAAGTGAGCATGTGTAAAATTTAGGAGGTGATTTGAAGAAGCTCAAAAAATTAACATGTCACATATGCAAAAAAAAATGTCCACCTACTAGGCAGGAGAATTCATACACCACGGCCTGCATACGATTAGGAACCCAGCCGATTATGGGCCAGGATGCAGGCCCATGGGGCAGAATTCTCTGCTACAAGTAGGCCCCACGGGGCAGAGGGGGTGATTGTTAGGCAATGTACTGCCTGCATATGAGAGGAGCTTGATTGGGGAGTCGCAGCCGGGTATATAACTAACTTTCTTAATATGTTATTTACTACGAATGCATATAATCACCATTGTTGATGTTGATATTATTTCATTCAACTCTGTTTTCTGACAATAATGTGCCGGAGGTTGTGGCAGATGAGTTGACGCCAGAAATAATTGATGCGGCTGTTTCATTTGTCAAGTTAGCTGCTCGCACCGAGAAGAATAAGGGAAAAAATTACTACAGTGAAGGGCGTGGCATATCTCTGACTTCGGAAAGGATTCGACCGGTACTAAATCATAGATGGCTGTCGGACGATGTAAGTACTACTTGCATGTCCTGTTATTAAATTGCTCAATAATCTATGTCTCAACTTTCAACATATAATGCCCTGATATTGTATGAAGGTTATTGATGCTTATATGGGACATTTGGAGCTGCGCGTTGGTCATGATCATTACCTCTGTCCAGCGTGGAGGTCCAAATTCCTTGTAGATCGTGCTATCGCACGAGACGATCCATTGCCGTCGAGCTGCAACATGCATGGATAGTGCTCTGTCCAAAGCTGGAGCAGTTAATAGAGTCAGGCAAGAGTATATTGTGCGTGATAAAGTACGTTATGTTTGTAATTGTTCACTACAGGACATTTCATCAAGTATTTCGTTTGATCCATAATGTTTTGTTGCACTGTACACGCATATCGTGTTGAATATCAACAATACCCACTGGATGACCGTGGTAATGCACATGGTCAAGCAAGAATTCCAAGTTCTTGATTCCCTCTATCCTTTGGAGCTGACTTTGAAGACTGTTAAAGCACTGGTAATGTAACCAACATTTGTAGCATTTGTCTTGCATATTGTTTTATGATTCTTCGTTAACACTATCCTCTTTATAGCGAATGGCTATAGCACATGATATGCGTGAGGCAAATCTTATTACACCAGGGAAATATCCGGACGTAAGTAAGTGGCCTATCAGTGAGTATGACATGCCCCAGCAAGAGGATGGGTGAGTTAATAGTACATCATATTCAAACAACGACACACATGTTCGCATTGCCCACCGCTAATGTTTGCATATATATACCAGAAACTCTTGTGGCTTTTTTGTCACAGAATGTCTAGAACATTGGGACGGGGACCGAATGACCCGCGATTTTACCCAGGTATGTTGTAATTTATGTTTCTAGACTAGCTAGTATGGTCGTGTAGCAACTTCGGTTCATGTAACCTTTATGTCAATTTTTTAGGCCACCGTTGACGCTAAGAAAGACGTTTCGTCGCTGAGTTGATAATGTCACCTTCGAACACGATGGAGTGTGTGAAGAACAAAATTCACGAAATCGGAAAGAAAAGGCGTGCGTGAAGATTTCATACATCATGCAAGATTGAAGTTTTAGTGGTTTGGATTTAGTCCGGAAGAAGGTTTCGGCGGCATGAATATCTTAGGGTTTCTATCATTTTTATGTAATAAACAGGGCATCTCGAATATTGTGATTTATCGATGCTTACACATACATGTGTATGCGTCTGTTAGACAATTCGCTCGTACAAGACAATTCGGTCGTACCAATAAATTTTTTGCTTCACTTATCAATTGTTCTTGCTTAATATTTTTCTCCTTCTCCAATTTTTTATAATTCTATTTTTCACATTAATATTATTCACATTCTATTTTTCACTTCAAGTGATCTCCTAAGTTTCGTATTAAAATTATAACATTCTTTACTATTTTTAAAACTCTATGAAGCTTAGCCTTGTGCATGAGCTATCTGCATATCATCATCTTGCATAATCTCCTGGTAATTCCCCCTCATCACATGATTAAGAAAATTAGTCATGTTAGCTAAGAAAATAGGGCCATTTACATTTGTGCCCCTAACTTGAACCCACTACTCAGATTTGCCCCTAATTTCGAAGCATGCTCAAATTTACCCCTCCGCCGTTAGTTGCACTTATAGAAATACCCTTCCGTGTCGTTTCCATCCAGTCAAAGCCGTTTGACCGTTATCTGGCTGTTTCTTTAACATTTTTGCCCCTGTCTTAATGTGTCACTTACTGATGGGGCCCACTCTCTGAAAATAAAACAAAAAAAACCTTTCCCTCACCCCTCTCAATCACACACTTACAGGTGGGGCCAATCTATAAAAACTATTTCTCTCTCTCTCTCTTACCTCTCCCTCGCTGCCCAACGACGGGCCGATGGCCACTGTCTCTCTCAACTCCGGCGAGAGTGCCAAACGGGCGCCACCTCCACTGCTGATCTCCGCTGTCGCTGCAGCCCTCTCGCCCTCGTTCTCTCTCCGCCGCTCGCCCTCGTTCTCTCTCCCCTCCTCTAGCCCTCTCCCGCAAGCTCGTCGAAGGCTGCCCCATGGCCGTCGTTTGTCCAGCACATGGCCAACGGCAGCCCCAAGCTTCACCACCTCGCCAGAACGCTCTTACAACATGACATCATCATCCCAGCCTACCAATTTGAACAAACAAGCCCAGGACCGAGTGCCCGAACGCATCTTCCCCGCCTCCGGCCTCGGACCACCGCCTTCGATTGGATGCAGTTGAAGCACGCGGGCCAATCCCAGTCGCTCCCCTGGCGTCCTGATGTACAGCAGAAGCCATGGGCATCCTCCATAGCAAGCTCCATGATCTTGGGTCGTCTTCCCCGTGAGCTCCGAGATCTGCCATGGCCGCCATGGTCGAAGTCCTTGCTCTGGTCTAACCCGAGCCCTAGCGGCATATCCGCCGTGTTCCTAGTGAGCTCGTTAATGTCACACGGCCTTCCCCTCTCTCCCCTTGCATCGTTGGTCTCCCACTTGCGCAGCCAAAAGCCACGACGGGAATGGTCGCCGTTGTTCGCTCCGGCGACCATATGGTCCGAAGAATACATCCCAGGATGCGGTAGATCCAGGGCCATCGCTTGCTTCCCTCGGCCGGCCTCCTTGTGGCCTCCCGGCGTGCCTCCGCCGCGGGAATTGGTCACCGTCGACAACTGTCAGCCTAATCAACAGTTAGTTAAAACAAAATATTCAAAAATATTGTTAAGCCAATGATAGTGGGCCCAATACCTAGTTTGATTAGTCTTTTTCTTTTTATTCTTTCTAGATTGGCCCCTCCTGTAAGTGTGTGAGGGAGAGGGGGTGACAGAAAGGGTTTTTTGTTTTATTTTCTGAGAGTGGGCCCCACCAGTAAGTGACACATTGAGATGGGGGAAAATGTCAAAGAAATGGCTAGATAATGGTCAAACGGCTTTGACTGGACGGAAACAGCACGGAAGGGTATTTCTATAAGTGCAACTAACGGCGGAGGGGCAAATTTGAGCATGCTTCGAAATTAGGGAAAAATTTGAGTAGTGGGTTCAAGTTAGGGGCACAAATGTAAATGGCCCAAGAAAATATATCGAGCCAAAACATAATATTACACAGATGGAAATAGAGCGCTCGTTGGCTCTATCGCGTGTTATCTGGCTTAATTTTTTCTATTTTGTTTGACAAACCCCTCATTTTTTTATGTATAAGTGAGTTTTTCTGTACTCACCATGATGCCAGGCACGGCCCATCTAACCATGTGAGGGGCCTGGCAGGCGGCCTATCATGCCGGCAGGGCTACACCGGCCCATTTGGCAAGGTTGGCATCGATCTTTCCCCTTTTCTCGTTTCCCTTTCAAGATCCCTAGCCCTATATTTCCCTTTGCCCCTCCAAATCTCAACAGCAAAAGCATGACAGCGAGGTGGGCGTCAGGCGGCGGCAGCTACGGCGAGAAGAGCGGTGGCGACCGCAAGTTAGGTGGAACCCTGGGTCCTGGAAGCAGGGGCGGATTCAGTGGCACAGGAGGCAGCGGCGGCGGATCTAGTGGAACAGGGGACAGGGGTTTCTTGGGCGGCGGCGGGCCGGGAGAACCGACGGTTAGGGTCTCTTCAGTGCTACACTTTGGTGGCAATAAGGTAATTTCTTCACCGTTGTTCTTTACATCCCAGCATTATCGCCCACAATTCATGACTTGTGGCCCTGAGAAGCTCCATCTATGTGGTCATCAGGAAACTCCTGGTGGCCGTGTCTGCATAGATGCAGAGAATTTTGGCAGGACATTCTTGGGATGTGGGTTTGAGTTTAGTCTACTGAGCATGATCTTCAAAGAAGTACTGCTATTGCGGTCAAGCTGCAAAAAAGTTCAATGTTTACCGCTTGCAGTGACAAGTTCAGTTATAAATTGACTTGAATTGGTCATGATTTATTTAGGATGCTATCGCTTGCGATTATATTGAATGGGTTGATGGGAAGTGGGATAGCAAAGCAAAGTCAGTCATTAAGTATCTTGCCATGAAGAACAAGAAACTGGAGAGTAAGATTACAGAATATGAAGCAGAAATTAAAAGGTATGAGGAAGAAAAGGGAGCGATGGTTAAGATACAGAAGGAAATATTGCTCTGTAGGGATAGGATTTTAGGATTTGGAGGTCTGATGTATCTTAGCCTGTTTGCCATTATGATTGGTGTCATAGTTAGCAAGTAGATTGTTCACAAAGTTATTGACATCATTGTTATTGATATGATGAAATGATGATGAAATATTTGCTATTCAATTTATGGGCACATTATAATAGAGATTGCAACAGAAATAACATGGGACCATCATGATGGCATGTTCTATATTTGGCAGACAATGCACATTTGGCATGTTCTATATTTGGTAAGTGATGCACATGGGCACATCACCTAGCAGCACTACTGATTTGTGCAGCAGCATAGTTCATTGTCTTGTTGCAACATCTAGCAGCACCTACACCATCGATGTAACACTAAAGCAAAGCAATAGTAGATATTCAATATTCTGAAATTTAACTGAACTTGACACATAGGGTCAACACTAGATATTCAGTTCTTCAGTCACAAAGAACCCGACCAAACCGTACCAATTGCATAGCTTATATGCTTACATATACCAGCATACATAACCAACATTAAACCCAAAATATTTTTAACATATATGCTGAAACATATAACAGCATACCTAACTAAAGATAACTTCAACAGCTTCCTCCTCCTTCAGCAACTGTCCCCATCTTCACTTCTTCAAAAATTTGAGGCGGCATGAGCGGCACACCACACTCGGAGAAGTCTTCTTCTTGACTGCCGTCCTCTTCGACAGCTGCGCCACCTGATCCTAAGCCACCTCCCCTTCTTCCACCTTCACTATGTCAGGGAGAAGGGGAAGGAGCTCGACATAATGGGCAGTGTCTTGTCACCCTCGACAGTGACCGGAGCTACCATCTGCACGGCGTCCTCCTCGCCCTCTTCATCGTCATCAGGGATGACCAGTACCTCGTCCACATCATCCTCCACAACGTCAGAGCCCACCGGCTGGATTGGCGCAGGCACGTGGCGGACCTGGTAGTCCGGGCTGACGGGCGCCGGGAGAGCGAGATCGACGTTGACGTGCTCCGCCCTCGATGCGATGCGCCCTGGATATGCCCGCTGTGGCATGGTGGTGGAGCGGTACATCCACCACCTTGCGTGCTGAACAGGGGAGTCACTCGGCATGACCTCTCACATTGCCCAGGCGAGGAGGAGGGCCGGCGGGACGCCGCGGCCATCGGGGAAGGTGTGCTTCTTCTCGGCATCTGTGAGAACTTTGACGAGGCCACGCGCGTGGTTGAACAACATCTCCGTGCTGGGGAACCACCAGCACACCTCCATGAACTGCGCACGCCACGCCTCGTCATCGTCGGCGAGCTCCTCCATAGCTTGCTGCCAGCCCAGGCTTCTCTCCATGGAGGCGGCAGCAGCGGTGGCCGGCGAGGGTTCCTCGATCTACTGTAGGTGGAGAGGGAAGTTCGAACCGACGCGCGTGGGATGTGGGTGAGTGGGTGGAGGTGAGTGGTACTTACTTATTTAATGCCAGTTAGGACATGGGGAGGGGAAATGTACACGATTCTTTCTACCTCCCGCCCCAGTCATAACACACTGGCATTGCAATCTATGTTTCCCACCCTAGGCATTGGGTTCGAGCCACATGCAAAACCAATTTATTTAGGTCAGCTTTTGTTGCTTATTTAGAGATGTAAAAGGTTGACACACCAGCAAATGAGTTTAGCCTCCTATGACAATCACAACATCCTACATGCATAAAACCAAACATAGGTCAACCAAAGCACACTCCCAATAAACAAAGTGCCGATGAAGTTGCTACAATATATAGGAACCAAACACGTGAAACATCGAACTAAACTTGATGCCATAATGTGAAGGATATACTGGCCAGTTCACTCGATTCATCCGTAAATAATTGAAGCAAGTGTTCTACTCTTCTTCCTTCTCCACATTTCTGCACATGATAAAAGACAAGATAAGTTAATGAATGATAAAGAAAAAAAATTAATAATCCACAATGCATACAAACACTTACTTGTTATTTAGTTTGCATTTCTTGCTACGTCTAGTGTGTCCTAGCAATTTGCAAGCGCCGCACCGGGTTTTAAAATCATCATAAGAGAGTGGTCTACCATTTTTTGAGACATGGCGGTTCTCATCTACCTTTGTTGCACCTTTGCTTGACACTTTCATAGGATCTTGAACTGCAACCATGTTGCCTTCACCATCATCTACATATTCAACTGCGCACTTACTAAGGTCATACGTTTTCTTGCTCAAATTTTCCTGTAGCATATCATACTCATGACTCTTAGCTATCACGGCCGTCAAACTCTCTTGTAACTGATACCACAAAGCTGGGTGTTTGCATGCCGCATGCATAGCTTCTGATGCTAACACACTGACCTGGCTATATTTCATTCTTTCCCCTGCCCCAGTCCAACCAAATCCCAACAGATCGCTTGTGTGCCTCGCGGGCAGTCCCAACCTTGCTTCTTTCGTGAACCAATCAAGAACTAAACACTTTGGTATTTCAGATATATTCAAGTACTTCAGTACATGGAATATGTGCTTGCAAGGTAGACCCTTTTGAATCATTCTTCTGCAGTTGCACCTTATAGTTTCTGCGGAATTTACTGGTGTATACTGCACCCAAAAATGGCTCTTCCGGTTATTCCTCCAGGCCACAATGTACTGTTGTGATCCGTCTCCGAGCTTAATTTCTACAATCTCCATGTCGCCAATTTTTCTAAGATCATCTTGCAACATATAGAAGTTTGCTGGAGTGAAGGCGTGAGAAGCAACTATCTCAAGTTCCCTCGAGCTAGTAACTGGCACCGGTAAACTCTGTGAGGCCGTGCAGTCATCTCACGCCTCGTTCTCACGGATACGTACAACGGCATTCTCATAGTGCAAAATCATATCCACGAGGGTCATTTCACCATCTAAGTGGAGGTGAAGGCATAAGTTTAGACTTTCACTCCTCTGTTTGCTTTTCATGCCAAGCCAAAACCCCTCTGTCAGATAATCTGCGGCCCACAGTCTCCTCTTCTTATACATCCGTCTCAACCATGTTACTGTTTTTTTCGACTGCCATCTTTTGAAAACGCGTGCCATCTCTCCTCAAACGTTGCAGTGGACGTGCTGTAGTACAGAAGAGTTCAGAACTCCTTCAAGGACTTGTGACTGAGGTGAATCTTCATATTTTTTTCTATATGCCACGTACATATACGGTGCCACACGTCTGGCAAGACTTCATGAATTGCCTTGATCATCGCACCGTTGGTGTCCGTGATTACACCATTTGGCAGCTTTTGACACATGGACCTCAAAAAAGTCTGCAGCAGCCACACATATGTCTCTTCGGTCTTGTCTGAAACTATGGCACAACCAAAAATAGTGGTCTTCCAATGATTGTTAAGACCAACAAAAGGTATGAATGGCATACCATGGCGGTTCATCTTGTACCTGTTGTCAAATACAAGCACATCGCCGAAGTTCTCATAGTCATGACGAGACTGGGAGTCACACCAGAACATCCTATTCATATGTCCTTCCTTATATAGCTTGTACTTGAAAAAGAAGCTAGGATCCCTCTCTTTCCTATTGGCCATGATGCCTATGGCTGTGGAAGCATCACCTTTTGAAAGCATCGTCCTCTTCTCCTTGGAGCAAATTGGTTGTTTATATCACGCCTGGTAAAACCAACACCGCCATACCATACATGTTTGCTAAGGAAGGAATCCATAATGTCGTGAATTCTAATCCCTGCAGCTCCCATGGACAATATCTCAGATTTCTGGTACTCTTTGATTTTTCTGTGGGACCAAAGAAAAGATACCTCGTCCGGTCTTGCCATCATATGGTTGTGCTTGTCCTAAAAACTTTCAACATGTCAAACCCCACGCTTTTTGTCAAGCTTGACGATCAGGTGCGCTTCGCAGTTGCAGCGTGTCTCGGGTCTGAGCCTACGGGTGCGTCCTTCCTTAGTTAGCAACTTGCTGTCACGTTTCCCTTCTTTGGAACAAACAAACCGCCTATAATGCATATGATGTGACTCGGTTTTGTTGTACCTGACATCACCCTTTCTAATGCTGAAACCATTATCTCTAGCATAGTTGTTGTAGAAATCAAACGCAGCATCGTGAGACATAAAAGTCATTTGTATTATTAGCATGAACATATCCCTCTTATCATCTGCACTGGCATTATCTTGGACATTCTTTTTCCCCTCATCTTCTGTCACCTACACAATGAAAACATAGCCATGGAAACAGTTTTCTATGGTTTAACATTACTTCCATACAACATTGATTACATACATACCTCACTCATGATGACCGATGACTGTGACTCCCCAGAATCAGGTGCATCTAATGATTCCTCATCAAGGCCTGCCTTCACGTCGGATTCACCGTCATAGTCATACGCATTATGACATTCAGAAATGAGCTGAAAAATTCCACGCAAATACATAATTACTTACCATAATATTCTAGGAAAAATTCAATTTGCATGCAAACAAAAAATTCCACTTCCGTACCTGACTAATGTAATCTTCATTCAAGAGCTCTGAGTTGTTTTCTTGACCATCATCCTGCTCATCCATCTATAAATTTTCAACACAAAAATGTAATGTTGTCGGATGCCACCAAAAAATTACAACATGATAATGCCACTCACATTAAGATCTTCCCATTCGTTCCCATTCCCTGACCAATCTCCACGACATGAATTTTCATCATCTAACCAATCTTCTATCAGTCTTTCATCAGTTCTCCAAACTCCATGTCTACCATGATATCAGTTAACTCATCGTCCGCCATTTCCTACAACAAATAATATGTATCATCACATGTGCAAACATTATCAATACTGAAATATACAACACATAGCACACGATCGCGAATGCTAAGTAAACTACCCCAACCGAGGGCGTTCAGATCTTGCAAACCTAGTAAGGAAGATGGCCACGGCACCCATCCTGATCACTTTGAATCGCGAGGAGCAGCACTACCAAACCTAGCTAGATCTGTGATTAGCTCTGCCGCCGGATATCTAGGTTAGCCGCCACATCAAATAACGATGGTCGTCGTGCACACAGCAGACGGCAACCGACGCTACAAGGAGCACCACTACCGGAACAAGATCCACGATCGTCTGTGCCGCCGGGTAGCTAGGTTACCCGCCCCACTAGGTTAACCACTACCACAAAGACGGCGGCAGTTCGTTCATTGTTGCCGCGAGTGAGACTAATGGGGGGACGCGGGATGCGGTACCTGCGAGCGCTGGAGATTCACGACGTTGCCGCGCCCGCTGTATGACGAGATCGCCGGCGATGAGATGGCCGCCGTTGGAGATCTACTGTGTGAATTATGGAGCTGCGTGAATGCTCGTGTGAATGATGGAGCTGCGTGAATGATTGGATTCAGCAGGTCTTACCTGGTCGTGGGGTCGTGTGATGTTTTTTCAGGGGAGGGTATTGTACGTATATGGTCTGGGTTATACAGGGTTAGACAGGGCTTGGATCTGGGCTACGGCAGGCCAGGAAAAAAATAAAATCATGGGGACAAGGATACCCCTCGGAATTAGGTTAGGGGGGAGCACTAAAGCAAGGCTCTTGGATGGATTCTTCAAAACCATCATGTGTTGAAACCTTGTCGAACAAATATTTGACAAGAAAATTCTTGCCCTACAAACAGGTTGGGGATGAGAGTATGAAAAACTTAATTCCACCTTCCGATAAATAGGCATATCACATCCTGTGTCTTCTTTCTTTGTGTCGTGTCCATATGCCCACCAACAAAATGGTTCCGCCAAGCGTAAACACCACCACCATGTACTTGCTGACTTCTTGTTGCTTAGGATGTGCCATTCTCAAGAAGGAGGACCGATCGCACCGCACTCGATCAGGCCACGACGCTAAGGAGGGTCTAGAGAGTGACCACATGGGGGCTCATGACAGTAGGATGCCACCTCTCCCACCTACAGAGCTTCAACGTTTGGAGCACGTTCCAAAGTATTCTAGTTCGATGAGCACCACATCATTGGCAAAGATTCCATCTATATTTCTGCGCAAATACGCAAAACTTGCGTATCATTCCATTCATAGAAGGATAAGAATGAGTGCATTGAGGGATACAACACATGACACGAACGCAGACAGGCGTGAACATGGTGCCCAAAGCAGAGAAACAAGGGATGCTCAGCCCAAACAGAGGATACATCACAGCTAAACCTACCAAGCCCGAACCAAGAGTGGCAATGCCAGACCAACAAGAATTACATCATCTCTCGAGCTGAAACAGGGAATACTTCGAGTGAGCAAGATGGTGCCTTCAAGAAGAAAGACTACACTAAGAGTCATCGCCATCCGGTCTGGAGGAACCGGACCTAGGGTTTCCTCTAAGCTCGAAGAGGGGCGCAGCTGGAGGCCTTGGCCACGCCTCCAAGAAGGAAACGACACCCGCGGGCGCCGCTGTTGCCAGCACCGGCAAGCTGAGCCGGGATCTCTCCCTGGCCTGAAGCTGAGCAATACCATAGCCGCCGAATGAGGATTCAAAGACGAGGAAGCCGAAGTTGGTCGGAACCACCATGCCGGTGTTGGGGAACGTAGCAGAAATTCAAAATTTTCCTACGTGTCACCAAGATCTATCTATGGAGAAACTAGCAACGAGGGAAGGAGAGTGCATCTACATACCCTTGTAGATCGCTAAGCGGAAGCGTTCATGTGAACGGGGTTGAAGGAGTCGCACTGCGTCGTGATTCAAATCACCGATGATCAAGTGCGAACGGACGGCACCTCCGCGTTCAACACACGTACAGCCGGTGGCGTCTCCCACGCCTTGATCCAGCAAGGAGAGAGGGAGAGGTTGAGAAGACTCCATCCAGCAGCAGCACAACGGCATGGTGGTGATGGAGGGCGTGGCAATCCCGCAGGCTTCGCCAAGCACCTAGGGAGAGGAGGAGGAGGAGGGGGGCTGCACCAAGAGGAGAGGTTCTCTGTGTTATGGGCAGCCCTGTGGCCTCATATATATAGGGAAGGGGGGCTGCGCCCCTCTAGGGTTTCCACCCCTAGGGGGCGGCCAGCCCTAGATGGGACCAAGGGAGGCGGCCAAGAGGGAGGAGAGGAGGCGCCCACTAGATGGGCCTTAGGGCCCATCTGGACTAGGGTTTGCCCTCCCACTTCCCTTGCGCCTTGGGCCCCTTGTGGGCGCACCAGCCCCTTGGGGCTGGTTCCCTCCACACTTGGCCCACGCAACCTTCGGGGTTGGTGGCCCCACTTGGTGGACCCCAGGACCCTCCGGTGGTCCCAGACATTACCGATATCGCTCAAACTTTTCGGTGACCAAAACAGGACTTCCCATATATAAATCTTTACCTCCGGACCATTCCGAACTCCTCGTGACGTCCGGGATCTCATCCGGGACTCGAACAACATTCGGTAACCACATACAAGCTTCCTATATAACCCTAGCGTCATCGAACCTTAAGTGTGTGGACCCTACGGGTTCGGAAACAGCGAGACATGACCGAGGCGTTCTCGGTCAATAACCAACAGCGGATCTGGATACCCATGTTGGCTCCCACATGTTCCACGATGATCTCATCGGATGAACCACGATGTCAAGGACTCAATCGATCCGTATACAATTCCCTTTGTCTAGCGGTATTGTACTTGCCCGAGATTCGATCGTCGGTATCCCGATACCTTGTTCAATCTCGTTACCGGCAAGTCTCTTTACTCGTTCCGTAACACATCATCCGTGATCAACCCCTTGGTCACATTGTGCACATTATGATGATGTCCTACCGAGTGGGCCCAGAGATACCTCTCCGCTTACACGGAGTGACAAATCCCGATCTCGATCCGTGTCAACCCAATGGTCACTTTCGGAGATACCTGTAGTGCACCTTTATAGTCACCCGATTCGTTGTGACGTTTGATACACCCAAAGCACTCCTACGGTATCCGGAATTGCACGATCTCATGGTCTAAGGAAGAGATACTTGACATTGGAAAAGCTCTAGCAAAACGAACTACACGATCTTGTGCTATGCTTAGGATTGGGTCTTGTCCATCACATCATTCTCCTAATGATGTGATCCGTTATCAATGACATCCAATGTCCATGGTTAGGAAACCATAACCATCTATTGATCAACGAGCTAGCCAATAGAGGCTTGCTAGGGACATGGTGTTGTCTATGTATCCACACATGTATTTGAGTTTCCTATCAATACAATTATAGCATGGATAATAAGCGATTATCATGAACAAGGAAATATAATAATAATAACTAATTTATTATTGCCTCTAGGGCATATTTCCAACAGTCTCCCACTTGCACTAGAGTCAATAATCTAGTTCACATCGCCATGTGATTAACATCGATAGGTCACATCGCCATGTGACCAACATCCAAAGAGTTTACTAGTGTCTTAAACTAGTTCACATCACCATGTGATTAAGTCTCAATGAGTTCGGGGTTTGATCATGTTTTGCTTGTGAGAGAGGTTTTAGTCAACGAGTGCGAACCTTTCAGATCCGTGTGTACTTCGCAATTCTCTATGTCATATTGTAAATGCTGCTTTCACGCTCCACTTGGAGCTATTCCAAATGGTTGCTCCACTATACGTATCCGGTTTGCTACTCGAGTCACTCGGATAGGTGTTAAAGCTTGCATCGGCGTAACCCTTTACGCCGAACTCTTTATCACCTCCATAATCGAGAAACATGTCCTTATTTACTCCAAGGACAATTTTGACCGCTGTCCAATGATCCCCATTCTGGATCATTCTTGTACCCTTGATCGACTCATGGCAAGGCACACATCGGTGCGGTACACAAGATAGCATACTATAGAGCCTATGTCTGAAGCATAGGGGACGACCTTCATCCTTTCTCTCTTTTATGCCGTGGTCGAGCTTTAACTCTTAACTTCATACCTTACATCTTAGGCAAGAACTCCTTCTTTGACTGATCCATCTTGAACACCTTCAAGATCATGTCAAGGTATGTGCTCATTTGAAAGTATCATTAAGCATTTTTGATCTATCACTATAGATCTTGATGCTCAATGTTCAAGTAGCTTAATACAGGTTTTCACTTGAAAAACACTTTTCAAATAACCCTATATGCTTTCCAGAAATTCTACATCATTTCTGATCAACAATATGTCAACAACATATACTCATCAAAAATTCTATAGTGCTCCCACTCACTTCTTTGGAAATACAAGTTTCTCATAAACTTTGTATAAACCCAAAATCTTTGATCATCTTATCAAAGCGCACATTCCAACTCCGAGATGCTTACTCCGGTCCTTAGAAGGATCATTGGAGCTAGCATACCTTTTAGCATCCTTAGGATCGACAAAACCTTTCGATTGTATCACATACAACCTTTCCTTACTAAACTGGTAAGGAAACTCGTTTTGACATCCATCGCCAGATTTCATAAATGCAGCTAACGCTAACATGATTCCGACGGACTTAAGCATCGCTACGAATGAGAAAATCTCATCGTAGTCAACTTCTTGAACTTGTGAAAAACTCTTCGCCACAAGTCGAGCTTCATAGACGGTGATATTACCGTCCACGTCCGTCTTCTTCTTAAAGATCCATTCATCTCAATGGCTTGCCGCTCATCGGGCAAGTCCACCAAAGTCCATGCTTTGTTCTGATACATGGATCCTATCTCGGATTTCATGGCTTCTAACCATTTGTCGGAATTTGGGCCCACCATCGCTTCTCCATAGCTCGTAGGTTCATTGTTGCCTAGCAACATGACCTTCAAGACAGGATTGCTGTACCACTCAGAAGTAGTATGCATCCTTGTCACCCTACGAGGTACGGTAGTGACTTGATCCGAAACTTCATGATCACTATCATAGCTTCTACTTCAATTGGTGTAGGTGCCACGGAACAACTTCACGTGCCTGCTACACACTAGTTGAAGTGACGGTTCAATAACCTCATCAAGTCTCCACCATCCTCCCACTCAACTTTTCGAGACGAACTTTTCCTCGAGAAAGGACCCGATTCAAGAAACAATCCCTATTGCTTTCGGATCTGAATTAGGAGGTATACCCAACCGTTTTGGGTGTCCTATGAAGATGCATTTTGTCCGCTTTGGGTTCGAGCTTATCAACCTGAAACTTTTCCACATAAGCGTCGCAGCCCCAAACCTTTAAGAAATGACAGCTTAGGTTTCTCTAAACCATAGTTCACACGGTGTCATCTCAACGGAATTACGTGGTGCCCTATTAAAGTGAGTGCGGTTGTCTCTAATGCCTAACCCATGAACGATAGTGGTAATTCGATAAGAGACATCATGGTACGCACCATATCCAATAGGGTGCAACTATGATGTTCGGACACACCATCACACTATGGTGTTCCAGGCGGTATTAATTGTGAAACAATTTGCACAATGTCTTAATTGTGTGCCAAAACTCGTAACTCAAATATTCATCTCTATGATCATATCATAGACATTCTATCCTCTTGTCACGAAGATCTTTAAACTTCACTCTGAAATTGCTTGAACCATTCAATAATTCAGACTTGTGTTTCATCAAGTAAATATACTCAACATCTACTTGAATCATCTGTGAAGTAAGAACATAACGATATTCACTGCATGCCTCAGCACTCATTGGACTGCACACATCAATATGTGTTACTTCCAACAAGTTGCTATCTTGTTCCATCTTACTGAAACCGAGGCCTTTCAGTCATCTTGCCCATGTGGTATGATTTGCATATCTCAAGTGATTCAAAATCAAGTGAGTCCAAACGATCCATCTGCATGGAGTTTCTTCATGCGTATACACCAATAGACATGGTTCACATGTCTCAAACTTTTCAAAAACGAGTGAGTCCAAAGATCCATCAATATGGAGCTTCTTCATGCGTTTTATACCAATATGACTCAAATGGCAGTGCCACAAGCAGGTGGTACTATCATTACTATCTTATATCTTTTGGCATGAAAATGTGTATCACTACGATCGAGATTCAATAAACCATTTATTTAGGTGCAAGACCATCGAAGGTATTATTCAAATAAATAGAGTAACCATTATTCTCCTTAAATGAATAACCGTATTGCGATAGACATAATCCAATCATGTCTATGCTCAACGCAAACACCAAATGATAATGATTCTGGTTTAATACTAATCTTGATGGTAGAGGGAGCGTGCGATGTTTGATCATATCAACCTTGGAAACACTTCCAACACATATCGCTAGCTCACCTTTAGCTAGTCTCCGTTTAATCCGTAGCTTTTGTTTCGAGTTACTAACACTTAGCAACCGAACCGGTATCTAATACCCTGGTGCTACTAGGAGTACTAGTAAAGTACACATTAACATAATGTATATCTAATATACTTCTATCGACCTTTCCAGCCTTCTCATCTACCAAGTATCTAGGGTAATTCTGCTCCGTTGGCTGTTCCCTTATTACGAAGCACTTAGTCTCGGGTTTGGGTTCAACCTTGGGTTTCTTCTTTGGAGCAACAACTGATTTGCCGTTTCATCAAGTGTCCCTTCTAGCCCTTGCCCTTCTTGAAACTAGTGGTTTCACCAACCATCAACAATTGATGCTCCTTCTTGATTTCTACTTTCGCGATGTCAAACAACGCGAATACCTCAAGGATCATCATATCTATCCACGATATGTTATAGTTCATCACAAAGCTCTAGCAGCTTGGTGGCAATGACTATGGAGAAACATCACTATCTCATCTGGAAGATCAACTCCCACTCGATTCAAGTGATTGTTGCACTCGGACAATCTGAGCACAAACTCAACGATTGAGCTTTTCTCTCTTAGTTTGCAGGCTAAGAAAATCGTCGGAGGTCTTATACCTCTTGACGTGGGCACGAGCTTGAAATCCCAATTTCAGCCCTCGAAACATCTCATATGTTCCGCAACATTTGAAAACATCTTTCGTGCCTCAACTCTAAACCGCTTAACCGAACTATCACGTAGTTATCAAACGTGTATGTCCGATGTTCGCAACATCCACAAACGACGTTTGGGGTTCAGCACACCGAGGTGCATTAAGGACATAAGCTTTCTAATGTCCGCATAATCGCTACTTTCAACTTTCAACTATATTTTCTCTAGGAACATATCTAAACAGTGGAACTAAAGCGCGAGCCGACATAATTTGCAAAAGGTCTTTTGACTATGTTCAGGATAATTAAGTTCATCTTATGAACTCCCACTCAGATAGACATCCCTCTGGTCATCTAAGTGATTACATGATCCGAATCAACTAGGCCGTGTCCGATCAACACGTGAGACGGACTAGTCATCATCGGTGAACATCTTCATGTTGATCGTATCTACTATCGACTCATGCTCGACCTTTCGGTCTCCGTGTTCCGAGGCCATGTCTTCACATGCTAGGCTCGTCAAGTTAACCCTAAGTGTTTCTGCGTGTGTAAATCTTGCTTACACCCGTTGTATGTGAACGTAAGAATCCATCACACCCGATTAACACGTGGTGCTTAGAAGCGACGAACCGTAGCAACGGTGCACGTTAGGGAGAACACTTCTTGAAATTTTAATGAGGATCATCTTATTTACTACCGTCGTTCTAAGTAAACAAGATGCATAAACATAATAAACATCACATGCAATTATATAGTAGTGACATGATATGGCCAATATCATATAGCTCCATTGATCTCCATCTTCGGGCTCCATGATCATAATCGTCACCGCATGACACCATGATCTCCATCATCATGATCTCCATCATCGTGTCTTCATGAAGTTGTCTCGCCAACTATTACTTCTACTACTATGGCTACCGGTTAGCAATAAAGTAAAGTAATTACATGGCGTTGTTTAATGACACGCAGGTCATACAATAAATAAAGACAACTCCTATGGCTCCTGCCGGTTGTCATACTCATCGACATGCAAGTCGTGAATCCTATTACAAGAACATGATCAATCTCATACATCACATATCATTCATCACATTCTTCTTGGCCATATCACATCACATAGCATACCCTGCAAAAACAAGTTAGACGTCCTCTAATTGTTGTTTGCATGTTTTACGTGGCTGCTATGGGTTCTAGCAAGAACGTTTCTTACCTACGCAAAACCACGACATGATATGCCAATTGCTATTTACCCTTCATAAGGACCCTTTTCATCGAATCCGTTCCGACTAAAGTGGAGAGGCGGCACCGCTAGCCACCTTATGCACCAAGTGCATGTCGGTCGGTGGAACCTGTCTCACGAAGAGTACGTGTAAGGTCGGTCCGGCCGCTTCATCCCACAATACCGTCGAAACAAGATTGGACTAGTAACGGTAAGCATATTGAACATCATCAACGCCCACAACTACTTTGTGTTCTACGTGCAAAGAATCTACGCAATAGACCTAGCTCATGATGCCTTTGTTGGGGAGCGAGCAGAAATTCAAAATTTTCCTACGTGTCACCAAGATCTATCTATGGAGAAACTAGCAACGAGGGAAGGAGAGTGCATCTACATACCCTTGTAGATCGCTAAGCGGAAGCGTTCATGTGAACGGGGTTGAAGGAGTCGTACTCGTCGTGATTCAAATCACCGATGATCAAGTGCCGAACGGACGGCACCTCCGCGTTCAACACACGTACAGCCCGGTGACGTCTCCCACGCCTTGATCCAGCAAGGAGAGAGGAGAGGTTGAGGAAGACTCCATCCAGCAGCAGCACAACGGCATGGTGGTGATGGAGGAGCGTGGCAATCCCGCAGGCTTCGCCAAGCACCTAGGGAGAGGAGGAGGAGGAGAGGCAGGCTGCACCAAGAGGGAGAGGTTCTCTGTGATATGGGCAGCCCTGTGGCCTCATATATATAGGGAAGGGAGGGCTGCGCCTCTAGGGTTTCCACCCCTAGGGGGCAGCCAGCCCTAGATGGGACCAAGGAGGCGGCCAAGAGGGAGGAGAGGAGGCGCCACTAGATGGGCCTTAGGGCCCATCTGGACTAGGGTTTGCCCTCCCACTTCCCCTTGCGCCTTGGGCCCCTTGTGGGGCGCACCAGCCCCTTGGGGCTGGTTCCCTCCACACTTGGCCCACGCAACCTTCCGGGTTGGTGGCCCCACTTGGTGGACCCCGGGACCCTCCGGTGGTCCCAGACATTACCGATATCGCTCAAACTTTTCCGGTGACCAAAACAGGACTTCCCATATATAAATCTTTACCTCCGGACCATTCCGAACTCCTCGTGACGTCCGGGATCTCATCCGGGACTCGAACAACATTCGGTAACCACATACAAGCTTCCTATATAACCCTAGCGCCATCGAACCTTAAGTGTGTGGACCCTACGGGTCGGGAAACAAGCGAACATGACCGAGACGTTCTCGGTCAATAACCAACAGCGGGATCTGGATACCCATGTTGGCTCCCACATGTTCCACGATGATCTCATCGGATGAACCACGATGTCAAGGACTCAATCGATCCCGTATACAATTCCCTTTGTCTAGCGGTATTGTACTTGCCCGAGATTCGATCGTCGGTATCCCGATACCTTGTTCAATCTCGTTACCGGCAAGTCTCTTTACTCGTTCCGTAACACATCATCCCGTGATCAACCCCTTGGTCACATTGTGCACATTATGATGATGTCCTACCGAGTGGGCCCAGAGATACCTCTCCGTTTACACGGAGTGACAAATCCCAGTCTCGATCCGTGTCAACCCAATGGTCACTTTCGGAGATACCTGTAGTGCACCTTTATAGTCACCCAGTTACGTTGTGACGTTTGATACACCCAAAGCACTCCTACGGTATCCGGGAATTGCACGATCTCATGGTCTAAGGAAGAGATACTTGACATTGGAAAAGCTCTAGCAAAATGAACTACACGATCTTGTGCTATGCTTAGGATTGGGTCTTGTCCATCACATCATTCTCCTAATGATGTGATCCCGTTATCAATGACATCCAATGTCCATGGTTAGGAAACCATAACCATCTATTGATCAACGAGCTAGCCAATAGAGGCTTGCTAGGGACATGGTGTTGTCTATGTATCCACACATGTATTTGAGTTTCCTATCAATACAATTATAGCATGGATAATAAACGATTATCATGAACAAGGAAATATAATAATAATAACTAATTTATTATTGCCTCTAGGGCATATTTCCAACAGCCGGAAGGGAGTACGCTGGCCATCTTAGTGATGCCTATCTGTGTACAAACTTGAGTCAATGTAGTAATCAATCTTGATGCTTCCAACTCCTAGGATGTCAATGGGCTTGGACAGTGCAAAAGAAATTCCTACTAAGCGTAAGTGCATATAAATTACCTATGCAAGTCATCGCTGAGCTCTAGCCTCTACTCCTTGTTTTGCTCGGGTATAAAGAATGGCTTATTTTTGAATAATGATATGTTCCATCTATCTTCTCATGTTTAAATAGGGGTGTTTTTCTCACCTTTAAATTGGAGTACTATTATGTTAGCTTCGGTGTGATGTGGCACAACAACCATTATGCCTCTATGCATCTATACCACTATATGTTAATACTGGTTGTTGGATGAAACTGACTCAATGGTTGAGAAGTGGCAAATCCAAGTAATGTTGGATGTTGAATATTCTCTTCACTACACCAAATTCTGCGACATGTACTATCCGGAAGATTCCATACTTGGACTTAAGCACAATTATAATATGCACAAACCTCTAAACAATGATATGATATTGTTATAGTATCTTTCATAGTGTAATTATCCAAATTTTATCTTTTAGAAGGATTGACATTCGTTTTGTTTTATTATTATGTTGGACTATATGAACAAAGCACTTATCATTTGTTCTAGACTCTGATATTCTTCAGTTCTCCCTACCTTTTTACTTCCAAGGAATTAGTATTTTGTTTTCTTTCTCGTTTTTGTTCTGATTTAAAGCGATAGCATCATTTTCCAATTTTTTCATTGAATATATTGTAGCTATAATTTGATTATCAATGGGATAAATCTACACCTTATATTTCATGCATATGTGAGTCAAATTTACATGTTTGCATATTATAATGTGGCATGTGGATATCCAGTTGCACTTACTCTCATGTGACAGAAAAAGATGCAACTTGCTAGTCTTAATAATGGCATAAGGAGTACATGGGCATCTACATTCCAGAGATCTCCCTCATCATTTATTGAACTTTTTATAGATGACCACTGTTAAGATGGCCTTGCCTTGAACTTCTTTAGGTGATGACATTGAAGATAGACTTTGCATCAGTTTCCTGAACAAAGGATGCAAGAGGAAGAAATGACGAATGGAGTTGTTACATCATGCCATTGGGGGGGGGGGGCTATTGGTTTAAATGCAAATTATGTCTGTTAGTACAAGTAAGCATTTTACATTTCATTGGTCTATCAGTTCCTGAAGCTAGTATTAGCGCTCCCATCACCACTGCGTCAGAGGAGAGGTGTTTCTTTAGAATGAAAATAGTGAAGAATGTTCAACCTAATCACGTTAGCGATGATTTCAGGAACCACTATATAATCTGCTTCTTGGAGCAAAGACTTCTATATTCAACTCCACGTAAGGATGTGATAGATTAACTTTTGAAGATGAAAGATCGTAGTAGTAAAAATAAAGAGTGGTAACTACTTTTGTAATCAGAACTTACTTTGTTATGATATATGGGCAACTATGATTTCATATTTGTGTGAGGTTAGTAAAGACATTTTAGACATATTATTGTTGCCTTTTAGGGGATACATTAGTGCTACTTGTTCGTGTTGATACCAATGATCTTTTTTCCTGGCTTCGCCCTGTGTACATCCACACATAATTGTATTGATTTTATTTTGGTGGTTGCATTTTCTTGGCATCCTCACTGCCCATAGTTGGAGGAGTTGTGCTATGATACTATAACATGAAGGTGCGCGTTGCCGCGCCCGTCCGTTTTTGTTAATGAACCGTCAAAAGGGAAATTCAACTGAGAATAATGAATAACTAATAATCAATAAGTCGGTAGCTGCGGTTGTGGCAACTTAGCGAAAGTTCCATCTCAACATTGAAACTAACGACTCCGAATCAACAACCATAAAGTTTTGAAAAAGTTATGATGTGCACTGAAGAGTGGTGCATTCGGTGCGCCCGGCCTCAGTTTATATATTCGAAACCTCAGACAAATCTAAAAACAAAATTTGCATGGTGATAATCATCTATCTACCATGATTCATGTTTTCTAATTAAATTTGAAAATCATACCAAGGAAAAAAAATCCCTATATGAATAGTCGTTAATTACCAATGGGTCATGAATTCGCGTTAGTTCATCAACACTAAATTCGTCAGTTTTGCTTTCAAGGTTGTGTTTTGAATTTAGATTTGCAGAACATCGAATAGAGGGTGTTCCTATGTACTCTATATTTGTTTTTTTTTAGTTTGTAGTATATAAACTCCCATATCGCCGGACACATTCTCACATCACCAAGTACTAACGAATTACCAGAGTATGCAGGGCCAGGATATGGCGACATATGCGGGAATTAGCGGGCCACTAAAGTGAGTGCACCAGCCCAACGCATAATTCCGACCCGACCAACAATAGCAGGCCTAGATAGTTCCTTGGAGCAGCGGCCCAAGAGATAAACGAAGACGTTCAGGAGAATGTACGATGGATGGATCGGATGGTTAGCTACGGCAAAGCGCTGGGAGGGCTCCTAGGTGGCTCCATTTTACTGTTTCTCAATAACGATTTTCGTACGACATGTGTCTGACGCATTACCAACACCATCCAATGACTCTTTGTTTCCATTTGATCCAAGTGTAGTACACATGTTCACTACAAAATTTGCTCTATTCAATGACAAAAATCTTGGTGATGAAACAGAAACGTCACCTAAAATCATTTTCTGTGACAGTCCATCGTCACGAGGTGTTTTCCTCCCAGGGCAGCGCCCTCCGCAACTTTGACGATGTTTTGGTCTGATTTTGGGCGACAGTGTTGGGCGTCACTAGGCATGTCCATTTTCAGGGACGGTTTGTAGTGTCACAGAAAATGTTCAGCAGATCAATGTCTTGAAATATAATAAGAAAAATAATTGATTGTTTTTTAAGCTACTAATCTAGTGTTGAACGTCTTTGTAGATGTTTTCTGAAAGTAGTCAATCTACTTTCTGATAGTGTTCCTGAAAATATTGGCGAACCCCTACACTATCTAATTTAATTTAAAATGGCAAAAAATGTGTGCTTCGTGTGGCTCAAACACAGGAAATGGAGCAAGTTGTACATACTGCATTGCCAGTACGGCATTGATCAGTTATCAATCAAACTGGCTGGCTGAAAGCTTCAAGAAGCTTTAGAAAGTCGTGTGAAACGCCTGGTTAAATAGTACCTACATGGGCCAGCCCATTTCTTACGTAGCGCTCGGTAAGGGTGTGCTTCGTGTAAGAGGAAAGCCCATAAGTGATGCTACGGCGGCAAATAAGAATTGGCTTCAAAGAGAGCTACTATTGGACCAGACCAAAGATCTTATTCCCTGTGTGGGTCGTGGGATATGAACGAAACATGCACCCACGCCGCGCTCAGACGTCTCGTTAGTCTGTTTCAGCGTTTTGTTTCTATCTGCTTTCTTTCTCTTTCTTTTTACAAATCTGAGAACTTTTTAAGAAAATTGATCTTTTTTAAAATCGTGAACAATTTTAAATTCATGAATTTTCTGAAAATAGGGAACAATTTTGAATTTCCCTAAAAAATGAAAATAGAAGAATTTTCAAATTCGTATTTGTTCTCCAAATATGCGAACATTGTATGAACCCGCGAACATTTCCTAAAATCATAAACATTTTTAATTTGTAGATATTTTAAAATTCACAAATACTTTTAGAAAATTGAAAAAAATCAACTCCCTACCTTTTTTAACTCAGTTATGTATGGCGGAAAGAGCCAATTTGGTCTTTCATAATAAAGAGATAGACAGAACAAACATTTTTTGATTAACCAATATTTTTAGAAATTTATGAACATTTTAAAATTCATTATGATTCTTTGAATTTATGATTTTTTAATACGAGAACATTTTTCAGATTGCAAACATTTTTTAATACAATAAGATTTGTGGACTCACAGCCACTTTTTGAAACATTTTTCAAAATCATGAACGTTTTTTCTCAAATTTGTGAATACCTTTTAAACTTAACTTTTGGTTTGAGAGCTTTCGGTAATCATATCGAGCTTCCTTAGATGATCAAGTGTAATATACAAGTGACATAAATTTTGTTGTGTTTGCATTTTCAAATTCCGTCTAATCCCTATTTTGGAGTCTTCTGCAACACTCTCTCCGGTATTGCTTCATTGATGCAGGACCGACCGCATTCGTACTATGTCTCGAGGCAGCACTTCACATTCTCTTGTCGTGTTCAGGAGCTTTGGACATCATGCCGTTCTTGAGAACAATAAGCTTGCAAATGTCACCGCACCCACATCAACAACAAGGAAGAGATGTCTACCAACATCAACTAGGAGATCGAGAGAGCAGAAGACCAACTCTCCCCACTCCCTAAGGTGGGACCAAACCTACTATGTGTAGTGTCACGTAGCACTAGTCTAATCACTAGGACACACCCACATACTTGACTACGTTGCACTAAAATACGTCGTGAGTATGCTAGTCTGATCACTAGGGCACACCCACATACTTGACTAAGAGATCCCGATGCTTACAAGTCCTAGGATGTTGTGAACAACATTGCAAAAGCACCTCCGGTGGCTGTGAAGCAAAAGCAACTCTAAATGGCTGTGAAGCTGTGGACTCTTTGGACTCTACTCCTTGCTCATGCCCAGCTTTGAAGAATGACTATTGTCATGTTCCATCTTTCTTCTCGCTTTAAATAGAAGAACTTTCGGATCTATTGTGAAGCAACAACCATGTTGTTATTAACTTGTGTCTGGTGTGACGCATCAATGCTTCTACGCCAAAACAAAAAATCATGGGGTTTCTTTTATGCATTTAGTTTTGTTGTTCTATGCATTTTACTCCTGATATATGGAGCACATGGGCATCCCTCATAAATCCTAATCGTTTTTGAGTTTCTTTCAATTCACTTTGTTTTGTATTTATTTAGATCATGACACTTGAGAACAGAGTTAATTTGATAGACCGTGGAACTCAGAGGAGTTGACAGATCGTGCAATCGTGAAACAAAGTTCTCATTCTATTTTCCGCTGAGATTACGTGAAAAAGTATGAATCCAGGCATGCGGCTGCATTCGATCAAGCGAGGAAGATGCATGCAGAAGTTGGTACGACAACTAACAACAATTTGTGCTCCATCGTTGCATTCACAGCATGATCCACAAAACACGACCACAACTGGCACACCTAACTTCCGGCCAGATCACGAACAGAGCATGCGACCACAAGACCCAAATCTACCAGACTCCCAACACGACTCTACTGCTAGAACGATCACTGAAGACAAACACCGATGCAGTACCGAAAGTTCGCGTGACTGAAGGCTCGAACGATCAGGCGATGGCGACCTGGACGGACTTGGTCTTCTTCTCCGGTGGCGGCTGCTTCTTGACGGTGACGGTGAGCACGCCGTTCTCGCAGGCGCGGCCACGGCGCCCGTGTCCGCGTCCTCCGGCAGCCGGAACTTGCGCATGAATGATTGCGGCGACGCGCGGCGCTCCAGCCGGATGTAGCGGCAGTCCTCCTCCTCTTCCTCCCACTTCCGCTTCCGGTTGGCGCGCCGCCGCCGCCGTTGCTGGCGCTCTTCATCACCAGCACGTTGTCCTCCTCCAGAGCACCTATTTTGATGCTTACAAACATTTCACCTACTCAAAAAATGTTCACAAGTTCGGATTATTTTAGTGAATTTGAAGAAACTTAACGAATAAGTAAAAGGTTCTTGGAATTCAAAACAAATCGTGCATTCAAATTTATTCATGGATTTTAAAAAAATCATGAACATGAAAAAATACACATTTTGAAAAAAAAATCGTGAAAAATGAATCTTTACCTAATAATAAAGAGAATTGAGTTTCTGTCGTCCGTAATAAGAATTACCCCCGTAGTTGCTAATAATTACCCCCTTGCCACCGGTAAGTGAAAAAAAAACGATTCGTTTTTTCCCTTCTCAAGTCGCCGCTGGCTTTAGTTTATTACGGGTGAAAGTCCATTTATCCCTGGTTCTTACATGTATTTTTTTTGTTTTTATTTTTTTTATACTTTGCTTTGTTTGGGAGTCAACCTGCAGCTCAGAAAAAGAGAGCTTACATGTATTTTTATTTTTTTATACTTTGCTTTGTTTGGGAGTCAACCTGCAGCTCAGAAAAAGAGAGCCAATAAAATTAGTTGCAACACGCTAGATGTTTGTAACTGCATAAATTGGCATCATTTTGTTAGCCATTTTGATCGATCTCACATTTAACTGATAGCTTCAGTTTAGTTTATACACAACTGAAAAAAAAACACAGTGCATGATGAACACAAAAGGTGGTATCATGCATCAAAAGAAGATTCACTTACTTTCTCAAGTGAAATCAAAATATTGGCCCTATAGTTAATCAAACAAGCAAGCAGTAGCAGTATTATACTACAAGAATAATACAAGTCAGCTAGCACCGTTATGGAATTGTGTTTTTAGTACTTATCTTCAATGTATATATCGTAATTTACGTTCTTTTGCATATTTTGGTTCCAACATTAGCATATTTTTGATCTAGATTATCAGATTAGCACATGTACTCTTAAAAAGGGGTGTTAAGGCAATCATGTAGTGCTGCATATATAACATGGAATTCAAGTTATGACCAAATCACTAGAAACATATAGCAGTCTTTCTTCCAGATGATAGACAGAAAAGTAAAATACGGAGGAAATACTCAAATCACATAGCAATCGCATTTCAACCCTAATAACAGTTCGTCAATTATCATTCATTTGCAGAATTTTTGTTTTGCCACGTTGAGTAAAAATCGAGCACAATTCCATATATGTGTGTGTGTTAATTGATGGTGGTCTGATCTATTTTTATTGACGTTCGTATCAGATCCCGGTAAAATATCCTTCGTTTTTATTTCAGTTGTTTTACTGAGATTATTTTCCTAGGAAACTATCATTGCATGTGCAGAAAACATAACATCATAAAATACAACATCTCGTCTTTATCTTGGCGAGTCCGATTATGCATATATTATTTTGAGATTACATGACGAGCAATGATAGCGTGAACAACTTTATTCGAACCATGATCTTACTTCTTACAGAAGATATATAGATGAAAAATATAATGTACAATACTCCTAAGGCAGATATGATATTAGGAAATGGTATGTACCCTTTCATGTCATTGTACACAATAGTAAAAAAAGGCGTCAATCCAGATACGACGAGGACGTAAAAACACATACTCCATCCGTCCCAAAATAAGTGTCTCAATCTTAGTACAACTTTGTATTAAATTTAGTATAAAGTTGAGACACTTATTTTGGAACGGAGGGAGTATAATCCTTTCATTTTTTTTCATGCATGTTTTCACACCATGACAATGTTTTACTAGCGTGTTCCCCGTTGCAACGCACGGGCAATTTTCCTAGTAAAAGAATAAAATAAATAGAAACCAGGTGTGATTAGATTCATCTTTGTACGTCTTTTCTTCCTTTATTTTCTTTTCTTCTTTTTTATTTTTCATTGATGAGATTTCTTACAAATTCATGATTTTCTTTCCAGATTCAGAAACTATTTCAATTTCATGAATTTTTCTCAGATCCGTGAACCATTTCCAAATTATGAAAAAAAAATCCATGATCTTTTTTTCATGTCACACAATAATGGCCACATCAGCAATCAACTCCCTCTTTTTTTTAGCAAAAGTTGTCTACTCCCAGTATGAACAGTCAATGGTGAGCAAGGCGAGCATAGCGAGTGAAGCATGCGGCGTATATGCGGCCACAGCCTGCTAAGTTTGCGCGCGCACCAGATCCCTTAGCTGGCGCTAAAGGCGTCACTTAGCAGCTCCCTAAGTGGCACTACAGGGGCGAAATAGGAATTGGCTTCAATGGGAGCTCCTATTGGATCAAAGATCTTATTCCCTATGGGTCAGGGGATACGGATGAAATGTGCACCCACGCCGCGCTAATGGGTTATCCCGTTAGTCTATTTCGGCAGTTTTTTTATCAGTTTTCTTTTGTTTTCCTTTTATTTTTACTTTCTTATTTTTTTCTAATACATGGAAAATTTACGAAAAATGTGATTTTTCTTAAAAATATATTTTTTTAATTCATGATTTTTTTAAAAAATCACAAACTTTTTGAAAACAGAGGAATTTTCAAATTGGTATTTTTTCCAAATATGTGAAGATTTTTAAATTTTGTATTCATTTTTAAAATCAAAAATATTTTTTGAAGTCAAGAATATTTATAAAGGTCAAGTAGTTTCGAACTCATGAATATATTTTGTACTCACGAACATTTTTGAATTCGCCGACATTTTATGATAGTCATGAACAGTTTTCAAAATTCATGATCATTTTTTGAATTCATGATTTTTAATTCGAGAATTTTTTTTGAAATTGCAAACATTTTCTGAATTCAAGAACATATTGCGAACTCGCGAACACTTTTTGAAACTTTCCTTTTCAAACTTGTGAATATTTTATAAATTCAATTTTTGTTTGGAAGCTTTCGGTAATCATATCGAACTTCCTCGGATATGATCAAATGTAATATACGATTGATATAAATGTTGTTGTGCTTGTATTTTCAAATTATATCTAATTCCTATTCCAAAGCCTTCTGCAACATTCTCTCTGGTGTTGTTTCAGTGATGCAGGATCGGAACCTAACTACCCTTGCATGCAACATTTCACATTTTCTCTTCGTCTTCACTCTTCACCACCTTTGGATAGAGCTAGAAGCTTTTGAACATCATGTCGTTCTTGAGAAGAAATGCATGTCAAATTTCATCGCGCCTGCACCGACAACAAGAAGATGTCTGTCAACAGAACCTAGAGGATCGTGAAAGCACGAAGCCACCTCTCATTCCTCAAGAAGAGACCTAACCTACTGTGTGTAGTGTCACGTTGCACTAAAATACGTCAAGAGTATGCTAGTCTGGTCACTAACAAGCATCCACGTACTTGACCAAGAGATCCCGATGCTTCCAAGTCGTAGGATGTGAACAACGTTGCAAAAGCAACTCCATGTGGCTGTGAAGCTCTACTCTATTCCTTGCTTTGGCTCAGGTTCGAAGAATGACTAATGGCCATGTTCTATCTTTCTTCTCACGTTAAATAGAAGCACACTACTCTCTCACCTTGAATAGAAGTACTATCACATTAGCTCGGATTTGTGGTGAAGCAACTACTATTAACTTGGGTCTAGTGTGAAGCATTAATGCTTCTATGCATTTAATCTTGCTATTCCGTGCATTTTACTCCCGATATAAGGAGGGCACGATATCCATGACGTCTTGAGCTCCTGTATAAATCATATTTGTTTTTGAGTTTTGTTTCAATTACTACACTAAAGATTCACTATGTTTTGGATTTATTAGATCATGACACTCGAGAAAAGAGTTAATTTGATTGCTGAATGGAACGAAACAGAGTTCTCACTCTATTTTCCCCTAAGATTACGTGAAAAACGTATGAAATCCGAATACTGAATCCAGGCACGCGGTTGCATTCGATCAAGCGGGATTAGAATACATTGGTTGATCCGACAGCTAACAATTCATGCTCCATAGTTCCATTCACAGCAAGATTCGCAAAAGACGAACACAACTAATCTCCGACCAGACCATGAACAGAGCATGAGACCACATGACTTGAGAAGACCCAAATCTACCAGACCGGACACACTACTCTACTGCTGGAACGATCACTGACGACAAACGCCCATGCGGTGCCGAAAGCTCGCGTGATTGGAGGCTCGAACGATCAGGCGATGGCGACCTGGATGGACTTGGTTTTCTTCTCCGGCGGCGGCTGCTTCTTGACGATGACAGTGAGCACGCCGTTCTCGCAGCACGCGGCCACGGCGCCGGCGTCCGCGTCCTCAGGCAGCCGGAACTTGCGCACGAACGACCGCGGCGATGCGCGGCGTTCCAGCCGGATGTAGCGGCAGTCTGCCTCCTCCTCCTCCCGCTTCCGCTTCCTGTTGGCGCCGCCGTTGCTGGCGCTCTTCATCACCAGCACGTTGTCCTCCTCCAGAGTCACCTGCTCATTCAGTGCAATATTTAAAATTTGTATTTATTTTTAAAATTCAAAAATATATTTTGAATTCAAGAATATTTATAAAAAATTGAAGAAGTTTCGAACTCACGAATATTTTTTGAACACGGACATTTTTGAATTCACCAACATTTTTTGATAGTCATGAACATTTTTCGAGATTTATGATCATTTATTGAACTCGTGATTTTTAGTTCGAGAACATTTTTTAAGTTGCAAATATTATCTGAATTCAAGAACATTTTGCGGACTCGCGAACACTTTTTGAAACATTTTTTAAAATTGTGAATATTTTTTTTCAAACTTGTGAATATTTTTTCAAATTCGATTTTTGTTTGGGAGCTTTCAGTGATCATATCGAGCTTCCTCGGATGATGAAATGTAATATACGAGTGATATAAATGTTTTGTGTTTGTATATTTAAATTATATCTAGTCCCTATTCCAATGCCTTCTGCAACATTCTCTCTGGTGTTGTTTCATTGATGCAGGATCATAACCTAACTACACTTGCATGCAACACTTCACATTCTCTCGTCGTCTTCACTCTTCACCACCTGTGGATAGAGCTAGAAGCTTTTGAACATCATGCCGTTCTTGAGAAGACATGCATGTCAAATTTCATCACGCCTGCACCGACAACAAGGAGATGTCTGTCAACAACAACTAGAGGATCGTGAGTGCACGAGTCCACCTCTCCTCATTCCCCAAGAAGGGACCTAACCTACTGTGTGCAGTGTCACGTTACACTAAAATACGTCAAGAGTATGCTAGTCTGGTCACTAACAAGCATCCACATGCTTGACCAAGAGATCCCGATGCTTTCAAGTCCTAGGATGTGAATAACGTTGCGAAAGCAACTCCATGTGGCTGTGAAGCTCTACTCTATTCCTTGCTCTGGCTCAGGTTCAAAGAATGACTAATGGCCATGCTCTATCTTTCTTCTCACGTTAAATAGAAGCACACTACTCTCTCACCTTGAATAGAAGTACTATCATATTGGGAATCATTTATATACGGTGCGCCGGCTGAAACTTGCGCCGGTCGGGCCCCCACGTACACGCACGTATATGGGACCCACGCACGGCTCAATCATGCTGAGCCTTATCCCATCCCCTTGCATCGTCTTCCCACCACAGACATCTCTTTCGTCTTGCACGGCAATCCCCAATCATCTCCTTGCTGCACCTCGATTCTTCCTTTCTACTCCTCCATCCAAACGCATCTCGCACCCCACTGGCTCGGCAGCTCCACCGGTGCCAGAGGAGAAGTGCTCTCCTGCGCCACACGCTGCATCTAGTAACCCATCGGAGCCGGAGACGACGGCGACGAGCACCGGGAAGGGAGGCGGCAAACACAAGGGTCGGATGCACCCCTCTCCATGGCTGTTCGCAGGCAGAGGTGTGCTCGTCGCCTTGTCCGCCGGCAACTGGATGCCTCCATGGCCGCCGCATCCATGGTTAGTTAGTCGCCATGGCCAAGCTGGAATCGACCACGGTGGCGACGAGTTTGTGCTGGAACCAGGTAATTTTTTTGCTGGATCCACCAATTTGTTTTGCTACAACCCTTTCTTTTTTTGCTACCATCCCCGTTTGATTTTGATGAACACTTTTTGCTGGAACCTCTATTGATTTTTGCTGGAACCACTTCTTTTTTTGATGGAACCGTCTTTCTCGGTTTGCAGCAATTTGAGAGGATGATTGCGCCGTCACTGCCATGATTTTTTGATACATCAAATTTTTGCTGGAACCTCTTTGATTTTTGCTGGAACTAGCATTTGAATTTGCTGCATAGGCTATGTTTATGCTGGGACGGCAACGGACGACGGCTACATGTGTCTTTGCTGCATTGGTCTTTTTGTTGGAACTAGCAATCATTTTTGCTACAACAAGCCTCTGAAGAGCTGGAACCGGCGAGATTGCTTTTGTTTATAGTCATCGGCAGCAGCGCATTTTTTGCTGGAACGCCATTTTTTGTTGTTGGAATAGGTTTTGGTTTTCGCTGGAACCGGTCTTATTTTCTGCTACAACAGGCTAATTGTTTTGCTCCAACATATTACTGGAGTTTTTCTGTTTTGCTTTTCTTGCTGATTTTATTTTGCTACAATCGGCATGGGGGAAGCTTCAACCGTGAAAAAAAAGCTTCAACCAGAGAGGGTGAGAAAAAGCTTGGACTAGCGAGAAAAAAACTCTTCAACCAGGCGCACGCGAGCGCGTGATGCCGGCCGGCTGCAGCCAGCGGGGCATGGTGATGCTGCAATGAGGGTGCTACGACGGAGCCGGCAAGTTGCTGCAACGACAGAGGCATCTGACGTGCTACGAGACGGCCCTGTCCCTACGTGGTGGCGGCTAGGTGCAACGACGACCTCTGCTGGATCCGGCGAGGACCGGTGCAGCGATGGCGGCGAGCCGGCGGGGCTTCAAAGTCAGCGGCAGGGGCGGCCATGGCGGGCTGCGTGAGTGAGGCGGGGTGTGCTGGAGATTTTTTTTTGTTTTGTTTTCCGCATGATGTATCAGAGGGGGAAAAAGAGGACCAGATCTGACGGCACAGGGAACTTTAATCGTACGGGTATGCGTTGACCGGCTCAATTTTGGGCCGGTGCGCCGGCGCCTATTACTCGCCTATCACATTAGCTCGGATCTGTGGTGAAGCAATTGCTATTAACTTGGGTCTGGTGTGAAGCATTAATGCTTCTATGCATTTAATCTTGCTGTTCCGTGCATTTTACTCCTGATATAAGGGGGGCATGGGTATCCATGACGTCTTGAGCTCCCTTATAAATCATATTTGTTTTGGGGTTTTGTTTCAATTACTACACTAAAGATTCACTCACTATGTTATGATTTATTTAGATCATGACACTCGAGAATAGAGATAATTTGTTAGATCGTGGAACTCACAGAGATGGGTTGACAGATCGTGCAGTCGTCGGTTGCTGAAGGGAACGAAACAAAGTTCTCAATTCTCACTCTATTTCCGCTAAGATTATGTGAAAAACGTATGAATCCTGATACTGAATCCAGGCACGCGGATGTATTCGATCAAGCGGGGTTAGATACAGAGCTTGATCGGACAGCTAACAACAATTCGTCCTCCATAGTTCCATTAATAGCAAGATTCACAAAAGACGACCACAACTAATTAATCCCGGCCAGATCACGGACAGAGCATGCGACCACAAGAGAAGACCCAAATCTACCAGACTCGCGACACTAATCTACTGCTAGAATGATCACTAATGATGCCGACGAGGTGCCAAAAGTTCATGTGACTGAAGGCTCGAACGGTCAGGCGATGGCGACCTGGACGGACTTGGTCTTCTTTTTTTACGGCGGCTGCTTCTTGACGGTGACGGTGAGCACGCCGTTCTCACAGCATGCGGCAACCGCGCCCGCGTCCGCGTGCACCGGCAGTCGGAACTTGCGCACGAACGACAACGGCGACGCCCGGCACTCCAGCTGGATGTAGTGGCAGTCGCCCTTCTCCTCCTCCGACTTCCGCTTTCCATTGGCGCTCTTCATCACCAGCACGTTGTCTCCCTTCAAAATCACCTATCAAGGAAAATGAGTACAGGCCTAAATGTTAGTTCATTAGCGATGTTGAATCGAGCTCGGTTCGAGAAGAAATGGGGGGCGGCCATGGCGTGGTGCGTGGTCATAGTTTGGAGAGCCCAAGGACGTCTAGAAGGAAGGCGTACTTGCCGGGGGGTCTCCACCATATCCATGAGTGCGCCGTGACGGCCACTCCAACGCGCGTGTGATATTGACCGTGCCCTTGCCCGTGCATGGCATGGTGTCGGGCGTGGTCTCGGTGGCCGGTGTCCCCGGTTGCGAGGTGGTCGAGCACCTCGGCAGGGGCGAACAGCAGCTCAACCATTGTTTCTCCTTCTTGTTCCTTGATTGGTTCCTCGCTGCGTGGGTGGGAACTGGTAAGGGATGATGCGACCCAGACTTGGAAAGATCGATGGATTGGATGGATTCTTCAAAACCATCATGTGTTGAAACCTTGCCCAAGGAATATTTGACAAGAAAATTCTTGCCCTACAAACATGTTGGGGATGAGAGTATGAAAAACTTAATTCATCCTTCCAATAAGTAGGCATATCACATCCTGTGTCTTTTTTTGGCGAGGAACGTCATCCTATGTCTGTCCATATGTCCACCAACAAAATGGTTCCGCCAAGCGTAAACACCACCACACTGTACATGTTGTCTTCTTATTGCTTACGATGTGCCATTCTCAAGGAGGACCGATGGCACCGCACTCAACCAGGTCACAACGGCAAGGAGGATGTAGCCAGTGACCACATGGGGCTCATGACAGCAGGATGCCACCTCTCCCCCAGCAGGGCTTCAACGTTTGGAGCACGTTCCAAAGTATATTCTAGTTCGATGAGCATCCCATCGTTGCCATAGAGTCCATCTTTAGCTGACCATCTTAGTGATGTTTATTTGTGTACAAACTTGAGTCAATGTAGTAATCAATCCCGATGCTTCCAACTCCTAGGATGTCGATGGGCTTGGACATTGCAAAAGAATTCCTACTAAGTGTAAGTGCGTATAAATTACCTAGGCAAGTCATCCTGAGCTCTACCCTCTACTCCTTGTTTTGCTTGGGTATAAAGAATGGCTTCTTTGTGAATAATGATATGTTCCATCTATCTTCTCATGTTTAAATAGGGGTGTTTTTCTCACCTTTAAGTTGGAGTACTATTATGTTAGCTTCGGCGTGATGTGGCACAACAACCATTATGCCTCTATGTATCTATACCACTATATGTTAATATTGGTTGTCGGATGAAATTGATTCAATTGTTGAGAAGTGGCAAATCCAAGTAATGTTGGATGTTGAATATTCCCTTCACTACATCAAATTCTGCGACATGTACTATCTGAAAGATTCCATACTTGGACTTAAGCACAATTATATTATGCACAAACCTCAAAACAATGATATGATATTGTTCTAGAATCTTTCATAGTGTAATTATCTAACTTTTATCTTTTAAAAGGATTGACATTCATTTTCTTTTATTATTACGTTGGACTATATGAACAAAACGCCTATCATTTGTTCTACTCTGATATTCTTCAATTCTCCCTACCTTTTTACTTCCAAGGAATTAGTATTTTATTTTATTTCCCGTTTTTATTCCAATTCAAAGCGATAGCATCATCTTCCAACGCTGTCATTGAATATATTGTAGCTATAATTTGATTATCAATGGGATAAATCTATGAGCACCTTATATTTCATGCATATGTGACTCAAATTTACATGTTTGTGTATTATAATGTGGCATGTGGATATCCAGTTGCACTTACTCTCATGTGCAACAAAGATGCAACTTGCTAGTCTTAATAATGGCATAAGGAGTACATGGGCATCTACAGCCCAAAGATCTCTCATATCATTTATTTAACTTTCTTTAGATGACCATTGTTAAGATGGCCTTGCCTTGAACTTCTTTAGGTGATGACATTGAAGATAGACTTTGCATCAGTTTCCTGAACAAAGAATGCCAGAGATAGAAATGACACATGGAGGAGTTGTCACATCATGTCGTTGGGGGGAGGGGAGATATTGGTTTAAATGCAAATTATATCGGTTAGTACAAATAAGCATCTTGCATTTCCTTTGGTCTATCTGGTCCTGAAGCTAGTATTAGCGCTCCCGTCGCCACTGCATCAGAGGAGAGGCGTTTCTCTAGAATGAATATAGTGAAGAATATTCAGCGTAATCACATTAGTGATGATTTCATGAACCACTATATCATCTGCTTCTTGGAGCATAGACTTCTATATTGAACTCCACGTAAGGATGTGATAGATTACTTTTTGAAGATGAAAGATCGTAGAGGTAAAAAAATAGAGAGGTAACTACTTTTGTAATCAAAGCCTATTTTCTTATTATATATTCGCAACTATGATTTCGTATTTGTATGAGGTTAGTGAAAAAACATTTGACATGTTAGTTAATACGAGTTATGCATTTTAGCCATATAGTATTGCTGCTTTTTAGGGGATACATTAGTGCTACTTGTTCATGTTGATACCAATGACTTTTTTCGTGGCTTCGCCCCTGTGTACATCCACACATAATTGTTTTGATTTTACTTTGGTGGTTGCATCTTCTTGGCATCCTCACTGCCCATAGTTGGAGGAGTTGTGCTACACATACAACAATTTTAGTACGACATATGTATGACGCATTACCAGCACCATCCAACGACTCTTTGTGTCCGTCTGATCCATGTGTAGAACACATTTCACTACAAAATTTGCTCTATTCGGTGACAAAACTCTGGCGACGAAACAGGAAACGTCGCATAAAAACATTTTCTGTGACGGTCCACCGTCACAAGGTGTTTTACTCACGGGGCAGCGCCCTCGGCAACTTTGGCGACGTTTTGGCCTAATTTTGGGCGTCACTAGGCATGTCCATTTTCAAGACGGTTCATAGTGTCACAAAAAATGTTGAGCAGGCCAATGTCTCTAAATATAATAATAAATATAACTGATTGTTCTTTAATCTGACTAATCTAATGTTGAAATTCTTTGTAAATGTTTTCTGAAAGTAGTCAATCTACTTTCTGATAGTGTCCCTGGAAATTTTGGCAAACCCCTACACTATCTAATTTAATTTAAAACAGGCAAAAAGTATGTGCTTCCTGTGGCTCAAACACAGGAAGTGGAGCACGATAGTTATCGATCAAACTGGCTAGATTGAAGTTTCTAAAAGCTTCACAAAGTCGTGGTGGAACGCCTGCTTAAACAGTACCTACATGGGCCAACCCATTTCTTAGGTAACGCTCAGTAGGGTGTGCGTCGTGTAAGAGGAAAGCCCATAAATGACGCTACATTTGTCAAATAGAAATTGACTTCAAAGGGAGTTGGTATGAACGAAACGTGCACCCACGCTGCACTAATGGGCCGTCCCGTTAGTCTTTGTTTTTCTCAGTTTTCTCTTTCCTTCTTTTTATCAAATCTGAGAAAAAATTTAAGAAATTTTGATCTTTTTTGAAAATTATGAACAATTTTGAATTCATGAATTTTCCTAAAATCACGAACAATTTTGAATTTCCCCCAAAAAATAGAAATATAGGAATTTCAAATTTGTATTTATTTTCCGAATATGCGAACATGGTATGAACTCGCGGACATTTCCTAAGATTCGTACACATTTTTTAATTTGCAGATATTTTTAAAATTCATAAATATTTTTGTTAAAAGAAAAGTGGAAATTTGGACTTTGAACTCACTTATCTATGGCGGAAAGGGTCAATTTGGCGAAAAGCCCATAAATATTTTTTAATTTGAGGATATTTTTAAAATTCATTATTTGCGAACTTTCTTGAACTCACTTATCTATGGCGGAAAGGGTCAATTTGGTCTTTCATAATAAAGAGATAGACGGAACAGACATTTTTTAATTCGCCAATGTTTGTTGAAATTTATGAATATTTTTTGAGATTCGTGATCATTTTTTTAATTCATGACTTTTTAATTCAAGAACATTTTGTGAATACAATAAGATTTGTGAACTCATGGCCACTTTTTGAAACATTTTTCAAAATAATGAACATTTTTCAAAATAATGAACATTTTTCAAAATAATGAACATTTTTCTTAAATTTGTGAATATTTTTTCTAAACTTAATTATTTTTTGGTTTGAGTTCTTTCAGTAATCATATCGAGCTTCCTTAGATGATCAAGTGTAATATACGAGTGACATAAATTTTGTTGCGTTTGTATTTACAAATTCTATCAAATCCCTATTTTAGAGCCTTCTGCAACATTCTCTCTGGTATTGTTTCATTAATGCAGGATCATAACCACACGCATACTATGTCTCGAGGCAGCACTTCACATTCTCTTGTCGTCCTCAACACATGCGGATAGAGCTAGGAGCTTTGGACATAATGTCGTTCTTGAGAAGAAATGGCTGTCAAATGTCACCGCACCGACACCAACAACAAGGAAGAGATGTCTGCCAACACCAACTAGGGGAACGTGAGCTATTTCCTAAGGTGGGACCCAACCTACTGTGGGTCTCTTCCCATTCTCTAAGATGAGACACAACCTATTGTGTGCAGTGTCACGTTGCACTTGCTAATCAAGATCCTGATGCTTCCAAGTCACGCCGAGAGTATGCTAACCAATATCCTGATGCTTCCAAGTCATGCCGAGAGTATGCTAATCAAAATCCTGATGCTTCCAAGTCCTAGGATGTGAACAACATTGCAAAAGAAACTTCAGGTGGCTGTGAAGAAAAAGCAACTCTAAGTGGCTGTGGACTCTCTGGACTCTACTCCTTGCTTACCCAGCTTTGAAAAATGACTATTGGTCATGTTCCATCTTTCTTCTCGCACTAAATAGAAGCACACTCGGATCTGTTGTGAAGCAACAACCATGTTGCTATTAACTTGGTTCAGGTGTGAATCATCAATGCTTCTATGCAAAAAGAAAATTTGCGGGGTTGCTTCTATGTATTTAATCTTGCTGTTCTGTGCATTTTACCCATGATAAAAGTAGCACATGGGCATCCCTCACAAATCATAATTGTTTTTTAGTTTCTTTCAGTTCACTTTGTTTTGGATTTATTTAGATCATGTCACTTGAGAACAGAGTTAATTTGGATCGTGGAACTCACATAGGAGTTGACAGATTGTTCAGTCGTTGATTACCTGACCAAACAAAATTCCCATTCTGTTTTCCGCTGAGATTACGTGAAACATGTATGAATCTTGATACTGAATCCAGGCACGCGGCTGCATTCGATCAAGCTGGGAAGATACATGCAGAGGTTGATGCAACAAACTAAGAACAATTCGTGCTCCATAGTTCCTTTAACAGCGAGATTCATGCAGAGTTTGAAGCACACCTAATGTCCGGCCAGATCACAAACAGAGCAGGAAACTACAAATAACACCCAAATCTACCAGACTCTGACACACTACTCTACTGCAAGAACGATCACTGACGACAAACGCCCACAAGGTACCAAAAGTTCGCGTGACTGAAGGCACTGGCTCGGACGATCAGGCGATGGCGACCTGGACGGACTTGGCCTTCTTCTCCGACAGCGGCTGCTTCTTGACAGTGACGGTGAGCACGCCGTTCTCGCAGCGCGCGGCCACGACGCCCACGTCCTCGTCCTCCGGTAGCCGGAACTTGCTCACGAACGACCACGGCGACTCACGGCGCTCCAGCCGGATGTAGCAGCAATCACCCTCCTCCTCCTCCCCCTTCCGCTTCCAGTTGGGGCTCTTCATCACCAGCACGCTGTCGCCCTTCAGAGTCAGCTGTCGAGGAAAATGAGTACACGCCCAAATGTTAGTTCATTGGTGATGTTGAATCAAGCTCGGTCCGAGAAGAAACGGATGCGGCCATGGCGTGGTAGCTCGTAGCTGGATGTCCTACTTGGAGAGCCCGAGGACGTCTAGAAGGAAGGCGTACTTGCCGGGGGTCTCCACGATATGTCGATATCCATCAGTGCGCCACGACCGCCACTCCAATGTGCTTGTGATATTGACTGTGCCCTTGCCCGTGCGCGGCATGGTGGTGAGCGTGGTCTCAGTGGTCGCCGTCCCCGGTTGCGAGGTGGTCGAGCACCTCCGGCAGGTGGACGAGGCCGGCCCCGGCAGGGGCGAACACAGCAGCTCGACCATTGCATCTCCTTCTTGTTCCTTGATTGGATCCTCGCTGCGTGGGTGGGAACTGGTAAGGACGGTGCGACTCAGACTTGGAAAGGTCGATGGATTGGATGGATTCTCCAAAACCATTGTATGATATGAGAATTGCACGATGTATTACTCATGTGCAATTCCACGTATATATGATGTATAACGGTAGATCACGACCTCAATCAGGTGCGGATCCAGCCCAGCCCAGCGCCCCGGGCCTCCTTTGTGCACTGTAGCAATTGCTACAATGTTTTTGCTGAAGTCTACAAAGGAAATGGGCCTCACGCCCGGCCTACACCCCCGGCCTTGGGCCTAGATCCGCCACTGACCTCAACTATACAAGAAAATTAGGAGGTGGGCCCAATATACAATATGCACAATACATATATTCAACACCCCCCTTTAGTCGAAATGGCACCATTGCTGACGCAATGACTGGACCGAAACTCCTCAAATGACGACGTAGGCAAGCCCTTGGTCATGATATCTGCAAATTGTTGGAAAGTAGGAACGTGTAGAACACAAATATGGCCAAGAGCCACCTGTTCCCGAACAAAATGAATATCTAACTCAACATGCTTGGTCCAACGATGATGAACCGGGTTGGCGGAGAGGTAGACCGCGGAGACGCTGTCGCAGTAGACCATCGTAGGACAGTCGACGGGACATGAGAGCTCCTGGAGTAGCTGGGGAAGCCACGAACACTCGGCGACGACGTTGGCCACAACACGATACTCAGCCTCAGCACTGGATCGAGAGACCGTAGACTGCAGCTTGGACAACAAAGAGATGAGCGAGGGTCCAAGGAAGACACAGTAGCCCGAGGTGGAGCGACGAGTGTCGGGCAACCCGCCCAGTCGGCATCGGAGTAGGCGGTGAGGACGGTGTCGGTGGAAGCGTGAAGCGTGACGCCGAGGTCCATAGTGCCACAAACATAGCGGAGAATCCGCTTGACAGCAGCCCAATGAACGTGCCGAGGAGCATGCATGTGAAGACACACCTGCTGGACGGCATACTAGATCTCCGGTCGAGTCAGAGTGAGGTACTAAAGAGCTCCAACAATAGACCGGTAAAAGGCAGCATCTGAAGCAGGAGAACCATCTGTGGCAGAGAGCTTGGCCTTCGTATCAACAGGCGTAGTGGCGGGCTTGCAGTTAAGCATGCCGGCACGATCGAGGAGCTCATGAGTGTACTTCCGCTGGTGGAGAAAGAAGCCATCCGGACGTCACACCACCTCAACATCGAGGAAGTAGTGCAAAGGATCCAAGTCCTTGATGGCGAACTCAACGCGACGACGGGCAGTGAGCTGACTGAGAAGACCAACCATACATGCCGTCAGGATGATGTCGTCGACATAAAGCAGCAAGTATGCCGTGCCGGAGCCCTGGTGATAGACAAAGAGCGATGCGTCCAAGCGGGTAGAGCGAAACCCGAGCTGGTGCAGAAACGCCGCGATGCGCTGGTACCAAGTGCGAGGAGCCTGCTTGAGTCCGTACAAGGACCGCGAGAGCAGGCACACAAGGTCGGGATGTGTTGGATCAACAAATGTGACGCCCGGGTATTTAAGCTACAGTGAACCTCTACTAATGATGCCACGTCACCTCGATTACTGTTACAAATCTCGTGATAGTTCGAAACCGATTCAAATTCAAATTCAAAATCAAGTCAAACATTAAAGGTTTTCTAATATTAAAAAAAGTGTTCGGGTGGTTCCAACTAATTCATAAGTAATTATAGTGGAGGAACCACACTTTTATAAAATGCATAAATACTCTAAAATGTTTTGAATAGTAGCAAAACAATTAGTTGAATTCCTTTTACAATAAATAAAATATTAAACTATTTTATTTAGTTACCCAAATTAATGTGGCAGTAGTATGTATAAGCAATACCAATTTAGGAACCATTGGTGTATTTTGTAAAACTAAAATAAAAGAAAACTAGACATAAAGCAGAAAAGAAAAGTAAAAGGAAAAAAAGCAAAGCAAAAACAAAAAAAGAGAAAGCCCCCATCGGGCCTCGGCCCACTAGTTATAGACCAACCAGGCCGGCCCACCCCGCGCCTCCCTGGCCTATATGGCCCCCTTGCCACACGAAACCCTAACCGATCCCCTCTTCTCCCCCCGCACGTCTCTCCCTCTCCCTCCCAGCGCCGCCACACCCAGCGCCCCAGCGCTCGGCGCCCCCATCACATCGCCCCGTCGGCCTCGTCCCGACCCCGCCGCCTCTCCCCAGCGCTCGGCGCCCCCATCCCATCGCCCCGTCGGCCTCGTCCCGACCCCGCCGCCTCTCCCCAGCGCTCGGCGCCCCCATCCCATCGCCCCGTCGGCCTCGTCCCGACCCGCCGCTCTCCCGCGACCGCCCCCACTCCTCGGCGCGGCGCCTCGCCTCGTTACCGACCACAAGCCGCCGGATCAAGCGCGCCCGCCGCTGACACCGCCGCCCCAAGTCGCCGCCACCGGCGCCGCGGCTCGACACCGCCGCCGTCGCTCGCTACCTCGTCTCCCCGAGCCCACTGCCGCGCCCCCTACGCGCTCCGCTGTGAGCCCCTCGCCAATTCCCCCTCGTCCCCGTCGTCGTCGGTGGTCGCACGCGCGGCCAGCCACCATGGCTGCGCTCCGCAGATTCCCCCATCCCGCGTTGGCCTCGCCTTCGGGTGCGGCCACTAGCCTCCCCGCCACGATCCCGCCTACGCCTGCACCTGCCCCTGTACGCCCAACGGCTGCTGCTCGCCGTTCGCGGCCACCACCGCCACCGCCACTGCCGCGCCGCCTCTGGTCTCGCCCCTCGCTCGCCGGCCTCACCGGCGCGGCCAGTGCCTCCCCTGGCCACACCATGTCCATAGTTGGCCCCCTGTGTGTGTGTGTCACAGCCAGGGCATGGCCTTGTGCCACTGACCCTAGGGGCCCACCCCCTGTTTAGAACGAATTTGTTAATAAATAAAATCAATCAATTAGCTAATCAGTAAAATTAACTTAATTAACTCAGTTTAATTTACCTAATTAATTTGGTTAGTTAATTAAAACTGTTAATTGGTTGTTAGGCTATGACAAGACGGCCCCACACGCCAGGGTTGACTTTAGTCAACTCTGTTGACTGCTGACGTCATGATGACGTCATGCTGATGCAATAACCCCATTTTAGATTTAATAATAATTTCAGAATATTGCTAAAACTTAAATAATTCATAGAAAAATAACTGTACCTCGGATGAAAAAGTTTTCTACATGAAAGTTGCTCAGAACGACGAGACAAATCCGGTTACGCGGTCCGTTCGTCCTCCACACATCCCTAGCATAGAGAACCTGCAGCTTTCCTCCTCCATTTCATCTGTCCGAAAAATGCAAACATCGGAAATTCTTCCCGGATGTTTCCCCCCCTTCCACGGTACCGCGTAGCACCGCGTTAGAACACGTCTAGCTCTGCCGGTTGTCCTGTTATGCACTTGCTTACTATGTATTTACTGTTTCTTCCCCCTCTTCTCTCCGGTAGACCCCAAGACCGATGCTGCCCCTGTGATCGACTACGTCGACGACGACCCCCTCCTTGCCAGAGCAACCAGGCAAGCCCCCCCTTGATCACCAGATATCGCCTACTCTTCTCTATACTGCTTGCACTAGAGTAGTGTAGCGATTCTTGCTTTCAGATACTCCTATCTGCTGCATAGCCTGTCCTTGTTACTCTTGTTGTTACCTTTACCGCAATCCTATATGCTTAGTATAGGATGCTAGTACTTTCATCTGTGGCCCTACATTCTTGTCCGTCTCGCCGTGCTATACTATCGGGCCGTGATCACTCGGTGGTGATCACGGTATATACTATATACTTATACATGATACATGTGGAGACTAAAGTCGGTCGGTGGTGGAGCACCAGCGAGTGATTCACGGATTGGGGCTGAAAGGACCTTTGTCCCGATGGCCCTCTGGATGGATCTTTGTGGCGGAGCGGCAGGCAGGTTGAGACCGCCTAGGAGAGAGGTGGGCTGGCCTTGTTCGGCGTCAGCGGATACTTAACACGCTTAACGAGGTCTTGGTATTTGATCTGAGTTGGCTACGAGCTTATCGCACTAACCATCTACGCGGGAGTAGTTATGGGTATCCGGCGTCGTGGTATCAGAAGCACTTCAGACGTCGGCTGACGGGCGGCGCGCCGGATTGGACTGAACGCTGCTAGGTTAGGTCTGCTTCGGCCGCAGACGTAACGTCAGGTGTGCTTTCAGGCGATGGGCCTGCACCTCTGGCGCTTAGGTTTAGACCGGCGTGTTGGCCTCTCTATTGTGCCTAGGTGGGGCTGCGGCGTGTTGATCTTCCGCGGCGGGCATGACCCAGAAAGTGTGTCGGCCAAATGGGATCAAGCGTCTTTGGGTAAGATGGTGCACCCTGCAGGAAGTTAATCTATTGAATAGCCGTGATCTTGATAGCAGGGCGACTTGGAGTTGTACCTTGAGCTTATGACAACTAGAACCGGATACTTGATAAAACACACCCTTCCAAGTGCGGATACAACCGGTGGTCGCTCTCTCGGGGATATGAGGAGGGATCGCGGGTAGGATTATTGCTATGTGATGTTACTTGGAGGACTTGGTTTGCCCTCCTCTACTGTTGCAAGGCGGTGGCGAAGCGTAGTCTTCGTTAAGACTAGCTATCCCCTCTTATTACGGCATTCTGCATTCAGTCCACCGATATGGCCCTTTACACATATATCCATGCATATGTAGTGTAGCTCCTTGCTTGCGAGTACTTTGGATGAGTACTCACGGTTGCCTTGTTCCCCTTTTCCCTACCTCTACTCGATTGCTGCAACTGACGATGGAGCCAGGAGCGACGCCACCGTCGATGGCGACTACTACTACTGGAGGTGCCTACTACTACGTGCAGCCCGCCGGCGGCGACCGGGAGTAGCTTAGGAGGATCGAGCGGGAGGCCTGTGCCTCTTCGATCTGTATCCCGGTTTGTGCTAGCCTTCTTAAGGCAAACTTGTTTAACTTATGTGCGTACTCAGATATTGTTTGCTTCCGCTGACTCGTCTATGATCGAGCACTTGTATTCGAGCCCTCGAGGCCCCTGGCTTGTATTATGATGCTTGTATGACTTATTTTATTTGTAGAGTTGTGTTGTGATATCTTTCCGTGAGTCCCTGATCTTGATCGTACACATTTGCGTGCATGATTAGTGTACGATTAAATCGGGGGCGTCACAAGTTGGTATCAGAGCCCACTGCCTGTAGGAATCCCCCTTCCACACTCCTTGGCCGAAGTCGAGTCTAGACATTGCAAAAACTTTTACTAACTTGGCAATGTGCCTTACGGGCCCACGTCGCCATCGGGTGGTACTAGGATCTTTTACTCCTCGACCTTTACTCTGGGACTCTGAACTCTCTTCTATTTCGGGTTAAATGAATTTGCTAAAACCAAAACTAACTTTAGGTTCTCGCAAGTACTTTCTCCCGGAGAGCCCCTCACTTCAGATGATCATCTGCTAATCAGAAGATTCCGAAGATACTCTCTGATGTTCTCTCGAGACTTTGTGCCCATCACTTTTGTTATTCCTGACCACCGATAAATCCGTATGGATAACTACTTACACTTGCCATTCATACGATCATCCCCATTGATCTTGTTATTACAAGATACCACAAGTTTTCTCTATTGTTACGAGAATACTTTGTGCCTCTTGCCTAGCAGTTCTTTGCCACATGAATACCCCTTCAAATAAATCCTCGCACTTGTCGAGTATCCGCTCAACCCCAGTTGTTCATGTGTGTCACAAAAGTCTTCAAAATACTATTCGATCTTCGAAAATCCTCTGGAGCCTTTGGCTCTTGAAATTTTGCTTGCTTGCATTATGGTTAATCCCATAAGTCTCGTAGTCATATTGACATTCCTTGTCATTATCATTTTGAGTCTGTTGACTCAATATGTTTCTGAATACCGCAATCATCATTGATCCTTATAAATTACCTTTACGGCTGAGCTGCCATTCTTTTAACTGGAATTGGTTCTCGACCAATCCAATTGTCGTTGATTGTACCCTAAGGCTATTCAACTTATCCATCCCTAATCAGAGCATTGCTTCTGATCCCTTGAATTGGGAATCATAATTCCTTTGCATTTGACAATTGAGTTAGTCATTGTTTCTATAATTTGATCTCCTTGCATTCTTCTACCTCTAGTTGAGTCTTGGTGCTCACGTCAGATCCCTTGTGGACCACCAGATCCTTTGTTGGATTTTATCTGACAACGCCCTTCATATTCAATAACCTTGTGAGCCTTTCCTCGGATACATAATGCCTTTGGTAAATTGTATCCTCTGCTTTCTCAACCATGCTCGCCTTGAGCTTGAGTTAATTATTTCTAAAGATTACGGTATATGATTCCAAGAAGCCCCTATGGGTTGAACATATGCCTTCACCAAACCGTATGAACCGAAAGTTTTCACAAATCATACTCTTACGGTGCTTCGCCGGATAAAATTTTCGACACGCAACTTCATCGAGCGTGAGCGGTGAATGAAAGGGTATGCATTGGAGAAGTGGAGTCGACCTTGAACCTTGCGTTCATGCCCATGGACACGATGTAGATCTTATCATTAAAGCTTCTCTTAATAATTATTCCTTTGGTATAAGTTCATCTTATATCAGGGATCTGGCCTTTTGAAATCGTGGTTCCGACCATGTTCTCTTTTAAATACCATTTCTCGTGCAAGTTTTAGCACTTGTCTTCTGTAGAGCAATACCCCGGTCCAACCTCTACTTTGATCTGTCATCGAGTATTACCCCCCTGGTATCTCGAGATTATCATGGAATTGCATAACCTCTTATGAGTTCTTCATCAAGTGCTACATTCCCACTGATTCCAATTTTTCACGGGCTCTGAGTTATTAAACACTCAAAGACACCAATAACTGAACCGAGTCCGCACTACGGTTCAACAACTCTTCGGTAAGCTTCTATAAGTACGTGTTTGTACCCAATCACATCATTCCTAGCCCGTTTGGCTATATCATTGTCGTGATGATTCTAACTGTGCTACCTGGCCCTTAATTCTCGGAGCACCACTATGCGACGATAGCTAAAGCCTACGTCGATTTTCCTCGTCATCCCCTTTCACCTTAAACAACAAGCTTGAGTTCGAGTTTATGTCGTAACCGTGGTTCCAATAACCTTCCGCTTCATCGTTCATTTGACTTGATGTCATCGCCGATTGATTACATCTGCATGAAATCTCTCGACAATTGTGTCGTGATCATCAACATTCTGAGCTCATCCAGGATATCAATTGAATTCATGATGAGAAATACCATCCTTGCCCTCGATGAATTGTATTATCATCGACCACTTTATTGCCTTCCCACCAACACAAGCTTGTTCATGTTTGGTGTTATACCTTGAGTTCCTTGCTATCCAACAATTGTTCTTCGTTACCTTGGAGTATTAACCTCCTTTATGTCAAGAATGTTCTGAGATTTGTTCCACCTCTTGAGAATTCTTGACATAGAAATACTTCTCACCATCACCATTCTTTCTTGGTCCCCGTGTTAATTCCAACAAGTGAACGGTGTTGTTTGGATTCTTTCCTTCTAGCAACCCTATTTCTTTGAAGTGAATGGGCGATAGTTCATTCTAAGTCCTTCGCTAATTGAATCACCATTCTAACATTGGCCGTGCAACCCAACCCATATTTCGGGTGCACCGTTCAACCAATGTTTAATTATGTATGTTTTCCTCGAGCATATCCCATTATATCATTTGATCTGACAAATGTTATCTCCTTGTTCACTTAATTGTGGAAGTCCATCTTTTGGGAATCTCGGTGACTTGCCGTTGAGTTCACCAGATACCTCCTTGTCCTCTCCTTGGGTTAATGATGGACTCTTGTTAACGGAAATCACTTCATAGTTCATTTCCCCGAGAATCTTACAATGTCATCTCGTCAATTTGCGTTGCACCTTTTCTTCTCAGGTATCCTAAGTCTGAGGTATCCTGACACCAATCGGATCTGAATCTCGGTCAGTTATGATGGTTGGGACAACTTTCCAAGAGTTATGATGGTGATCCTTTGATGACCCGGTAGCATGATGTCATGCCTAGCACCCCCCCCCCCCCCGGCTGGAGGACCTATTGTTATAGTTCTTCCTTTTAGCAATGTTAACCATTCTTCCATGAGGAAATTGAAAGACTTATTCTATAAGTCCTTCCTGATGAATCCATTGAGTATCCTAAGTCTGACCTTTGCTTGAAGACCATGTCAGTGCTATCTCGAAGCATGTCTATGGTACTTCGATTTTCAATAAGAACATTTGAAGCACCACGCTAAATGTTTCTTGTTGAAATTACCCAAACACCGTTGTATGGGTAATGTCATGAAAATTTTCTTCCCTTACCTAAAGGGTTTTCTACATTATATCCTGTCATGGGTATCATGCTCTGCTTGTCATTGGGAAGGATATACTCCTGAAATATGTGTTTAAACACATTTTCCTTTCAATTATTCTGTTTAATCTGATAATGATACTATCCTTTCCATTGTTTTGTTTAACCTTTCCAGTAACCAGACTTAACCGAGCAGTGATAATTCCCTGCTTAGGTAAGCACCTCGTTGTACCACTCTGTAAGTAAGACCCTGTTACTATTGTTGATGACATTCCGGTAACCACGGATAGACGAGAACTTTGCCTATTGGTCGGCCTCGTTCAACGATCCCTCACCCTTGGTATCGATGTTGTTGCCGAGATAACGGATAGGCCACCCTCTGACACGCCCTACTATCGTGACCGTGCAAGATGTCGGCCCCCTTCCTGCTTTCAACCACATGGTGGGCCCATAACCCACAGTTCCACAGGATCGAAACCTGAATCTCCTGTACACCCCCTGTTCCCAAAGTTATTCCTCGCGCGTGGACTCGTATGTAATTCACGGACCACCGTCCCAAGTGGTCTATTTTTGTATCGAGCATAATACTTATTCTCGTATGCTGAACCCCTTTCACCTTCGATTAGGCATCGAACGCTTGCCTATCCGTTTGAAAATTCTCATGGTACCTCTTTACTTTGCTCTCGATATTTTCTTAAGATTCAATCCGAGAGTAACTTCCGCCACCTTCCTCGATGTTATCGACCAGATAGTCAACCTTGTAGAGGTCTGTCCTTTTGAAGCTACCCCTTATCCTTTCCGTAAGTACGATGAAGATCCCCAAGTAAGGACGGCAACTTCATCATGATGACCCGAAGCCGAGAACTGAAGACATCAATGTAATGGATCGACCTCTTCGAGAAGAGCAACCAAGACCGAGAAGATCCGTTAGATTTTCCGTAACCCAATCCCTCCCTCCTTACTCCCCTCTTAAATCTCGGGACGAGATTTCTTGTAGTGGAGGAGAATTGTGACGCCCGGGTATTTAAGCTACAGTGAACCTCTACTAATGATGCCACATCACCTCGATTACTGTTACAAATCTCGTGATAGTTCGAAACCGATTCAAATCCAATTCAAAATCAAGTCAAACATTAAAGGTTTTCTAATATTAAAACTAAAGTGTTCGGGTGGTTCCAACTAATTCATAAGTAATTATAGTGGAGGAACCACACTTTTATAAAATGCATAAATACTCTAAAATGTTTTGAATAGTAGCAAAACAATTAGTTGAATTCCTTTTACAATAAATAAAATATTAAACTATTTTATTTAGTTACCCAAATTAATGTGGCGTAGTATGTATAAGCAATACCAATTTAGGAACCATTGGTGTATTTTGTAAAACTAAAATAAAAGAAAACTAGACATAAAGCAGTAAAAGAAAAGTAAAAGGAAAAAAGCAAAGCAAAAACAAAAAAGAGAAAGCCCCCATTTGGGCCTCGGCCCAGCTAGTTTTAGACCAACCAGGCCGGCCCACCCGCGCCTCCACAGCCTATATGGCCCTTGCCACACGAAACCCTAACCGATCCCTCTTCTCCCCCGCACGTCTCTCCTCTCCTCCAGTAGCCGCCACACCCAGCGCTTGGCAGCTCGGCGCCCATCCCATCGCCCGTCGGCCTCGTCCCGACCCGCCGCTCTCCCAGCGCTCGGCGCCCCATCCCATCGCCCGTCGGCCTCGTCCCGACCCGCCGCCTCTCCCAGCGCGGCGCCCCATCCCATCGCCCGAGGCCTCGTCCCGACCCGCCGCCTCCCGGCGCATCGCGCCCCTCCTCGACGCTGGCGCCTCGCCTCGTTACCGACCACAAGCCGCCGGATCAAGCCGCGCCCGCCGCTGATACCGCCGCCCAAGTCGCCGCCACCGGCGCCGCGCCTCGACACCGCCGCCCGTCGCTCGCTACCTCGTCTCCCCGAGCCCACTGCCGCGCCCCCTACGCTCCGCTGTGAGCCCCTCGCCAATTCCCCCTCGTCCCCCTCGTCCCCGTCATCGTCGGTGGTCGCACGCGCCCAGCCACCATGGCTGCGCTCCGGCAGTTCCCCCCATCCGCGCGTTGGCCTCGCCTTCCCGGCTGCGGCCACTAGCCTCCCCGCCACGATCCCGCCTACGCCTGCACCTGCCCCTGTACGCCCAACGGCTGCTGCTCGCCGTTCGCGGCCACCACCGCCACCGCCACTGCCGCGCCGCCTCTGGTCTCGCCCCTCGCTCGCCCGGCCTCACCGGGCGTGGCGGTCTCTCCCCAGCCACACCATGGCCATAGTTGGCCCTGTGTGTGTGTCACACAGCCAGGCATGGCCTTGTGCCTTGACCTAGGGGCCCACCCCTGTTTAGAAGCAATTTGTTAATAAATAAAATTAATCAATTAGCTAATCAGTAAAATTAACTTAATTAACTCAGTTTAATTTACCTAATTAATTTGGTTAGTTAATTAAAACTGTTAATTGGTTGTTAGGCTATGACAAGACGGCCCCACACGCCAGGGTTGACTTTAGTCAACTCTGTTGACTGCTGACGTCATGATGACGTCATGCTGATGCAATAACCTCATTTTAGATTTAATAATAATTTTAGAATATTGCTAAAACTTAAATAATTCATAGAAAAATAACTGTACCTCGGATGAAAAAGTTTTCTACATGAAAGTTGCTCAGAACAACGAGACGAATCCGGTTATGCGGTCCGTTCGTCCTCCACACATTCCTAGCATAGAGAACCTGCAACTTTCCTCCTCCATTTCATCTGTCCGAAAAATGCAAACATCGAAAAATCTTCCTGGATGTTTCCCCCCTTCCACGGTACCACGTAGCACCGCGTTAGAACACGTCTAGCTCTGCCGGTTGTCCTGTTATGCACTTGCTTACTATGTATTTACTGTTTCTTCCCCCTCTTCTCTCCGGTAGACCCCAAGACCGATGCTGCCCCTGTGATCGACTACGTCGACGACGACCCCCTCCTTGCCAGAGCAACCAGGCAAGCCCCCCCTTGATCACCAGATATCGCCTACTCTTCTCTATACTGCTTGCATTAGAGTAGTGTAGCATATTCTTGCTTTCGAGATACTCCTATCTTGCTGCATAGCTTTGTCCTTGTTACTCTTGTTGTTACCTTTACCTGCAATCCTATATGCTTAGTATAGGATGCTAGTACTTTCATCTGTGGCCCTACATTCTTGTCCGTCTGCCGTGCTATACTATCGGGCCGTGATCACTCGGGTGGTGATCACGGGTATATACTATATACTTATACATGATACATGTGGAGACTAAAGTCGGTCGGTTGGTGGAGCACCATGAGTGATTCACGGATTGGGGCTGAAAGGACCTTTGTCCCGACGGCCCTCTGGATGGATCTTTGTGGCGGAGCGACATGGCAGGTTGAGACCGCCTAGGAGAGAGGTGGGCCTGGCCTTGTTCGGCGTTCGCGGATAATTAACACGCTTAACGAGGTCTTGGTATTTGATCTGAGTTGGCTACGAGCTTATACACACTAACCATCTACGCGGGAGTAGTTATGGGTATCCGGCGTCGTGGTATCACCGGCACTTCAGACGTCGGCGACGGAGGCGGCGCGCGCCGGATTGGACTGGAGCGCCTGCTAGGCTAGGTGCGCTTCGGCGCGACGCAAGCGTCTTGAGGTGTGCTTTCGAGGCGATGGGCCCTGACCCTGCGGCGCTTAGGTTTAGACCGGCGTGTTGGCCTCTCTGTTGTGCCTAGGTGGGGCTGCGGCGTGTTGATCTTCCGCGGCGGGCATGACCCAGAAAGTGTGTCCGGCCAAATGGGATCAAGCGTTTGGGTAAGATGGTGCACCTGTAGGGAAGTTAATCTATTCGAATAGCCGTGATCTTGATAACAGGGCGACTTGGAGTTGTACCTTGAGCTTATGACAACTAGAACCGGATACTTGATAAAACACACCCTTCCAAGTGCGGATACAACCGGTGGTCGCTCTCTCTCGGGGATATGAGGAGGGATCGCGGGTAGGATTATTGCTATGTGATGTTACTTGGAGGACTTCAGTTTGCCCTCCTCTACTGTTGCAAGACGGTGGCGAAGCGTAGTCTTCGTTAAGACTAGCTATCCCCTCTTATTACGGCATTCTGCAGTTCAGTCCATCGATATGGCCCTTTACACATATATCCATGCATATGTAGTGTAGCTCCTTGCTTGCAGTACTTTGGATGAGTACTCACGGTTGCCTTGTTCCCCTTTTCCCCTACCTCTACTCGATTGCTGCAACAGACGATGGAGCCCAGGAGCGAGCGCCACCGTCGATGACGACTACTACTGGAGGTGCCTACTACTACGTGCAGCCCGGCGACGGCGACCGGGAGTAGCTTAGGAGGATCGAGGCGGGAGGCCTGCGCCTCTTCGATCTGTATCCCGGTTTGTGCTAGCCTTCTTAAGGCAAACTTGTTTAACTTATGTACGTACTCAGATATTGTTTGCTTCCGCTGACTTCGTCTATGATCGAGCACTTGTATTCGAGCCCTCGAGGCCCTGGCTTGTATTATGATGCTTGTATGACTTATTTTATTTGTAGAGTTGTGTTGTGATATATTCCCGTGAGTCCCTGATCTTGATCGTACACATTTGCGTGCATGATTAGTGTACGATTAAATCGGGGGCGTCACAACAAACCCCATGGGCTGCTGCCAGAAGACCTGCTCCTCGAGGTGACCGTGAAGGAAGGCGTTGGAGACGTCCATCTGGTGCACAGGCCAGGCACGGGAGACCGCAAGGTGGAGAACCGTGCGAATCGTCCCGGGCTTGACAACCGGAGCGAAGGTGTCGGTGAAGTCGATGCCAGCATGTTGCCGGAAACCACGAACAACCCAGCGCGCTTTATAGTGGTCAAGGTACCATCAGGACAGAGCTTGTGTTTGAAGACCCACTTCCCGGTAATCACATTAGCGTGTTGGGGACGGGGAACAAGCTGCCATGTCCGGATGCGCAGCAAGGCATCAAACTCCTCTTGCGTCGCAGCCATCCAGAGCGGATCACGAAGAGCGGCTCGCACGGAGGATGGCAACGACGACGACATAGAGGTGGATGCCGCGTGGACGTAATCGTCTGAAGCACAGCACGAGCTCGGGCAAAAAATGCCCGTACGGGCGTGAGTGACCGGACCGACCGCGCGTGGTGAGTCCGCGTTCTCCGGTGAAGAAGCCGATGAGGCCGCGACCGAGGAGCGCGCCGAGGGCGCCGGAGCCGCGGTCGGAGGAGGCGTCGGGGCCAGGGGTGCGAGGGCGCGCAGGCAAACGAGGCGCAGAAAGCGTCGGGGCAGCGGCGTTGGGGGCGCGGGCAAAAGCGCGGAAGCGTCGGGGCGCAGGCACGAGCAGCGGTCGAGGGCGCCGAACCGAAAGGCGCCGGCGGGTGACGCGCCTCAAAGCCAGGGGGCGGCCCAAGAGCAGCGTGCGAGCGGCCTGGAGAGGCGTCGAGGCTCTCACGTCATCGGTGGCGGGAGGGACAGCCGGAGGTACCTGCTGAAACGGAAACATATGCTCATCAAAGTAAATATGCCGGGAGGTGAACACACGGTGGGAGACGGGATCGTAGCACCGATAGACCTTGGCGTTAGAAGGGTAGCCGATGAAGATGCATGCAACAGAACATGTTGCAAGTTTATGAGGAGCAGTGTCGGCGGTGCTAGGATAACAAAGACACCCAAAAATACGCAAACCATCATAAGACGTTGGCGAACCAAATAGGAGGTGATGAGGTGCGTAATTCCACCGCGGGCGACATGGTCGAAGGTTAAGGAGAAGTGAGGCGGTAATAAGTGCGTCCGGCCAGAAGCGAGGCGACACGTTAGCATGAAATAGGAGCGTGCAAACGCAGTCATTCAGAGCGCAAAGCACACGTTCGGCTCGACCATTCTGCTGTGAAGTATACGGGCACGTGAGACGAAAAATTGTGGCTTGGTGCGACAAAAAAGCGCGGAAAGTAAGATTGTCAAATTCTTTTTCATTGTCAGTCTGAAGAACAAGAATGAGATGCCCAAACTGCGTGCTGACATAGAAGTAAAAAGCCGTCAAATTGGAGAGTGCATCCAACTTTCGTCGCAAAAGAAAGGTCCACACATAATGAGAATAATCATCAAGGATAATCAGATAATACAAATAGCCAGAGAGGAGCTGATATATCGTGTCGGTGGAGAGAGAGAGATGAGCTATTGTTTGGTTAATTAGGTTAATCACAAAGTAGGTGTGGAGAAAAACAACATTTTTTAGAAAATTTGATAATCATGACTTCTACAAGTGATATTCATTTCGCTATTAGTACAGAGTAATATTGTCCGCTCTGTATGGGATCGTTTGTTTCATCATTATTTCTTATTTCATTCCAGAAAACGTTGGATGTTCTACAATAATTACTACTTTGCTTTATATTAGAAAGGAAAAAAGTGTACAGTCAAGACAGGATTACGGAAGGCATCGGTGAGAAGACTACGAGATCTAAAGCATGTCTACTCCGCCCCTTCCTCCGCCCCCTCCCCTTATCGATAGTTTGGTGCGTCCGCGTATCACTGAAGATTCGCATCTTCATGTGGCAGTGGATTCGCGGTCGGGTCCCGTCTGGAGTGGAGGTCTGCAAGCGCAATGGCCCGGGCACCGGTATCTGCCCGCTCTGTGGAGTCCCTGAGGACTCAAACCATATCTTCTTCTCCTGCGTTTCCGCCCAATTTCTCTGGAGCTGCTTTCGTGAGGTGGTCGGCAGTAGTTGGTGCCACACCAACTTCCCGGACCTATTTGCTGAAATCCAGTCGTCCCCCGCGTCCTCTCGCCACATTAGGTGGCTTGAGGTTGGGGTTCTCGCTGACGCTGTGGACCGTTCGCAATAAGCTTGTGATCCAAAGACGCCCCTTCGTCGCGCTCTCGGCGCTCTCTACAAATTCGCGGATTTCTTGCAGCTTTGGCGGCCGCTTAGCCGCCCCGGACCGTGGACGCCATCCCGCCTTCATCGCCGACATCCGATCGATGGCCGTCCGCTGTCGCCGCCGCCACCGCCGCCTCGCGGAGCCTGATTAAGCGCCTTGTGTGATGATGATGATGTTGTTTTTCTTTCCTTCTGGGCTTGTTGAGCTGTGCCCTCAGCAGAACCTATGTACTTTGTCGTGAGACTTGGGTGTGTGTGGACTTGTGTGGGTTTGTATGCTCTGTGACGGTTTGCTTTATTTATAAAGCGGGGCGAAAGCCTTTTTCGGTAAAGCATGTCTACTCAGCACAACACCAAATGAACTACTCCCTAAATGTCTCTCCTAAGAGGCCAAAATCATCGGTCCACTTGAGTTGAGTCTTCTTTTGCTCGAAGAGATGTTTGTTTTGTTTTTTCCGCAAGTGCCATGCCATGTAGATCACAAATGTCAGATCCTTCACGGCTATTTTGGTCCACTTGAGTTGAGCTTACGCCACCATGATTTAGCACTGTTGGCCCCCAAAGAAATATCGGCCTTTTGCGGGTGAATGCAATGTGCCTTGATCCATACCTCCTTCGAGTAGGTAGCCCAGTAGGATGTGCAATGTCGTTTCAGGAGCCTAATCACAAAAGGTGCAAACTACATTGCAAAGCCACCCTCGTTTATCCAACCAATCAGCCGTCCAATTTCCATTTGGCAATGATAGCCACATGTACAACTTGACCTTATTCTCAACCCTTGTTTTCCGTACTTACACCAAGTGAGGTTGACGAATTCTTCTAGTGAACTATGCATCATAAGCGTATTTTGCTCTATACTGACATTTGGAGTAAGGTTCCCACTACTTCAGAATAGCCTAGCAGGCACTCACGGCACATTAGAGTGGGAGGCCACCTCTCCCCGAGGAGAGACCCAAACCTACTGTGGCATCTAGGGAGAACATGAGCTCTCTCAGAGCTTAGCCACCGCCGGCCGTCGGATCGAGCCACTTGATGTGTTTCCGGGCGTCGGATCGAGCAGTGGGAGGAGCTGGGCCGTCGGATCGACCTAGAGTTACTGCTACAATGAACAGTTTCACCACCCGTTGTAAAGATCTCGTGCCACCGCCGTTATTCCCGTGCCCCGCTGAGGGCATTTTTGTCTTTTCACATGTGTAGTCGTGCGTGGCGCGGTGTGGAAGGCTGGGTTTCACGTATGGGCGAGGAGAGTGCCCGATTGGTTCGCCCCCACCCCCACTTGTGCCCCTCTCCTTCGCTCCCGTCCTTCCCCATCGCGCTCCTGTCCTCCCCAGCAGCCGCCCGCCCCTCCCCGTCCCGACCTCACGCTTCCGGCGCCTCCTCCCACACCGAGGACTCCCTTGCTCGCCTCTTCTTCCTATCCGGCTAGAACCGCGGCGCACGGCTTCTCACGCTTCGCCACGGCCCTCGGTGTGGCTAGGGTTTGGGCTGGGCGAGGCAGCGCCGCCGCCCGCCCTGGCGGCTCCGGTGGACTCAAGCGGCTCCTCTCCGTCTCCTCCCTCGCCCCCGTGTGGTTCCGCTTTCCGCTGGTCACGAGGGGCTGCCGGGGTGCATCGGGCTGGGCCTCCTCTGTTTCCGGTGAGTTCATGCGCCCTCCTCCTCCTCTCCGATCTGCTCTGGCTCTCACCCTCTCCTTTGAATCAACCTAGGTCAGTTATGGACGAGGAACCATTAGAAAGGAAAGGTGTGTATCAACCAAGAATGGAGCTAGGTGTGTAACTCCATTGTTTCTTTGTGAGTTGCCTTTACTATAGTTCTTAGTCCATAACAAGTTGTATTAACACAACATACGAGTTGAATATGTCCATATCCAGTTTGGTATGTTTGTATGAGCCCGCACATGTTCTGTAACAATTGTTTCATTTGGCGGCATTAGCAAGAAATTGTTTTATGCTTTTGGTAAGGAATAGACACACACTGTAGCTTCCAGATAGGTACATATGCATGCAGCCAGGCCTTAAATCAAGTAAACGGAGTGAGGGAGTCCTGGACTAGGGGGTGTCCGGATAGCTGAACTATCATCTTTGGCCGGACTCCTACACTATGAAGATACAAGATTGAAGACTTCGTCCCTTGTCCGGATAGGACTTTCCTTGGCGTGGAAGGCAAGCTTGGCGATACGGATATGTAGATTTCCTACCATTGTAACCGACTCTGTGTAACCCTAACCCTATTAGGTGTCTATATAAATGAAGGGTTTTAGTCCGTGGGACGAACAACAATCATACCATAGGCTAGCTTCTAGGGTTTAGCCTCTCGATCTCGTGGTAGATCTACTCTTGTACTACCCATATCATCAATATTAATCAAGCAGGGTAGGGTATTACCTCCATCGAGAGGGCCCGAACACAGGTAAAACATCGTGTCCCTTGTCTCCTGTTACCATCCGCCTAGGCGCACGATTCGGGACCCCCTACCGAGATCCGCCGGTTTGACACCGACATTGGTGCTTTCATTGAGAGTTCCTCGTGTCGTCACCTATAGGCCTGATGGCTCCTTCAATCATCAACAACAGCGCAGTCCGGTGAGACTTTTCTCCCGGACAGATCTTCGATTCGCGGCTTTGCGCTGCGGCCAATTCGCTAGGCCATCGGAGCAGATTGAAAGCTACGCCCTGGCCATCAGGTCAGATTTGGAAGCCTGAACTATCGGCCAATGTCCACGGAGATTTGATCTTGACGGATTGAACCACAACCGAGCGCGCCGCCTTGTCTCGATGGGTGCGATCTAGCTCTGCCGCCCGAACAGCGCCACGGAGGCCGCACCGATATCCGCTCCGACCCTTAATCGGAGCGGTTTAGCGATCGAGGGCGGTTGGTTGGACACCGCCTCGGGGCTGAAATCTCCACGGCGATTGAGCGAACACCATCCTGTCGCTGCGGCTCGTGACTCCAGTGCGAACTCCTTTCTGGGCTCCGAACCTCCCGCGCCTCTACCAGCCGAATCCGACTGGGCGCCGGTTATGGAGTTCACCGCCACGGACATCTTTCAGCACTCGCCCTTTGGCGATATCCTGAACTCATTAAAGTCTCTCTCTTTGTCAGGGGAGCCCTGGCCGAACTATGGTCAGGAAGGTTGGGATTCGGACGACGAAGAAATTCAACGCCCACCCACCACCCACTTTGTAGCTACTGTCGATGATTTTACTGACATGCTCGACTTCGACTCCGAAGACATCGACGGTATGGACGACGGTGCCGGAGACGATCAAGAGCCAGTGCCCACGGGGCACTAGAAGGCCACCTCGTCATATGACATATACATGGTGGACATCCCAAAAGATGGGAATGGCGATGGAGCGGCGGAGGATGACCCTCCAAGAAACAACCCAAGCGTCGGCGTCGTGGCGCCGCTCTAAATCCGCCACAAGAAAAGCAGCGATTCCGGCACGGAGACAATAATACCCGGACAGTGCGAAGATGACCCTCTCGGCGGGACTCGGCGCGGGAGGAGGAGAAGCAAGTCCGCACGACGGTCTGGCGAGAAAGAGAGGTAGAGGGCGATAATTATCGCCCCCCTCGAAGGCGAGGCAAGCCTCGGCGACGACAAATTCGTCATGCGGAGGACCCCGTCGAACAAGAGCGTTTTAAGCGCAGGCTCATGGCCACGGCAAGCAGCCTCAAGAAAAAGCAGCAACAACTTAGAGCTGACCAAGACCTGCTAGGCGGCGGATGGATGAAGTCCTTGCAGCCGAAGAGTATGAACTCGAACGCCCCTCCAAAAGCTACCCCAAACGCAGGCCGTTGCCTCGATCAGAGGAGGAAGCACCCATGTCACCAGGGCACGACATGGCAGACCGGCCACCCCGTGGCCACGACAGAGAAGCCTCTCGGCCCTCCGCTCAAGCCACGCCCCGACGCCGCTCAAAAAGTACCAAGGCATGGGAAAACGCGTTGGACTTGCGAGATATATTGGAGGATAAGGCAAAGCATACAAGATCGATCTACAGATCGCGTGGGCGCCCAACGACTCGGGATGATTACCGTCACGCTGGATACAGCAAACCCGGCCGGGCCGAACACAGTAGAAAAAGCTCATATGAGCTACGTCATGATATAGCCCAATACAGAGGCGCCGCACACCCACTATGCTTCACAGATGAAGTAATGGATCATCAAATCCCTGAGGGCTTCAAACCCGTAAACATCGAATCATACGATGGTACCACAGATCCTGCGGTCTGGATCGAGGACTATCTCCTCCATATCCACATGGCCAGCCGTGATGATCTACATGCCATCAAATACCTCCCACTCAAGCTTAAAGGACCAGCTCGGCATTGGCTTAACAGCTTGCCAGCAGAGTCAATCGGTTGTTGGCAGGACCTGGAAGCCGCATTCCTTGATAACTTCCAAGGCATATATGTGCGACCACCAGACGCCGATGACCTTAGCCATATAATTCAGCAGCGGAAGAATCGGCGGACAATTACGGACGCGGTTCCTAACAAAGAAAAATCAGATCGTTGATTGTCCGGATGCAGAGGCGCTAGCAGCCTTCAAACACAACATCCGTGACGAGTGGCTAGCCCGGCACCTAGGACAGGAAAAGCCGAAATCCATGGCAGCCCTCACCGCACTCATGACCCGCTTTTGCGCGGGAGAGGACAGCTGGCTAGCTCGAAGCAACAACTTGGCCAAACACCCTGGTAGCTCGGATACCAAGGACAGCAATGGCATGTCGCGTCACAACAAGCATAAACACCGCGTGCGGTGATAATGCTGAAGATCGACGATAAATGCGGATTCAGAGGCCCTAAACCCGGTCAGCGGAAGAAGCCATTCAAAAGAAATACCCGGGGCCGTCCAACTTGGACCGAATACTCGATCGCTTGTGCGGATACATGGCACCTGAAAACCAGCCAACCACACCAACAGGATAGTTGGGTGTTCAAGCAAGCGAGCAAGCTAAGCACGAAAACAACGACAAGGGGCTGCATAGCGATGACGAGGAAGAGCCCCGCCACCGAACAATAGAGGACGAAGGGCTTTCCCACACAAGTGCGGACGGTGAACATGATATCGCAACCCACATACCCAAAAGGGAGCGGAAGCGCGCACTAAAGGGCGATATCTGCGATGGAGCCGTCGCCCAAGTTCAACCCATGGTCTTCCTGCCCGATCACCTTCGATCGAAGGACCACCCACTAGCATCCGTCACGGCGGTTTCGCCGCATTGGTTCTTGACCCAATTATTGACGGATTTCACCTCACCGAGTCACGATGGACGGCGGCAGCAACTGAACCGACGGGCGCAAAATGGGCATAGACCCATCAAGGATCAAACCCACAAAGACGACCTTTAAAGGTGTCATTCCAGTGTAGAGACCAACTGCACGAGCTCCGTTACACTTGAAGTGGTCTTGGATCCCGGATAACTTCCGGGTGAGGAGTTAATCTTCAACATAGCCCGCCCATAGCGGCTATCACGCCTTCGCCGGACGAACCGCATTCGCAAAATTCAATGCGGTGCCGCACTCACGCGTACCTCAAACTCAAGATGCCAGGCCCTCGGCGTAATCACGGTCAATGGAAACACGAGCGCTCCCTCCGAGCGGAGGAGCATACGCCGCCCTGCGGCGAAGTGCGTAACAGCCTTTTAAGGCAATTCTCCAGTCCGGCCAATAAACAATCGGACACTGTCAAGCGCGCCCGGAGTAACCTACAGCAAGACTGCCTGGCACGTTCCGAACAAGCGTAGTAATGCAGCCCCAACCCCAGCCCTCGCGAACTCGCGAAGCCAGTACTACGCGCACGTAATTACGCTCTGAAGCACCATGGGCATAGGGGACGGGCCATGACCACGGCACGCCCAGAATGCGGCTAGACCGCACTAGGGGCTCCCGTTTGTGTCATTCCTTTTTTTCTTTTTCTTCCTTTTACTCTCAGGACTCTGTTCTCTAGAAGCCCTGTGCGGCATTCGCGCCGAATACACGATGCAACAGCCAGGGAAGCAGAAAACTGCGTCGAGTGTCCAGGTGGTCTCTATTACGAGCAGTATACCTGTTTTACATACCACACCGCAAACTTACCCCTGGAAGGGGGACATATCAAAAGTCACGTACCTTGCTTATCGCACCATTTGTATCGTTCGCTTTTATTTGCGGTTTCTTTTGAATAACCAATATATAGCTCTTGCCTATTATTGCATTCTTTCCCATTATATATGTTCATTTATGACATTGCGCAACCGTACAATTTGGTACGGCCAATACACCAGGGGCTTATGTACCCCAAAAACATGGTGTGACAAGTTCGAACACTTTCACAAGTGCGGCACCCCGAACTTATAGCATTATATGCATCGGCTCCGAATCATGTCTCGGGTCAATAGTTGGGTTTGCCCGGCTCCCATGTTTTGGTACCTTACGTTCCGTTATATCGGCTAAGGTAGCGCTGGGAGAACCACTGCGATTGTGCCCCAGTTGAGCTGGGTTGAGCACCTTAGTGGAGAAAGCTAAAACTGACCGTCATGAAAAGGCGAGAGCCGGTCGCTGTTCGAGATGTTTCTTCGAGTCCCTAAAGACTTATGCCGCTTAGAGCGAGGAACCGGCATTGTCCGGCCAAGGCATGGATAGCGCCCCGAACTCGGTCTTCTGAATAATAGGGGCTTCGCCGAAATTTAAAATTATAGAATTCTATGGCTAAGTGAGAGTGTTCAAGCATTATAGTCCGGTTGCCTGGTTCGTTGCGTTGAGCGCCTCCCTCGAAGGACCCAAGAATGGGAACAAGAGCGCTCAAGTTTATCCCAAACACCCCACACTCGTGGCATGGGGATGAAATAACGACTCGCCATCTCTCAAATTTGATAAACGGCCGCACAGAAGGTAATATTTTAAATTCAAAAGCGTTGCTTAGCGCATATGAAAATTTTTTTAGCGTACAGGATAACAAATGCGAGTCTACTCAAATATTACATCTTTGGAGCATTCACCAGCTATAAGACGGGCACCCTTCAGGACGCCCTCATAATACTTCTCGGGCTTGCGATGTTCTTTGCCCGGCGGCGGCCTGCCCGTCACCAGCTTCTCCGCGTCCAGCTTGCCCCATTGCACCTTGGCACGGGCAAGGGCCCTACGGGCATCTTCAATACAGACGGAGCGCTTGATGACTTCGATCGATGGACAGGCATCCACCAGCCGCCGCACTAGCCCGAAGTAGCTCCCAGGCATGGCCTCATTTGGCCACAGCCGAGTTATAAGGCCCTTCATGGCCTGTTCGGCGACCTTGTGGAGCTCGACCAATTGCTTCAGTTGGTCGCTCAAGGGCACCGGGTGTTCGGCCTCAGCATACTGAGACCAAAACACCTTTTCCGTCAAGCTCCCTTCTTCGGCTCGGTAGAAAGCGGCGGCATCGGAGACACTCCGCGGCAGATCTGCGAACGCTCCTGGAGAGCTCCACGATTCGGGTAAGTACAAGATAGTTGACTTTTACATTCTTGCTCTGCATAAAGAATGCCTTACCCACGGCGATCTTCTTTATTGCCTCAATCTCCTGGAGGGCTTTTTGGGCCTCGGCCTTAGCAGCTTTGGCACTCTCAAGAGCCGAGGCAAGCTCGGACTCTCGGGTCTCCGAGTCACGCTCCAAACCCTCGTGTTTTTTCACAAGAGCCTGGAGCTCTTGCCGTACCTCCGCCAGCTGCGCCTCTCCCTTCTCTCGCTCGGTGCACTCCGCGGCCGCTTTGTTTTCGGTCGCGGACACCGCCTCCTTCAGGGCACCACCTCGCTCGTGGCCCTTGCAGTACCCATGTTATTCCTGTTATCTTTTGCAACCACATTTTTTAAATTCCATAAGGTATTACTTACCTTCCTTGTCCTCGAGCTGCTTCTTGGCTTGGCCGAGCTCGTTCTCGGACCGCTCGAGGCTCTCCTTCAATGCATTGACCTCCGCGGTCAGTGTGGCAGAGGTCAGCAGGGCAGCCTGCATTCCCATATTGACATAATTATGTTAGACTCCTGCGTATATCTTTTTAGATCCTCAGTCCGGCTTTTCTTTCCGAACACCGAACTAAGCATCAGGGGCTACTGTCTATGCGGTAATCTTCTTACATATATTGAAAACTTACCTCAAAGCCTGTTAGAAGACCGTTACAGGCTTCAGTCAGCCCGCTCTTGGCGGACTGAACTTTCTAGATCACCACACTCATAACAGTGCGGTGCTCCTCCTCGATGGAGGCGCTGTTAAGCGCCTCGATGCTATCCGGTGCCTCGGTTGGGCGGAGGACACCGGCGACACCCTTCCTACGAAGGGGCGCTTGCGGACTTGAACCGCTGAAGGTTCCGGTATGGAGTCCGGACAAGGGTCGGGCTTAGAGCCCCTGGGGGTCTCGCTCCCCTCGTGCCTGGAGTCCGGGAGGCTGCCTTGCGGCACCTCCTGCGCCACCTCCTCTTGACCAGTCCCCCCTTGGGGCCCCACCTTGGCGTCGTCAGCAGCGTGAGGTGAGGAGGCGGCCGGAAGTGAAGTACTCTCCACTTCCGACGAATTCAGGGACCCGCTCGACGAAGCGGCGAGCTCGTCCTTGGGCGGGCTGCATGAATGTTCGGCATTAGAGAACACTATGCAATGAAAAAAAGCCATGGGTATCCGGACACTTACGATCTCGCTAGGGGCTTGGCCCTCAAGGGCCACTCCTCCTCGCCGTCGTTGGCGTTGGTGGAGACGTCCATAGGAAGGGTTCTTCCCTTCTTGAACCCTCCGGCCTCCCCAGCTGGGGCGGCCTTTCTTTTCTTCTCTCCCTCACTGGGAGAGGCTTATTCCTCCTCCTCGTTTTCACGGGAGGAGTCCGCCTCCGAGTCGTCGGACGATGAGTCTGACAACACCTGGCGCCGGGCGCTCCTTCGAGTCTCCGTGGCCTTCTTCTTGGCCTTCTTCTTCGGCACCACGTAAGGCGCCGGAGCCAGCAGCCCCACCAAGCGGGCGTCTACTGGGTCTTCTAGTAAAGGAGCCGGACAGTTAACCTGCCCGGATGTGCTCCGCCAGTCCTGTCAAAGGCAAGGGAGTGTAGATCTGTAACATCCCAAATTTTGGAATGTTAATATAATTAATTGAATTTGTTTGTTTGTTTTCTTGAGTGAATTAAACTTGAGTGAAATTTGAACCTTTTCAAAAGCTTTTGAAAGAGAGGGAATAAAATGACTTTCCCCTTCTCCGGTAAATTCAAATTCATCCTATTAAAATCAATGAGAGAAGATGACATGACTTCTTCAACTATAAAGAATTTGAACGGAGTTTTGCAATTTAATTCTTTCAAATATTTGCACTTGCTTCTCTATTTTTCTTCCCGAGAAATACCCGAAAATAAATTCTTGCAAGCAAGAAAGAGCGGAGGAAAATGACCCTCCAAAATCAGGGGCATTTTGAAAATATTTGAGCCAAGAAAACCAAAGTTTTATTTAAAAATTATTTGCAAAAAGAAATAAAGCCTTTAGGGATTTTCTGAAAAACATTTTTTAAGTTTTTATTTTGGCCGTGGAATAATGCTCATCATCTACATTTTATTTTTCTGATAATTTTAGTATATAAAACTCTTTATTCGAATTGATTTGATTTCCTTTTTATTGTTTTAGTTTCCTAATTTTAAAAATAAGAATGGAATCGTTTTATTAGGAAAAACCTGGCCCATTAAGCACTTTCCTATTCTAGCCCAACAAGAGATCATCTCCTTCCTCTGTTTCCTCTCACGTTCTGAAGCTTTCCATATTCATGGAGACAGGAATCTCCACCTTCCCGATCTCCTCGTCTTTCCATCCCAGCGCCTCCCGAGACCGCCTATAAAACCCCTCCTCTCCTCGTTCCATTTTTCCCATCACCACGCCCCTCCTGCCCGTAGCCTTCTCGCCACCGTCCTCCTTTTCCTGCCTAGAACGCTCACCAGAGCTCTTGGAACCTCCCCATCGCCCAGCGCCACCTCCCCAGCGCCGACCCCTCCTCCGCCACCCCACCCTCTTGGCGACCTCGCCCCTCGCCGAGCAGCCCTCCACATCGCCGTCTCCTTCCTGCCATCTCTGCCTCACGACAGGTAACTCCGTTTTCGTTTTCAGATTTATTCCCGTAACAGATTTAGTTCCGTTCTTGTTTAGCTTATAAATTTTGATCTAGAAGTCCAATGATGCTGATTCTTTTTGCGTTAGATCACAATTTTCTTGTAGTTTCCAAAATATATAATTTGTCTATGTTTGGATTTATAAAATTGAGTTAGATCAGATTTGAATTAAAGCTTGTTTTGCTTATTCGGGAGTTTAAAATAGATTTTATTTGATTCTTTTTCTACTGATCACTAGTGATCATATTTACCAGTGGTAAAAACTTCAAAATTGTTTGAGTATTTTAGCTTATTGTTTCATGTAAAACATATTCTGTTTTAGTTCTATTCAATTATAGCTACTTCTTTTCTATAGTTGTTTTAAATTATTTTATTTTATATTTCAGAAAGTTTATGTTTGGTTTCTATTAGTTAAACAGTAGGTGTTCAACAAGTTTTTATATTTATTTTTATTTTGTTATCGTGAAATCAATTCAAGTTCGCTAATAACTTGCAATGGATTTCTCTACTGTTTTAACTCCCAATTGAAAATACTTTCAAAATAGCTTTATGAAAAAAATACTTTATTTTTTTCTTTGTCTTAACTAAATTTATATTTTATTCTCTGTTATTTTAGTGTTTTATTTTCCGTTAGACAAAACTATTTTTGTGAATGTTGTAGAAGAAGACTCCTAGTTTTATTTGAAGTTCCTTGGATTCTTATTCGCTCTCTCTTTTGTTTTGATTGTTAGTGTGAGTGCTTATGTGAATGATATGTTTGTTATATAGATTTCATCAGAGAGTGACGAGTAGTCTATCAAGTTATTTCTTGAGAACGATAATTCTTCTTCGTCAACATCACCAGGCAAGTTCACTTTGACCATGCTTTCATACCTATGTTTTATTGCATTTAGTGACATCTTTGCAACCACCCCTCGGTAGTGTTATTGAATCCTTGTAGTTGAGTAGTATGCATGAGGTAGGAACCCTTCCCCTGTTACCAAGCCGGGACGATATTTTATTTTAATGCTAGGCTATAGTAGACGGGGTTTGGTATGAGTGCTCGGAGTGGTGTGAGAATGGAGGATTCTCGTCAATGACGACAACTCCATGATGGAATCTGCAAGGACTGCATCTTCAAGACCTCAAGACTTCAAGACTCGAGACAGATTTCAATACACACTCATTGGGTGAAGGGCGGTTGTGGGCACCTGGAGAACCCAGTGGTTGGCGGGATGCATGGAGAAGCGCCATGACATCTTGCGGAAAGCTTCACCCAGACTCAAAGAGACGGAAGAATACTTCATGCCCGAAGCTTACTGTGCAACCGCAAGTCATTATGGGCTCGCTTGGTTGACCTTAGTTGTGACTCTGGCTGGGACGGTACTAGCAGATGTAGAACTACGGTAGGATGGGTTGAGTAACGGACGGACGGTGGTCGAGGAACTCTTTGGAAGACCATGTTTGGTCATCTTGTTCTCAAACATTCGAAGTGCGAGAACGTAAAGAGAGGGATCGAATCTTGCGGGTAAAGTGTACAAACCTCTGCAGAGGGTTATAACCTAATCGATTAGCCGTGTCCCCGTTACGGACAATTTGAGCCTCTGGACTGGATCTATCTGGAACTCTCAACACCGGATTGATAACTTAATTGTGGGCAACATATGATGATTTTGGACTATGAGACATCGGTTGGCGGAACCATGTCATGATAGAAAACTCCATAGTACAGACTTCATTTATGCCTTTGATGTAGGTAAAATAAAATCAGCTTTTATGCAAACAAAACTCGATCTGAGCCATAAAGCCATATTGCATATAGTATAGTTTATCATCTGTTTTCTCATATTGTGATCTTGCGGTACATTCAATGTCTTGACCTACACGGCTGCAACGTATCATGTTGCAGATATTTCCTCGACGAGTAAGAGTTACGATACAGGTTACGGTCTACACTCAACCTGCCGATGGCGTTGATGGGACTCCACACCCGTTTGATTGTTTCGCTGAGTATTATGAGGTATATATCATTTACGTTATTTATACATGTGATTGCACTTTGATATATACATTGATGTCTTGTGTGTGCCAAAGATATCTTGATCCGAGGATGGCACAGATACACGAGGCTTGACCGTCTCGAGGTCGGGTCGCTCTGATATGGTATCGAGCACATGTTGGCTGTAGAACGTGACCCTAGAAAATGACTTAGTAATATGAAGACCCCAATAGGAATGACCTTTGTTTTGTACTACTCTCGTAACACCTCATTCCTTTTATGAACCTTCCTTATCTCAAACTATAGATGGAGAGCTACATTACGAACAAAAGAGAACACTACGAGAAGGTGCTTGGAGGTCCCTTCCTTGTGGAGCTAGTCAGGCTGCTGAAGTTACCGATACCGAGATCAAGGCAACTAAGAGGACGCCCAGATCATGGGGAGTCAAGACCCAAGTTTTGGTCGAAGAAGCCCCCAAGACTGCAGACATCAGCTTGAACTATAAATGGTGACTGTGATATGGGCATCAACACTGCCGTCCATGATGCTATTGCACGCTTATGCTATCGTCATCGTGCTGCACTAAACTCACACTTCTTTGGAAGGATTGGATGGCAGAAGTCTGATGGAGCAACTATTGCCTTGACGGAAGCGCAAAAGATGAAGTTCTCCCCACTTTTAGTGTACAATCAGGATCTGGAACAATACGTCAAGAATCTTCAGATGGACCTCCTGGAAGCCCTGTTCGACAATGAAGCACTACGAGAAGAGGTCAAGACTCAGAGGCTGAAGGTAAACAAGCTGGAGGAGGAGAACCTCGAGATCTCGAGAATGCGTCGAGGCGAAGAACAGCAGGACCATGTCTCATGCCAAGGACGTTGAAATCCAAAGAGCTCAAGGAACAACTTCGGGACATCTGAGGTCGTCACAAGAAACTCCGTGTCGACAGAGAAAATCTAGCGAAGAACCGGAGGAGATCAAGTCCACCTGAAGAAGCCCGGTGGGGACAATGACCAAGTTCCTAATAAATTAGCTTAGTAGTATCCCACCATGAGAGAAATAAAGATGAACGCTTCCTCGATTTAAGTATCTGACCATACCAACTTATGTGGGTGGCGATACTGTAGTATTGATTGAATAAATGAATGCTTGGTTGCTATTATTTTTGTGTGTTTATTGAATGGTTGGATAGATGCGATATCGAGATTTGTATTTATTTCAACCATGAGAGACGTAATTTACGGAAGAATGGTAGAAGGCCTTCATATGGGAACAACATCAGAATTGGAAAACTCCCGAGCATTGAAGACCAAGAAATGAGGACTTAGAAACGAAACCATAGTAGAACGCCCATTACAAACGATAATTTTGTTGATGAGTGGGTAATTGCCTTCTCTTTATATCTCAACCAGACCTCAAATCTTGAACCCATGGACAACTGAACACCAAACCTTTCTCGGAGACAATTGCAACTTCCCATGGAGATACATCCTTGTTACGAGCACTCCTCTTATCCTACACATGCAGATGACAACCCTTTATGAGTCTTTCCTTAAGGGCCTCAAACGATCATGACCACGACAAGTGATCATGATTACCCAAGATCTTGAAGGACATGATGAAGCATATTCACCTTGAAGGAGATGCAGTCTACAAAGGCTACCCTTCATGCAAAAGGGAGTGGAACTTTGGTATGTGGAGGTACACCTCCACCGTTTGAAAGGAGTTTGCCCAAAGAGGATGGGGCATTACTTTTTCATCTCACGTGTGCCACAAGCAACTTTCTTCGACGCTGTTCGTGAAGCAGCCATGGAAGCCATACGCCAGATCGGAGAAATACTTGAAGCAAGACTCCGTTATACTCAGGAATACCTAAGCGAAGTGCATGCAGAGATGATGAAGGTGAAGCTCAAGACCACCATGATGAAAAAGAAGATTGAAGATTTCAAGGCTCATGTCGCAAAATTCCAGTGGGACTGAAGAATCCTCGAGGAGGATAAATGAATAAAGTTGGAAGTAATGCCTGACCATACCAAATCATGTGGGTGGCAGCATTTGTAACAAAGTACTTTTTGGAATTTGAATTTACGAAAATGGTTAAGGATGTAATGAAAGATTGATATGAAAATAATGAGATTTTATGGATAAACTTGTGCATTCTTTTGGTCATAGTACTCTGTAAAGCCACAAGATCAATGAAGAAAGAAATGTGTTATTCATGACGGTCCATAGAAGGAAGCTGAACAAAATAAGTTGGAGTTTTGTTTTGATATGATGGTTTGAAGAAACAGAGTACTCTTGGATTCAAAGGAGGTGTAACAAGAGAGTTACTCCAAGGATGAGTAAAGCTGCACTAGTGTTGAAGTGGGCAATAACCCACGGGCCCGGATTTTGAAAGGAACAGATGTAACCTTGATAAAGGAATGAATTTGGAAGAATCAGTGATCCAATCAGCATACGTTTCGTAGGAGATTACGCAAAAACCTAAGAGTGGTGAAGTACGATAGATGTTTTGTTTGGCTTGCAGAAACCATGGATTTACTCGAACCCAATTCGAGGACAAGAGAAATTCTGCAATGCTTGGTGAGAATGCCCAAGTGTTAGAATACGTGATTCGATATTTACGTATGTGGTAATGGTTCAAGTACGGGATGGATTGGCCCCCATACCGGAGACTTCTATCATGAACTATCATATGTTGATGGAAAATCAGAGAGCCTTGAAAAACTTAGAAGAGTGTCGACGCGATAAGCCATAAAACCATAAAATGGTAGGACGATGGAACCCCATTACGAGCAACTGTTGCCAAAAGTAGGTTATACGGTGAGGTTCAACCTGCACCCGTTTTCTGCAGGAGAAAACCATAAATTGTAGACCACCATGAGTGTTTCGATAGTTGTTTAGAATGGACACAGACCCATCAGCTAAGAAGATCCAGTCCCGGATTTAACTTCAACTTTGACGAACCGACCCAAACTTTTGAGGAAAACTCTATGCTTCCGATGTAAGAGCTTTAATGAAGGAGCTATTGTAAGATATGTGAAGAGACATACATTGTCAGCCCTCCAGAGGAAATATCTGAGTTTATTGGAACCATGACCTTGTTTTTAAGTGTGGTAGCACCCCGACCTTTCGACCAAGACATTTGCTAGAAGACCCCAACCCTAACCTTTTCTTGTTAGTTTCTTGAATCTCGAGGACGAGATTCATTTTAAGTGTGGTAGGTTTGTAACATCCCAAATTTTGGAATCTTAATATAATTAATTGAATTTGTTTGTTTGTTTGCTTGAGTGAATTAAACTTGAGTGAAATTTGAACCTTTTCAAAAACTTTTGAAAGAGAGGAATAAAATGACTTTCCCTTCTCCGTAAATTCAAATTCATCCTATTAAAATCAATGAGAGAAGATGACATGACTTCTTCAACTATAAATAATTTGAACGGAGTTTTGCAATTTAATTCTTTCAAATATTTGCACTTGCTTTCTATTTTTCTTCCCGAGAAATACCCGAAAAATAAATTCTTGCAAGCAAGAAAGAGCGGAGGAAAATGACCCTCCAAAATCAGGGCATTTTGAAAATATTTGAGCCAAGAAAACCAAAGTTTTATTTAAAATTATTTGCAAAAAGAAATAAAGCCTTTAGGGATTTTCTGAAAAACATTTTTTTAAGTTTTATTTTGGCCGTGGAATAATGCTCATCATCTACATTTTATTTTTCTGATAATTTTAGTATATAAAACTCTTTATTCCGAATTGATTTGATTTCCCTTTTTATTGTTTTAGTTTCCTAATTTTAAAAATAAGAATGGAATCGTTTTTATAAGCACTTTCCTATTCTATCCCAACAAGAGATCATCTCCTTCCTCTGTTTCCTCTCACGTTACAGAAGCTTTCCATATCCATGGAGACAGGAATCTCCACCTTCCCGATCTCCCTCGTCTTTCCATCCCAGCGCCTCCCGAGACCGCCTATAAAACCCCTCCTCTCCTCGCTCCATTTTTCCCATCACCACGCCTCCCTGCCCGTAGCCTTCTCGCCACCGTCCTCCTTTTCCTGCCTAGAAACGCTCACCAGAGCTCTTCTCGAACCTCCCCATCGCCCAGCGCCACCTCCCAAGCGCCCCCCTCCTCCGCCACCCCACCTCGCCGGCGACCTCGCCCCTCGCCGAGCAGCCCTCCACATCGCCGTCTCCTTCCTGCCATCTCTGCCTCACGATAGGTAACTCCGTTTTGTTTTCAGATTTATTCCCGTAACAGATTTAGTTCCGTTCTTGTTTAGCTTATAAATTTTGATCTAGAAGTCCAATGATGCTGATTCTTTTTGGGTTAGATCACAATTTTCTTGTAGTTTCAAAATATATAATTTGTCTATGTTTGGATTTATAAAATTGAGTTAGATCAGATTTGAATTAAAGCTTGTTTTGCTTATTCGGGAGTTTAAAAATAGATTTTTATTTGATTCTTTTTCTACTGATCACTAGTGATCATATTTACCAGTGGTAAAAACTTCAAAATTGTTTGAGTATTTTAGCTTATTGTTTCATGTAAAACAAATTCTGTTTTAGTTCTATTCAATTATAGCTACTTCTTTTTCTATAGTTGTTTTAAATTATTTTATTTTATATTTCAGAAAGTTTATGTTTGGTTTCTATTAGTTAAACAGTAGGTGTTCAACAAGTTTTTATATTTATTTTTATTTTGTTATCGTGAAATCAATTCAAGTTCGCTAATAACTTGCAATGGATTTTCTACTGTTTTAACTCCCAATTGAAAATACTTTCAAAATAGCTTTATGAAAAAAATACTTTATTTTTTTCTTTGTCTTAACTAAATTTATATTTTATTCTCTGTTATTTTAGTGTTTTATTTTCCGTTAGACAAAACTATTTTTGTGAATGTTGTAGAAGAAGACTCCTAGTTTTATTTGAAGTTCCTTGATTCTTATTCGCTCTCTCTTTTGTTTTGATTGTTAGTGTGAGTGCTTATGTGAATGATATGTTTGTTATATAGATTTCATCGAGAGTGACGAGTAGTCTATCAAGTTATTTCTTGAGAACGATAATTCTTCTTCGTCAACATCACCGAGCAAGTTCACTTTGACCATGCTTTCATACCTATGTTTTATTGCATTTAGTGACATCTTTGCAACCACCCCTCAAGAGTGTTATTGAATCCTTGTAGTTGAGTAGTATGCATGAGGTAGGAACCCTTCCCCTGTTACCAAGCCGGGACGATATTTTATTTTAATGCTACGCTATAGTAGACGGGTTTGGTATGAGTGCTCGTAGTGGTGTGAGAATGGAGGATTCTCGTCAATGACGACAACTCCATGATGGAATCTGCAAGGACTGCATCTTCAAGACCTCAAGACTTCAAGACTCGAGACAAGATTTCAATACACACTCTGGGTGAAGGGCGGTTGACGGGCACCTGGAGAACCCAGTGGTTGGCGGGATGCATGGAGAAGCGCCATGACATCTTGCGGAAAGCTTCACCCAGACTCAAAGAGACGGAAGAATACTTCATGCCCGGAAGCTTACTGTGCAACCGCAAGTCATTATGGGCTCGCTTGGTTGACCTTAGTTGTGACTCTGGTTGGGGACGGTACTAGCAGATGTAGAACTACGGTAGGATGGGTTGAGTACCGGACAGTGGTCAGAGGAACTCTTTGGAAGACCATGTTTCGGTCATCTTGTTCTCAAACAGTGCGAGAACGTAAAGAGAGGGATCGAATCTTGCGGGTAAAGTGTACAAACCTCTGCAGAGGGTTATAACCTAATCGATTAGCCGTGTCCCCGGTTACGGACAATTTGAGCCTCTGGACCTGGATCTATCTCGGAACTCTCAACACCGGATTGATAACTTAATTGTGGGCAACATATGATGATTTTGGACTATGAGACATCGGTTGGCGGAACCATGTTATGATAGAAAATCCATAGTACAGACTTCATTTATGCCTTTGATGTAGGTAAAATAAAATCAGCTTTTATGCAAACAAAACTCAGATACAGAGCCATAAATCCATACTGCATATAGTATAGTTTATCATCTGTTTTCTCATATTGTGATCTTGCGGTACATTCAATGTAATGACCTACACGGCTGCAACGTATCATGTTGCGATATTTCCTCAACGAGTAAGAGTTACGATCTGGGTTACGGTCTACACTCAACCTGCCGATGGCGTTGATGGGACTCCACACCCGTTTGATTGTTTCCGCTGAGTATTATGAGGTATATATCATTTTACGTTAATTATACATGTGATTGCACTTTGATATATACATTGATGTACTGTGTGTGCCAGCATACTGATCCAGGGATGGCACAGATACACAGAGGCTTGACCATCTGAGGTCGGGTCGCTACAAGATCCCGCATAGAGTCAAACTATGAAAAGCAAGATTCCCGTGAAGGGCAAAATAGTTTACCTCGGTAGCTTGACGCTGCGAGCTGAATCCGCGATCTTCATGGCGGATGAGGGAGCCTCGGCGCTTGAACAGCACCTTCCGTGCATCTTTGCGTGAGTGTCGAAGAGCCTCTTGAGGTTGGATGCTGTGCGGATCGAACTCCCACAATTTGAAGGCCCGTTGTTGGCATGGGAGGATCCGCGGATGAGCATAACCTGGACCACATTGACGAGCCAGGATTCCTGTTCACCAAGGTCCGCATGCAGGTTTGGAGTCCGGTCAGCTCTTCGAATTACTCCCACGCCAGCCGTCTCCTTCCAAGAAGTGAGCAGCGTGGGAATACCAGACCGAAATTCAGGGGCCGCCGCCCATTTAGGGTCGCGCGGCTCGGAGATGTAGAACCACCCCGATTGCCACCCCTTCACGGTCCCCACAAAGGAGCCATCGAGCCATAAGACGTTGGCGATCCTGCTGACCATGGCGCCTCCGCACTCCGCCTGGCGGCCACCCACAACCTTCGGCTTGACATTGAAGGTCTTCAACCATAAGCCGAAGTGGGGCTGGATGTAGAGGAAAGCCTCACACACGATGATGAACGCCGAGATGTTGAGGATGAAATTTGGGGCCAGATCATGGAAGTCTAGGCCGTAGTAGAACATGAGCCCCCGGACGAATGGTGAAGTGGAAAACCCAGTCCGTGGAGGAAGTGGCCAAGAAATACGACCCGCTCATGGGGCTCAGGGGTGGGGATGAGCTTCCCTTCGTCGGGCAGCTGATATGCGACGTCGCCGGACAAGTATCCGGCCTTCCGCAATCTTTTTACTTGGCCCTCCGTGACGGAGGAGACCATCCACCTGCCTCCCGCTTCGGACATGGCTGGAGATGGTTGAGGAAGGATGTGCGGACTTGGGCGCTGGAGCTCAGAGTGCGCGGAAATGGATGAGCAAGGGAGGAGGAAGGCGTAGGTGAAAAGGGTGGATCCTTATCCGCTTATATGGACGGACGAGGCTATGCGTCCCCCACCAGCCTGATAAAACTCGCTTATCTCCCAAGCGCCGCAATCAATGGCGTGGTTGGGTTACCCACGTCCGTATTGATGAGAATCCCGGAATAAGGGGGCACGATCTACGCTTTGATAAGACATGCCAAGGAAACCGCCTCGCTAAACGCGCTGAGGTGGGACAGTAAAAAACGATTTGAATAAAGGCCTGGCCGTGGTGTGATGTCACACCGTGGAATACGTCAACAGATCTGTGCAAAAAATTATTCTCTCTATGGTGGTATGTGGAACTTGTTTTGCAGAGTCGGACACTATCCTTGTGTTCAAAACCTTCTATGAAGTATTCGGAGGAGGAACCCGCCTTGCAATGCGAAGACAATATGCGCGCGGACTCGTCGTCATTGAAGCCTGGTTCAGGCTACTCTTGAGGAGTCTGGACTAGGGGTGTCCGGATAGCCGAACTATCATCTTTGGCCGGACTCCTAGACTATGAAGATACAAGATTGAAGACTTCGTCCCTTGTCCGGATAGGACTTTCCTTGGCGTGGAAGGCAAGCTTGGCGATACGGATATGTAGATTTCCTACCATTGTAACCGACTCTGTGTAACCCTAACCCTATTCGGTGTCTATATAAACCGAAGGGTTTTAGTCCGTAGGACGAACAACAATCATACCATAGGCTAGCTTCTAGGGTTTAGCCTCTCTGATCTCGTGATAGATCTACTCTTGTACTACCCATATCATCAATATTAATCAAGCAGGAGTAGGGTATTACCTCCATCGAGAGGGCCCAAACCTGGGTAAAAACATTGTGTCCCTTGTCTCCTGTTACCATCTGCCTAGACGCACAGTTCGGGACCCCCTACCCGAGATCCGCCGATTTTAACACCGACACGGAGCAAAAACAATTTGGGTTCCCACTGAAGTGCATAGAAGGCACAATGCATTATGTGCCATAATAAGCAGTGCATAGAATAACGATGATTTGTTTGATTTTGGTTCGTTTTATCCCTCTAAAGATTGAATGACTTCTCTTTAGGTGTGCTTGGTCTGCGACGACGACCTTTGGGCCAACAACACATGGACATTTCAAAGATAAGCTATTGCATCAGGTATAGTGTATTGCGGACAAGCCAGACATTAGTATCTAGAGTAGGTATTCATAGTTTTAGCTAGACATGCCAATATGCATCTTCATTTATACAGCAGCCCATGCGTTTAATAATATTTGAAAACAATAACTCATATTTTGTTTGCCTTTTTAGGCTAAAATAGCGGAGTTTGGTTTCAGTTTCCTCTCACAAGATATCAGGTCTCTCCCTCTCTCCAGTTAGCTAATGGTGGTCATGTGTATGTTTTGGTAGACGAGATGCAGATTCCAAGAGCCTATGATAGTCTGTTTGCCTTTTTAGCCTAGAAAAGCAGAGTTTGGTTTCATATCTGGCTAGGTTGGATTGAAATATAATTGCTTGGTAAAACTGATGTCTAAAAATAGTGCTTATTTCTTCTACAAAACAACATTTCTTGTGCAGATCGGTTCCTACTCATATTTCCCCCTTGCATAGCAATCGACTTATTTTAGGAACATTAATATCATCATTGGCCTATTAATTTATCACATAATTTCCTGCTTTACAGTTTTGTCAAACATCCTATTTAAATATATATTTTCAAACCTCGAAATAGTAGTTTAAATTCTTTCCATGAATCTGCGTGTTGCTGCCTTGGTGATGGTAATTAGTCATGGATCTTCTCCCCTTCCGGTGATCGGTTGGATCATTATCCTCTTCTGATCTGCGGCGAGTTTTGTTATTGAGTGATTGATCTATCGGTTCTTGTAGGTCGGCGAAGATCGGGTGGGGATAGAGGAGCCAGGCTGGAGTTCGCGTGCCCCTACTATACGAGGACCACGATGTCGCCCCCACCCGATCGTGCACGCTAAGAAGGCCGTCGCTGCCTCCTGCAAGGGTGACCTAGACGCCGTTGCCCGGGTCCCTCCTCCCAAACTTCTCCTCCACTCCATGTTGTACTTCAATCCCTCCTTTTTCTGTCTCGCGCGGGGAGGAGTAGAGGTTGCGTGCATCTGCTCCTTCGTGGACTGCAGCACGGACGGGTGATGCGAGATCGATGCTGCTCCTCTTCGCCACGTGAGGGTGGCAGTCCGGTCCCGTCCAGGTTAACCCCTCTGGAAGATGTATATGCTTGTCTGTACTAACCATTGAAAATAAGCAACACCCGAAAGAAATATGCAGTTTGACTATGTATATGCTCATCTCATTATATTCAGAGTTCAATATATATTCAGAGTTCAGGGGTAGAGTGTTGGAAATATGCCCTAGAGGAAATAATAAAATGGTTATTATTATATTTCCTTGTTCATGATAATTGTCTATTGTTCATGCTATAAATGTATTAACTGGAAACCGTAATACATGTGTGAATACATAGATTGTAATATGTCCCTAGCAAGCCTCTAGTTAACTAGCTCGTTGATCAATGGATGGTCGCGGTTTCCTGACCATAGACATTGGATGTCATTGATAACGGGATCACATCATTGGGAAAATGATGTGATGGACAAGACCCAATCTTAAGCATAGCACAAGATCATGTAGTTCATTTGCTAAAGCTTTTCTAATGTCAAGTATCATTTCCTTAGACCATGAGATTGTGCAACTCCCGGATACCGTAGGAATGCTTTGGGTGTACCAAACATCACAAATTAACTGGGTGGCTATAAAGGTGCACTACAGGTATCTCTGAAAGTGTCTGTTGGGTTGGCACGAATCAAGACTGGGATTTGTCACTCCGTATGACGGAGAGGTACCTCTGGGCCCACTCGGTAATGCATCATCATAATGAGCTCAATGTGACTAAGGATTTAGTCACGGGATCATGTGTTACGGAACGAGTAAAGAGACTTGCCAGTAACGGGATTGAACGAGGTATGGGGATACCGACGATGGAATCTCGAGCAAGTAACATACCGATAGACAAAGGGAATTGTATACGGGATTGATTGAATCCCCGACATCGTGGTTCATCCGATGAGATCATCGTGGAACATGTGGGAGCCAATATGGTTATCCAGGTCCCGCTATTGGTTATTCACCAGAGAGGTGTCTCGGTCATGTCTGCATGGTTCCCGAACCCGTAGGGTCTACACACTTAAGGTTCGGTGATGCTAGAGTTGTTATGTGAAATAGTATATGGTTACCGAAGGTTGTTCGGAGTCCCGGATGAGATCGCGGACGTGACGAGGAACTCCGGAATGGTCCCGAGGTGAAGATAGATATATTGGACGAAGGGTATTGGAGTCCGGAATTGTTCCGGGGGTACCGGGTGACGACCAGCGTGTCCGAAAGGGGTTTCGTAGGCCCCGACAATCGTTGGGGGCCTTATGGGCCAAGGGGAGGGGGCACATCAGCCCACTAAGGGGTTGTGCGCCCCTCCCACCCCATCTCACGTAACATGGAGAGGTGGGGGCGCCTCCCCTAGGGCAGCCACCCCTCCCGGCTTGGGGGGCAAGTTTCCTAGGGGTGGGGGTGCCCAAACCCATCTAGGGTTTCCCCTGTGGCCGCCGCCCCTCCCCTAGGGAAACCCTAGGGTGCCTCCTCCTCCCCCCTTCCCCCTATATATAGTGAGGGAGAGAGAGGGCAGCCGCACCCCTTCCCTGGCGCAGCCCTCTCCTCCTCCAACTCCTCCTCCTCCGTAGTGCTTAGCAAAGCTCTGCCGAAGAACCATGAGCTCCATCGCCGCCATGCCGTCGTGCTACTGGAGTTCTCCCTCAACTTCTCCTCTCCCCTTGCTGGATCAAGAAGGAGGAGACGTCCTCGGGCTGTACGTGTGTTGAACGCGGAGGTGCCATTCGTTTGGCACTTGGATCGGATCTTCCGCGATTTGAATCGCCACGAGTACGACTCCATCAACCGCGTTCCTGTAACGCTTCCGCTTAGCGATCTTCAAGGGTATGAAGATGCACTCCTTCTCTCTCGTTTCTAGCATCTGCTAGATTGATCTTGGTGACACGTAGGAAAATTTTGAATTATTGCTACGTTCCCCAACAGTGGCATCATGAGCTAGGTCTATGCGTAGATTCTAAGCACGAGTAGAATACAAAGTAGTTGTGGGTGATGATTTGGTCAATTTGCTTGCCGTTACTAGTCTTATCTTGATTCGGCGACATTGTGGGATGAAGCAGCCCAGACCGACCTTACACGTACGCTTAAGTGAGACAGGTTCCACCGAATGACATGCACTTGATGCATAAGGTGGCTAGCGGGTGTCTGTCTCTCCCACTTTAGTCAGATTGGATTCGATGAAAAGGGTCCTTATGAAGGGTAAATACAAATTGGCATATCAACCGTTGTGGTTTTGCGTAGGTAAGAAACGTTCTTGCTAGAAACCCATAGCAGCCACGTAAAACATGCAACAACAATTAGAGGATGTCTAACTTGTTTTTGCAGGGTATGCTATGTGATGTGATATGGCCAAAAGGATGTGATGTATGAGATTGATCATGCTCTTGTAATAGGAATCACGACTTGCATGTCGATGAGTATGACAACGGCAGGAGCCATAGGAGTTGTCTTAATTTATTGTATGACCTGCGTGTCATTGAAAGCGCCATGTAATTACTTTACTTTATTGCCAACCGTTAGCCATAGTAGTCAAAGTAATAGTTGGCGAGACAACTTCATGAAGACACGATGATGGAGATCATGATGATGGAGATCATGGTGTCATGCTGGTGACGAAGGTGATCATGCCGCGCCTCGAAGATGGAGATCAAAGGCGCAAGATGATATTGGCCATATCATGTCACTTTATGATTTGCATGTGATGTTTGTCATGTTTACATCTTATTTTCTTAGAACGACGGCAGCATAAATAAGAGGATCCCTCACTAAAATTTCAAGAAATGTGTTCCCTCTAACTGTGCACCGTTGCGAAGGTTCGTTGTTTCGAAGCACCACGTGATGATCGGGTGTGATAGATTCTAACATTCGCATACAACGGGTGTAAGCCAGATTTACACATGCAAAACACTTAGGTTTACTTGACGAGCCTAGCATGTACAGACATGGCCTCGGAACACAAGAGACCGAAAGGTCGAACATGAGTCATATAGTAGATGCGATCAACATGGAGATGTTCACCGTTGATGACTAGTCTGTCTCATGTGATGATCGGACACGGCCTAGTCGATTCGGATCATGTTTCACTTAGATGACTAGAGGGATGTCTATCTAAGTGGGAGTTCATTAATAATTTCATGAACTTAATTATCATGAACATAGTCTAAAATTGTCTTTGCAAATATGTTGTAGATTAATAGCTCACGCTTTAGCTCCCTGTTTTAATACGTTCCTAGAGAAAGACTAAATTGAAAGATATTGTAAGCAATTGTGCGGACTAGGGCCGTAGTCTAAGGATTGTCCTCACTACTACATAGAAGGCTTCTGTCCTTGATGCACCGATTGGTGTGCCAACCCCTCTGGCGTCGTCTGTGGATGTTGTGAACATCTGGCAGACACGTTCTGATGACTACCTGATAGTTTAGTGCGCCATGCTTTGCGGCTTAGAGTCGGGGCTCCAAAAGCGTTTTGAACGCCATGGAACATATGAGATGTTCCAAGAGCTGAAATTGGTATTTCAGGCTCATGCCCGTGTTGAGAGGTTTGAGACCTCTGACAAGATCTTTGCCTACAAGATGGACGAGAATAGCTCAGCCAGTGAGCATGTGCTAGAATGTCTGAGTACTTCAATCACTTGAATCAAGTGGGAGTTAATCTTCCAGATAAGAGAAGTGATTGACAAAAGTTCTCCAGTCACTATCACCAAGCTGCTAGAGTTTCGGGATGAACTATAACATGCAAGGGAAGTTGATCCCGGAGCTGTTCGTCGTGCTTAAGGCCGTAAAGGTAGAAGTCAAGAAGGATCATCAAGTGTTGATGGTTAACAAGACCACTGGTTTCAAAGAAGGGCAAGGGCAAGAAGGGAAACTTCATGAATGGCAAGCCAGTTGCCGCTCCAGTGAAGAAACCCAAGAACCCAAACCCGAGACGAAGTGCTTCTATTAGTAGCGGAACTACCTCAAATACTTGGTAGATAAGAAGGCTGGCAACTTCAACAAAAGTATATTTGATATATGTGTTATTGATGTGTACCTTACTAGTACTCCTAGTAGCACATGGGTATTAGATATCGGTTCAGTTGCTAATATTGGTAACTCGAAACAAAAGCTACGGAATAAATGGAGACTAGCTAAGCGTGAGGTGACGATATGTGTTGAAAGTGTTTCCAAGGATGATATGATCACCATCGCACGCTCCCTCTACCTTCGGGATTAATGTTGAACCCAGATAAATGTTGTTTGCATTGGTGTCTGCGTTGAGCATGAACATGATTAGATCATGTTTATTGCAATACGATTATTCATTTAAGTCAGAGAATAATGGTTATTCTGTTTACATGAATAATACCATCTATGGCCATGCACCCAATGTGAAGGGTTTATTGAATCTCGGTCGTAGTGATACACATGTTCATAACATTGATGCCAAAAGATGTAGAGTTGATAATGATAGTACTCCCTCCGTTCACTTTTATAAGACGTTTTAGACAGCTGAAGTTGAACTGTTTTTGCTGTTGTCTTAAATGTCTAAATGGTCTTACAAAAGTGAACGGAGGGAGTACCACTTTCTTGTGGCACTGCCGCTTAGGTCATATTGGTGTAAAGCGCAAGAAGAACCTCCATGCCGATGGACTTTTGAAATCACTTGATTTTGAATCACTTGACCCATGCGAACCATGCCTCATTGGCAAGATGACTAAAACCCCGTTTTCTGGAACAATGGAACGGGCAAGTGACTTGTTGGAAATCACACATGCTGATGTGTGCGGTCCGATGAGTGTTGACGCGTGCAGTGGATATCGTTATTTTCTCACCTTCACCGATGAATTGAGTAGATATGGGTATATTTACTTAATGAAGCATAAGTCTGAAACGTTTGAAAAGTTCAAGCAATTTCAGAGTGAAGATGAGAATCATCATAACAAGAAGATCAATTTCCTACGATCTGATCAAGGGGAGAGTATCTGAGTTATGAGTTTGGCAATCACTAAAGACAAGGTGGAATAGTTTCACAGTTCACGCCACCTGGAACACCATAGCGTAATGGTGTGTCCGAACGTCGTAATCGCACCCTATTGGATATGGTGCGATCTATGATGTCTCTTACCGATCTACCGCTATCATTTTAGGGTTATTCATTAGAGAAAATTACATTCACTTTAAATAGGGAACCATCTAAGTCCGTGGAGACGACACCGTATGAACTATGGCTTGGCAAGAAACCTAAGTTGTTGTTTCTTAAGGTTTGGGGCTACGATTCTTATGTCGACAGGCTTCGGCCAGAAAAGCTCGAACCCAAAGCGGAAAATTGTGTCTTCATAGAATACCCAAACAAGACGATTGGGTATACCTTCTATCTCAGATCTGAGGGCAAAATGTTTGTCGCTAGGAACAGGTCCTTTCTCGAGAAAGGGTTTCTCTCAAAAGAATTGATTGGGAGGAAGATAGAACTTGATGAGGTTGTTGAACCTTGACTTCAACCAGAGAGTAGCACAGCACAGAAAGATGTTTTCTGTGGCACCTACCTTAGTTGAAGAAAAAGCTAATGATAATGATCATGGAGCTTCAAATCAAGTTACTATCAAACCTCGTAGGTCGACAAGGGTGTGTACAACTTCTGAGTGGTAACCCTGTCTTAAAGGTCATGTTGTTGGACAACGATGAACCTATGAGCTATGGAGAAGCAATGGTGGGCCCAGATTCCAACAAATGTCTAGGAGCCATGAAATCAGAGATAGGATCCATGTATGAGAACAAAGTATGGACTTTGGTGGACTTGCCCAATGATCGGCAAGCCATTGAGAAGAAATGGATCTTTAAGAAGAAGACATACGCTTATGGTAATATCACCATTTGTGAAGCTCGACTTGTCTCAAAGAAGTTTCCGACAAGTTCAAGGTGTTGACTATGATGAGACTCTCTCAATCATAGCGATGCTAAAGTCTGTTAGAATTATGTTAGCAGCTGCTGCATTTTCATTTACGAAACCTGGCAGATGGATGTCAAAACAAAGTTTCCTTGACGGTTTTCGTGAGGAAAGGGTTGTATGTGATACAACCAGAAGGTTTTGTCGATCCTAAGGATGCTAAAAGGTATGCAAACTCCAGCGGTCCTTCTATGGACTGGAGCAAGCATCTCGGAGTTGGATCATACGCTTTGATGAAGGTGATCAAAGCTTTTTGGGTTTGTACAAAGTTTGCAAGAAATTTGTATTTACAAGAAAGTGAGTGGGAGCACTACAACATTTCTGATAGGTATATGTGGATGATATATTGTTGATCGGAAATGATGTAGAATTTATGGAAAGCATAAAGGGTTGTTTGAATGGAGTTTTCAAAGAAAGACCTCTGTAAAACTGCTTACATATTGGGTATCAAGATCTGTAGAGATAGATCAAGACGCCTGATAAGACTTTCACAGAGCACATACCTTGACGTGATTTTGAAGGAGTTCAAAATGGATCAGTCAAAGAAGGAGTTCTTGCCTGAGTTGTAAGGTGTGAAGTTAAGACTTAAAGCTCAACCACGACAGAAGAAAGAGAAAGGACGAAGGTCGTCCCCTATGCCTTAGCCATAGGCTCTATTCGATATGACATGCTGTGTACTGCACCTGATATGTGCCTTGCCATGAGTTTGGTAAGGGGGTACAAAAGTGATCCAGGAATGGATCATTAGACAGCGGTCAAAAATTGTCCTTAGAGGAATAAGGAAATGTTTCTCGGTTTTGGAGGTGATAAAGAGTTCGGTGTAAAGGGTTACGTCGATGCAAGCTTTAACACCTATCCGGATGGCTCTGAGTAGCAAACTGGATACGTATAGTGGAGCAACCATTTGGGATAGCTCCAAGTGGAGCGTGGAAGCAGCATCTATGATATAACATAGAGATTTGCGAAGTACATACAGATCTGAATGTTGCAGACCTGTTGACTAAAACCTCTCTCACAAGCATAACATGATCAAACCACAGAACTCATTGAGCCTTACTCCCATGGTGATGTGAACTAGATTAGTGACTCTAGTAAACTCTTTGGGTGTTAGTCACATGGCGATGTGAACTATGGGTGTTCAATTCATCATGATGTAACTAGATTATTGACTCTAGTGCAAGTGGGAGACTGTTGGAAATATGCCCTAGAGACAATAATAAAATAGTTATTATTATATTTCCTTGTTCGTGATAATTGTCTATTGTTCATGCTATAATTGTATTAACTAGAAACCGTAATACATGTGTGAATACATAGATCGTAATATGTCCCTAGTAAGCCTCTAGTTGACTAGCTCGTTGATCAATGGATGGTCGTGGTTTCCTGACCATAGACATTGGATGTCGTTGATAACGGGATCACATCATTGGGAGAATGATGTGATGGACAAGACCCAATCTTAAGCATAGCACAAGATCGTGTAGTTCGTTTGCTAAAGCTTTTCTAATGTCAAGTATCATTTCCTTAGACCATGAGATTGTGCAACTCCCGGATACCGTAGGAATGCTTTGGGTGTACCAAGCGTCACTGGTAATGGCTGGGTGGCTATAAAGGTGCACTACAGGTATCTCCGAAAGTGTCCATTGGGTTGGCACGAATCGAGACTGGGATTTGTCACTCCGTATGACGGAGAGGTATCTCTGGGCCCACTCGGTAATGCATCATCATAATGAGCTCAATGTGACTAAGGAGTTAGTCACGGGATCATGTGTTACGGAACGAGTAAAGAGACTTGCCAGTAACGAGATTGAACGAGGTCTGGGGATACCGACGACCGAATCTCGGGCAAGTAACATACCGATAGACAAAGGGAATTGTATACATGATTGATTGAATCCCCGACATCGTGGTTCATCCGGTGAGATCATCGTGGAACATGTGGGAGCCAATATGGGTATCCAGGTCCTGCTATTGGTTATTAACCGGAGAGGTGTCTCGGTCATGTCTACATGGTTCCCGAACCCGTAGGGTCTACACATTTAAGGTTTGGTGACGCTAGAGTTGTTATGGGAAATAGTATGTGGTTACCGAAGGTTGTTTGGAGTCCCGGATGAGATCCCGGACGTGACGAGGAACTCCGGAGTGGTCCGGAGGTGAAGATCGATATATTGGACGAAGGGTATTGGAGTCCGGAATTGTTCCGGGGGTACCGGGTGACGACCAGCGTGTCCGGAAGGGGTTTCGGAGGCCCCGGCAATCGTTGGGGGGCCTTATGGGCCAAGGGGAGGGGGCACATCAGCCCACTAAGGGGCTGTGCGCCCCTCCCACCCCATCTCACATAACGTGGAGAGGTGGGGGCGCCTCCCCTAGGGCAGCCACCCCTCCCGGCTTGGGGGGCAAGTTTCCTAGGGGTGGGGGTGCCCAAACCCATCTAGGGTTTCCTCTGTGGCCGCCGCCCCTCCCCTAGGGAAACCCTAGGGCGCCTCCTCCTCCCCCCTTCCCCTATATATAGTGAGGGAGAGAGAGGGCAGCCGCACCCCTTCCCTGGTGCAGCCCCCTCCTCCTCCAACTCCTCCTCCTCCTCCGTAGTGCTTAGCGAAGCTCTGCCGAAGAATCACAAGCTCCATCGCCGCCATGTCGTCGTGCTGCTGGAGTTCTCCGTCAACTTCTCCTCTCCCCTTGCTGGATCAAGAAGGAGGAGACGTCCCCGGGCTGTACATGTGTTGGACGCGGAGGTGTCGTCCGTTCGGCACTTGGATTGGATCTTCCGCGATTTGAATCGCCTCGAGTACGACTCCATCAACCGCGTTCTTGTAGCGCTTCCGCTTAGCGATCTTTAAAGGTATGAAGATGCACTCCTTCTCTCTCGTTGCTAGCATCTCCTAGATTGATCTTGTTGACACGTAGGAAAATTTTGAATTATTGCTACGTTCCCCAACATAGAGTTGATTTTTTGCTGCTCTGTCTCAACTGCATAGATTGGTTTCATTTTTAGATTATCTGCATTTGCTAGGCATTATTCTATATGACAGCACATGGAGCATCATAGGCTTGTATGTACTGACCATCAAAAACAGTACCTGGAATATGAAGTATGACTATGTGTATCTATGACAGATTATTTATTTATTGCCTTGAAGATGTATTCTTCCTGACTGTCACTTTACGTTCGCTTCCTCGATTAGCACCACCAACTTTTTTTTGGACACCAGCCACCATCTCTTGTAGTATCACTGCCAGGCATAATTCTTGTAAATCTATTATGCAAGCTAACTCCTGATTGATGGACTCACTACTGATGAACTATGTACTTGCATTTTACACAGATTCTCGGGTACCAGTTTTGTACTCTATTTCTTATTGCTCATGGCAAATGCTGCTGATACAGGTACTCCTCTTTGGCGTAATGGGCCAACAGACAAGCCAGTTCTCTGCAATGCATGTGGTTGAGATAGAGGATAAAGGGTATGTTGGTGAATTACGGGAGAGGAATCATTTCTTAATGTGAAAGATTTATTTTTGTGGGATAAGAAATGCTCAAAAGGGTCAGCCTCTACAAATTAAATTGAAGTTCATAGCTCCGAGTATAATTTGTTTGACGAAGGCACCACAAAAACTATAGTTGATGGTATGTTTGCAATGTGATGCGTAGGGGACTCCATCCTTCACCCCATGTTTGAAAATTCTACACAGTAGTAAAATGTGCCAATTAAAAAAACCCAATACTTAATCCTACTGCAGTTTATGTGTGCTATCACCTCAACATGCGCATTCAGATTGGCAGGTTACATTTGCAAAGGTTTTTGTCCTGCACATTTTTTCTCAATATGTTTTCGTCTTTCAGATTACATATGTGTGCACTATCTGTTTATGCCTAGCGATTATGACTTCAGGGGATGGCAACATGGTAGAGTCTCTAATGCAGGCAGGAACTACAGGCAGCTCGGAATCCTGTTGCAGCTAAAGCAATAAAAATGTACAGTAGAGATTCTCGGTGTCGTCTTTTGAATTTGATAGGATGTACTTCTCTCTGCAGCTATCCTCGGTGTTGCTTTCTGAATTTGAAAGGTGCATTTTTTTCTTTGGCAAACAGAGCAAGCAGGAGGAGGAATCAGAGAGGGAGATGGTGGAGGGAGAGGAAATCTCGGCCTACATGATTGCGTCTCCCACAAGCTACTGCAAAGGGAGAATCGTATACCCAACATGCTTCTCAAAGCCTGCAGCTACTGCCTCCCCAAGCAATGCCACCCTGCAGCAACAAGGTGAATAGGTTAGATGTTAATAGAAATAGCTGATTTGATAATAGGTTAGATGTTAATAGAAATAGCTGATTTGATATATATTTCAATCTACTATGCCACTCTCTTTAATCTTCCCATTGTGAATAGGTTAGATGTTAATAGAAATAGCTGATTTGATAATAGAAATAGATGATTTGATGGTCTCCAATGAAAGATTTCCTAATGCAGTCCTGAGGTGAAGTAAACAATGGGCTCCGGGGTCGTGGAGGCCAGCACGCACACTTGCATGATGGTGACCTCAGGGCCATCATCGACGACACCTTGACCCACTGCGATGAGCTCTTCCGCTTCAAGAGTGCCGCTGCTAGGGCGGATGCCTTCCATCTCATCACTAGCATGTGGTGCCCCCATCCGAGCGCTGCTCCCTTTGGATGGGCGGCTTCCAGCCCTCTGATCTTCTCAAGACATGTGCCTCTAACTACACTGAACATTAGCAATATTATTCCAAGAAAATAGAAACGAAATCAACTGTCATTTTCATTTCATATGTTCTTGCAAAAAAGGTTCATTTGATAGTTCAACAACCGAATTGCCAAACAAACTCTTGAAGTAAACTAATGATATCCTAATGAAAGTACATACTTCGCAATGTTGCTGCAGATACTGGCACCTCAGCTTGATCCCTTGACTGAACAGCAAATGGTTGGCATCTGCAGCCTTGAGCAGTCATTGCAGCAGGCAGAAGCTCTCACCAAGGGCCTGGAGCAGCTCCATTAGTCATTAGCAGTCATGGTGGCAGGCAGCGGGTCTCTTAGCGACGATACCAACATGGGGAGCTTCATGGGCGACATGGCTGTTGCTCTCGGCAAGCTGGCCAACCTTGAAGGCTTTGTCATACAGGTAACCCAAGATGTGGCACTACTCTTCAAACTTGACCATTATGTCAGTGTATGCTAGACTATTCGCTGATCTTATTCAAATTTGTAGATGAGCAATGAAGCTTTAACATGCATTTGCTGGTGACCAGTGTCCTGCGTTGCTCCACTGTGACCATTTAATTTAATCTTATTTTTTGCTGGCTGACATTTGCATCAACAAAATTACATATGTCCCTCAAGTTCCATTAATTAAAATGTAGTGCAAAAGCTAATGGATGCTACAGTGTGTAATTCAGGGACCTTGATGATTGAAATTTTCTCTGTTGGAACTACATATATGTAGTCTGCCCTGTGCCTAGCAGTGATGTAGCAAACGAGCAGTGTTAACAGTTTGGGCTCAGCCTAAATGTTCGATAGCAGCATTATGTGTGCACAACTGCACATTTGTGTAGTCATAGGCTAACACATGCTTAGCGATAGAAAGAGCCTTAATGTAGGTAATTGTGTTGGATACAGCCTGAGGCAGGTCTTTTAGGCTAGGAAATTTTATATCAAGTTAGGAAGATAAGAGTTATGGTTGTGTAAAGAGTTCGTACTATGATCTGGCTTATGGATCAAGTTAGTTGGCCATATAAATGGCTATCGTGTAACTCTTTTTTATCAACCAATTAGTAATCCAATCATTCAACTTAGTTTCAGTGCCTTGCTACAAGCAGGGATTTGGCCCTAAAGTAGCTAGACGAGGCGAGTGTCCTGTAGTCCTCGTGTCATTTGTGGCTGGCTCGAGCTTGTGTGTTAATCAGAAAATTAAGAGTATCACAAAATGAAAAAAGTTAAACATTCCATGTAATGATCACACTATTTCTATTGCCATCTAACTGATGTTCTTCTAATTATCCGATGGATGAAAGCGATAATAAACATCGCCTTGCAGTTGAACTTTGAACTATATGCCCTTACACTTAAGCTCCCATTTTCCTATTATTATACTTTATTAGGTGTATGAGAAATACAACTTTGATGTTGAAAGAGAGTATGCTATATAGTAGTTCCATGTGTTTCCTATGGAAATTTGGTTGGCCTAATTTTGCTCCCCGGGTGGATTGTGCTCCATGGTGTTCAGTGAACATGCTTGATGTTTTCTATTGATGGGTTTGTAGCTGGTACTGACCGTCGCATTTGGGCCTGTAAAAGCTATAAAAACATGTGATTTAAAAATTGTTAGCAATATAATTATGTTGTAAGCTAGAGAAAGATAGTGAGATCATTCTTGTTTTGGTTCTGGCTGAGATAGTTCAGTTTGTTTATCTATGAAAGAAAAGACACTTGCCATATTGTTGCTTACGATGCCAATTAGTTTGTAGTACTATGCATGCGTACATATTGGGGCATGCTATAATTTTGTTTACTGGAAGAGTGACGGTAAACTTTTGTGTTGCCTCAGAGGAGCTGATGAATTCAGAAGTCACCTCTCAAAATGTTTACATCGATCCCATTATATTATTTGGATTTATTTTACATTTCACTTTAAACTTTCTACATTCAGTTTCTATATCAGCTACAAGATATGTCACCATGCTAAAAATTCCTCCCTGCAGCTTCCGACCGTCATTACAACTGTCAGAAGGAAGGCTTCTATCATCTACTTAGAACCAAGTATTTCAATCATGTGGCCTTCAGCTTTGCTTACACTCGTGTAACATATGAATTCAACCTTGATCGTACTGCTCCTTATAAACCATTGGATCATCTTTTTGCTATGCCCTCCTGTTAAATGTTGTCATTGTACTATGCTCTCCTTATCAAATGTCAGTTTTGTTCCTTGCTTCCATCTGCCCATCATTTTTACATGTAATGCATGGCAAACCATGCCCTCCTATCCCCTTTTTTGAATGAATGTTGTGATCATGCAAACTATGTATCCTCTCTACATTCTCTTCTCTGATACAGTGTTATGATCATACAAAAGAGCTATCCTGTATGCCAATGGCAGATATGTTGGTTTCTATGTATAAATTTAGCTGTCTCTTCATCCATCATCAACATGATTTAAAATTATGTATTCACAGAGATACTTAATACGGAAATCAATAGTTTTTTTTCAAACGATTAACATTTTCTGTTGCCCGCCGTTTGGCGGGCAACGCGTGGCAAGCCGCGCCCCCTATCTAGTTGAAGTATGGTGAGGGTATGCTAGTACGAACCTGAGTGGATGTGCACTCGTAAATCCTGATGCTTCCAAGTCATAAGATAAAGATCGATAACATTGTAAAAGCAATTCCAAGTTTCCAACTAAGTGTGAAGCGTTGGACTCTACTTCCTGCTCGGCTATGGAAAAGAATTCTATGAGACCAGGTCTCACGTGTTAGCAGGTGAGACCCATCCTGATGAATGACACGTGGCATTCACAAATCACAAAGCATCTACCCCACCCCCACCTGAAATTAGGGGGAGATATTAGATGCTTTGTGATTTGTGAATGCCACGTGTCATCCATCAGAGAGGGTCTCATCTGCTAACCGTGAGACCTGGTCTCATATAATTTTTTCCCTCGGCTATGGTTTGAAAAATGACTTTTTTAATGAATAATGCCCATGTTTCATTTCTCTTTTCACAATTGAATGAGCACTATTTTCTACGCTTAAATAGGAGGTACCATCACATTAACTCGGACCACTTTAGCTACATGTAAGTTGCCTGAATTTTGAATTTGGGTTAGTCGATTTTATGATCGTTGATTCTAGCTTTGAGATTTGTGTTGTGTTTTTTATGGCCAGTTTTCTGAGATGGTTTGGGCTAATGTTTTTTGACTGGCCATATATTTGGGCCAGTCGATTTGCTACTGGGTTGAAGCCCATTATGTGTACCGCCCAGCCCATCCCTTTTTCCCTTTGTTTTTCTATGTTTTTCCTGCTTGTATGTGTTTCCCCTTTTTTTCCTTTAAGTTGGGTTTTTAGGTGTTTTTGCGTATGCAATATATCTGAAGTAGTATGTATTTTCCTGTTTGTAAAGAGTGTCCAAACTTGCACATAACTAGCTTCTTGTTTATATGTGTATTTTCCTGTTTGTAAAGAGTGTCCAAACTTCCATATAACTTGCTTCCTGTTTGCATGTGTTACCCAATAATCTTCCCTTTTCCCTTCGGTTTTCTATGTTTTTCCTGTTCGTATGTATTTTCACAATCAGAAAGCACTGTTCGGACACTCTTCCTATTGGACTTGATAGATTCGTTGTTAATGGACTTGCCAAACAGTCGACGTGCTTTTGTACACGCTTCGAGTCGGATCTCAGTTCTATCAAAATGGCACAGGTCTGTGGTCAATTGACTGATCAAACTGGCCCGAATTATGTTTTCAGTCAAGTGACCTTTAACCGCTCCCAACTCAGATTTGATATGAAGCAACAACCATGTTGCCTTTATGCATTTTTATTTAATCGTGGTGGTTCTATACAATTTTAATCATGCCATAGGAGCACAATCACATTAATTTTGATCTGATGTGAAGGAACAACTACGTTGATTGTATGCATTTCAATTTAATCGTGGTGGTTCTATGCATTTTAATCATGCCATAAAGAGCATGTGAGCATCCAGGTACTGCTTTAAAAGCTTTTGGGTAATATTCAAGTTTCTTTAGATGATACATTTAAGATGCCCTTTGTTTTGGGTTGTTTTGAACTTATTCAGATAGGCAGCAAGGGCATCTCCAACGGCGACCCTTAAACCGCCTGCATACGTCCGGACCGCGTGGTCCGGGCGTATTGAGCCTGTTGGAAATATGCCCTAGAGGCAATAATAAAAGCATTATTATTATATTTCCTTGTTCGTGATAATTGTCTTTTATTCATGCTATAATTGTATTATCCGGAAATCGTAATACACATGTGAATACATAGACCACAATATGTCCCTAGTGAGCCTCTAGTTGACTAGCTCGTTGGTCAACAGATAGTCATGGTTTCCTGACTATGGACATCAGATGTCATTGACAACGGGATCACGTCATTAGGAGAATGACGTGATGGACAAGACCCAATCCTAAGCATAGCACAAGATCGTGTAGTTCGTTTTGCTAGAGCTTTTCCAATGTCAAGTATCTCTTCCTTAGACCATGAGATTGTGTAACTCCCGGATACCATAGGAGTGCTTTGGGTGTACCAAACGTCACAACGTAACTGGGTGACTATAAAGGTGCACTACAGGTATCTCCAAAAGTGTCATTGGGTTGACACGGATCGAGACAGGATTTGTCACTCCGTATGACGGAGAGGTATCACTTGGGCCCACTCGGTAGTGCATCATCATAATGAGCTCAAAGTGACCAAGTGTCCGGTCACGGGATCATGCATTACGGATGCGAGTAAAGTGACTTGCGATAACGAGACTGAGCGAGGTATTGGGATACCGACGATCGAGTCTCGGGCAAGTAACATACCGTCGACAAAGGGAATAGTATACGGGTTGCTTGAATCCTCGACATCGTGGTTCATCCGATGACATCATCGAGGAGCATGTAGGAGCCAACATGGGTATCCAGATCCGCTGTTGGTTATTGACCGAGAGCGTCTCGGTCATGTTCGCATGTCTCCGAACCCGTAGGGTCTACACACTTAAGGTTCGGTGACGCTAGGGTTATTAGGAAGACTTGTATGTGATTACGAATGTTGTTGAGTCCGGATGAGATCCCGGACGTCACGAGGAGTTCGGAATAGTCCGGAGGTAAAGATTTATATATGGGAAGTTGTCAAGCGGACACCGAAAAATTTCGGGGCATATCGGTATTGTACAGGGGCCACGGAAGGGTTCCAGAGGTCCACCGGGAGGGCCACCTCCGGGTGGGCCACATGGGCTGCGTGGGGCAGGAGCCAGCCCCTGGTGGGCTGGGCGCCCCCCCCCCCCTGGGCCCATGCGCCTAGGGTTGGGGGAACCCAGAGGCGCCCCTTGGCAGGGGCAAGCCCCTCCCTTGGCCGCCCCCCTCTAGATGCCATCTAGAGGGGCCGGCCCCCCTTCTCCCTCCCCCTATAAATAGAGGGGTGAGGGGAGGGCTGCACACACAAGCCAAGGCGCAGCCCCTCCCCACCCCAACACCTCTCCTCCTCCGAACGTGCTTGGCGAAGCCCTGTCGGGGTACTGCTGCACCAACTACACCACGCCGTCGTGCTGCCGTTGGAGCTTTCTTCTTCAACCTCTCCTTCCTCCTTGCTGGATCAAGACGGAGGAGACGTCGTCCATACCGTACGTGTGTTGAACGCGGAGGTGCTGTCTGTTCAGCACTTGGTCATCGGTGATCCGAATCACGGCGAGTACGACTCCATCATCACCATCCCCTTGAACGCTTCCCCACTCGATCTACAAGTGGTATGTAGATGCAAACTCACTCCCTTGACTCGTTGCTTAGATGAACTCATAGATGGATCTTGGTGAAACCGTAGGAAAATTTTAATTTTCGCAACGTTCCCCAACAAGTGGCATCATGAGCTAGGTCTATCGTAGTTCTCTATTGCACGAGTAGAACACAATTTGGTTGTGGGCGTAGATCTTGTCAACTTGCTTGCCGCTACTAGTCTTATCTTGCTTCCGCGGTATTGTGGGATGAAGCGGCCGGACCAACCTTACACGTGCGCTACGTGAGACCGGTTCCACCGGTGACATGCACTAGTTGCATAAGGTGGCTGGCGGGTGTCTGTCTCTCCACTTTAGTTGGAGCGGATTCGATGAAAAGGGTCCTTATGAAGGGTAAATAGAAGTTGACAAAATCACGTTGTGGTTATTCGTAGGTAAGAAAACGTTCTTGCTAGAACCCAATTGCAGCCACGTAAAAGATGCAACAACAATTAGAGGACATCTAACTTGTTTTTGCAGCAATTGTCATGTGATGTGATATGGCCAAGTTGTGATGAATGATGAATGACATATTGTGATGTATGAGATCATGTTCTTGTAATAGGGATCACGACTTGCATGTCGATGAGTATGACAACCGGCAGGAGCCATAGGAGTTGTCTTTATTTTTTGTATGACCTGTGTGTCATTGAAGAACGCCATGTAAATTACTTTACTTTATTGCTAAACACCTTAGCCATAGAAGTAGAACTAGTCGTTGGCGTGACAACTTCATGAAGACACGATGATGGAGATCATGGTGTCATGCCGGTGACAAGATGATCATGGAGCCCCGAAGATGGAGATCAATGGAGTTTTATGATATTGGCCATATCATGTCACTATTATATAATTGCATGTGATGTTTTTATACATCTTGTTTACTTAGAACGACGGTAGTAAATAAGATGATCCCTTAGAAAAATTTCAAGAAGTGTTCTCCCCTAACTGTGCACCGTTGCTAAAGTTCGTCGTTTCGAAGCACCACGTGATGATCGGGTGTGATAGATCCTTACGTTCACATACAACGGGTGTAAGACAATTTTACATGCAAAACACTTAGGGTTAACTTGACGAGCCTAGCATGTACAGACATGGCCTCGGAACACGGAGACCGAAAGGTCGAACACGAGTCATATAGAAGATACGATCAACATGAGAATGTTCACCGACAATGACTAGTCCGTCTCACGTGATGATCGGACACGGCCTAGTCGACTCGGATCGTGTAACACTTAGATGACTAGAGGGATGTCTAATCTGAGTGGGAGTTCATTTAAATAATTTGATTAGATGAACTTAATTATCATGAACTTAGTCTAAAACTTTTGCATAATATGTCTTGTAGATCAAATGGCCAACGCTCATGTCAACTTGAACTTCAACGCGTTCCTAGAAAACCAAGCTGAAAGATGACGGCAGCAACTATACGGACTGGGTCCGAACACGAGGATCATCCTCATAGCTGCCAGAAACAATATGTCCTAGAAGGACCGCTAGGTGACGCTCCCATCCCGAAGAACCAAGACATTATGAATGCTTGGCAGTCTCGTCTTGATGATTACTCCCTCGTTCGATGCGGCATGCTTTACAGCTTAGAACCGGGCTCCAAAAGCGTTTTGAGCAACACGGAGCATATGAGATGTTCGAGGAGCTGAAACTAGTTTTCCAAGCTCATGCCCGGGTCGAGAGATATGAAGTCTCCGACAAGTTCTATAGTTGTAAGATGGAGGAAAACAGTTCTGTCAGTGAGCACATACTCAAAATGTCAGGTTGCACAACCGCTGTCCCACTGGACATAAACCTCCCGGACGAGGCGGTCATTGACAGAATCCTTGATCGCTCCCACCAAGCTACAAGAGCTTCGTGATGAACTACAATATGCAGGGGATGGTGAAGACCATTCCCGAAGTATTCTCAATGTTGAAGTCAGCAGAGGTTGAAATCAAGAAAGAACATCAAGTGTTGATGGTCAATAAGACCACTAAGTTCAAGAAGGGCAAGGGTAATAAGAACTTCAAGAAGGACGGCAAAGATGTTGCTGCGCCCGTAAGCCGCTTGCCGGAAGAAGTCAAAGAATGGACCCAAGCACGAGACCGAGTGCTTTTATTGCAAGGGAAGGGTCCGAAGCGGAACTGCCCCAAATACTTAGCGGATAAGAAGGCCGGCAACACCAAAGGTATATTTGATATACATGTAATTGATGTGTACCTTACCAAGATACTCGTAGTAACTCCTGGGTATTTGATACGGTGTTGTTGCTCATATTTGTAACTCACAGCAGGAGCTGCGGAATAAGCGGAGGCTGGCGAAGGGCGAGGTGACGATGCGGCGTCGGGAATGGTTCGAGTCGATGTGATCGCCGTCGCACGCTGCCTCTACATTTACCTACGGATTAGTTTTGAACCTTAATAATTGTTATTTGGTGCCAAGTTTGAGCATGAACATTGTATCGGATCTCGTTTGATACGAGATGGCTACTCATTTAAATCCGAGAATAATGGTTGTTCTATTTATATGAGAGATATGTTTTATGGTCATGCTCCGATGGTCAATGGTTTATTCTTAATGAATCTCGAGCGTAATATTACACATATTCATAGCGTGAATACCAAAAGATGTAAAGTTGATAACGATAGTCCCACATACTTGTGGCACTCGCCGCCTTGGTCACATTGGTGTCAAGCGCATGAAGAAGCTCCATGCTGATGGACTTTTAGAGTCTCTCGATTATGAATCATTTGACACATGCGAACCATGCCTCATGGGCAAAATGACCAAGACTCCGTTCTCCGGAACAATGGAGCGAGCAACCAACTTGTTTGAAATCATACATACCGATGTGTGCGGTCCAATGAGTGTTGAGGCTCGCGGAGGATATCGTTATGTTCTCACTCTCACAGATGACTTGAGTAGATATGGGTATGTCTACTTGATGAAACACAAGTCTGAGACCTTTGAAAAGTTCAAGGAATTTCAGAATGAAGTAGAGAATCAACGTGACCGAAAGATAAAATTCTTACGATCGGATCATGGAGGAGAATATTTAAGTCACGAATTTGGTACACACTTAAGAAAATGTGGAATCGTTTCACAACTCACGCCACCGAACACCTCAACAGAACGGTGTGTCCGAACGTCGTAATCGCACTCTATTGGATATGGTGCGATCCATGATGTCTCTTACCGATTTACCGCTATCATTTTGGGGATACGCTCTAGAGACAGCTACATTCACTTTAAATAGGGCACCGTCTAAATCCGTTGAGACGACACTGTATGAATTATGGTTTGGGAAGAAACCTAAGCTGTCGTTTCTAAAAGTTTGGGGATGCGATGCTTATGTCAAGAAACTTCAACCTGAAAAGCTCGAACCCAAGTCAGAAAAATGCGTCTTCATAGGATACCCTAAAGAAACCATTGGGTATACCTTCTACTTAAGATCCAAGGGCAAGATCTTTGTTGCCAAGAACGGATCCTTTCTGGAAAAAGAGTTTCTCTCGAAAGAAGTAAGTGGGAGGAAAGTAGAACTCGATGAAGTACTACCTCTTGAACGGGATAGTAGTGCAGCTCAGGAAAATGTTCCTGTGATGCCTACACCAACAGAGGAGGAAAATAATGATGATGATCAAGATACTTCGGATCAAGTTGCTACTGAACTTCGTAGGTCCACAAGGACATGTTCCGCGCCAGAGTGGTACGGCAACCCTGTCCTGGAAATCATGTTGTTGGACAACGGTGAACCTTCGAACTATGAAGAAGCGATGGCGGGCCCAGATTCCAACAAATGGCTAGAAGCCATGAAATCCGAGATAGAATCCATGTATGAAAACAAAGTATGGACTTTGGTGACTTGCCCGATGATCGGCGGCGATAGAAAACAAATGGATCTTTAAGAAGAAGACGGACGCGGATGGTAATGTCACCATCTATAAAGCTCGACTTGTCGCTAAGGGTTATCGGCAAGTTCAAGGGATTGACTACGATGAGACTTTCTCTCCCGTAGCGAAGCTCAAGTCCGTCCGAATCATGTTAGCAATTGCCGCATACTATGATTATGAGATATGGCAGATGGACGTCAAAACGGCATTCCTTAACGGGCATCTTAAGGAAGAACTGTATATGATACAACCGGAGGGTTTTGTCGATCCTAAGAATGCTAACAAAGTATGCAAGCTCCAGCGATCCATTTATGGGCTGGTGCAAGCATCTCGGAGTTGGAACATTCGCTTTGATGAGATGATCAAAGCGTTTGGGTTTATGCAGACTTATGGAGAAGCCTGCGTTTACAAGAAAGTGAGTGGGAGCTCTGTAGCATTTCTCATATTATATGTAGATGACATACTTTTAATGGGAAATGATATAGAACTCTTGGACAGCATTAAGGCCTACTTGAATAAAAGTTTTTCAATGAAGGACCTTGGAGAAGCTGCTTATATATTAGGCATCAAGATCTATAGAGATAGATCGAGACGCCTCATAGGTCTTTCACAAAGCACATACCTTGATAAGATTTTGAAGAAGTTCAAAATGGATCAGTCCAAGAAAGGGTTCTTGCCTGTACTGCAAGGTGTGAGATTGAGCTCGGCTCAATGCCCGACCATGGCAAAAGATAAAGAAGAGATGAGTGTCATCCCCTATGCTTCAACCATAGGATCTATTATGTATGCCATGCTGTGTACCACACCTGATGTAAACCTTGCCGTAAGTTTGGTAGGAAGGTACCAAAGTAATCCCGGCAAGGAACACTGGACAGCGGTCAAGAATATCCTAAAGTACCTGAAAAGGACGAAGGACATGTTTCTCGTTTATGGAGGTGACGAAGATCTCGTCGTAAAGGGTTACGTCGACACTAGCTTCGACACAGATCTGGATGACTCTAAGTCACAAACCGGATACGTGTATATGTTGAATGGTGGAGCAGTAAGCTGGTGCAGCTGCAAGCAGAGCGTCGTGGCGGGATCTACATGTGAAGCGGAGTACATGGCAGCCTCGGAGGCAGCGCATGAAGCAATTTGGGTGAAGGAGTTCATCACCGACCTAGGAGTCATACCCAATGCGTCGGGGCCGATCAAACTCTTCTATGACAACACTGGAGCTATTGCACTTGCCAAGGAGCCCAGGTTTCACAAGAAGACCAGGCACATCAAGCGTCGCTTCAACTCCATCCGTGAAAATGTTCAAGATGGAGACATAGAAATTTGTAAAGTGCATACGGATCTGAATGTCGCGGATCCATTGACTAAACCTCTTCCGCGGGCAAAACATGATCAACACCAGAACTCTATGGGTGTTCGATTCATCACAATGTAACTAGATTATTGACTCTAGTGCAAGTGGGAGACTGTTGGAAATATGCCCTAGAGGCAATAATAAAAGCATTATTATTATATTTCCTTGTTCGTGATAATTGTCTTTTATTCATGCTATAATTGTATTATCCGGAAATCGTAATACACGTGTGAATACATAGACCACAATCGTCCCTAGTGAGCCTCTAGTTGACTAGCTCGTTGGTCAACAGATAGTCATGGTTTTCGACTATGGACATCGATGTCATTGATAAGCGGGATCACGTCATTAGGAGAATGACGTGATGGACAAGACCCAATCCTAAGCATAGCACAAGATCGTGTAGTTCGTTTTGCTAGAGCTTTTCCAATGTCAAGTATCTCTTCCTTAGACCATGAGATTGTGTAACTCCGGATACCATAGGAGTGCTTTGGGTGTACCAAGCGTCACAACGTGGCGGGTGACTATAAAGGTGCACTCGGTATCTCCGAAAGTGTCATTGGGTTGACACGGATCGAGACAGGATTTGTCACTCCGTATGACGGAGAGGTATCACTGGGCCCACTCGGTAGTGCATCATCATAATGAGCTCAAAGTGACCAAGTGTCTGGTCACGGGATCATGCATTCTGATGCGAGTAAAGTGACTTGCCGTAACGAGACTGAGCGAGGTATTGGGATACCGACGATCGAGTCTCGGGCAAGTAACATACCGTCGACAAAGGGAATAGTATACGGGTTGCTTGAATCCTCGACATCGTGGTTCATCCGATGACATCATCAAGGAGCATGTAGGAGCCAACATGGGTATCCAGATCCGCTGTTGGTTATTGACACGAGAGCCTTCTCGGTCATATCGCATGTCTCCGAACCCGTAGGGTCTACACATAAGGTTCGGTGGCGCTAGGGTTATTAGGAAGACTTGTATGTGATTACGAATGTTGTTGAGTCCCGGATGAGATCCCGGACGTCACGAGGAGTTCGGAATAGTCCGGAGGTAAATATTTATATATGGGAAGTTGTCAAACGGACACCGGAAAGTTTCGGGGGCATATCGGTATTGTACCGGGGCCACCGGAAGGGTTCCGGAGGTCCACCGGGAGGGGTCACCCCTCCCGGGGGGTGCACATGGGCTGCGTGGGGCAGGAGCCAGCCCCTGGTGGGCTGGGCGCCCCCCCTTGGGCCCATGCGCCTAGGGTTGGGGGGAACCCTAGAGGGGGCGCCCCCTTGCTTGGGGGGCAAGCCCCCCTCCCCTTGGCCGCCGCCCCCCTCTAGATGCCATCTAGAGGGGCCGGCCCCCCTTCTCCCTCCCCCTATAAATAAAGGGGTGAGGGGAGGGCTGCATACACAAGCCAAGGCGCAGCCCCTCCCCACCCCAACACCTCTCCTCCTCCGAACGTGCTTGGCGAAGCCCTGTCGGAGTACTGCTGCACCAACTACACCACGCCGTCGTGCTGCCGTTGGAGCTGTCTTCTTCAACCTCTCCTTCCTCCTTGCTGGATCAAGACGGAGGAGACGTCGTCCGTACCGTACGTGTGTTGAACGCGGAGGTGTTGTCCGTTCAGCACTTGGTCATCGGTGATCCGAATCACGGCGAGTACGACTCCATCATCACCATCCCTTGAGCGCTTCACTTTTCGATCTACAAGTGGTATGTAGATGCAAACTCACTCCCTTGACTCGTTGCTTAGATGAACTCATAGATGGATCTTGGTGAAACCGTAGGAAAATTTTAATTTTCTGCAACGTTCCCCAACAGAGCCATCCAATGTGGTCCTGCATCGGTTTGAAAAGCGGTCTGGACGCACTTTCTCTCGCAAACCGGAGATAAATGTGTGGGGGTTTGGTCGTCCGGACAGCACCTACGCCCGCTTCTGATCACCCGGTCCCACCAAAAACCATCCTCCCTCGCTCATGTGCGTTCTCGCCCGACGATAGCTGCCCGCATTCATGAGTTGTAGAGCGGCCGCTCCCCATTGAAGCCGCTCACTGGCGCCGGCATTGAAGCGGCACACCGATCGAGGGCGCCACCCATGACGCGTCCCCGATGGCCACACCTGTTCAATGTCGGAGACGCGTTTGCCAGACGGGACGGGACGACTATCTACCATGCTCGTTCCATACCCCGTTCGTCTATATGTCCCAAGAAACCAACTCCGACACCACGCATTGACGCACCTAGACGCCTGGCCTCACCGAAACACGTTATTTAATGGCGGCCACACCCGGCCTACTCCAGCCACAACACCAGCCGCTCCACACCTCCTCCCTGCCACCACATCTGCCATGACTGGAGGTGGCAACGCTCTATGGGAGAGTGTATCGATGGAAACGGAGCACGAGATGGCCGCCTGGCGGAGCCGCCGTGCCAGGTGGATCGAGACCGGCCTGCCGACCAGCTCGCCCGAGGTCTCTGACTACGAGGACGACCCCCCGATGGAGACGGGCTCCGACGACACGGCATCAGAGCTCACACCTGTGCACGTCGGCTTCACCATGGAACACGCCGCCATGGCGGAGGAGCAGCCCGTGTCAGCGCCCATGTCAGCGTTCCAGCGGACATAGGAGGGATAGAGGTACAACCTTCTCCTCCTAGAGCAGCACTGGCTGGCGGAAGGCCAGATCAACGACGAGCGTGTGAGTGAGGAGGTCGTGATGGCCATGGCCACGGCAAACCCCAACTTCGTCGCGGAGCAGCATGCGCTCTACGAGGCCGTCCGCGCTCAAGCTGCCGCTCGCGAGGAAGCGCCCGCCACGGAGGCGCAGGTATAGGCGGTCGTGGACTAGAACAACGCCAGCTGCGCCTCCTACGCGCCGCTGACGAACCATCAGGCGGCCTGGTAGGATGACAATAGCGCGGGCGCCACCATTTCCATCGTGGACCTCACATCCACCAGCGGTGGACAAGGCGTTGACTCGTCCAAGGATGAGTAGGGAACGGAAGGCGGCAGGGCCTTGTGTCCCATGTGGGCCAGTCCGTCCCCCGTGTTCTACTCTTCCTTGCCGGAGACCGCAGTTTCACTTCATCGGTCTTATCGTCGGTGCTCATGGAGACGGCGGTGGAGACGCAAGGGTGTGGACGACGGACGCCGCCATCGGGTAGGTTTAGGGTCGGGTCGGGACGGGTGTTTTTTTTTGTTCTAAATGTTTGAAATCTGGTAAAAATCCGTCATGTTTGCATTAACTTCATTCGATTTCTATGAAAATCCAGCCAACTTTGAACAAATTTCGTCTGGTTGTTCGTAAAATGTATGCAGGCGGCGTCCGTTTCGTATCTGTGTTCATGGACCGGTCCCCCTATCCGTGGATGGATGCGGAAGAAAATTTACAGGTCGCTGTTGGAGATACCGTAAGACACATAAGAGTTGATATATTGTGCCCATTTCAACGGTGAATGAAACAACATGCCAAGATTACATGGAACACCTACAAATCATGAACCAAGCAGAGCAGAATGCACGGTTCTGAATATATACTGGAAGATACATGCAGAGATACGACAACTAACAATTCGTGCTCCAGCGTTCCATTCACAACAAGATTCACAAAACATACCCTGATAAAAAAAGATTCACAAAACATGACCACAACTAATTCATGATTTTTTTGAAAATCACGAACAATTTTAAGTTTCACAAACATTTTAAAAACACAGGAATTTTCAAATTGGTATTTTTTTCAAATATGTGACGATTTTAAAATTTGTATTCCTTTTTAAATTCAAAAATATTTTTTGAATTCAAGAATATTTATAAAAATTTGAAGAAGTTTCGAACTCATGGACCTTTTCAAATTCGCCAAAAAAAATTATAGCCATGAACATTTTTCAAAATTTATGATCATTTTTTGAAATCATGATTTTTAGTTTGAGAATTTTTTTAAATTGCAAACACTTTTTGAATTCAAGAAGATTTTGCGGGCTCGCGAACACTTTTCTGAAACATTTTTTTCAAACTTACGCATATTTTTCTAAATTCAATTTTTGTTTGGGAGCTTTCAGTAATCATATCGAGCTTCCTCAGATGATCAAATGTAATATACGAGTATAAATGTTGTTGTGTTTGTATTTTCAAATTATAATTCCAAAGCCTTCTGCAACATTCTCTCCGGTGATGTTTCATTGATGCAGGATCGTAACCTAACTACATTCACACTACACTTGCATGCAGCACTTCACATTCTCTCGTCGTCTTCACCACCTGTGAATAGAGCTAGGACCTTTTGAACATCATGCCGTTCTTGAGAAGAAATGCATGTAAAATTTCATCGCGCCCGCACCGACAACAAGGAGATGTCTATCAACGGCAACCAGGGGATCATGAGAGCACAAGGCCACCTCTCCTCATGCCCCAAGGAGGGACCTAAACTACTGTGTGCAGTGTCACATTGCACTAACTAGTAAGGTACATGTGCATTACACACATAAGATTTGGCAACCAAATTATGAATAAATACCACACTATAGCATGTAAGCTTTGAGTCATATATGCATGATGTAAATGTTCATTTAATTCTTATAGTTCATCTCATGCAAAATCAATTAGTTTTTTATAAAAAAGCCAATCTATTTTAAGATTCATGGAATTATGCGTTGTAAAGCATAAAATAAAAACAAATAATGGCAATTCCTCTAAAAAGTGGGCAATTATGATACGGAAGATTCTAGAACAAAGGAGAAGTGTTTGGGTTTTGAGGTTTGTGCATTATGCTTAAGTTCAACTATGGAGTCTTCTAAATTGTACATGTGACAAAATCTGGTAGAATGTAGATGATATCCAACAGCCAGTAGTGCTCGGATTTGCCATCTCTGCACCGTCTGATTGGCTTCATCCAACGACCATCTTTCAAAGTTATTCACACACTATATAAGGATATAGAAATACGTCGAGAGTATGCTAGTCTGGTCACCAACACAGAGTGTGCATGGTCATGTTGCACTAAAATACGTCTAGAGTATGCTAGTCTGGTCACTAACAAGCATCCACATGCTTGACCAAGAGATCCTGATGCTTCCAAATCCTAGGATGTGAACCACGTTGCAAAAGCAACTCCAGATGGCTGTGAAGCTCTACTCCACTCCTTGCTCGGCTCAGGTTCGAAGAATAACTAATGGCCATGTTCCATCTTTCTTCTCGCGTTAAATAGAAGCACACTACTCTCTCACCCTTGCATAGAAGTACTATCACACCAGCTCGGATCTGTGGTGAAGCAATTGCTATTAACTTGGGTCTGGTGTGAAGCATTAATGCTTTTATGCATTTAATCTTGTTGTTCTGTGCATTTACTCCTTATATAAGGAGGGCATGGTATCCATGACGTCTTGAGCTCTCGTATAAATCATACTCCCTCCGTTCTTCAATTCTTAAATATTTGTCTTTCTAGAGATTTCCATATAGATCATACTCCCTCTGTTCCTAAATATTTGTCTTTCTAAAGATTTCAACAAGTGACTACATACATAGCAAAATGAGTGAATCTACACTCTAAAATATGTTTATATGCATCCGTATGTGGTAGTCTATTTGAAATCTCTAAAAAGAGAAATATTTAGGAACGGAGGGAGTATTTGCTTTCGAGTTTGTTTCAATTACTACACTAAAGATTCACTCACTGTGTTTTGGATTTCTTCAGATCATGACACTTGAGAACAGAGTTAATTTGATAGATCGTGGAACTCACAGAGAGGGTTTGACAGATCGTGCCGTCGCTGATTGCTCAAGGGAACCAAACAGAGTTCTCACCCTATTTTCCGCTAAGATTGCGTGAAAAACGTATGAAATCCTGGTACTGAATCCAGGCACGCGGCTGCATTCGATCAACCGGGGTTAGATATAGAGGTTGTTTCGATTCGACAGCTAACAATTTGTGCTCCATAGTTCCATTAACAGCAAGATTCACAAAAGACGACCGCAACTAATCTCCGGCCAGACCACGAACAGAGCATGAGACCACAAGAGAAGACCCAAATCTACCTGACCCGACACATTACTCTACTTCTAGAACGATCACTGATGACAAACGCCGACGAGGTACCGAAAGCTCGCGTGAGGGAAGGCTCGAACGATCAGGCGATGGCGACCTGGACAGACTTGGTCTTCTTATCGGGCGGCGGAGGCGCAGCTATAGGCGATCGTGGGCTAGAACAACGCCAACTACGCCTCCTACGCGCAGCTGATGAACCATCAGGCGGCCTGGTAGGACGACGATAGCGCGTGCGCCAGCATTTCCATTGTGGACCTCACATCCACCGGCGACGGACAAGACGTGGACTCGTCCAAGGATGAGTAGGGCACGGGAGGCGGCAGGGCCTTGTGTCCCATGTGGGCCAATCCGTCCCCCGTGTTCTACTCTTCCTTGCCGGAGACCGCAGTTTCACTTCATCGGTCTTATCTTCGGTGCTCATGGAGACGGCGGTGGAGACGCAAGGGCGTGGACGACGGCCGCTGCCGTAGGGTAGGTTTAGGGTCGGGTCGGGACGGTTTTTTTGTTCTAAATGTTTGAAATCTGAAAAAAAATCCGTCATGTTTGCATTGACTTCATTCGATTTCTATGAAAATCCGGCCAATTTTGAACAAATTTCGTCCGCTTGTTCGTAAAACGTACGCAGACGGCGTCCCTCTCGTATCTGTGTTCATGGACCGGTCTCCCTATCCGTGGATGGATGCGGAAGAAAATTTACAGGTCGCTGTTGGAGATACCGTAAGACACATAAGAGTTGATATATTGTGCCCATTTCAACAGTGAACGAAACAACATGCCAAGATTACATGGAACACCTACGAATCCTGAACCAAGCAGAGCAGAATGCACGGTTCTAAATATATACTGGAAGATACATGCAGAGATACGACAACTAACAATTTGTGCTCCATCGTTCCATTCATAGCAAGATTCACAAAACATGATCACAACTAATTCATGTTTTTTTTAATCGTGAACAATTTTGAGTTTCACAAACTTTTAAAAACAGAGGAATTTTCAAATTGGTATTTTTTTCAAATATGTGACGATTTTAAATTTTTTATCCATTTTTAAAATACAAAAATATTTTTTGAATTCAAGAATATTTATAAAAAATTGAAGAAGTTTCGGACTCACGGACCTTTTTGAATTCACAAACATTTTTTTATAGTCATGAACATTTTTCAAAATTTATGATCATTTTTTGAAATCATGATTTTTAGTTTGAGATTTTTTTTTGAAATTGCAAACATTTTCTGAATTCAAGAAGATTTTGCGGGCTCGCGAACACTTTTTGAAACATTTTTTTTCAAACTTATGAATATTTTCCTAAATTCAATTTTTATTTGGGAGCTTTTGGTAATCATATCGAGCTTCCTCAGCTGATTAAATGTAATATACAAGTATAAATGTGGTTGTGTTTGTATTTTCATATTATATCTAATCTCTATTCCAAAGCCTTCTGCAACATTCTCTCCGGTGATGTTTCATTGATGCAGGATCATAACCTAACTACACTCACACTACACTTGCATGCACCAGTTCACATTCTCTCGTCGTCTTCACTACTTGTGAATAGAGCTAGGACCTTTTGAACATCATGCCGTTCTTGAGAAGAAATGCATGTCAAATTTCATCGCACGCGCACCGACAACAAGGAGATGTCTATCAACAGCAGCCAGGGGATCATGAGAGCACGAGGCCACGTCTCCTCGTTCTCCAAGGAGGGACCTAAACTATTGTGTGCAGTGTCACGTTGCATTAAAATACGTCAAGAGTATGCTAGTCTGCTTACTAACAGAGAGTGTGCAGTGTCACGTTGCACTAAAATACGTCGAGAGTATGCTAGTCTGGTCACTAACACCGATCCACATACTTTTTTGAAAAGGGGGTCAGGCCCCAGCCTCTGCATCAGAACGATGCATACGGCCATATTATTAATAAGCAAAACGTTCAACAAAAGTCTTCATGTCTCGAAAGTAAAGAAGCTCACAAAGAGCAAAAGCAACATAACAGGATAGCCACATCCGGCAGGCAAAAAGATAAGATAGGAAACTAAACACCTATACTATTATATGACCGCCATCCAAACCGGTTGAAAATATCCCGAGCTACCGTCTCCCTTCGGATAGATCCAGTAACCAAACGCTCTCTGGCCTCCGTCGGAATGAGTAGCGACCATATACGGATGAGTGTCGTGGCCTGGAAGATAACCTGCAAGAAATGAATTTTTGTTGTTCTGTTAAAAAACAAATCGTTTCTGCAGTTTCAGACTTCCCATAATAAAGCACATACTCCAACACGGATATGTCTCGCTGTTTCGGAATCTAGCCCATCTAACCACGTCCCAAATAACGTGTTGATGGTATTAGGAGTCGTAATATTAAAATCTAAGTGGACTATCCGCCACAAATTTTTTGCCAAGGGGCAGTCAAGAAAGAGGTGTTTGATGGACTCATCCCTATCACAGAAACTATATCTTGTAGATCCTGTCCAATTGCGTTTTGCCAAATTGTCGTTAGTTAGAATGACTTGTTTATGGACAAACCACATAAACACTTTGATTTTTAAAGGCACTTTGACTTTCCAAACATGTTTCGAACGAGGAATAGAGCTAGAATTGATGACATCCAAATACATGGATTTATCCGAAAACTCCCCGTTCTTTGTGAGCTTCTAGCGCAACTGATCAGGCTGTTGAGAAAGGTGGACATCCATCAATCTTCTTACAAGATGGATTCAAGCTTCCCAACGATTTCCTGCTAGCGTCCTCCTTAACTGAGTATTCATAGGATTGGATTGTAATACTGTTGCAATGTAAGCTTCTCTTCGCTACACAATATTATAGAGAGAAGGATATTGGAGTGCAAGGGGCGTCTCCCCTAGCCATATGTCCTCCCAGAACCTCGTGGTAGTACCATTTATAACTACAAATTTTATCCAATTGAAAAAGATTGATTTCACTCTCATCAGTCCTTTCCAAAAAGGCGAATCGGTCGGCCTCACCGTCACCTGGGATAGTGTTTTGGAATGAAGGTACTTGTTCCGCAGAATCTGGGCCCACGTGGCATCCGTCTCCACGGATATCTTATACAGTCACTTGTTGAGTAGACATCTGTTCTTCACCTCTAAGTTTTTAATGCCGAGACCCCCTTGATCTTTCGGTCTACAAATGATATCCCATTTAGCGAGTCTGTATTTTCGTTTTAAGTCATCACTCTGCCAGAAGAAGCGCGATCGATAGAAATCTAGCCTTTTCCGGACTCATATTGATACCTCGAAAAGGACAAGAGAAACATAGGCATACTCATGAGTACCGAATTAATGAGAATTAGTCGGCCTCCGTATGACATAAGCTTGCCCTTCCAGCAGCTTAGTTTTTTTTTCAAATCGATCCTCTATGCACTTCCATTCTTTGTTAGAAAGCTTGCGGTGGTGGATAGGTATACCAAAATACGTGAAGGGTAGAGACCTCAATTCGCACCCGAACAATTGTTTGTGAGCTCTTGTTCATTTTTAGCTCTTCCAAAGCAGAACAATTCACTTTTATGGAAGTTAATCTTTAACCCCGATAATTGTTCGAACAGACATAGCACAAACTTCAGGTTCCTTGCTTTTGCCAAATCATGCTCCATGAAGGTGATAATGTCATCAGCGTGCTGAAGGATCGACACTCCGCCATCCACTAAATGCGAAACGAGGCCACCTACCTGGCCGTCATCCTTAGCCCTTCCTATTAGGATTGTCAACATGTCGACCACTATGTTGAAAAGAATCGGTTACATCGGGTCACCTTGCCTCAGGCCCTTGTGTGTCTGGAAGTAATGACCTATGTTATCATTCACTTTGATTCCAATACTCCCTTTTTGCATGAAAGAATCTACCTGGTTTCTCCAGGCCTGATCAAATCCTTTATACACAATTCCTGCTAAAGGAATGGCCATTTTACCTTATCATACGCTTTTTCAAAATCCACTTTGAAAACCATCCCATCTAGTTTTTGGTGTGGATTCCATGGAGCGTTTCATGCAGGACCACAATAGAGCGGTAAAAATATTGTTCTCATCCGCAGCAAGCTGAGACACATCCTCAACCCTTGACTCATCCAAGGATACGATATTATCCTCTCAAGGTCCAAACATCTGCTTATAGTAGTTGGTGATGTATAATTTTAAATTTTCCTGTCCTAAAATCGTCCCCTCGTCTTGTTTGAGCTGAAAAATTATCTTCTTTCGATGTATGCCATTCGCAATCATGTGGAAGAATTGAGTGTTATCATGCGAACTTTAGCTCGCAGTGCCCGCTTCAATTCCTTCACAAACTTGACCAATAGATCCTGATGCATCCAAATCCTAGGATATAAACAACGGATGTGAACAACGTTGCAACAGCAACTCCAGGTGACTGTGAAGCTCTACTCTATTCCTTGCTCTGGCTCAAGTTTGAAGAATGACTAATGGCCATGTTCCATCTTTCTTCTCTTCTCACGTTAAATAGAAGCACACCACTCTCTCACCCTTGAATAGAAGTACTATCACATTAGCTCAGATCTGTGGTGAAGCAATTCCTATTAACCTGGGTCTGGTGTAAAGCATTAATGCTTCTATGCATTTAATCTTGCTGTTCCGTGCATTTTACTCCTGATACAAGGAGGGCATGGTATCCATGACGTCATGAGCTCCCGCATAAATCATATTTGCTTTTGAGTTTGTTTCAATACTGCACTAAAGATTCACTCACTATGTTTTGGATTTATTTACATCATGACACTTGAGAACAGAGTTAATTTCATAGATCGTGGAACTCACAGAGAGGGGTTTTTTTTTAGGGGTCACAGAGAGGGTTTTGACAGATCGTGTCGTCGCTGATTGCTCAAGGGAACGAAACAGAGTTCTCACCCTATTTTCCGCTAAGATAACATGAAAAACGTATGAAATCCTGATACTGAATCCAAGCACGTGGCTGCATTCGATCAAGCGGGGTTAGAATGCAGAGGTTGATCCGACGGCTAACAATTCGTGCTCCATAGTTCCATTCACAGCAAGATTCACAAAACACCACCACCACTGATCTCCGGCCAGACCACGAACAGAGCATGCGAACACAAGAGAACACCCAGATCTACAGACCCGACACAGTACTCTACGGCTACACTGTTCACTAACGACAAACGCCGATGAGGTACCGAAAGCTCGCGTGGCTGAAGGCTCGGACGATCAGGCGATGGCGACCTGGACGGACTTGGTCTTCTTGTCCGGCGGCGGCTGCTTCTTGACGGTGATTGTGAGAACGCCGTTCTCGCAGCGTGCGGCCACGGCGCCCGCGGCCGCGTCCTCGGGCAGCCGGAACTTGCGCCCGAACGACCGTGGCGACGCGCGGCGCTCCAGCCGGATGTAGCGGCAGTCCGCCTCGTCCTCCTCCCGCTTCCGCATCCCGTTGGCGCCGCCGCCTCCGCCGCCGTTGTTGGCGCTCTTCATCGCCAGCACGTTGTCCTCCTCCAGACTCACCTGTTCATTCATTCAGAGCACAAACGTTAGTCAATCGCGCCAAAATACAACCTTCTTGTCCTAGAGCAGCACTGGCTAGCGGAGGGCCAGATCGACGGCGAGCGCGTGAGCGAGGAGGCCGTGGCGGCCATGGCCACGGCGAACCCCAACTTCATCTCGGAGTAGCGTGTGCTCTATGAGCGGCCCGCGCTCAAGCTGCCGCTCGCCAGGAAGCGCCCACCGCGGAGGCGCAACTACAGGCGATCGCGGACAAGAACAACGCCAGTTGCGCCTCCAATACGCAAGGATGAGTAGGGCACGGGAGGCGGCAGGGCCTTATGTCCCATGTGGGTCTATCCGTCTCCCGTGTTCTACTCTTTTTTGCCGGAGACCGCAGTTTCACTTCATCGAACTTATCGCCGGTGCTCATGGAGATAGTGGTGGAGACGACAAGGGTGTGGACAACGGATGCCGCCGTAGGGTAGGTTTAGGGTCAGGTTGGGACAGTTTTTATTTTTTGTTTTAAATGTTTAAAATCTAATGAAAATCCGTCATGTTTGCATTAACTTTATTCGGTTTCAATGAAAATCTGGCCAACATTGAACAAATTCTGTCCGGTTGTTCGTAAAACGTATGTAGGCAGCGTTGGATGTCGGCCTCCCGTATTTGTGTTCATGGGCCGGTCCCTCTATCCGTGGACGGATGCGGGAGAAAATTTACAGGTCGTCATTGAAGATGTCGTAAGACACATAAGAGTTGATATATTGTGGAGTGCCCAATTCAACGGTGAACGAAACAACATGTCAAGATTACATGGTACACCTACGAATCCTGAACCAAGCAGAGCAGAATGCACGGTTCTGAATATATACTGGAAGATACATGCAGAGATACGACAACTAACAATTCGTGCTCCATTGTTCCATTCACAGCGAGATTCATAAAACACGATCACAGCTAATTCATGATTTTTTTGAAAATCACGAACAATTTTGAGTTTCACAAACTTTTTGAAAACAGAGGAATTCTCAAATTGGTATTTTTTTCAAATATGTGATGATTTTTCAATTTTGTATTCATTTTTTAAATTCAATTTTTTTTGAATTTAAGAATATCTATAAATAATTGAAGAAGTTTGAACTCACGAATATTTTTCAAACTCACAGACCTTTTTGAATTCACCAACATTTTTTGATAGTCATGAACATTTTTCAAAATTTATGATCATTTTTTGAATTCATGATTTTTAGTCCGAGAACATTTTTTTGAAAGTGCAAACATTTCAGAATTCAAGAACATTTTGCAGACTCGTGAACACGTTTTGAAACATATTTCTAAATTCAATTTTTGTTTGGGAGCTTTCGGTAATCATATCGAGCTTCTTCAGATGATCAAATGTAATATGCGAGTGATAGAAATGTTTTGTGTTTGTATTTTCTAATTTTATGTAATCCCTATTCCAAAACCTTCTGCAACGTTCTCTCTTGTGTTGTTTGATGCAGGATCTAACCTAACTACACTTGCATGCACCACTTCACATTCTCTCGTTGTCTTCACCACCCGTGGATTGAGCTAGGACCTTTTAAACATCATGCGTTTTTGAGAAGAAATGCATATCAAATTTCTTCGCACCCGCACCGACAACAAGGAAATGTATGTTAACAGCAACTAGGGGATCGTGAGAGCACGAGACCACCTCTCCTCATTCCCAGGGAGGGACCTAACCTACTGTTCTCATTCCAAGCAGGGACCTAACCTACGGTGTGCAATGTCAGATTGCACTAAAATACGTCGAGGGTATGCTAGTCTGATCACGAACACAGATCCACATATTTTTTTTTGTGCGGGGACATATTCACATACTTGACCTTTTTGTGTGGGGATAAGTTGACGAACTTGACCAAAAGATCCTGATGCTTCCAAGTCCTAGGATATGAACAACATTGCAAAAGCAACTGCAGGTGGCTGTGAAGCTCTACTCCACTCCTTGCTCGGCTGAGTCGGCCCAGGTTTCGAAGAATGACTAATGGCCATGCTTTATCTTTCTTCTCAGCTTAAATAGAAGCACTCACCTTAAATAGAAGCACATTATTCTCCCACCCTTGAATAGAAGTACCATCACATTAGCTCGGATCTGTGGTGAAGCAACAACCATCTTGCTATTAACTTGGGTCTGGTCTCCGGTGTGAAGCATCAATGCTTCTATGCATTTAATCTTCTTGTTCTGTGCATTCTACTCCTGATACAAGGAGGACATGGGTATCCATGAAGTCTTGAGTTCCTTATAAATCATACTATTTGTTTTTTAGTTTATTTCAATTACTACACGAAAGAATCACTTAGTTCTGGATTTATTTAGATCATGACACTTGAGAACAGAGTTAATTTGAGGGTTTGACAGATCGTGCCGTTGCTCAAGGGAACGAAACAGAGTTCTCACTCTATTTTCCGCTAAGATTACATGAAAAACGTATGAATCCTGATACTGAATCCAGGCACGCAGCTGCATTCTACCAAACGGGGTTAGATACAGAGGTTGATCCGACAGCTAACAATTCGTGCTCCATAGTTCCATTAACAGCAAGATTCACAAAACACCACCACAACTGATCTCCGGCCAGACCACGAACAGAGCATGCGACCACAAGAGAAGACCCAAATCTACAAGGCTCGACACACTACGCTACTGCTAGAACGTTCACTGACGACAAACGCCGACGAGGTACCGAAGGTTCGCGCGACTGAAGGAAGGCCCGAACGATCAGGCGATGGCGACCTGGACGGACTTGGTCTTCTTCTCCGGCGGCGGCTGCTTCTTCACGGTGACGGTGAGCACGCCGTTCTCGCAGCGCGCGGCGACTGCGCCCGCGTCCGCGTCCTCCGGCAGCCGGAACTTGCGCGCGAACGACCGCGGCGACGCGCGGCGCTCCAGCCGGATGTAGCGGCAGTCCGCCTCCTCCTCCTCCCGCTTCCGCTTCCCGTTGGCGCCGCCGTTGCTGGCGCTCTTCATCACCAGCACGTTGTCCTCCTCCAGAGTCACCTGTATATTCAGTACACGCGCACGAAGTCAGTAAATCGCGCGGCGCATGGTCGAAGAAATGCGGTGAACGGGGCCGAGCGCGCGGCGCACGCACGTACCTGGATGTCGGACTTGGAGAGGCCGGGGACGTCGAGCAGGAAGGCGTACTCGCCGGGGGTCTCCACGATGTCCACGGGCGCGCCCACGCCCATGCCCCCAATCTGCGCGCGCGGGTGGCCGTGCCCGTGCCCGTGCGCGGCGTGGTGGTGGGCGTGGTCGCGGTGGTCGGCGTCCGCGGCGGCGAGGCGCTCGAGCACCTCCGGCAGGTGGACGAGGCCGGCGGCCACGGCAGGGGCGAACAGCAGCTCGGCCATGGCTTCCTTCTCCTTCCTCCTCCTCGATTACTTCCTCGCTGCGTGTGGGTGGGAGCTGGGAACTTGGGTGGGACGGTGCGAGTCGACTTGGAGAGCTCGATTGATTGGATTGGATTGGATTCTGCAGTGCGGAGCGGAGTGAGGGAGAGGGGAGTGGTATAAAGGAGGAGGAAGAAGGTTCGAGATGTTGGCGGGGGCGGCGCGTGGCGCGTCCAGAAAGATCCGGAAGCGAATGGAACAACCTCGGTGCTGTACCACGAGACGAGACTGATCTAGGGAGTACTACTTTTTTCAGACAATCCAGCGAATACTGCTGCTGGATTTGAACACGGGCCGTTTCGTGTCGGCCTGTGGGCTGGACGAAAAGCTCGGCCTATGAGACATACCGCGTTCCCTATTCATCGCTGATGGCGCCGCATCCTATTGTGTTTTAACTTGGCGGACACCCGCTTCTACTATAACTGTCGCCAGCGCGGCTGCCGTCTTTCGAAGCCAGGGGGCATCCGGTTTTGGAAGCTTCTAATGCTTCTAGTATGGTTTTCTTGCTGCTTTTTTTAGTTTTATTTGGAAGCTTTTTTTAGCTTTTTGCTTGGTTTTTCTTTTATTTTTCTACAATCGTTTATATTTTTCTTGTTTCCCATTTTATAATTCGTAGCCTTTTTTTCAAATTCACAAACACTTTCGTAATTGTAAACATTTTTAAATTCGGGAAAACAAATTAATCCAAGAACAATGTTTGAATTCGCGAATATTTTTTCATATTCGGAGACATTTTTCCATAGTCACAGTTATTTTCAAAATTCATGGACATAATTCAAATTTGTGAGCACATTTTCAAATTCAAAAACTTTTTCATATCCGTGGACTCTTTTCAAATTAGTGGGCACTTAGAGAATCACAAGCTTTTAAAAGAAATTGCAAAGATTTCTCAAACTCACAAACATTTTATCAAATTTGTGAATATTTTTTGATTCATAGACTTTTTGAAATTTTCAAAAAAATCAAATTCATGAACTTTTCCCAGATTGATGAACATTTCAAATTTACAAAGTTTTTTTGACTTCATGAACCTTTAAACTTAATAAAAGAATCATACCTGGGTTTTTTACACCGGCATTGTTTTTCCAAACGCACTCACAAGGAACCAATGTATAAGAGATGACAAGGGTGAGATCATATTTGCATCCTGTAGGGGGGCTATTTTCATGTCATGAGGCTCTCGAAGTTGAATTGAGTGCGTGCATGGAAGGTCTCTCTTTGGCACTATAGAGAAAGTGACTTACCTATTATAATTAAGATGGATTGCATAGTTGTTGTCAAGTTGATCAAGGCCGGGAAGAGGATAGATAAATCTACGCTTCTCCCAGCAAGGAAAATTGGTATCTCTTGTCTCTTCGTGATTCTTGTATTGCTACTCAGAATAATGCTAGTGATAGTTTAGTTTTTTTTAGCAAATAGTGATTGTTTAGCCGAGTTTGCTAGAGGTGAGGGCAGAACTATGACTTGGTAAGGTTCTGTCCCGGAAGTTGATTTTTCTTTAGCTCTTGATGATTGTAAGGCTCTTATGATTTAGCAACAAAAGTTTTCACCCGCAAAAAAAAATGGAACCAGTGTATAGTTTTTTTTAGCCAAACCGAGTGTACAGCTGGCTAAGTAGCGACCTAGCGATCGAGCGGCCGATGTCGAGCGAAGGTAGCGAAAATAGCAATGGTTGCTAACTAATGGGCTGCGACCTACTAGGGGCGCACGAGAGCACTAGCGTGAGTCTTTGGGCGCTTAAGGCGCTAATTAGGAATTCTCGTGTTCCAGGGCAATTCTCATTTTGTGTCTGTTGCGCGGGTGCTCCTATTCGGCACCGTGAGAGCCGATTGGAGCTGCTCGTGCTCGCAGGGCTGTGTAGCGGCCCGGCCCAGTACCTGCTAAAGAAAGCAACACGAAAAAAAAGTTGGAGACAAATCCATACGATAAATGGGAGAACTGGGACTCAAACAACTCACGCCAACAACAACAGGAAAGCGCAATAACCACTAGATGGAGCCCGCATTGACGACAATTACCAGGAAAGAGCCCTACTTGAGCTTCTTCCAGTACAACATTAAGATATACAATTATATACCTAATATAATTTATATGGAAAGAAAATTAAACTTAGAAAAGAAATTCAAAAGCTTTTAAAACAACAAATTTTGAAAAAAAACAAAAAACTGAAAAATCCGTACAAATTGAAAAAAGTGCATGAATTTGAAAAAACTTCACAAAACTGAAAATAAGTTCATGAAATTTCGAAAAAAGTTCACAAATTTGAAAAAAAGTTCATCGAATATGAAAAACAAATCATCAAATTTGAAAAAGTTCATGAAATTGAGAAAATTTCATTGAAATTGAAGAAAAATTCATCTAATTTGAAAATAGTCCATCGTAATTGAAAAAAAATCAGCAATTTTGGAAAAGGTCCATCGAATCTGAAAAAAGTTCACCATGTTTGAAAAAAAAGTTCATTGATTTTGAAATTTTTTCATTGATTTTAAAGAAAAGTTCATCGATTTTGAAAAATGTTCATTGGTTTTGGAAAAAAATCATCGATTTGGAAAAAACATTAAATGAGCAAAAATAAAAAATAATAAAAACCGAACAAACTGTTCCAAATAAAAAATAAAAACGAAAAAAGAAAAAGACATAAGAAGAAAAGAGTGAAGAAGAGCACATGAGTTGAGGCTCGTGCGTGGACATGGCTTTTTTGTTTTACAAACAGAAAAAGAAAAGGCAAGATGGGCCGAGCCCAACTAAGCGTGCCTTCAGGCGCTTGTTTGCAAACGGGCGCTTAAGCGCCAAATAGGATCCGCCCTGGTGCGCCGTTTTACTTTGTAAACGATACAGGGCGCCCCTGCGCGATTATATGGACTGGCCAATGCAAGATCTCTGATTTTTCGAAGCATCTACATGCGTCCAGCTGGTTTATTTAGGGTTTTTTTGCTAGTTCTTCTCTGTGTTTGGTTTGACCAGTTTTTCTTTGGTTATTTATTTATTTTTCGTTCTAAACCTTTTATTTTTGTGGCCATTTTCTTAATTCGCAAAAAAAAAACTCAAATTTGGGAACATTTTTAAAATTCATGAACATCTTTTAAATTCATGAACCTTTCTTAAATTCAAGAAATTTTTTGAATTCGCAAGCATTTCTCAAATCCATGACTTTTCTCAATTTTGTGATTTCAAATTCATGAACTTCTTCAAGTTTGTGAATTTATTTTGAAGTCATAAAGTTTTTTCAAATATATGACATCTTTTTCCAAATTTGTAAACCTTTTCCCAAAAGTTAATGGTTAATGGTCGGTCAATCGCAGTGGTTAACAATCTATGGTCAAATGGTCTTGTGGTCCGTGGACCATATAGCATGCGTGAAACATCGTGGATGTCGCCTAGAGGGGGGGGGGGGTGAATAGGCGCTTTAAAATAATTATGGTTGAGGCTTGAACAAATGCGGAATAAACCTAGCGGTTAATTTGTCAAGCACAAAACCTACAACAACTAGGCTCACCTATGTGTACCAACAACTTATGCTAAGCAAGAAAAACTACTTAGGTGATAGCAAGATATATGACAAGAAACAATATGGCTATCACAAAGTAAAGTGCATAAGTAAAGGGCTCGGATAAGAGATAACCGATGCACGCGGAGATGACGATGTATCCCGAAGTTCACACCCTTGCGGATGCTAATCTCCGTTTGGAGCAGTGTGGAGGCACAATGCTCCCCAAGAAGCCACTAGGGCCACTGTAATCTCCTCACGCCCTCGCACAATGCAAGATGACGTGATTCCACTAAGGGACCCTTGAGGCGGTCACCGAACCCGTATAAAAGGCAACCCTTGGGGCGGTCACCGAACCAGTACACTTTGGCAACCCTTGGGGCGGTCACGGTGCCGTCAAATTGCTCAGGCGATCTCCACAACCTAATTGGAGACCCGACGCTTGCGGAGCTTTACACCACAATGATTGAGCTCGAACAGCACTAACCGCCTAGGGCGCCCAAGCACCCAAGAGGAACAAGCTCAAGGGCACCAAGCACCCAAGAGTAATAAGCTTCTCAACTTGTAACTTCCACGTATCACCGTGGAGAACTCAAACCGATGCACCAAATGCAATGGCAAGGGCACACGGAGTGCCCAAGACCTTCTCTCTCAAATCCCACGAAGCAACTAATGCTAGGGAAGAAAATGAGAGGAAGAACAAGAAGGAGAACACCAAGAACTCCAAGATCTAGATCCAAGGGTTCCCCTCACATAGAGGAGAAAGTGATTGGTGGAAATGTGGATCTAGATCTCTCTCTCTTTTCCCTCAAAAACTAGCAAGAATCCATGGAGGGATTGAGAGTTAGCAAGCTCGAAGGAGGTCAACAATGGGGGAAGAACACGATCCCAAAGGATAAGGTTCAATGGGGAAGAAGACCCCCATTTATAGGTGGGGAAAAATCCAACCGTTATGCTCACAGCCCGCACCGAGCGGCAGTACCGCTCGGCATCATGGTACTACTGCTAGGGGTAGCGGTACTCTGCTAAGGGTAGCGGTACTACTGCTATGAAGCGGTACTAAAAATTACATCCGTGCCTACCACCTTTGGACTTGTGACGAGTTTTTGGTCCCGGCGGAAGTAGCCACGAAGTAGCCAGCGGTAGTACTGCTCCAAGCGGTAGTACCGCTCCCAAGAGCGGTAGTACCGCTCCCAAGGTGGTAGTACCGCTCCCAAGGGCGGTAGTAAAAATTACTTCCGCTCCTACCCGCGGTAATCTTGCTGCACCTTTTGAACACCAAAACTACCATAACTTCGCATTCGGACTCGAATTCGACGAAACCAAGCTTGTTGGAAAGCTAGGGACAAGGGCTAACACAATCTTGAGAGAAATACCAATAATAAGCAAATGAGAAAAGTCCCAAAAGAAAATGGTGAGAACCCTTCCTCGGAAAAGACCGGTAAAACCTCCAACACCGAAAACATCATAGAAGACGCATGCAAACTCCGTTTTCGATGAACTCAAGCTTGTCATAAAGATGACCATAAGCTCTAAGACTCACAAAGAGAACCAAACAAGAACCAAGAAACATGATGCAAGAATGCAATGGTTTGAGCTCTCGACGAACGATACGATCAAGCTACTCACTTGAGAGCCCCTCTTGATAGTACGGCTATCGATCCTATAACCCGGTCTCCCAACTACCACCATGAGACCGGTAAAATAGAAAACCTATCAAGGGCAAACCTTTGCCTTGCACATGATCCACTTGAGCTAGATGATGACGATCTTGTCCTCCTCAAGATGGACCACCTTTCTTGATTGTGTTGGGTCGATGGAGACTAGATGATTGCTCCTCCATACTCCACTATGGGTGAGCCACTCTTCGGCACATCTTCACAAGTCCATTGACACCACAATGGATGGCAAGCTTCAAGCACTTGATCTCTTCGTGATGCTCCACTTGAACTTGCACACGGCAATCTTGATGACGATCACCACATGATGTCATCCTTTCCATGGGTTGTATGATATCTTCCTCTTGACGCAAGCCCATGGACACGTACCTAACCCCACATAGACTCTCACATAGACCATGGGTTAGTACATAAAGTGCAATGGATAATGCTTACCATACCATGGGATCACTTGATCCCTCTCGGTACATCTTCTACGCTTTGTGAGTTGATCAACTTGATTCACTCTTGACTTAGTCTTGATCAACCTTGAATCTTTCCAACTCTATTCGTTTGGATGATGTCTTGAAGGTAAACATGAATGATCACACAATCTTCTTCTTCAAGACATGCTTGCAATAAGCTCAACACTCACATGACCAATCTTTGGATAATTCCTTAATAGCACCTTGGTCAACACATAAACTCCTTGAAACCAACACATGGACTTCAAGAAATGCCTATGGACAAATCCTTCAAATATAACTCAATGCAACCATTAGTCCATAGAGAATGTCATCAATTACCAAAACCACACATGGGGGCACCGCATGTCCACTCACATGACCAATCTTTGGACAATTCCTTAATAGCACCTTGGTCAACACATAAACTCCTTGAAACCAACACATGGACTTCAAGAAATGCCTATGGACAAATCCTTCAAATATAACTCAATGCAACCATTAGTCCATAGAGAATGTCATCAATTACCAAAACCACACATGGGGGCACCGCATGTCCTTTAATCTCCCCCATTTTGGTAATTGATGACAATCACTTTCAAGAGAGTTTATATAAGGAATTATGCATCACCATGCAATGCAACAACCAATAATGCATGCGTATGAGATGCAAATGCTTAGGAACAAAACCAAAGCAAGGAGAAAACTCTGAATACTTCTCCAACTCTATGAAACTTCTCCCCCATTGGCATCGATTGCCAAAATGGGCGAAAAGCTAAGAAGACCAATATAAAAGGTGTTCCTCCAAAAGTTGTGTATTTCTCAACAAGAGAGTGGAATGCCATACACATATCCGAAGGTAATACTTGGAGGAAGACCAACTATATTGAGGCACCAAGATTGCAAAAGAATGATATGCCACAAAGACATAACAAAGAGAGAAACAAGCAATCAAGCAATCAAAAGATACCAATTGAAGCAAGCTATCAAAAGATGTCAACTGAACCAACTAGACCAAATATCCTACGAGCCACATGAAAAAGATATTATGATATGAGCAGAGGATTGTTCTAAAGAAACTAGAGAAGCTCCCCATGATTTGTGCACATCAAGAATTTTTGTATTTGGATACAAAGTGCACAAAATAGGATCATAGCTCCCCCAAAGTCAATAGAAACTAACAACAAGTGCAAGAGAGCATATAGGAAACTAAGCCTAGCGCTTGCAACAAGCACATGGTTGAGCAACATTGTAAAAGAGGCAACTTAAGAATAGGCTCAACCAAAATGATGTGTGTGAGTCATGGCAAAGCACATGAGAAGACTAATATACGGATGAGCATAAGCATCAACATAGTCTCGAATGAATGAGATACACGGTGCAAAGCCTTTCATTCTCACACACAACTAGCAAATGGGTTCACAAGCTTACTAAGAAGAAAATAGAGAACCTATGCTTGTGACAACCCGTGGTGAAGATAGACGATGAGAGGCTCATCAAGACGAGGGGTACCAATTAAGATGGCAAAAGCCTCGTAAAGATAAGCAAGAGGAAAATAATCTTCACCACACAAGAGTGCAACAAGATGCAACGATAGAGGACACTCACTCAAGGCAAAAGCTTTCACGGAGCCACCAAAGAAATAACATAAGAAAGACAAGGTGGACGTGAAAGAAAAGATATCAACTAGAGATGTAATTTCTCTCAAGTGTATAAGGTTCTAGGTAGACAAAATCATGATGATATATATCTACAAAGAGGATGTACACCGAAATAGTTACTACATGAAGGAACAAGATATCCACAAGGAAGTCATAAATATACCAATAAGATATTTGCTTGAAAGCATAGCACTTGGCTAGATATGGTCTTATTGTATATAAATGAATTCCTAACGCATGAACATCAAAGACATCACAACTAGCAACATGAGATCATCGTTGAGATGCTTTGAGAAAGGAAACAAGTATCACAAGAAAGAATGAAATACATGCCATGATACAACCTACACAAGGTTGATGCAAGTAATGTGTGCATGTAGTAGATGATGATACTTATTACCGAGATACCATTGGAAGGATGTAGTAGATACCAATTGAAGGTAGATAGTAGTTCATTGATCATCCTAGCTTGACTCCAATATGCACATGGTGACAACACCTTCCTTGTGAGTGAGCCGAGCATCCAATGCATCTCCAACTGTTCCTATAAGAACAACACAAACTAAACGGTACCCAAACTCATCGGGACCAAATAGTTAGAAATACCAATACATAGGACAAACTCCACATAAATATGTGCATATAGATATGAAAATGAATATCATGCACATCTCATCCAAATTGAGACTAGGTGGAGTTTCTCCCATATATTGAGTCAAAGAAAGAAATCATGCCAAATAAAATACATGAAGAAAACATGCATGCTCAAGACTTCAGAACCCAAAACCAAAAGACAAAGAAATGCCAAGTGAAAAGGATACCAAATGAATAAAACATCACTTGGAGGATATCCATAAAAGATACATCAAGGAATGAGATATCCATTGATACACTCAAAATAAAAGATATCAAACTCCCAAAAGAGAGGATGGTTCCAAACAAACCAAGCTCTCTACAAAGTTTCATGATGGCAGAAAGTACCAAAACGAAAACGGCTTGCCTTCCACCAACACACACTTGATAAGGATCACAAGAAGAGTGTTCTAAAGAAAATAGGATAGCTCCCCCAAGAGTTGTGCATTATATAGGATTTGCATTTGAATACAAAATGCACAAGGTGGGATCACCACTTTCACTATATCTAGAAAGCACTAGACAAGAACGAGAAACAAACAAGATCCACAAGTGGTAGGGAAGACAACGGGAGTTGACACAAACCTTGGCAAGAGAAAAGGCAAATAAAAATAAAAGCCAATGTAAAGATGATCAATAAATTCTACCACACATAAGTGAGTACCAATTGTCAAAAGATAAGAAGTATTTGGAAATAATTCCCGGTGGTAGATAGCAAGGATATCCGACATCATCTTCACACCAAACACAAGCAAATTGCAACTTGTAGATCTATCATGCCACCTAGGAACAAGATAATTTACAATATCAATTCTAGGTGACAATATCTCAAATGTACACATTTTCTAAGCTAGTAATACACACATAGCATATTACTCCCCCATAATGTGATACCAATTAAAGATAGACAAGAGGCAATTAAAAGGATCCAACAAGAGATAATTAATGGACAATTTAGAATTTGAATTTCTCATGAGAGATATACCACCTAGAGACTAGATAATCTTGAAATATCAATACTAGATGGTATTACTCATGTACACACATTTATAGGATTGTGAGGTGCACAAAGCACATCACTCCCCATAATGGGATATTCCATTAATCTCTCACAAGAGCCAACTAAGAAATAAACAAGATGCAAAAGGCTCAACACACAACACACATGTACATGATGTGCAAACCAACATGCACATACTTGATTTCTCAAGATAAGCAATTTGGAAGCACAACATATACAAGCACATGCAAGATACAAAACCACAACATGCTAAGGGACAAGTAACTTTTAATGTAAGCAATTTAAGCACGAGTTACCGCAAGGAGGAACATTGGATATATGATAGAAAGATAATCCGAATGACTTGGCTTGACACAATATGAATGATGAGGACCCCTTAAATCTTCATAATGTAGCCAAGGCTCCAATGACCTCCAACAACACCTATTGATCAAGTTTGAGCTACTTGGTCCCCAACCAAGTTGGGTCCTAAGAGGTTTGTCACAATAGGCTTGGCCACCCAAATGGTTCTTTTCTTGAAACCACTTTGAGTACCAACAAACTTGGCAAACACATTGCCAACCTTATCCTTCCCAAGAGAATAGACATCATCAATAATAATTGGGTTGGATAAGTTACCACTAGTGCATGAAGAAGCGACGTGGCCTTTCTCACGCCATAAGTAGCAACGTCTACTCTTCACTTTCTTCTCACTTGATTTCTCAACAAGAGAAGCATTAACTTGAGTCTTCTTGGGAAGTGGCCTTTCTTCAACTTGAGGTTGAGCATGATATTGAACTTGCGCCCTCTTCCCTTGTTGCTTGACACTAATGGCCTTCTTCTTCAATGGGAAAGATCTAACATGATGCCCTTCTACTTTGCACTTGAAGCAAACAATCTTGGCCGATTTCTTGACTTGTTCTTGGCCCTTCTTTTTGTTCATCTTGGACTTCTTCTTCTTATTGGAGTTGAATCCAAGTCCACCTTTGTCATTGGGGGAATTTTTTCACACTCAAGATATTGTTGAGTGTGGATTTCCCTTCATGACTATTTTCCAAGTCTTTCTTCAAAGAAGTGACTTGGGCCTTGAGCTGTTTGATTTCCTCTACATGGTTAGTCTCAATACAAGTACTAGAGGAAGTATAAGCTTCATTGTTAGAGCAACAAGGCAAGGAAAGCAATTCATCACAAGATGTACCAACATTGTGAGTAGATGAATTACAAGGACTAGCACATATCAATATAGCATTTTGACTATAAGTAGTGCTAGTATCCACATGAGGCTCACTAGATGTTACCTTAGCAAGCATGGCCTCATGAGCTATCTTTAGCACATTATGGGATACTAGAAGATAGTCATGAGAGCTTGAGAGCTTTTCATGGATTTCTTCCAATTTCCCATAATTGCTAGATAGCAACTCAAGTTGAGCTCGTAGCTCAACATTCTCCTTCAAAATGGATGCTTCACAAGAGGTAGAGTTAGTAGCACAAGCATCATCATCAGCAACAAGAGGAGAAGACAACTTGGCAAGCTCTTTTGAATATGAAGCTTTAAGTTGAGCATGAGACTCGGTGATTTTGATGAGCTCACTCTTAATGACCCTTGAGCCATTTTCGAGGTGCTCAAAGTCCTCAAGGAGTTTAGCATGCACAACTTCAAGCTCCTCATTTTTAGTTTCAAAATCATTGGCCACCTCAAGAGCTCTATCACGAGATTCCCTCACTCTAGATAATTCTAGAGCAAAAGTCTCCTCAAGAGATTCCTTGGTGGTTTGTTCAAGTTCAAGAGCTTGAGAGAGGTTCGCAATCTCATTAGCGTAATCACGCTCATGACCTTCCATTTTATCAATGGTGACCTCATGCTCCTCAAGACGAGATTCCAACTCATCAATATATTTCTTTCCCTTAATAGCAATAGACATGATTTCCATGAAGTTGGAACGAGCAATTTTATTCTTAAGAAGAGCTTTAAAAATCATTTCCCCCTTAATTTTTAAGGAGGCAACATCATCACTCTCTTCATCATAATCAACATCATCATCACTCTTGCCATCATCAATATCATCACAAGATATATTGGGATTCAAAGTGGGAGATACCTTTGAAGCCTTGGCCATAAGGCAAAATGCAGTAGATGATGATATAAGATCCCTTGAAGCATCATTCAAGACCACATCTTGTTCCATGGAGTGTTGGGTTTCAACTACATTGTTAGCACAACAACTCGAGGAAATACATGCATTTTTATCATGGCAACAAGATATAGCAAGCATATCATCATGAGATTTAGTCAAGCAATTTCTACATGATATGCAAGGACTATCAACACAAGCAAGTGAAACATTTGGAGTGCTTGAAGTGCTAAGGCCCAAAGATGGAGCATTGCAATAATATAGTGATGAAGAATCATCCACAAAAAGCACACTATCATCATTGCAATGACCTACACTACTCACCATATCATTACCTTGTGGCAAACCACATGTAGGTGAAGTAGAAGAAGTTGAGAAGACTATACGGCCGGAGGTGGAGGGAGAACAATCATCCCTACAAATCTTGGACACACCATATTTATCTTGAAGCTTCGTCCACAACTCATGAGCATCCCGGAACGACATGAGTTGAAATATAACTATATTGCTCAAAGCATCGAAAAGCACATTAGAAGCTTGAGCATTGAGATAAGAGTTTTTCTCATCCTCTAAAGATAACCTTTGGGGTTCCTTTGGAGGAGAAAAACCCATAACTACAATTCGCTCTAAATTTGGGTCCATGAGCCTAAAGAGATTAAGCATGCGAATTACCCAAACATCAAAATGTGTGCCATCGAAACTAAGAGTGTCAGAGAATCCTAAACCCCTAGTCGACATCTTTACTCTCTAGGTGGTTAATCCCAACAAAGAGAGACGGGGCTCTGATAACAATTGAAAGATCGTGGATGTCGCCTAGAGGGGGGGGGGGTGAATAGGCGCTTTAAAATAATTACGGTTGAGGCTTGAACAAATGCGGAATAAACCTAGCGGTTAATTTGTCAAGCACAAAACCTACAACAACTAGGCTCACCTATGTGCACCAACAACTTATGCTAAGCAAGAAAAACTACTTAGGTGATAGCAAGATATATGACAAGAAACAATATGGCTATCACAAAGTAAAGTGCATAAGTAAAGGGCTCGGATAAGAGATAACCGAGGCACGCGGAGATGACGATGTATCCCGAAGTTCACACCCTTGCGGATGCTAATCTCCGCTTGGAGCGGTGTGGAGGCACAATGCTCCCAAGAAGCCACTAGGGCCACCAGTAATCTCCTCACGCCTCGCACAATGCAAGATGCCGTGATTCCCCTAAGGGACCCTTGAGGGTGGTCACCGAACCCGTACAAATGGCAACCCTTGGGGGCGGTCACCGAACCCGTACACTTTGGCAACCCTTGGGGACGGTCACCGGTACCCGTCAAATTGCTCGGGGCGATCTCCACAACCTAATTGGAGACCCCGACGCTTGCCCAGAGCTTTACACCACAATGATTGAGCTCCAAACACCACCAACCGTCTAGGGCGCCCAAGCACCCAAGAGGAACAAGCTCAAGGGCACCAAGCACCCAAGAGTAATAAGCTTCTCAACTTGTAACTTCCATGTATCACCGTGGAGAACTCAAACCGATGCACCAAATGCAATGGCAAGGGCACACGGAGTGCCCAAGACCTTCTCTCTCAAATCCCACCGAAGCAACTAATGCTAGGGAAGAAAATGAGAGGAAGAACAAGAAGGAGAACACCAAGAACTCCAAGATCTAGATCCAAGGGGTTCCCCTCACATAGAGGAGAAAGTGATTGGTGGAAATGTGGATCTAGATCTCCTTTCTCTTTTCCCTAAAAAACTAGCAAGAATCCATGGAGGGATTGAGAGTTAGAAAGCTCGAAGAAGGTCAACAATGGGAGAAGAACACGAGCCCAAAGGATAAGGTTCAATGGGGAAGAAGACCCCCTTTTATAGGTGGGAAAAAATCCAACCGTTATGCTCACAGCCCGCACCGAGCGGTAGTACTGCTCGACATCATGGTACTACTGCTAGGGGTAGCGGTACTACTGCTAAGGGTAACGGTACTACTGCTTGCGAGCGGTACTAAAAAATTAAATCCGTGCCTACCACCGCTGGACTTGTGACGAGTTTTTGGTCCCGAGCGGAAGTAGCCACGGAAGTAGCCGCGGTAGTACCGCTCCCAAGGGCGGTAGTAAAAAATTACTTCAGCTCCTACCCGCGGTAGTACCGCTGCAGCCTTTTCAGAACACCAAAACTACCATAACTTCTGCATTCGGACTCCGAATTCGATGAAACCAAGTTTGTTGGAAAGCTAGGGACAAGGGCTAACACAATCTTGAGAGAAATACCAATAATAAGCAAATGAGAAAAGGCCCAAAAGAAAATGGTGAGAACCCTTCCTCGGAAAAGACCGGTAAAACCTCCAACACCGAAAACATCATAGAATACGCATGCAAACTCCGTTTTCGATGAACTCAAGCTTGTCATAAAGATGACCATAAGCTCTAAGACTCACAAGGATAACCTAACAAGAACCAAGAAACATTATGCAAGTATGCAATGGTTTGAGCTCTCGACGAACGATACGATCAAGCTACTCACTTGAGAGCCCCCCTTGATAGTACGACTATCGATCCTATAACCCGGTCACCCAACTACCACCATGAGACCGGTAAAATAGAAAACCTATCAAGGGCAAACCTTTGCCTTGCACATGATCCACTTGAGCTAGATGATGACGATCTTGTCCTCCTCAAGATGGACCACCTTTCTTGATTGTGTTGGGTCGATGGAGACTAGATGATTGCTCCCCCATACTCCACTATGGGTGAGCCACTCTTCGGCACATCTTCACAAGTGCATTGACACCACAATGGATGGCAAGCTTCAAGCACTTGATCTCTTCGTGATGCTCCACTTGAACTTGCACACGGCAATCTTGATGACGATCACCACTTGATGTCATGCTTTCCATGGGTTGTATGATATCTTCCTCTTGACGCAAGCCTATGGACACGTACCTAACCCCACATAGACTCTCACATAGACCATGGGTTAGTACACAAATTGCAATGGATAATGCTTACCATACCATGGGATCACTTGATCCCTCTCGGTACATCTTCTACGCTTTGTGAGTTGATCAACTTGATTCACTCTTGACTTAGTCTTGATCAACCTTGAATCTTTCCAACTCTATTCGTTTGGATGATGTCTTGAAGGTAAACATGAATGATCACACAATCTTCTTCTTCAAGACATGCTTGCAATAAGCTCAACACTCACATGACCAATCTTTGGATAATTCCTTAATAGCACCTTGGTCAACACATAAACTCCTTGAAACCAACACATGGACTTCACAGAAATGCCTATGGACAAATCCTTCAAATATAACTCAATGCAACCATTAGTCCATAGAGAATGTCATCAATTACCAAAACCACACATGGGGGCACCGCATGTCCACTCACATGACCAATCTTTGGATAATTCCTTAATAGCACCTTGGTCAACACATAAACTCCTTGAAACCAACATATGGACTTCAAGAAATGCCTATGGACAAATCCTTCAAATATAACTCAATGCAACCATTAGTCCATAGAGAATGTCATCAATTACCAAAACCACACATGGGGGCACCGCATGTCCTTTCAATGCGCGTGAGCGCCAATAGTCTAACGGGCGCTATAAGCGCCAATTAGGAACTTTCGATACATACACTACTTACCATGTGTACCTGATTCAAAGTTGGGCTAAATTATACTAGGCCGAGCTCGGCAAGAAAAAGTATGCCATGAAAACCTACCATTCAGTGAGTAGTATTTGTAAAGCAAAACGTGGTCCGTCAACTTTGAAACATAGGCTGTCGATTGCCTCATGTTTTTGCATACCAGCAACCAACCCTGAGCTGGTTATTATTCCACATTCTTCTAAGAGAAAAGGTTGTTGTTCTCCAGAATGCGATTTAAAAAAGTAAATGGATGGTAGATGGATAACAGTTGTCCCCCTTTGGTTTATGAAATAGAAATATTATATGAATAGGGAAGTCATGGAAAATGAAATGACATGTATCTCGATTCCTATGGGAAAAGAGATGACATTCAGCTCATAGGATAGAATATTTTTCATTAGGTCTTAACTAGTGTTCTATTCCTTTGAAATCTGAAGGATAGGAACCAATTCTACATAGGAATAAGACTCCATTTGTACAAACCGAAGGGCTCAAAAGAAAATTTTCCTACAAGAATCCTTTCCTATAAAATTCCTACAAAGTTCATGTAAACCAAATGAGTCCTTAAATTGTAGGTCCAATGGCCCAGGTTTGATTTTTGCGGTCTCCAGTTGGAGGTTAGTTTGCGGGGATAATTTAGCTCTGCTAGGGTCAGATGAAGCAAAGCCAAAAGGTCGGTCAACTCCCATGCACAATGGGCATGCCTAATGATGTTGGGAAGTCAAAAGGGGGAGTATCCAAATATTTGAAAGACCGTGTGTGGAAGAGAGTACCTCGTTGAATGGAAGAAACACTAGTGCGTGTGTGTGTGGGGGGGGGGACTATCGATCAAGATAGTTGCACAAGTAGTACCGACATATTTCATGGCTTGTTCTAAACTTCCCTATGGTTTGTGTTTACGCATAAAATCCCTCTATTAAGGTTTTTGGTTGGGCAGTAAAAGAGGAAAGCGTAAGGAAGTCAGGTTCATGGAAGACCATGATTATGCCAAAATAAGTGTGAGGCTTGGGCTTTAGGGATATAGAGTTATTCAATCTTGTACTTTTAGCTTGACTGGCCCAATGCAAGTTGCATAACACTGATTCATTAAGTGTGGGAGTATAAATAAAGTTTTTTATGTCCATCGGTGCAATATAATGTATGTTATTAAGCTAGGAACTGGCCGGCCATAAATCTAGTGAGGGGTGATCGAAGGAATGGGCATTCTCCAACAAGGATCGATAAAGAGGATTGGCAATGGTCATATATATGTGGAGAAAGTTGAATCCTACAATACGAGAGGTTGCAGCGGACATGGATTATCTGCTCCCGAGCTCAAATGCACCCTGATAAACAGTAAAATAAAAAAAAGTAAAAAATCAAAACATTCTCAAAAACAATTGTGGTAAACTTTGAGAATTTTTTTGTAGGCTTGCAAAATTTCAGCATGAAATGACATTTGTGGAAGTCGTGAAAAAAATTGATGCTCCAAAAATGCTAGTTTTGAAAACATTTTGGAGTACTAATTTTTTCATGACTTCCACGAATGTCATTTCGTGCTGAAATTTGTTAAACATAGAAAACATTTTCTCCAAGTTTACCACAAAAAAATCAGAATTTTTTTAATCTTTTTACTATTTTTTTGATTTTACTATTCAACGTGGTGCCTCTGAGCTCGGGATCAGGATATGACTTTCAGTTTGCGGCAATATGTGGCCGACTTCGACTCACTGACCACCTTTGTTAAAGAGCTCATAGATGGCACATCAAACCAGAGTTAATGTGATAGTACTATTTAAGGGTGAGAAAATACTAATTCTACTTAAAGTTAGAAGAGAGATGGGCATGATCACTTAACAAACTCCTTCCCACCTAAGCCAAGCAAGGAATAGAGCTTAGTGGTTGCTAACATACACAATATATACAAGTTTTACACTTAGTTGGAATTACTTCTGCATGAGCGTCGACATCCTAGGACTTGGAAGCATGTGGATTTATGACCGCATCGACTGGGCTTTCTACACGGAGTAACATCATTGTGATGGTCAATTAGAGGTGGACACTTGGTCAAGTGTATGTTGATGATTGAACTGGCATACTTGAGAGGGGTGTGGCGCTATGCATAGTAGATTGGCACTCTCTTCATGGGAGAGGCCCTTCTACTCTCATGAGCCCCAGGTGGTTGTTGGCAGACATTTTCTTGCCATCGTTCATGTGGGTGTGTGTAACATCCCAAAATTCTAAATTTTGGAATGTTATAATAAATAAATAACTATGGTTGTTGTCTGATTGTTTGACTGATTGATTGAATGGAATTGAGTGGAAATTGAAACTTTTGAAAGTTGAATGAGAGGGAATGAAATGACTTTCCCAAACTTTCCATTTTGCATTTTTGGATCCTAATTGAACTCAAGTTCATTTCAACACCAAAACCTAGAGTGAAGATGACATGACTTCTTCCATTTTGAAATGAATAGGGTTTTGGAAGAGATTTGAAATTCATTTGGGAAGATTTCAAATCCAAAGCTTTATGCAACTCAATGATTTTTCATGAGGGAAGATAAAATGACTTCTTCAATTATATGAAATAGGAGTTGGAAGTTATAATGAATCAAGTTGAAAATCAATTGAAAGTGCTTTGGAACCCTCTTTCAAATTTTGAGTTTTGAATTTGAATTTCAAGCTTTGGCATGTGGGAAACATTTCAAAAACTAAGCCTGATAAATACTTGATCAAAAGTATGAGAGGAGCAAACATGACACTCCAAAAATATCAGAGGAAACAATGCCAAAAAAAAATTTGGATTCAAATCTGAAATTTATTTGAATTTGAAAAAAATAGATTTTTATGAAGTTTGGATTTTGCCTTTGGAAAAATGTTCAAATGAAAGGGAATATTCCCCTGATCATTTTGGTATATATATGCCCTATATAAATTATTTATAGATTGGGTTTTATTTTTGTTTTAGTTTTATTTAAAAAAATAAAGAAAAACCCCCCCGGGGCGCCAGCCAGGCCACCCCTGGCCCAGCCATCGCCGAACCCCCTGGCGGCCAGCCCACTGGCCAGTGAGCCGCCCAGCCCCCTCTCCCCCTCGCCCGAAGGCGCTACGCGCCGGTCGACCGACCTCCTCGCCTCTCTCTCCCTCTCACTGACCCGTGGGCCCCGCCCCTCTTCTACCCCTCGCCCACGCCACGCCGACCTCGCCGGAGATCGCCGGATCCCGAAGGATCCGGGATCCCCGATCGCCCGATCCTTCCAAGCTCGCCGGACCCCCAGGCTATAAAAGCCGCCACCCCGCACCCCATTCCTCCCGAGACCACGCGGACCCCTCTCCCTCCCGCTCGACGTCGCCGGAGCCCGAAGCCCTCCCCGCCGCCATTGTTGCCGCCGTCGACCCCTGGTCCACCCCGACTTCTAACACCACCAAACCACCCCGAGCTCAGGCGCATCTCCCGACGAGTCGCTGAGCTCGCCGATGCTCGGACGCCTCGACGACTTTCGCCGCCATTGCCGCCGAGTCCGGTGAAGTCACCTGCAAGATCCCCACCGTCCGATCCTAGATCTAGGGCTAGGATTAGACACCCAAGGGTTAGGTTTTAGTTAGAAAACCGCCGCCCGATCGGTTTATTTATTAGTTAGGTTTTATTTTTAGGCCGGTTCGTTTAGTTTAAACCTAGGGCCCGTTTAGACTAAACTACGCCTAGTGCATGATATAGGCCCATTAGGCCTTTTCTTTTATTTTGATTTTCTGTTTTAGCGAATAGTTTCAGTTTTCAAAATGTATATCTTTTATTCTGTTTAATATTTTGAGTGATTCTTTTTTGTTGGATTGCAAATTTTATGTAGTTTCTGTAAAATATATATTTAGCCATGTTAAAAATAATTAAAAATGCTTTAATATTGTTTTAGTCAGAATAGCAAATCTGCTATAACTTTAGTTAGAAAAATTATTTTTGCATGATTCTTTTTGTCACCACTTTATTTTGACATTTCAAAACCCTAGAAATTAATTTTGGTACTTTAGGATTAATAAATAATTAGTTTTAGACAGAATCCTATTAATCCTAATTAATTAACTAGTTCTGTTTTCCTATTTAATTAATTAGTAAATTAATTTATTTTAACTTGTGATTAGTTATTCTAGGTTAGTTTCTGTCATTCTAGTAGATGAACTTTTATTTATAATTAATAAAAGTTTTAAATTATTTTCTTAATGGAAATTGGATTAGGCCTAAAATGAGTTTTATAATAGCTTTTTAATTAATTCTTTTTGCTCCTAGTTGCTTAGTGAAACCTTTTCTGTTAAGTTAACCTAAAATCATGATTAGGTTATGTTAAGAAAAATTTTGTTATATAAAACTACTATTTTGTTATTGTTTGAAGTAGGGAAAACTTTGAGTGGCCTTTCTTTGAGTTTTTCTTTTGGATTTGGTTTTGGTTGTTTTGTTGTGTTATGTTACCTTTGTTATGTTGTGTATTGTGATCCTATTGCTATGTGCTTACCATAGTTATTGTTTACCTCGGTAGAATTTCCGGAGTGCGAAGATTTCTACTACGAAACCCTAGTTCTTTCGAAGATCGTCAACCAGGCAAGTTCACTTTGATCATTGCTTTCATACCTATGTTTTATTGCATGTAGTGGCACCTTTGCAACCACCCCTCAAGAGTGTTATTGAATCCTTGTAGTTGAGTAGTATGCATGAGGTAGGAACCCACCACCTGTTACCAAGCCCGGACGTTATTTATTTTAATGCTACGCTATAGTAGACGGGTTTGGTATGAGTGCTCGGGAGTGGTGTGAGAATGGAGGCTCTCGTCAATGACGACAACTCCGTGATGGAAATCTGCAAGGACTGCATCTTGAGACCTCAAGACTTCAAGACTCGAGACAGATTTCAATACACACTCTTGGGTGAAGGACGGTTGACGGCAGCCCGGAGAAACCAGTGGTTGGCCGGGATGCATGGAGAAGCGCCATGACATCTTGCGGAAAGCTTCACCCAGACTCAAAGAGACGGAAGAATACTTCACGCCCGGAAGCTTACCTGTGCAACCGCAAGTCATTATGGGCTCTGGCTTGGTTGACCTTAGTGGTGACTCTGGCTGGGACGGTACTAGCAGATGTAGAAGGACGGTAGGATTGGATGGGTACCGGACAGTGGTCAGAGGAACTCTTTGGAAGACCATGTTTCGGTCATCTTGTTCTCAAACACTGAAGTGCGAGAACGTAAAGAGAGGATCGAATCTTGTGGGTAAAGTGTACAAACCTCTGCAGAGGGTTTAAACCTAATCGATTAGCCGTGTCCCGATTACGGACAATTTGAGCCTCTGGACTTGGATCTATCTGGAACTCTCAACACGGATTGATAACTTAATTGTGGGCAACTTATGATGATTTTGGGCTATGAGACATCGGTTGGCGGAACCATGTCATGACAGAAAAACTCCATAGTACAGAATTCATTTATTCTTTTGATGTAGGAAAATAAAACCAGCTTTTACGCAAACAAAACTCGAGATCTGAGCCACAAAGCCATACCGCATATAGTATAGTTTATCATCTGCTTTATCTTATTGTGATCTTGCGGTACATTCAATGTCTTGACCTACACGGCTGCAACGTATCATGTTGCAGATATTTCCTCGACAGTAAGAGTTACGATGCAGGTTACGGTCTACACTCAACTCGCCGATGGCGTTGATGGGACTCCACACCCGTTTGATTGTTTCCGCTGATTATTATGAGGTATATATCATTTTACATTATTTATACATGTGATTGCACTTTGATATATACATTGATGTCTGTGTGTGCCAACATCTTGATCGAGGATGGTAAGAATACGAGGCTTGACCGTCTCGAGGTCGGTCGCTCTGTATATGGTATCGAGCACATGTTGGTAGAGGACGTGACCCTAGACATCGGAAAGCCTTAGGACAGGATATCTCAAAACTTTATTTACAAAAGACTCTTACTTCTCATCTTTTCTGATTTTATCAAATAGACCCTCTCACCTCAAATAGTTAGAATATACCCTTATCCTTTGATCACCGGAGGATCAGCGAAGACGCCCAAGAAGGATTTGATATCGAGAACTGATGGCCCTTTGAGTAAAGAGGATTTCACCATGTATTAGAAGCTAGAACAGTTGAAGACTCAAGACTTGGAAAGATCTGAAGAATTATTAGACCTTTAGAAGACCAAACCCCTGTTATACACTTACGTTAGATACGATGATTTGTGAGCTGTCATTTGTTTGATGTTTTTTTTTCTGACAGCCACAAAGTAAAACTTGTTTCTTCAAAAACTATTGTTTGTATTGTGTGTATATCCCTCCCCATCTCTATCTCATCTCACCCTAAAACCCTTGAACCCCATAGATGATGAATGAAATTGGACTGATATTCTCTGGACCGAAGACTCAGCCGGAGGCAGAGCTATGGATGCAGAACATGGAAGAACACTTCGGGAGCAATTTGATTCCGAGGAAGTACGAGGTCCAATATGCTCTTCAGTACTTTACAGAAAGTGCTGCAACCTGGTGGAAAATGCATAAAGCCATACAGGGATTTAATGGAGCAAGAACTTGGGAGGATTTCAAGAAGACCCTGTGAGATCACGTCTTATCCGGAAGCACCATGATACACCAGGAATTAAACCTTGTGCCTGCAGGATTTACGGAGAAATAGGACACACCCAGGAGGAACACAAGGATGGATGCCCTCATTGTGAGGAGAAACACCCAGCTGAAGAATGCCCAACTAGTCAGGTGACTTGCTTCCTGTGTGAAGGAACCACCCACTACCGGTGCAAGTGTCACATTTACTCCACGGTGCAACGAACTATTCGAAGCGGGAAGATGGAATGAAAGAAGCCCTCAAGGAAGACCTAGAAGAACCAGTAATGAATGAAAGTGTTGAAGACCTGGATGGAGAAGGTCTCAACAGATTTTACTCAATGCCTGCTATTCATGTGGAGAAGAAGGACATTTTCACGAGATTGCACCAAGGAAAGAAAAGAGTATCCGGGATACTTCCGGCGAAGCAATAGAGTTTGACCCATGGGAATAGAAGGATTGATCGAACGAGGAAACCGGAAGAGAAAACAAAGACACCCTCGAACAACCCAATTTCTGCAAATAGGGACAAGAGTCATATTACCTGTTTTGAATGTAAGGACGTCGGGCATTATGCCAATCAATGTCCCGAAAGGAAGCAAGGAACTCAAGGAGCAGGCACCATCTCCAAGAAGCCCAAAGACTTATCGAAAGTCATTTGTTTTCGCTGCAGGGAAGCAGGACATTATGCTACTAAATGTTCCGACAAGACGAAAGCTGGAGCTGAGTAGTTGGAATTTTGATTATGGATAATAAGAGTAGTAGAAAGCAATTTCATTTTCATGAGCTCAATGAGTTGAGTTATGTAATAGATTACCCCGAGATTGTAATAGTTCATGACTCAATAAAATTGTAATGTCACATGCTGACAAGCTTAAAGGAGTTGTCATATTGGAAATTAACATTCTTGATGAACATGGGAGAAAGTGAGTTGTGATGCATAAACAGGACATTTGAAATTGAGTTTGAAGTTTTGTTCGGATGATATGAGTGTGTGCCCCAGGAGATAAGTACCTTACCCTGAGCATCATTTCTGTTTCACAAACTGCAGATGACGACCTTTACGAATCTTTCCTTAAAGGTCCGGAAACCATCATGACCCTGACAAGTGATCATGATTACCCGAAGATCCTGAAGGACATGATGAAGCATATTCACCTTGAAGGAGATGCAGTCTACAAAGGCTACCCCTTCATGCATAAGGGAGTGGAACTTTGGTATGTGGAGGTACACCTCCACCATTTGAAAGGAGTTTGCCCAAAGATGATGGGGCAGTACTTTTTTCATTTCACGTGTGCCACAAGCAACTTTCTTCGATGCTGTTCGTGAAGCAGCCATGGAAGCCATACGTCAGATCGGAGAAATACTTGAAGCAAGGCTCCATTATACTCAGGAATACCTAAGCGAAGTGCATGCAGAGATGATGAAGGTGAAACTCAAGGACACCATGATGAAACAGAAGATTGAAGATTTCAAGACTCATGTCGCACAATTCCAGTGGGACTGAAGAATCCTCGAGGAGGATAAATAAATAAAGTGGAAGTAATGTCTGACCATACCAATTCATGTGGGTGGCAGCATTTGTAACAAGTACTTTTTGGAATTTGGATTTACGAAAATGGTTAAGGATGTAATGAAAGATTTATATGAGAATAATGAGATGTTATGGATAAACTTGTGCACTTCTTTTGGTCATAGTACTCTATAAAGCCACAGGATCAATGAAGAAAGAAACGTGTTATTCATGACGGCCATAGAAGGAAGCTGGACAAAATAAGTTGGAGTTTTGTTTTGATATGATGGTATGAAGAAAGCAGTACTCTGGATTTAAGGAGGTGTAACAAGAGAGTTACTCCAAGGATGAGTTAAAGCTGCACTAGTGTTGAAGTGGGCCCATAACCCACAGGCCCAGGATTTTGATAAGGAACAGATGTAACCTTGATAAAGGAGTATATTTGGAAGAATCAGTGATCCAATCAGCATACGTTTCGTAGGTTACGCAAAAACCTAAGAGTGGTGAAGTAAACGATAGATGTTTTGTTTGGCTTGCAGAACCCATGGATTTACTCAAACCCAGTTCGTGGACAAGAGAAATTCTGTAATGCTTGTGAGAATGACCGAGTGTTAGAATACGAGATTCGCTAAACCTTATACAGGGTAATGATCTGGGTGCGGAATGGATTGATCACCATACCGACTTACTCGTATCTTTCGCTCTTGCTATTTGGAATGGTAAATCTGAGAGACTTAACCATAGTAAAGTGACGACGCTCGTTGAAGCCTTGCTTAAGCCTTAGAGTGGTAGGATGATAAACCCATGTACATGGCAGCTGTTGCCAAACGTAGGTTATACGGTGAGGTTCAACCCAGACCCGTTTTCTGCAGGAGAAAACCATAAATTGTAGACCACCATGAGTGTATCGATAGTTGTTTAGAATGGACACATACCCATCAGCTAAGAAGATCCAGTCTCGGACGAACTTCAACTTTGACAAACCGACCCAAGCTTTTGAGGAAAACTCTATGCTTCTGACAGAAGAGCTTTAATGAAGGAGCTATTGTAAGATATGTGAAGAGACATACATTGTCAGCCCTCCAGAGGAAATATCTGAGTTTATTGGAACCATGACCTTGTTTTTAAGTGTGGTAGCACCCCGACCTTCGACTGAACATTTGCTAGAAGACCCCAACCCCTAACCTTTTCTTGCTAGCCTTTTGAATCTCGAGGACGAGATTCATTTTAAATGTGTAGGTTTGTAACATCCCAAAATTCTAAATTTTGGAATGTTATAATAAATAAATAACTATGGTTGTTGTCGATTGTTTGGTGATTGATTGAATGGAATTGAGTGGAAATTGAAACTTTTGAAAGTTGAATGAGAGGGAGTGAAATGACTTTCCCAAACTTTCCATTTTGCATTTTTGGATCCTAATTGAACTCAAGTTCATTTCAACACCAAAACCTAGAGTGAATATGACATGACTTCTTCCATTTTGAAATGAATAGGGTTTTGGAAGAGATTTGAAATTCATTTGGGAAGATTTCAAATCCAAAGCTTTATGCAACTCAATGATTTTTCATGAGGGAAGATAAAATGACTTCTTCTATTATATGAAATAGGAGTTGGAAGTTATAATGAATCAAGTTGAAAATCAATTGAAAGTGCTTTGGAACCCTCTTTCAAATTTTGAGTTTTGAATTTGAATTTCAAGCTTTGGCATGTGGAAACATTTCAAAAACTAAGCCGATAAATACTTGATCAAAAGTATGAGAGGAGCAAACATGACACTCCAAAAATATCAGAGGAAACAATGCCAAAAAAATTTGGATTCAAATCTGAAATTTATTTGAATTTGAAAAAATAGATTTTTATGAAGTTTGGATTTTGCCTTTGGAAAAATGTTCAAATGAAAGGAATATTCCTGATCATTTTGGTATATATATGCCCTATATAAATTATTTATAGATTGGGTTTTATTTTTGTTTTAGTTTTATTTAAAAATAAAGAAAAACCCCAGGCGCCAGCCAAAGCCACCCCCAGCCCAGCCGTGAACCCCCCCTGCCAGCCCACCGGCGCTTGACCCACCAGCGCCAATGAGCCGGCTCCCCTCCCCTCGCCTGAAGGCGCTCTGGCCGGTCGACCGACCCTCGCCTCTCTCTCTCCCTCTCATCGACCGTGGCCCCGCCTCTTCTTCCCCCCCACGCCACGCCGACCTCATGGGAGATCGACCGGATCGAAGGATCCGGATCCCCGATCGCCCGATCCTTCGAAGCTCACGGACCCCAGGCTATAAAGCCGCCACCCGCACCCCATTCCCCTCCCGAGACCACGCGGACCCCTCTCCCTCCCGCTCGGCGTCGCGGGCCCAAGCCCTCCCGCCGCCATTGTTGCCGCCGTCGACCCCTGGTCCACCCCCGACTTCTAACACCACCAAACCACCCCGAGCTCAGGCGATCTCCGACGACAGTCGCCGGAGCTCGCCGACGCCTGGACGCCTCGACGCACTTTCGCCGCCGCCGCCGCCATCGCCGGAGTCCGGTAAGTCACCGGCAATCCCCCCCACCGTCCGATCCTAGATCTAGGGCTAGGATTAGACACCCCGAAGGGTTAGGTTTTAGTTAGAAAACCGGCCGGCCCGATCGGTTTATTTATTAGTTAGGTTTTATTTTTAGGCCGGTTCGTTTAGTTTAAACCTAGGGCCCGTTTAGACTAAACTACGCCTAGTGCACAGTATAGGCCCATTAGGCCTTTTTCTTTTTATTTTGATTTTCTGTTTTAGCCGAATAGTTTCAGTTTTCAAAAATGTATATCTTTTATTCTGTTTAATATTTTTGAGTGATTCTTTTTTGTTGGATTGCAAATTTTATGTAGTTTCTGTAAAATATATATTTAGCCATGTTAAAAATAATTAAAAATGCTTTAATATTGTTTTAGTCAGAATAGCAAATCTGCTATAACTTTAGTTAGAAAAATTATTTTTGCATGATTCTTTTTGTCACCACTTTATTTTGACATTTCAAAACCCTAGAAATTAATTTTGGTATTTTAGGATTAATAAATAATTAGTTTTAGACAGAATCCTATTAATCCTAATTAATTAACTAGTTCTGTTTTCCTATTTAATTAATTAGTAAATTAATTTATTTTTAACTTGTGATTAGTTATTCTAGGTTAGTTTCTGTCATTCTAGTAGATGAACTTTTATTTATAATTAATAAAAGTTTTAAATTATTTTCTTAATGGAAATTGGATTAGGCCTAAAATGAGTTTTATAATAGCTTTTTAATTAATTCTTTTTGCTCCTAGTTGCTTAGTGAAACCTTTTCTGTTAAGTTAACCTAAAATCATGATTAGGTTATGTTAAGAAAAATTTTGTTATATAAAACTACTATTTTGTTATTGTTTGAAGTAGGGAAAACTTTGAGTGGCCTTTCTTTGAGTTTTTCTTTTGGATTTGGTTTTGGTTGTTTTGTTGTGTTATGTTACCTTTGTTATGTTGTGTATTGTGATCCTATTGCTATGTGCTTATCATAGTTATTGTTTACCTCGGTAGAATTTCCGGAGTGCGAAGATTTCTACTACGAAACCCTAGTTCTTTCGAAGATCGTCAACCAGGCAAGTTCACTTTGATCATTGCTTTCATACCTATGTTTTTATTGCATTTAGTGGCACCTTTGCAACCACCCCTCAGTAGTGTTATTGAATCCTTGTAGTTGAGTAGTATGCATGAGGTAGGAACCCACCACCTGTTACCAAGCCCGGACGTTATTTATTTTAATGCTACGCTATAGTAGACGGGGTTTGGTATGAGTGCTCGGGAGTGGTGTGAGAATGGAGGCTCTACGTCAATGACGACAACTCCGTGATGGAAATCTGCAAGGACTGCATCTTCAAGACCTCAAGACTTCAAGACTCGAGACAGGATTTCAATACACACTCTTTGGGTGAAGGACGGTTGACGGGCAGCCCCTGGAGAAACCAGTGGTTGGCGGGATGCATGGAGAAGCGCCATGACATCTTGCGGAAAGCTTCACCCAGACTCAAAGAGACGGAAGAATACTTCACGCCGGAAGCTTACGTGCAACCGCAAGTCATTATGGGCTCTGACTTGGTTGACCTTAGTGGTGACTCTGGCTGGGACGGTACTAGCAGATGTAGAAGGACGGTAGGATTGGATGGGTACCGGACAGTGGTCAGAGGAACTCTTTGGAAGACCATGTTTTGGTCATCTTGTTCTCAAACACTCTGAAGTGCGAGAACGTAAAGAGAGGGATCGAATCTTGCGGGTAAAGTGTACAAACCTCTGCAGAGGGTTTAAACCTAATCGATTAGCCATGTCCCCGGTTACGGACAATTTGAGCCTCTGGACTTGGATCTATCTCGGAACTCTCAACACCGGATTGATAACTTAATTGTGGGCAACTTATGATGATTTTGGGCTATGAGACATCGGTTGGCGGAACCATGTCATGACAGAAAAACTCCATAGTACAGACTTCATTTATTCTTTTGATGTAGGGAAAATAAAACCAGCTTTTACATAAACAAAACTCAGATCTGAGCCACAAAGCCATACCGCATATAGTATAGTTTATCATCTGCTTTATCTTATTGTGATCTTGCGGTACATTCAATGTCTTGACCTACACGGCTGCAACGTATCATGTTGCGATATTTCCTCGACAGTAAGAGTTACTGATGCAGGTTACGGTCTACACTCAACCTGCCGATGGCGTTGATGGGACTCCACACCCGCTTGATTGTTTCCGCTGATTATTATGAGGTATATATCATTTTACATTATTTATACATGTGATTGCACTTTGATATATACATTGATGTCTTGTGTGTGCAAACATACTGATCCGAGGATGGCACAAGAATACGAGGCTTGACCGTCTGAGGTCGGGTCGCTACAGTGTGGTGACTGTTGATAGGCATCTCCTTCTCTAGAATGAAGTGGCATCATATATTCATATTTTTGTCCATGTTTAGTGGAGACAATGAGAGAATGTGAAGTGTTGTGTACATTTATATTGTGAGTGTGGTTAGGTTACAATCCAACAACAATTATATAGGACCTAGGGGACGGTGCGGGCGACTCTAGAATGAGGTCTACATAAAATTTGAAAACTAACACTTCAAAATTTATATCATTATTATATTAAATATGATCATCTAAAGAAGCTCAAAATTATTACCAATGAGTTCTCATGACATTGTCTGCAAGTCCATGTGCTCTTTGTGGTGGGATTAAAATACTTGGATCCAGCTTGTTTGTTGCATCGCATTAAATCAAAGTTATTGCGATAGTACTTCTATTTAAGCATGAAAAATAGTGCCCCTATTTAAATGTGAGAAGAGACATGGAAACATGGCCATTATTCAGACAGAGAAGCCATTATTCCCTCATGAAACGCAGCAAGGACTATAGCTCAATGGTTTCTAGCATGCGTAATGAATGTTGATTTTATGTTTTGTTGGAGTTTCTTTTTGATGTTGCTAAAACCCATAGAGATCTTAGGACTTGAAAGCATCAAGATTTGTGACTACTTCGACTCAAGTTTGTACACGAAGTAACACAATAGGACATGCTACATACGAGAAACTAGACATATTTGATATATTTGAATATGAAGCAAACACAAGTACCAACATTGTTAATGTTTGGGAAGGAAATAGATGCATCCTCATTACTAATGTTGACTATGGTGGTAGAATGGTCCAAGACACAATGATTGGTCACAGAAGTGGTTAGAGCCTATCGGTGAACCAGTTGTGGCCAAAGTAGAATTTTTCGCCTTAGCTATCACACTGTGATGCTTCCCAAAAATCCTTTTGCCTTATTTAGTGCAGGTTCTCTAGGGATCCAATTGTGAAGCCTGCTCTCGAGTGGTCCTGCATGCAGTCGTTGGGATGGGACAAATGTTGAAGCAACACAACAAAAGGAAATTAGCAATGAGCGAGAGAGTAAAGAGATTTTTTGGGGTATATACTTCTTCTCTACAAATGCTTTCCCTTATGTTACGCAAGAAGGTAGATGAAGGGGATGTCTCGTGTGTTCACATGCTCTGCTCATGAGTCGGCCAGATAATAAGTGTGGTAGTTGTAGTTATATTTTGTGCATGTTGTTTTGGAATGTAAATATGGAGCACAAATGGAACTATCGATCATATCTTTGTTTGTATCTTGTGTCCACTGGTTTGTGTTGTGTGAGAGTAGAGATGCAAGAAACACCAAACCGGTGAACAAACGCATTTGTGTGCTTTGGACCGATCCTGTTCAACATAAATTACCATGTAATCATGCTCAAACATCTTCGACAATGTCCACCCTATTAGGATTCATACGGGAAACTCCACACAATCTTACTGCAAAAAATGTACAAGTTTGTTTTGTTTAGCACGGGCCAAATGCAGCGATCTATCAACTTCGCCCATATCTCTTACTACTTCTATCCTCACGAGTTCTAACATTTCGTTAGGCAACTAATGATGAATGAAAGGGTTATCTTAAATATGACCTTATGAAGAAGTTCAAGTTAAAAGGAATCTGAAATGTAATAATCTAAAGAAACTTAAAATGGTCATTAGTGAGCTCTCAAGAGTCAAGATATTAGATGGATGTCCATGTGATTTTTATGGAAGGACTAGAATGCATAGAACCAACATGATTAAAATAAATAGAAGTGGCATGGTTGTTGCATCACATCACACCAGAGTTAACGTGGTAGTACTCTTGTTTAAGCGTGAGAAAATAGTGCTTATATTACAAGAAGAGAAGAGAGATATAAAATGATAAGTATTTAAAGAAAATGTCATTCTTCACACTTGCATTGAGCGAGTATTAGAGTTCAATGATTGCTAGTATCCTTAATGTATATAAGTTTTACACTTGATTGGAATTATTTTTGTAGTGTCGTTGGCATCCTATGGCTCGCATGCATCAGGCAATTTACAACTACATTGACGGCTGCATCGACTTGGATTTGTACGCAATGTGGCATCAATGCGACAGTCAACTAGAGATGGACTTTCAGCAAGTATGTGTTAGTGATCAAATTAGTATACTTGAGAGTGACGTGACACTATGTATAGTAAGTTCAGACTCTTTTGTGGGAGAGGTGGCCTCTGACTATCATGACACAGGGTGACCTTGGGATTTATTCAAAACTAATATCTGTGGACCAAAAATATATGTTGAATTCCAACGTGGTTATGAGTTAGAAGTTAAGGAGGTTCAAAGTTTGCTAAGAAATTAAACCAGTGAGAGCCTGCGAGCTAGAAATCCTCTCTTGAATCAATTCCAACGTGTATGGGAGGTTGAAGTTGAGAAGGATTGGAGACGAGACACGGTGATGTGCAAAGAGTTGCAGTAGAATCGACTGACAATGCACCAATCTTGGCATACTGTCAGGTGGTTAAATAAGGAGGTTTTGTGTGGGGGCTAGGGGGTAGATACTTTTTACAAGAGAGTTTGGCTTCGAGGGAGCGAGGAGCCAAGGGGAAAACATTGTATTCATCCAACAGTTATAAGAAGCTAATATGCAGGTCAAATGATCAATTGCATGTTTTCTCTAGGATTAACGTGGAGGCTCTAAATATGCAAATAATTTGATGAACTGGCCTAGTGTGCAACCGGTTTGAGTCTTACTAGCTTATGCACCTACAATGAGTATCTCGTGTAGTTTTTTAGTATATTCTTGTCATTCTGACTGGTGTTATATGCTGTTGATGCCATGATATGAGGACCACTCGTTTACTTTAGTGTTCCTGGAGAAGAACTCATGTGACCACAAAAAGAAATGGAAGAAACAGACTGTTTTGTGGTGTCTCCTCAAGGGAAGGTCTCAGCTAACTGGCAAGAATCCAGGGAAGGTTGGCAAACTATTCTCAAGCATACATCACACATCAATTACACAAGTTTTTATCTAGGTGGCACAAAGGTCGTACTGACTAATGTGATGCTCTTCTAACCACAAGGTGGATTCTTCCTCGGAGCTCCTAGAAGAAACACCCAAGTAGTACACTAACCTGCTACTAGAATAATTCAAATTTTTAGATGTTCCTCGGTTTTTGTATATTGTTTGTTCTACTCTTTGATATCTGGAATTGGAGCCATATGGCAGGCCATTTCCCCCATTTTTCTATGAATAGATGGGGTTGGGGAGTTTGCACCCTGTAAGTCTAAAAAATCTAAGGAAACGGGTAGAGGGCTTGTGAATTCAAATTTCATTGCCCATAGGGAAGGTTTTATAAGTTGCTTTACGGTCATCGAAACAACCGATTTTTCTTAAAACAATCTGAAGAGAGTTGTCAGGGCAGTACATGGATGTCCATGTGCTCCTTATGGGATTGAGATGCATGGAAGCAGTGTGGTTGTTGTGTTATCTCATTCAAAGGTAATGTAATGGTACTTCTACTTAAGGGTGAGAAAATACGCATCCTATTTTAACTCGAGAAGAGAGAATGGTCATGATAATTATTCACAAATAAGTCATTCTTTGCACCATGTCTATCAAGGATTAGAGCTTAGTGGTTGCTACCATATGTAATATATACAACTTTTTATACCGCTTTTGCAATGTCCTCCAAACCCATACACATCCTAGGACTTGGAAGCATCGGGATTTACGATTGCATTGACTCATGCATGTACATTAAGTAAGATCACTATGACAGCCAGCTAGAGATAGAATCTACGCCAGGTGTGTGTTAGTCATTGAACTAGCATGCCTCATAGAAACGTGGCTTGGAACTGCAACAACGATCTTCATTATCTTCATGTGGGAGATTGCCTCGTGCTCTCAGGATCCCAAGATGGCCCTTGGTAGATACCATCTCCTTGTGGTCATTGGTGTCCCGCTGGTGACCGTTGAAGGACATCTCCTTCTCAAGCAAAAAGAGGTGTGGCATGCTGGTAATAAAATATTGGCCCTTTTTGTAAATGTCGAATAGAAAATGTGAAGTATTTTATGTAGTGTCATCTAGGGTTATTATCCATTAAGAAGGATATAAGATCAGAGGGAACGATGTAGGTGGTTCTAGGTCTTTGCTGAAATATTGTGAAAGTATAACCTCCTTTCATTACTAACCTAAATTTCTTTACTCCTAATTCATTGACAAATTTCGAAAAAATATAATGATATAAAGTATCACACGTAAATACACCAAATCTATAACAAGCAACAAGTAATACTTTAGGAGTATCATTTGTGTGACATAAGGAAACACGCATGGGATGGTTATGTAGAAGCATATGGAGAGTTGATACTTGACAGGAAGCGTCGATAATTGAAATTTTTGGTACATGAGGAATATACCTTTGCTTACATCATTCGATTGGTCTTGCACATTAGTACGAGATACATTTTCATTATTATATAATTTCATAAACGGAAATATATTTCTCTTGTCGGTAAATAGCATCGACCTTTACCATGTTATAGCATTGATATACATTTGATAAGATATTAACATATGCTTTGAGATATAAACATACCTAGCATGTAGTATTTTATGCGGTCACCTTTGTTGCATGCAGCTATATACCAACAATATATAAGTACCCATGTACTCACCAACAAAAAACTCTCAAATTCAAACTGTCATGTACTCACCAATATTATACCTGATAAAACTTCATGTGTTGCAACAATTCTCACTCAGTTCAATATCTAGAGTGGAATTGATGCGGTCGTGCGCACCCTTTTTGGGTGAGGCGTGAAGCTTCCTCTTCTGATCATCACCATGGGACATCTCTTCATATAGATTTCCATGGAACTGACGGAGATGGAGAAAGACATGGCGAATGCGATTGAAGGTTTGTTCTTGGCACAAAGAGTGCTGGTTGTGTTGAAGATGATGCGACACAGGTTATTTCTGTGTGTCGGGTGTTCGACGACTTCCAGCAGCAGCCTTGGCAAGCGGGGTGGCAACACAGGTGGACTGCATTTTTGGTGGTGCTCCTCGAGTACCGAGCCATGATTTCTAGGGTGAAAACCCAAGGTCTGGCCTTCATTGGTTGTACCTGGTGATACGTCTCCAACATATCTATAATTTTTTATTGTTCCATGCTATTATATTATCCATTTTGGATGTTTAATGGGCTTTACTATACACTTTTATATTATTTTTGGGACTAACCTACTAACCCAAGGCCGAGTGCAAATTGCTGTTTTTTTGCCTATTTCAGTGTTTCGTAGAAAAGGAATATCAAACGGAGTCCAAACGGAATGAAACCTTTGGGAGCGTGATTTTTGGAACAAACGTGATCCAAAGGACTTGGGTGGACATCAAGAAACAACCGAGGAGGCCACGAGGCAGGGAGGCGCGCCTGCCCCCCTGGGCGCGCCCCACCCTCGTGGGCCCCTCTTGGCTCCACCGACCTACTTCTTCCTTCTATATATACCCATGTACCCCGAAACCAACCAGGAGCACCACGAAACCCTATTTCCACCGCCGTAACCTTCTGTACCCGTGAGATCCCATCTTGGGGCCTTTTCTGGCGCTCCGCCGGAGGGGGAATCGATCACGAAGGGCTTCTACAACAACACCATAGCCTCTCCGATGATGTGTGAGTAGTTTACCGCAGACCTTCGGGTCCATAGTTATTAGCTAGATGGCTTCTTATCTCTCTTTGGATCTCAATATAAAGTTCTCCTCGATCTTCTTGGAGATCTATTCGATGTAACTCTTTTTGCGGTGTGTTTGTCGAGATCCGATGAATTGTGGGTTTATGATCAAGATTGTCTATGAACAATATTTAAATCTTCTCTGAATTCTTTTATGTATGATTGGTTATCTTTGCAAGTCTCTCCGAATTATCAGTTTGGTTTGGCCTACTAGATTGATCTTTCTTGCCATGGGATAAGTGCTTAGCTTTGGGTTCAATCTTGCGTTGCTTGATCCCAGTGACAGAAAGGGAAACGACACGTATTGTATTGTTGCCATCAAGGATAAAAAGATGGGGTTTATATCTTATTGCTTGAGTTTATCCCTCTACATCATGTCATCTTGCCTAATGCATTACTCAGTTCTTATGAACTTAATACTCTAGATGCATGCTGGATAGCGGTCGATGTGTTGAGTAATAGTAGTAGATGTAGGCAAGAGTCGATCTACTTGTCACGGACGTGATGCCTATATACATGATCATGCCTAGATATTCTCATAATTATGCACTTTTCTATCAATTGCTCGACAATAATTTGTTCACCCACCGTAATACTTATGCTATCTTGAGAGAAGCCACTAGTGAAACCTATGGCCCCGGGTCTATTTTCCATCATATAAGTTTCCAATCTATTTTTACTTTGCAATCTTTACTTTCCATCTTTATCGTAAAAATACCAAAAATATTATCATCATCATCTCTATCAGATCTCACTTTTGCAAGTGGTCGTGAAGGGATTGACAACCCCTTTATCGCGTTGGTTGCAAGGTTCTTATTTGTTTGTGTAGGTACGAGGGACTTGCGTGTGGCCTCCTACTGGATTGATACCTTGGTTCTCGAAAACTGAGGGAAATACTTACGCTACTTTGCTGCATCACCCTTTCCTCTTCAAGGGAAAAACCAACGCATGCTCAAGACGTAGCACCTGGCAATGGCCTTTCTCAAGGAATTTTTTTGGAAACTCGGCCTTTCTCCGGGGTGAAAACCCAAGATCTTCGATCGGGCGACGACAACGCTTATGCATTATTTCCTTCTTGAAGGCATTGCTTTTGGAGAGCCTATTACGTAGTACAAGTGTTGTATTTGGTGGTGGTTAGAGTGCTTCTGTTGCGAGTGGTTGTACACCGCCATAGGGCTTTCTTTTTCTTTTCTCTCCTTTTTATTTTGTTTTTGGATGTGTGCATCCTGGATGTCTTCAGACATCTTGTTGGTGCAGAGGCTAGGTGCATATGGTATCCCCACGATATTAATATATTTCCCTTGTCGAAAAAGAGCCTAGCCAGACCCACCTATCGATGAATTCGCCCTCGCCGGCTGGTCCGGTCACTACAGTCGGCACTGTAGTGCGTTGGCTCGAGCGGCACCCACGCCCTCCGTGGCGATGAAGGCGACATGCGTCGGTGGTCCATGACAGGTGGACCGCGGGCGCTGTCGGGGCCATTGTTGTATGGAGGCTTGTGTCAAACCCATGCTCATACACGATGGAATAGCTGGACCCGCCTGCTGGCATCTTTGCCTCTGCCAGGCTGGTTTAGGCGCTACATCAGTGTGTCGGTGCGTGTGGTGTGCCTGTCTGTGCTGGATTGCACGACAACTATGCCTCCCTCGAGACGGTTCGTTCGCTACAGTCGGTGCGTTGGTAGTGTGGTATGCCTGTCTATGCCGGTTCGCACGGCGCCTATGCCCCTCCCCCGGTATAGTTCGGTCGCAGCAACTGGTCTCACGCGGACCGGGGGCCAGCGATGCATCGTGCTCCTACCATGTATTATCACATAATTTGGACTCATCAGCGGTATGCCTGGAATATGCCACATGATGTAGAATTTTGGGTGATCGATGATCTCATTCTCGGCCCAATTGATCATCTAGGAGATTGGGATCATGTGCGATGATGGAAGGACCATTGCTTTTAAGGGATGCCCGGTCTTGATGGCACATTATGATGGCTTGTCAGAGGTGAGTGAGGTAGAACTTTTCTCGTATCAGGCATGGGTCAGAGTGATGAGCGTCAAGGAAAAATGCATTGAGCTAGCATTGTTGGGTAGTTGGTAAAGAAGGCAGGGGTGTTGGAGCATGCGGATGAGCAGCTAGTGAAAGGAAATGGGGGTCATGGTTAGTGTTACCCCCCTTGCCTGATATGGAGGAAGAATAAATTGTTCTTTGGCCTTGAATACTAGAAGATTCCAACGTGATGTGTGGTATATGTGGTTTCATGAGTCATGTGGCAAAGGAACACGGGAACGAGATTCATGACACACATGACTTTGTTGACCCACTTGCACTGATTGCTCCAGAGTTTAGGAGGGAAGACTAGTGGATGTTTTAGAGCCAAGGAGGTAGAGGAGTAAGAATAAGAAGGGAAGAGGCGTGAGGTGAGAGATGATGCGCACATACACCAAGTGGAGTGTAGAGGGAAGACCAAGGTGTATGAAGTACAACATCTAGTCCGGTTAAACCCTATACAGAAATACACTATCGATGAGGTCTATGAAGCATTAGGTTTAGTACACCAAAAAGGAGGAAGTTGAGGCTAAAGGTAGTCAATTGTTATTGACAGACATCAAGAGTGATGCATTAAGTGATAAGGAGATTTTGAAAGACAGGGAAGAGTATAATACATCACTAGGGAATAAGCAGTAGAAAACTGATGAAGTGTCAGCAATGCATCCCCAAACATGGAGGACTACTGAGCCTAATGGGCTGTTGCATCGATGAAAACTTTGTCTATGCTGCGGACCTCGTTGGATCCTGCCATTTCAGGAAAGCTCCAACCATGGTCATTAAACTATACTTTAGCAAAGCCTTCGACTCTCTCTCCTGGGACTCCCTCACCTCCATCCTACACTATCGTGGATTCCCGCAAAAAATTTCTACCTGGATCCATGATCTTCTCTCATTGCGGAAAATGGCCGTTATGCTGAACGGGATCCCGGGAAACTAGATAAATTGCAAGAACGGTCTCAGACAAGGAGACCCCGTATCACCCTACCTCTTCATCATTGTTGCTGACCTCCTACAACAAATAATCCAGCAAGACTGTGACCTCTTACACCTCAACCACCCCCTATTCTCACATCTGCCGCCAACCGTTTTACAATACGTTGACGACACCCTCATCATCACCAAGGCGTCCAATGAAGCAGCTCTGTAGTTAAAATACATTCTCCACAATTTCGCCATGGCAACCAGCCTCACTATAAACTTCACAAAAACAACATTTGTACCTATGCATGGCTGCCCTACCATGGGAGACTCCATTGCCACCACACTGCAATGCAAAACCTCAACCTTCCCACGGATTTACTTAGGCCTACCGCTGGCACCTGCCTATCTACCTCCAAAAGCCTTTCTACCTATTATCAAACGATTCCAAAAATTCTTGACGGGCTGGCTTGCAAAAATACTCTCCAAGGGGGACAGGCTAATCCTACTATCAGTTGTCCTCGACTCCATCTTGGTCTATTTTATGTCTATCTTCCTCATCCCAAAAGTGTTCTCAAAACCCTAGACTCTATCCGGCGAGCCTTTTTCTGGGCCGCGGAGGAAACTTGCACCGGTTCACAATGCTTAATTGCCTGGAAAAATGTTTGTAAACCAAAAAAGTTAGGTGGTTTGGGTCTAAAAAATATTCATGAGCAGAACAAATTTTCTACTAATGAAATTTGATGTCAAAGCGCTCCTTCCGGAACAAACACCTTGGCTAGACTAGATCACCTTGCAACACCCAAATGCTCTCATCTCTCTACAAAACAGCCAACTCTTCCTTTGCTGAACTATAAACTAACAACTACCAGCACTCTATGCCATCTCCTTTGTCATCACAAACTCTGGCACTAACACCTACTTTTTGTTAGATATTTGGCTACACCAGCAATCTCTCGCTGCTCTATTCCCCTGCCTCTACTCGCACACCACTCACCCCTCGCTCGCATGGCTGCTATTTTGAATCACGGTTTAGAATCAATCCTACAGAACCGCCTAATATATAATGCTGCTACCGAGTTGTGTTCTTTGTTATCTCTACTAGACTTCTAGGTGTCGCCAGGACTGGATGAGCACTACTTCAATGATGGCCTACGCTTCTCCATGTGGGCCGCCTATGAGCTGACCAAGGGTGACAATGACGATGACGCGCATGACGTGGCCATCTAGCCTTCATGTGTTCCAAACCGCGTGAATATCTTTGCATGGCTCCTGTTTCATGGTCGACTCAACTTGAAAAGCAACCTCCTTCGCAAGCACAGTCGCTGACTCACTCTGCCCATGATGTAGGTTCGATGGCGAAACCATTTCACACATCTTCATTGACTGCCCGCTCGCGCAGGGGATATGGCAACGGATTGGACTCTCACCCCCGAACTACATCGACGATCTTTGGGACTGTCGTCTCCCTTGCCAGGCGGATGTGCTAATCTGGTACTCACTACAAAAAAAAGACACATCCCTGACATTTTGGGCCAAACGAATTTTTTTTCCTGTCATACTTATGACACTTCTATGATGATAATTGTGACAAAACCTGGTATCATCATAGATGTGGTGGGGTCCTACTTCTATGACAAAAAATCATGACAGTAAATGGGCTTTTCGTCCTGGGCGGGCCGGAAACGCAGCTGCATGACATTCTTTGGGCCGTCCATGATGGAGAAAACCGTGGTAGAATCGAGGGAGAGGAAAATATCGGGGGAGTTCTCGGTTAGGGTGGGTGGTCAGGGCCGAGCGATGGGCGTTTCTCTACGTACGCGCGTGTGTGCGAGGCGTTGCGCTCTAACTGAACTCGAGCAAGGCGTTGGGCTCTAACTGAACCCGAGTGATTGCACTGCATGCTATGCGTTACTGAACCCGAGCGATCGATCGATCCCTTGCTGTTAACTAAACCTGAGTGATTCCTTCGCTACTTCTGCTAACTGAAGCTGATCGAACACTGCTGCCTCCTTCCCTGGATGAACAGTGAGCCTTGTTGAGGGGGTTTGGATGAATAGTTCCTGGTGGGGGGTTGGATGAACAGGAACCCGTGGTAGTAGAGGTCGTTGCCGCTGGATGAACTATACCCCGATCGATCGAGCCGTTGGATGAACAGGACCCCGTGGAGGGCTGGATGAACAGGACCCCGTGGAGGGCTGGTTGAACAGTACCCGGTGGAGGGCTGGTTGAACAGTACCCGGTGGAGGGCTGGATGAACAGTAGCCCCTGGAGGGGTGGTTGAACAGGACCCCCGTGAGGGCTGGTTGAACAGTAGCTGGTGGAGGAGCGCGCGGTGGAGGCTGGATGAACAGGAGCCCGTGGATGAACAGTCACAGGTGGAGGCTGGAGGAGGTCGACGGTGGATGAACAGTAGCCTATGGAGGAAGTCGACGGTGGAGATGAATAATATCCCGTGGAGTCTTGTTTTGTAGTACGCCACACCCCTCCCGATGAACAGGACCCCAGTTTCAACCATCGCGCTCCAACACAAGTCTGTTTCCTCTGTTTTGCGGTACGCCACACCCCTCCCGATCAACAGGGCCCCGTTTCGGCCGTAGGAGGTCCATTTTCTCCGTTTTGTGGTACGCCAGACCCCTCCCAATGAACAGGATCCCGTTTCCACCGTGGCCTGTCGAACACAAGGCCGTTTCCTCCGTTCTGCGGTACGCCAGGCCTTGTTTCCATTGCCTATTCCGTCCAAGCCGGTTGGCTCCCGAACAACACGCGTTCCGTTGCCTCCCGATGAACACGACGTATTCCGTTGCCTCCCCATAAACACGACGACGATGCATTTTCTCCGTTCCGACCCAGCCACAACCATGTACAGGAGCCCTGGCCATACGTATGCGTGAGTAGGCATTCGAGACCCCGCCCGTATGTACGTACGTGGCCGTATTTACTTTCTTGCACCCTGGCCGCTGTATGTACGTGTACATGCTACGTGCGCGCCTCTACTACCACACGTGCCCTTCCTTAAACGGCCACGGTTCATTGCTGCAGCCTGCAGACAGACCGATCGACCAGTATGTACATACACGTTCGCGACCAGAATGACAACACTACGTACGCTTCGACCGGGTGGGTCCCGACTGTCAGGCACTTCCTTGCGTGCGAAGATATAGCTGGTGGGTCCCAATAGTCAGGGGCGAATCGTCTTTTTTTGCCCGTAATATGGATGCACTTCCTTGCGTGCGAAATGTAGCTAGTGGGTCCCAGCAGTCAGGGGGCGAATTAAATTTTTTGCCCATAATATGGACGCACTTCCTTGCGTGCGAAGATGTAGCTGGTGGGTCCCACCAGTCAGGGGGAAACGTTTTTTTCGCGAAATACGGTGGCCCGTCCGGTGGGTCCCTGCTGTCAGGTGGAGGAATCATTATTTTGCGCGTAATAAGGAGGCACTTTCTTGCTGCGGACGTGGACCCAGCTGTCAGCCTCTCCACGTACAGTACTCTTCCGATGGAAGTCGTTCCTTGACCACGTTGACCACGCTGCGCTGAGAGCACCAAGGCGGTGGACGACGGCGAGGCCTAGGAAGGGGAAGACGCGGCAGTGGATGCCCACGCAGAGAGGAGTACGAGGGTTCACTGGTTCGGCTTCGGTGTGAGGATGCCGTCGCCGCAGGGCCTGGCCAGCGGTGGGAGTGGTAGGGGGAGGTGAGGCCTCCGTGGCAGCACAGCCGACCACGGGAGGTAGGAGCAAGCGGCACGACCGGCGCTGCTTTGGGCGGCTGGAGCAAGAAGACCAGAGGTTGAAGAATCACAACGGCCGTTGGATGGACATCGTACGGTCACTGCAGTTAGAATCGTTTATATTGACTAAGTTGACAAAGCCCTTGATACGCATCAACTTAGTAGGCCCATAGGTCAGCCTCCGGAACAGTGCGCCCCAGATGTCAGGGGAAGGAATCATTTTTCAGGCGGCTGAAGCTAGAATATCCGAGATTGAAGAAGAAGCACGACATCCTTTGGATGGACATCCAACGGACACTACTGCTAGAACCGTGTGTTGACTATAAGTTGACAAAGCCTTGCATACGCGTCAAATTAGTAGGCCCACAAGTGTGTGGTAGAGAACTTATAGCCCATTTGCGATTTGTAAGAATGCACAACTCATTTTTGAATTCTAATGGAATTTACTACAACTCGTTTAAAGTTTGTTAAAAGTACATCCCATTTTCTAGCTAGGAGAATGATTAATAATTTCAACCAACCGTTCAAAACACAATTTAATAAAATTTCCCACATTTTGATAGGATCCGAAATATTTTTGTCCTGACATTTCTAGTCAGATTAAGTACAATTTCAATATAAATTTGTATTACTAAAAATCCAACTAAACATTGCGCGCACAACAATTAATGAAATTAAAATTTTCAAAATCCAAAAGTAATATCTTATAAACTAATTACGTGTTTGGTGCATTTTTTATAGTTACTGCCCATTTTTTATAATTACATCCCATTTATTATTTCTTAAAGCCCATTTTTTGTTAAGCCTAATGCATCCCTCCTTGGAAATATTTGCAGCCCAGCGGGGCGGAGAATAACAAGTTGACCCGGATTGTGTACAACTGTCGGCCCAGTTGCATTGCTGATGTTGAAAAAAAAGGGCTGTGTAGTAAAGTACAACCTTACATGGCTACTCAGCCCACATTCGGCGATGCCGGAAAGGCCCAAACAAGGCTTCTGTACAACTTTTTGAAGTCACTGAGCTCAATTAATAACTTAAGAAAAAATTTAGAGTATAGTGGAACCTAATTAAAAGCTGTCACGGGTGAAGAAATAATTCAACGGGTCCCACTTGTGTGTGTGTGCGTGTGTGTGTGTGTGTGTGAGAGAGAGAGAGAGAGAGAGAGAGAGAGAGAGAAAGAGAGACAGACTCATCGGTCGATGCTCGTAAATATATCTTTTAGCCATATGCATTGATGATGCTCAATAAAAACTTATGTAGTTGGCACAATCATATAGAACATCATAGCACACTGAACTTGCATATAAAAATTTCACGCAGGCGGCACAATCAGGGTGGAAGTAGTGGATCGCTACGGGTAGGGCTATGTTCAAACCAACAAACTCGTACGTAACAGTTCATCGTCTTTATCAATGACGGGGAAATATCTGGAATGCTGTGCAAAGAAAACAGACAAACAACACAATATATAAGTTATGCTAGAACATTAAGTTGACATACATCCCTTTCTAAAAAAGTTTAGGTAAAAAAATAGAACAGGTCATCTGACAAGATTCAGTTATTACCTCAAATTAGAGCACATCCAGGCAGCCAGCCCTGCCTCTTCTCCCAAAGATGTAGTGGCCTCAGCCGCGCGATGGAGTAGGCCCTGTGCCATCCATCGTTCTGAGCAACACGGGGAAAGTCTGACGTTGACTCCTATAATGGACGTTGTTGACGGACCCGGGCACCAGCGGCGGCGGCAGGACTTCGATTGATGGATTGACCACTTCTTCGACATGCACGAACACTCGATACAGGTACATCCCTAACATGGTCCGCGGCGGCCTTGGTGGCGACGAATAGTACAACCCTGGTTCCTGCACCGGTATCTCAACACCAATCACCTACGGTATGGTGGACGGCTTCTTCATCTATGCCATAACCGTTAGAGCCCAGCTGTCTAGAGGAACAAACATACTTACGAGCTCACCTCCAAGGTCGTTGATAAGCTCATGCATGGACTCCCTGTTCCAAGCACGTCGAGGCATGCCATGGAAGGTAAGCTTTGTTAAAAACTCAAGCTCAGAGGGCACCGAGCCCCATCCTGGGTGCCACCGATCAAAGCTCACCAGCGCGCCATCGCAGAACAAACACCGGGAAGATTCGAACACACGACTGCAGTCGAAAGTTGTCCGGAACCTGACGAAGAAATCAACCGGTGGCGGACAGACTTCGACGAGCAAGTCACTTATTTGGATGCCGTGCGCAATGCCAATAGCTTTGACAAGGTCATCTGGCGAGATGGGAGGCCGGTCGTCGTTGATGGTTACCATCAGCACTTTGCCGGAAAACTGGTCGTCAAGCGCCGCCATGCCACTGTTGAGCGACGGCATGAAGTGCCCGAAGGCAGGACGAACCTTAGGATCTCCGGCTCGAAGATCCTCTTGACCAGCAACATGATAGTGCGCTTGAGTACAGGGAGTACATGAGGGGGATTTGGGGTAACTGGAGTAGGAATCGAGATTCCAGAGGTGGGGGAGGGGCGGTTGATTGGGGATGAAAAGGTAGCATGAATTTCGAACACGCGCCAATATGCTCTCGGCGCACAAGCGCACGAAAACACCGGTGGCGCTCACATGTCGGCCTAAGAGTCCTTATTCTTTTTTTTGAGAGCCGACCTTTTTTTTGAGGATCTTCTGAGAGCCTGACCTAAGAGTCATAATTGACCTATTTGGCATTGCATTACTACTCGGCCCATATTCAACGACACCTCACTGGCCCAAACAAATGTACATCATCGAAAAGACACTGAGCTCAAATTATAACTTGAAAAAAGGAGATATACTCTGAACACTGGAGAATGGTGATGCCCTCATTTAGCCCACCAGCAGTTCAAGACAATAAACAGTTCGAAACAACGATATATACAACATTCAAACACTGACTAGTGACTACTACTGACATAAACAACAAGGCATGATAGTTCATAAGAAGTCTTGCTACACCACCAAAACACATCCATATGCAGCGCTCAGACTCCCGTCATCCAGACAAGAATGACATTCTAAATAGAGGCAACTATTACATAGTAAGAGTTATATAGCCGAGGATGACAAAATGACAAGGAATATGCATAACAAAAGAGAGAACTACCCATCCAGAACAAGCAGCAAAGACAACAAGTCATTCGAAGAGGGATGATCCAACACCATAATAATTTGCAGCCCCGGTTCAGCCACCAGTGATCCGGAGACACCAGTACTCCACCCTTTCAACGCAACAACCCAATTACCTATCAACCTGAAGGCTTGAACCACATCACTGCCTGTCGGACTCGACACATCCAAGGATCAAAGTTAATCCAGATGCCTTTGTCATTCTCACCTTCTTTTGGCTGCAGGCTGCATCATTGACAATCAGGGGAGTTTGCTCCCGAACTCCTAGGGCTCACCATGTAGACACAATTTTCCATAGCAAATAGAGCCTCTCTGCCATCAAGGTGCTTGCCAATGGTGATCTCTTGGTTAATCGGATAATTGAGTCCGAGAAATAGAGAGTATGAACCAAGGCTGTTTACCCGCCTCCAACTCGAAAATCCTGCAGGCCCCAACAAGCTGGTAGACGTAACAACCACTGTCCGGATACTCACGTATTTCACGGTGCTTGCATACAGTGGGGTTTTTGCAATATAAATTTTCTGGCTCATGTGTCCGAATGATCATCAGTCTTTTGCCGTCCTCTGATCGAGCGAGGAACCAGTTGTGCTTCCCTGTTTTTGGAAAAGGTGGTGTGATTACAAAGGGCAGTAACTATAGGGACACTGCATCATATCAAAAAGGAAAGGCATTGTTAATTTAAGATCAGCATTGTTCAGAGTATGAGTAGGATAATGCAAGAAACAACATTGATATATCCCTGTTGGAACTGGGAGGAAAATACAGGGAAATGTATACTGGGTTCGAAAATATAGAAGTGCCATGCATGGTTATACTCATGTTATCTCACAATCGATTCTTCACAGGAAACTACCATGTCATGCATCTTATGTAATCATGTTCTGTCCTCACAAAAAAATTCTTCAAGGAAATTAACAGACCATGCATTGTTATATACTCATGTTCTGTGGGCAAAATTTTTGTGAGCATATTATTCTAGCTATTGATTGCTGAAGGGCGAACATAGGTATGTACACATGGTAAGCATTACAGGATTTCACTACTTCAAAATATAGAGTTCTCCATATGCACATGTGCTTCCCTAATGTATGGTTAGATGAAATCAACAGTGTGATGCATGTTTCTACATCATGAAAATGAGGAAACTAACATGGCCATTGATACACACTCATATTTAGTAGTGTATAGATTACTATAAAATAAGGAGAATATCAATATCTTCCTAACAGTTTGATTATTCAGGGGTACAAATTGGCTGTAATGACATGGTCACAATCGCATGAATTAACTCATTCCAAATATAGCTGATTTACGACGTTTCTAATACATTGCCATAGTTCTACTCAAATTCTGCTCAAACAGGGATATGTCAATCATCACAAAAAGTTCAAACAGTTTCATGGCATCGTCATTAACATGAGACAGAAACAACTTACATGCGCCGTCCCAGCAATACATGGTGCCATCTGCTTTGTCGATCGCGTAGATGATGCCATTGCAAGCTGAGCTGTCTCCAGCTAAAGAAGGCACCGGCGGAAAGATAGGCGAGTCCCTTGTCGAACAACGCAATTAACTTGAAGACTGCGTAATCCGAATGTCGTGTGGGCACTTGGCAGATTACAATCTTCTGCAAAACAAGGTGCGTCCAACTGATGACGTAATCTAGATGACTTGGACCGCGAAGGTAAAACTCTATATCATCCAACGGAGGAAGGATAATCTCATGGGAGGTCTGGAAGTTCACGAGCACCAACTTTTCCCCGTCTTCTCTGACAGCAGCCATCCAGTGGGAGTTCATGTCGACCCGGTACATACCTGCAAGAAGTTTTGGGCGATGGTGATCGGATCGAAGTCGAGGGAAATGATGTATGGCGACCCACTACATACCTGCAAAGAAGTTTCGGTTAATGGAGGTCGGATTGAAGTCGAGGGGCATCATGTACGCCTCCATATCATGGTGAGAAAATCTCGCAAAACCAGATAGCAGCAAGCAGGGTGTCTTGAAAAGCTTAGGCCTCGCTTCGACGATGGCCATGTGCATGCCCCTCGAGCATGCAGCCAGCCATAGGGCGCTCAACATATCCATACACGAACAACAGAGGTCGAGGACGTCACTGGGGAGATTGCTCCAATCGCGGCTCATATGGATGCTCCATGGCTCGCGTTCGGCCATGGTGGAGTTTGGAAGGTGGAGTTTTGGGGGGCTTGATTTACGGGGGAGAAGGCTTTCGGTGCTGGAGCGGCTAGCGAGGGAATAGTGGTACTGGGGGAGGCAAGCGAGGCGAGGGTACGCAGGGGCACAGTGAGATGATGAAGAGTGACCTCAGGATGTCCGGCGAGACAGAGATGGAGATGGAGTGGTGCTAGGGGAGAGGGAGACGAGGCAAGGCATGCTATACAGCGGCGGTGATAGTGACTGCACAATGCATAAGGTGAGGCTGACCTTGGTAACCCGGACACGCCGCCTAGACTGGTTTCACCTCGGGCACAGGGTCTTGTCATTTCACTATGAGGACCGGATGAATAATAGTATTTTGACCATCAAGTGTACCACAGTTGTACGACTACTAGTAGTAGGAGTAGTAGGAACATGAGTAGTACTCCCGTGCTAGCATGCCTCTGGGTTCACTTCATCCTCCAAGTATCATCCATATTGCGAGCAGAACCAAATTCTCGTGCATGCGGAAGCGCGAAGAAGGACTTTTCTTTTTTGAGGATAACTGCATATTCCTTAACTAGAGAATGTTGTGTCTCCCACGCACGCGCCAATATCCATCTAAACCAGCTACGACACATTTTTTATCCATTTGCATAGGTCCCACCTGTCAGGAGGGGTGCAGAAATAAAAAGGAATCATAAAATGTCTCGCCATGGTGATTCGAAAGAGTGACCTCAACTAGCCAGGGCACATGTAGCGCTGGAAGGATGGGCACGTACAGGGATAGGCCCCACTCCTCAGTCTACCCGCGTAGCCTTTTCATTTAGTCTACCCAGCCGTCTAATCAACTGCCTGCAGGCCACTTCTCCCATTTACTTCTCCACATGGAACCGATTTTCCTCATCTTCTTCACTACTCCTTGATCTTCATTTGCATCCAAACCACACTGCATTCACATTGTTTTAACCTCTTCACATCCTCCTGGAGTAATTCCGAAGCCCCTATAAATAATCATCTTCTTCAGTTAGACTAGCCATCTAATCCTAATTCTCCAAACCACAGCCCTCCGGTCCAGCGGTTCCAAATGGCGAAAGAGATCGAGATGCAGGTTTTTAGCGTCCAACATGTCCTTGTCGAATGCTCGTTGAGCATAGTTGCCACAGTCACCGACCACCCAAGGGTTGTTCGGAAGTGGATCAACAATGTATCCAACTCCCTCCAAAAGGTGGAGATGAATGTCATCAGTCTCGACACAGAGTACACGGAGCGTGCCACTGGGAAGATCCAACACACCGCCATCCTTCAGCTGTGCCTCTAAGATTATGTTTTGGTGTACCACATCATACACATGCCCTCCATACCAGGTGAGCTTCACAATTTCTTTTCTCAGGAGGACATATACTTCTGTGGGGCAGCCATCGCAGGGGACAAACAGAAGTTGGAGCCGTACAACCTTGATTTGAAAAGCATCACTGACCTACAAACAGAAAAAATTCCTGTAGAAGATTGTGATAAACCGACACCATCCCTATTCGACGTAGCAAATTTTGTGCTCGAAAAAAATATTTAGAAGGGTGACGAGACACTGGCATTAAGGTCGTCTAGATGGGAGAATTATCCCTTGACATACGAGTGGATAAAATATGCTGCCCTCGATGCCCGTGTGAGTTTCGAGATAGCTGCAAGGTCCAAAGAGCTTGTTGTGAAGCCGTCTCCCACAGAAAATGAGAACAAGAAGAGAAGAAGAAGAAGAAGAAGAAGAAGAAGAAGAAGAAGAAGAAGAAGAAGAAGAAGAAGAAGCACCAGCAGTAGGGCATTATGGATGGATGAACTATTTCCTCTCTTGTAAAAAAATTCCCTCTCTATGTATATTGATATAGACGGACTCTTTCGATGGTGTGCATGTCTTTGGAACAAGTAGTAGCGTGGGTCCACTTGACTATAACTATAAGGAACTATTTATCCACCTAGCTTTCTCTACTACTCCTTCCAGTGATCGGTATGCAATGCATGTGTCCGTAGACATGACAGCTTGTCCATGGAAGTTCAACTACGGCGACCATCACGTTTCATCCACTGCCACTCGCGATTCCCATGATTCTGCTCCAACCCACGCACCACGTCCCCTGACGTGCGCCTCACCCCTCTCGGCCGCATTGCCCCTCTGCCTTTGTGTGCATGACATGTGGGCCAACTGAAATGCGGCGAGCATTAAGTTTCTACCATAGCCACACATGATTCCCACGACGCCGCTCGAACCCATGACACCACACGTCCCCCGACCTGCGGCTCACCCCTCTCGGCCCCACTGCCCCTCTGCCTTCAGGAGCATTACATGTGGACCAGCCACCTATCGGGTCCACATGTTTAAGTGCTACAGCTAGATCTTCCCCTCGTTTATGTTTTCCAACCTGGCGGCAGGCGGGGTGCGGTTTGCTCAACGGCGGTCCCACATGAAAAATGCTAGGCAACATGCCTTCCCTAGCTATGTGGCGTGCCAGACGGGCCGTGGAGTACTCCCGATTCCCGGGCGTGTGGGGGTGCGACGTGAACGCGACAGGGCTTTTCCTTTTACTGGCAACATGCCCGTGCATTGCGACGGATCCAAAGTAGTAGAATAGTAGTACTTGTTCACAAACTTGAAAGAAATCACTCTTGTTTTGATATACTCCTAATATATTACTTTTTACTCAAAATATATTTCTCAGGCTGTTTTGATGAGGTGAGGGAGGGATGTGGTTGCTTTCAAGATAATAAGGGGTTTTCTGCAAATTGGAGCAGAGAAGTGGGCTATTGTTACAAAAATGCCACAACTTACCTCATAGCCGTTAGATGCAGATCTAATGGTAAAATGATGATGGCGTATACACCACCATCACCAACCGAAGTCTTTTATAGGAGTAGGAGTAGAGAAAATGTATAAATTGTAACATTTGGTTCTGCTCCTTGGCACGATTGATAGATAGATATAATGATTTGGAAATGCTAGGGCGGGCTATTTCCGCCAGATAAGGTGGTACGAGTAGCTAGGTTGGCGATCATCGGTTTGGTCACATGCGGTCCGACGTGTTCTAGTGTTTCTAGCAAGATGCCCGTGCGTTGCACGAAGTTGATGGAAAAGGTAAGCACAACTTATAAATTGACGGATGGAGTACTAGTTACAGTGATGCATATTATTAAGCACATGGATCGCACATGTCGGTATTGACTGGAACGAGAATGCAATAGCATAATAAGAATTAAGGCCACGATGATGCGATCACAGTGGTGGTTACATGAGGCAAGAAGAAAGATGCATCCATCAATGTATGACCTCCTCCTCCTCAACTTAGTGCGCCGGGCCACCGAACGGCGGCTAAGGAGCAGCGACTTTTGTGGCAAGGTCAAGGTGCTTCTCAGCAAAGGCATCCAAGGCTTCCAGCCGGTTGAGGAAGGCCAACGTCGTAGCGTCCTCAATAGCCTTGTAGATACCTATGTACATGATTTGCTCGTACATGTGGACGTGTAGGTCGACGAATTCTTGCAGGGCGAGGCGCCTCGCGGCGAGCGCGACCTCCAGGTGGACATTCTTCGTGGCGTCGGCGGGCAGTCGCAGGGCCACCAGTGCTTGAAAGAGGTTCTGGCCATGGAGGCTGATAAGGGTGGCAGGCAATGAGGAGCCTGGGCGCGCGGGCTGGAGGAGTACGGTGATGTCATCCCCGCGCTTCTTGAGGACGGTGAACTTGTTGGTGGTGGCAACGATCATCTGGTCCAACTGAGAGTCGTAGTTGGTGTCGACGCCGGCCATCCACCAGCTGGTCGCGAACACCGTCTGGAGACGATCCTTGGCGCCATGCCGCAGGCCGGCATCGTGGACCATCTGGCACAGCCGCTTGCCGCTCACGCGCATCGCCGCCATGGGTCTGGAGTAAGCACTTTTGCGCTTAGTGTAGGTGCTTAGGCAAATGCTTAGGTACGTACGGTGTGGTAGATGCATTGGAATGGAGGGGCGCCTTTATATGACTGCAAACTGCGTTGCATTCACATTGTGCAGCCTCTTTTCCCGGTCCTCCTCCATTACTTCACTCATGAATGCACGATGCTAATTGAAGGAGGATGCATCATTGGCCATTCAACATTCCGGGAACCGCTACCGCTCCCTCGTCTGCATTAAAGCCGTATCGGGAATGCGCCGCCCGCTGTCAAATCGAATAGTACTGCGCCACCCGCTGCACGCCCGGCTGAACACGCCTCCTCGCCTCCATCAAACCCCTCCGTTAAACCTGCATGCAAACCAAGAAACCTACTCCGGCCACACGTCCGTTCTTGAGCGGGCCGGAATTAAACGCAACACCGGCCGAACTCCTCCCGTCAGCCCCTCAGTTTAAACTAGGCCAGACGCCGGCCAAGCTCCTACCGTTCGCCCTCTATTTAAACAAGGCCGGACAGACAACAGGCAAGAATCGCACCCCTCCGCTCCCCCATCTCCTCCTCCACCATTTTCTCCACTCTTCCAATGGCTTCCCAGGAGCCATTCTCCGGCATACTACCCAGCTGGGTGGCCCGTCGATCCCTCCGAATACGGGTGAGGCTGCTCGGTGGTTCATCAACCTCGCTTGGCCCGACGGAGCCAGTTGTCGTCCCAATCCGGCGCGTGGTTCAGCAACTCGCCGCTCCGGTTCAGCTCGATGAGGAGTGGCGAGTTTCTCCATGCCGGCACGGCGGCGAGCACGCCAGTACGGGCATCGTCGCTGCCGCGTCGTACCGCGCCACCAGTGTCTGCGGTGGCCGCGCCTCCCATGTCTGTGGGCGCGCCTCCTGTGCCTGCGGTAACGCCATGCAGGCAGAGACAGAAGCCGGGTGTGTGGAGAGCAACGAGTCGGTGGCCAGCTTCTCCGAGTCCGCCGCCATCATCGAGGAGAAGTAGAACACGGGAGGCCGCCACCACTTGGGTCCCATGAAGGCCACCGCCGAGGCGATGACTGCGCATTCAGGTGGTTTTTTTGCTGCTTCGTCTCTTCCGAGGGCCTTTGTCGACCCCGCAAGTGTCTGCGGACATGAGGAAGACAATGGGATCCGTGGGTGGCCATTTAGATGAGGTACTCCCTCTCCTGCTGGCGAGAAATATACTTCTACGAATGGATAAATTGGATGTGTCTATAACTAAAATAAGTCTAGATACATCCATTTCTAGGACAAGTATTTCCAGACGGAGGGAGTATTAATTATACCAAGAGAGCCGGATTAGCACCGCTTAGTTCATGTCAATGTAATGAAATCCATCATGTTTATATGAAGATCCGGCTTTTTATACGAAATCCTCCATGCTTATATGAAAACTGTCCGTGTTTGCATGAATTTCATCTGGTTGGTTAGAGTTGTGGAAATGTATGCCGCTGGCGTTTGATGTCGTCCTCCGCGGAAGGAAGCGGGAGGAAATTTGTCGTCTGCCGTTGGAGATGCTCTTATGCTGGAAATAATAGAGTCACATCCAATCCATTTGAGTTAATTGCGTGTATGATTCTCCTCTATAAAAGTTAATTGCATGTACAAAGTGTACACGTGACTTGCGTGTGGTGGCTACAACTTCGATGTAAAGTTAAAAGGAAACAAGTCCATCCTTAATCTTGTATTCTAAGTACTCTGTGGGTTCCCTTTGTCAAGACAAGATGTTAAAGAAGTATATATTAAATAATAATATATAATATAAAAATCTAAAGTTAAAGACATAATTTGAACTCAGGTCATCGCATTGCAAGCATCCGGCGCTAACCAGTCCAACACATTTTTGTTGTAGACCATGCTGGAGATATATCTCCACGCCTACTCTTATACTCCATTCGTTCCTAAATATTTGTCTTTTTCAGATTTCAAATGGAGTACCACATACAAATGTGTATGTAGACATATTTTAGAGTGTAGATTCACTCATTTTGCACCGTATGTAGTCACTTGTTGAAATCTCTAAAAAGACAAATATTTAGGAACGGAGGGAGTAGAAAACAGAGTTGGTGATGATGGTGTGTGTGCCATCCTGCAATATAGGCCGTCGGATTTATATCTAACAGATAGGAAGGAAACTATCGCAATTTTGCAAAAAGATACCCACACCCCTCTCCACGTTTGCAAATAAGGCCTTCCCTCGTTGATCCTTTTCTCTAATCTTACTAGCAATGTGCCCATGTGTTGCAATGGATCCAAAATAGAATAATACATGTTCACAAACTTGAAAGAAAAACACTCTAGTTTGGTGTATATATCACTAAAAATATACTCGTATTAGGTTTCACTCAAAATATATTCCTTGTGGCTGTTTTAATGAGGTGGGGGAGGGATGTGGTTGGTTTCAAGATACTAAGGGGCTTCTGCAAATTGGATCAGAGAAGTGGGGTCTTGTTGCAGAAATGCCACGACTTACATCACAGTCGTTAGATGCAGATCTGATGGTCAAAAATGACGGATGGCAGACACACCATCATCACCAACTGAGTCTTTTATAGGAGTTAGAGATAAAAATAGAGTTGGTGATGATGGTGTGCCTGCCATCCTGCAATATAGGCCGTCCAATTTATATCTGACGGATAGGAAGGAAACTATGGCAATATTGCAAAAAGATACCCACACCCCTCACCACATTTGCAAATAAGGCCTTCCCTCGTTCATCCTTTTCTCTCACAAGATAAACTACTCATATAAATGCATCTTGATGTTCCGTGCGACGCATGGGCATCTTGCTAGTCTCTCACAAGATAGACTACTCATACAAATGCATCTTGATGTTCCGTGCAACGCACGAGCATCTAGCTATTTTCTTTTAAAATAGTTACTGCGATAATTGGGTTGAAGTGATATATTATATGTCTGCCTCGAATGATTTCAGATTCACTAGTAGTAACAAAGAAAAGGTTGTCTTGTTAATTAACATAAAACAGGGTGAAAACTATCACATGAGGCCGGTAAAAACAAGGCACATTGAGTTCAGCGTCATCGTCACTACAGCTGTGCGCGCGCGAGAAGTCTACATATCGAGGGGGCTACGGAGAAAAATATGTATCTCGTGTGTTTGAGCGAGGCACAGAGACACAATGTTTGAGAGAAACCGATTGACAAATTAAGATCAGACACAGAGGCACAACTAGCGTGTGTGTGTGTGTGTGTGTGTGTGTGTGTGTGTGTGTGTCTGTGTGTGTTTGAAAGAGGAGTAGATATATTACTATCAAGATCGAGGTGCCACCCTACTCCTTCGATGTCGGGTAGTGTGTGTGTGTGTGTGTGTGTGTGTGTGTGTGTGTGTGTGTTTGTGTTTGAGAGAGAAGCCCGTCGATAGATTAGTATCAAGATTGAGGTGTCACCCTACTCCTTCGGTGTCGGGAAGTGTGTGTGTGTGGGTGGGTGAGTGGGGGGCAGTAACACTTACATATATCTACTCTTATAAAAAACAGAGTTGGTGATGATGGTGTTCCTGCCATCCTGCAATATAGGCCATCCGATTTATATCTGATGGATAGGAAGGAAACTATGGCAATTTTGCAAAAGGATACCCACACCCCTCTCCACATTTGTAAATAAGGCATTCCCTCATTCATCTTTTTCTCCCACAAGATAAACTAAACATACAAATGCATCTTGATGTTCCATGCAACACATGGGCATCTTGCTAGTAGGGAGAAGGAGTTTGTGTGACCCATATCTATATTAAGGGATAGGTAGATAGGATGTGTGCGAGGCATACTTAAAGCATCACTGAGATAAACAAATGGTGTGCATGAAAGTGCCGAAAAAATGAAGCGACAGACAATGTCACAAGATGTGCTTACATGCACATACAGGCTGCAAGGTGTGTGTGTGTGTGTGTGTGTGTGAGAGAGAGAGAGAGAGAGAGAGAGCGAGATCTCAAAACAATAGGTGCTCTGCTGGAATCCCATTGTATGTATTCATATGGTTCCGGAACTCGAGTTAACCTTAGGCATATGTGTGCGAGACATAATTATCCTTTGAGACATTAGTGGCTGTGGGTGGGCGGAATTAAAGTGGTGGGCATGTTCGATAGAGAGAGCATGTGTGTTTCGGTGTGAGAGACTTGTAGGATGGGGTAGAAAGACGAATTCTAACCTTGACGGAGGGAGAGAAATACACGAAGTGCGCGTGTGTGATTCCGATGCCCACGGGGAAATGAGATATGTATGCATGTGAGAGAGATTGCACAATTAATTCACGTATCACTATCTAGCGATCGTGGACGTGCATCGCTTGAACATAAATCAATATCTACTTCATATCATGGCCAAAGGTACAATATCAATTCAACGCTATAAAGATTGGACACTCACATATCACATTTTTTCTATCTAAATAAACCTTTTCAATTGTGCATGCCAAAGTGACAGTGTTGTTTCTTAAAACAACCAATGTAGCTATCATGTACATGCACCATTGTTACTCTTGCATTCAAATTCATTAGTCTTGGATGATTTAAGGTTCTATTATGAAGTAATATATGTAATATTCATATATGAATTTAACGGGTACGCAATTTATGAAATGGAGGCTATGTAATCATATGAGGTAACACTTTTAAGTAGCGGACTACAATATCCATTTATTTTGTGGGACTACAATATCCATTTCTTTTTGTGCGCCTCTACACTAACACGTCAATGCATTATGTTTAAATTAAATAACCAATGGCACTAAATTATCTATTTACACGAGAAATACATAGGCTGAGCGTTTGATCCCTTTTTTGTGTACGCGCCTCTACACCCGTACGATTGGCCGTGCCCGTGTGAACGTCCAAGTTATCGGCGCATCATCCCGAGTTATTGTCTTTTTTTCTGGGGTGGACTTCACAGCAATATTTAACTGCTGACGCGTGCCCCGTGTAGATAGTCTCGCATGACCTTCCTGCTAGCACGATCCAAAATTAGTTGAAACTGGATACGAATGATCCCGCGGGCGGGAAAATCTCACGCCTCCTTCTAAAATTTCCGCCACCTAGTCTTTAGCATGCGAAATTCCCCTTTTGTCCTTGGTGCACGGAGAACAACAGTAACAATACCGCCCTCATCTACATAATAGGTCGGGGCTGCTTTGGCAACTTCCGGTTCCACACGACACCCCCATTTCCTCTCCCCCTCCCGCAAAAACGACTAACTCCATAGCACCAGAGCATCTTACATCACGCCGTCCATACTTCATCGGCCTTTCTACCCCTCCCCTCTAGAAACCCTAGACTGCTCGTCCACCGGTGTACCAGAGCCCATTCACGGCCAGCGGTGGCCACCTCGCCGGATCTGCTTCTGCGGCCGCATCTACCCCTCCCACCTCCACTAGAAACAAGTAGACTGCTCATCCACCACTGTACCACAGCCCATTCAGTGTCGGCCTTGTCCACGGCGCCAGATCTGCTTCGCCGGTACTCTCGTCAACCGCAGCGCATCTGCAGCGGCTCATTTGTACTCCCCACTAGAGACGCTTCGTCCATACCCTCCGGAGTCACCCCACCGACAGTCTCTGACCCTCTTCGCCGACACCTTCCTCAACCCTACCGGAGCCGCTTCGCCGACACCATCGTCAACCCTACTGGAGTAGCTTCGCCTATACCATTCTCAACCCTACCGGGGCCGCTTTGCCAACTCACAAGTCCATGACCACAGATCCGCTTCGTCGCACCCTCATCCAACCTACCAGAGCAGCTTCTAACGCCCCGTCCATGGCCGCATATCCGCATCGTTGACACCATCCTTAACCCAACCACCGGAGCAGCTTCACTGACGCCCTCGTCCACGGCCACAGATCCGCTTCGCCCACACCATAGTCCACCCTACCGGAGCCGCTCCGCAAACACTTACTCAACGGTTCTAGATCTCCTTACCGGACCCCGACAACCAGCGCAGTGTCATCACCCTTGACGTTTCTAACCTGATTCCCACGGTCTGGCAAGATGCCAACCATGCGCCACGCCCTAGGTACTTGTCACCTTTAAACACGTCCAGCGTCACCTGCCCGATGTACTTCATATATACTAACAGGTCACTGTTACCTTTATGTAGTTGGCAAAAACTACAAGGGCAATTGTCGGTGTCAAAACCGGCGGATCTCGGGTAGGGGGTCCCGAACTGTGCGTCTAGGCGGATGGTAACAGGAGACAAGGGACACGATGTTTACCTGTGTTGGGCCCTCTTGATGGAGGTAAAACCCACGCCCTGCTTGATTGATATTGATATTGTGGATGTTTACAAGAGTGGATCTACCACGAGATCAAGGAGGCTAAACCCTAGAAGCTAGCCTATGGTATGATTGTAAGGGTTGTTGTGATTGTTGTCCTACGGACTAAAGCCATCCGGTTTATATAGACACCAGAGAGGGCTAGGGTTACATAGAGTCGGTTACAATGGTAGGAGATCTACAAATCCGTATCGCCAAGCTTGCCTTCCACGCCAAGGAAAGTCCCATCCGGACACGGGGGGAAGTCTTCAATCTTCTATCTTCATAGTCTTGGAGTCCGGTCGATGGTGATAGTCCGGCAGATGATAGTCCGGCTGATGATGGTAGACCGGCTGTCTGGACACCCCCTAATCCAGGACTCCCTCAGTAGCCACCGCACCAGGCTTCAATGACGATAAGTCCAACATGCGTGTAGTCTTCGGCGTTGCAAGGCGGGTTCTCCCTTAAGTTCCATGTACCTGCGGAACAGTGTCCGGCTTCCTCATCAATGTTGCGCGTCTTGGCTTCCACGCCCAATAATGGCCTTCTTCCACGCGTCGTGCGAATGTGAAAAGCCAGGTTGTCTTTTATGTTTTACCCCCTAGTTGTGCGAACAATCTGCCTATAAGGGAGGCAAGAATCCAGATCCAAATCACCATCTTCCTCTCGCAAATACTCATCGGAGCGCTTTCGACCAAGAATCCATTCCATCATGGACCGTCAACGCGCTCCTCTTCTCGCGCTCCCAGCCCTTTGCCAGGAGATTGGAGGAGATGCTCTGTTTCGCACAACGAGCTGGTGAAGCTCCAAATGGGGGGATATCTCCCTCCGGCCTTCATGGTTCCGGTTCGAGCCGGGCTCGCCACCTACAAAGGTGGGAAGCAAGCGGAGGTTACTCCTAATCCCCACAAAGGGGAGCAGGTATGCTTTGTCCCCTATCTGATAAGGGGACTCGGATTTCCTGTACATCCATTCCTCCGCGGGCTCCTGGAGTTCTACGGACTCCAGCTCCATCACCTCACGCCCGCCTCAATCCAGCATATTGCGGGTTACGTAGCTCTTTGCGAGCTTTTCCTGGGCATCGAGCCCCACTTCGCGCTGTGGAAGAGGTTGTTTTCCCTTGTACCCTGCTCTTACGAGGGGTCCATATATCAAGTGGGCGGCGCCGAAATATGGCGCATTGCCGGGACCGGATATCCATCCGGAACCCCTAAGAAGGCGCCCGAAGACTGGCCTTCGGAATGGTTTTATATAGAAGACGCTCCGCTGCTGGACCCTGTTCGGATCGGCCTCCCGGAGTTCAGCAATGCTCCTCTGAAGAAACGCCTTAGTTGGCGTCCGCGGAGCCCCCGACTGGAGGAAGACAAGAGCGTCCATTATCTGATGGGCCGAATAAGGTTGCTGGCCCATGCCGGGTTGACCATGATTGGAATCATGGCAACATGCATTACGCGGGGGGTGCATCCACTACAATACAGGGGCCACCCCATGTGGGACTTCAACGGGGAGGACGATGCCACCCGTCACGGCCGCAAAGGGCCGGAATCGGCCGAAGATCTGGCGACGATCTTGTCCGGCCTGTATAAGGGGGAGAAGGAGGATTTCCTTCGGACGAACCCGTTAAATGGGTTTTCCATGAACAATCTCCGGCCTTGGGTAAGCGAACACTCAGCGTGTCCGACCCGTGCCTTTCGAAACTTAAGTTTCTTACATTGTGTTCTTCTTTCGACGCAGGAACTGCGCCGGACTGTGGAGGGCATGCTAAGCCCGGCTCTGCAGCCCGAGGATCCAGAGAGATCCCGGGATCCGGCCTCCGAAGAGGATCCGGACATAAAGGTGGAGCTCATCGACGGGGTGTTCCACCAGCTCAGCATGGACAATGCTTTAGTCGCCATTACGGCCGACTATCTTGGACTATATCCGCTTCCCTGTGATTGCGGCGAAGCCCCGACACCGCTATTCCTTCCTTGCTTATTTCGACCACCGATATGACGGCATGTGCAGGAGGTGCCCCTAGGGCGAGAAGCCGAGCCCGCGGTGGCTGACCAACAAGGGCCAGTTTGGACCAGTAGGCGGAAGAGGAGCGCGGCGCGGACTGAAACGTCGCCGCAAAGGTATAGCTCACAATTCAGTATTTAGAGCAACGTTCCTAGGAAGCGTTTGAGTGCTCATGACTTTTATAGGGAAAAAAGCGTCCGCCGGACTGTAGGCGTGAAAGTTGTCAATCCAACCTCCACCAGCCGGGCTCCCGCACCTGGTCAGGAGGGGGAGGCGAGCGCAAGGCGCGAGCCGGACGTTCCTCCGACGGAGGATGCCGAAAGACTGTCCGCCACCAAGTCTGAGGTGGAGAGTGCCCTAAATCACAGGCGCCGCCAGACAGTGTTTCCTGACGCGTGCTTCTCCCCCGAGGCGTTGAATGCCTTTAACACGGGGGACGCGCACCTTCGTGCCACTCAAGATAGTTTTACCAGAGCCACGGAGCAGTATGTAAAAGACATACGTGTAAGAGAATTTAATAGTTGTATATGCCAGTAGCCCCCGAGACTTAAAGTAGTTATATTAACTGATTTAAGGATCATATGAAACGTAGGATCTTTCCGAGAAGAATACCCGACTGTCTCAGGAGTTGCAAGAGTGCAAGGCCCAACTGGAGGCCGCATTTTCTGGCGCAGGAGGAAACGCAAAGACCTCTCCTGGTAACGCATTATTTTTAGAAAGATAAGTAGCGCTTGACCGTTACGCAAGTCTAAAAAATGACATTGCAGGTGCTGCCGGACAAGATCCGGACAGGCAAGAACTTCTGCGCCAACTAAAGGCTAGCAAGAGGGTGCTGCATAAGGTGCAGCATGAAGGGAACAAGCTCCAGGATGCCCATGCCCAGCTTGGAGAAGAGCTGAAAGGCGTTCGGGCTGAGCTGTCGGGCTCCGTTAAGGAGAATCAACGGCTTCGTCGCGGCATATATAGTAAGTGCTTGAGCGAACTCCTTTGAAAAGAAGAGTTCGGCGAGGAAGTCAATTTGATGTAATATATCGTAGGTATGCTCACAGGTCTCCTGCGGAGGAGATGCCCGTAATAACGGGTGATCAACTTCCGAATTGTTACAACTGATCGAACGAGTTCGGCAGGCTATGAGTGGCGCGTCCAGCGTTATGGCCAGCCCTCTCCATACCCAAGGGTCTTGGGAGCTTGCGGAGAAGCTGCAGGAGGCGGCAGCGCTTCCATGTATGGAAGATTTCGCCTGCCGGCAAGGTGCTGAGGAGGCACGGGCCATGGTGAAGACGCGGTACAAGAAGGCGGATCCCAACCACATGGCCGAAATCGGACCTGTGGGGCCCGATGGGAAGGAGATCCCTGTGAGTTTAGTATACGGCCAAGTGGAGTTGGCCACGAAATTTTCCCAACAGGACTATAAATTAGACAACCTGTTAGACAGGATTGAGGAAGAATACAGTTAGTCGATTTGACAATGTATTATAAAATGACATACAAAATGCCTTCTAGCCGGATTGTAGATCGTTTGTCTTTGCCGACCTTTTCGCTTCGACCTCGGGACCCTATAGTCCGAGTGTGTCCGAATACCTTCCGGTTATGAAACAACCGGGTATGCATGGAGACCAGGCGTAGGGGTCATCAAGTGCTTTATCGCATAAGTGCCCAACTAGTTATGTTATATTACATGGTTAGTAAGAAACATCTTCCAGGAGAATAGTTCCGTTAAGGGTTCCTTTCCATCGGGGTGGCATGCCCTAAAGTGCATGTCGGACTGCAAAAGCAGAAAAACATCCGGGGCAGATAAATAAGTGGATAAAAATCATCTTTTAAGTCACCGACCGAATATTCCCTTAAGAACGCTTAGCTTTCGGCTTCACCCACCGAGGTACACATCCGGCTGACCCGGCAAGAATAATCGCAGAGGTGCTCCTTTACCTCCTAGTCGAACAATCGGGAACGAGGGGTAAGCACAGGAGCCAGCAACCCAGCTTGGCCAAAACTTAAGTCATATCGATGCATATAATGGTGAATAAAAGGTACATGTGGAGGCTTGACACATGTGCTGGGCATGAAGCTCAGATAATTAAGCTTCGTAAAGAAGCCCCTGTGTATAATGAGTGCGGATAGCACATCAATGGCGCGAACGCTATGCAAGTAGGCCTTTTAAGGCTTGGATGAATAGGGTTGAGAAGAAAAAGAGAAACAAAAGGCAGCTGAAGTAAAAAAAATTGGACGGGGGGAAAGGGACGAACTCTTAGTCCGGCGCTAGGCATAGAATCGTCGGAGGCGGGCTGCGTTCCATGGGTTCGGCTCGAGTCGGTTATCCGATGCATTTCGTAGACGGTACGCTCCGCCGGCAAGACTTGATCGATGATGAAGGGGCCTTCCCATTTGGGCTTGAGCTTGTCCTTTTTCTTGTCCGGCAGGCGTAGAACCAGTTCGCCAACGTTGTAAGTCTTGGCCCGTACTTCTCTGCTTTGATATCTTTGAGCCTGCTGCTGATAGAATGCGGAACGAGCCTTGGCGACGTCGCGCTCTTCCTCCAATGTGTCCAAGTTGTCCTGCCGATCCAGCTCGGCTTCTTTTTCTTCGTACATGCGCACTCGAGGTGAGTCATGAATGATGTCGCAGGCAAAACTGCTTCGCGCCGTATACCATAAAAATGGTGTGAATCCGTAGTACGGTTAGGCGTTGTCCGCAGCCCCCAGTACGGAGTCGAGCTCCTCTACCCAAAGGCGTGTCGATTTCGTAAGGGACCGCACTAGTCCGGGTTTGATGCCGCCATTATTAGACCATTTGCTCGCTCCACTTGACCGCTGGTTTGAGGATGATAGACTGAAGCGTAATCGAGCTTATGCCCATATTTTTGCACCATGATTTAACCTCATCGGCAGTGAAGTTTGTGCCGTTGCGGTGATGATGCTGTGGGGACACCATAACGTGTACTACCCGGATATAAAGTCTATCACTGGTCCGGACTCGCCGTTTTAACCGGCTTGGCCTCTATCCATTTGGTGAATTTATCCACCATGACCAATAGGTACCTTTGTTTGTGGGTTCCCCCTTTAAGTGGTCCAACCATGTCAAGCCCCTGCATCGTGAACGGCCGGTAATGGGTATAGTTTTGAGGGTGGTGGGTGGCATATGGCTCGATTAGCAAAGAGTTGACAACCGACGATCTTTGGACTAGGTCCTGTGCATCCGCTCGGGCCGTCGGCCAAGAAAATCCTGCACGGAATGCCTTTCCTACAAGGGCCCGAGCTGCGGCGTGGTGTCCGCCTAGTCCGCATGAATTTCAGCCAGAGGTTCCGCCTTCCTCTTCGGAGATACACCTTTGAAGGACTCCGGTTGTGCTTTTCTTATAAAGTTCTCCCTCATAGACCTTGTAGGCTTTAGACCGCCGGACTATGCTGCGGGCCTCGTTTTGGTCTTCGGGAAGCTCCTGCCTAAGCAAGTAGGCGAGGAATGGTTCTATCCACGGGGCAATTACTGCCATTATGTCGTGGGCGGATGGTGTTATGTCATCGGCTGAAACGCCGGTTGGCGCGGCTTGTTCCGTTTGTTAGTTCCGACTCCTCTTCCCATAATACGGATGGCTTGAAGAGCCGCTCCAGAAGATATTAGGAGGGACGGCGTCGCGCTTACGCCAATGCGCGCCAAGACGTCGCCGCTTGGTTATTATCCCGGTGACGGATGGAATTCAAGTCCTTGAACCGGGCTGACATTTTGAGGACATCGTTGCGATATGCTGCCATTTTCGGATCTTTGGCGCCAAAGTCTCCGCTTATTTGGGATATTGCAAGGTTTGAATCGCGCACCTCTAGGCGTTGAATGCCCATGGAGATTGCCATCCGGAGACCATGTAAAAGGGCCTCGATTCGCCGCGTTGTTGGAGTCCGTACATTATCTGGCACGATTGGACTGTGTCCCGGTCGGGACGCCAAGACGACGCCAGCCCCAATCCGCTAACATTTTGGAGCCGTCGAAGTGCATAATCCAATTGGAGTATGCGCCGATTCTTTAGGGAGTTCGACTTGGTCCATTCGCGCACAAAGTCAGCCAATACTTGTGACTTTATAGCTCGCCGAGGTTTGTAAGATATATCAAATGGTAAGAGCTCAATGGCCCATTTTGCAATCCTGCCCGTCGCATCGCGGTTGTTTATAATGTCACTAAGTGGTACTTCAGAGGCCACTATTATCGAACACTCTTGAAAGTAGTGTCGGAGCTTCCGGGATGCCATGAACACCGCGTATGCTATCTTCTAATAGTGCGGGTAATGGGACTTGCAGGGGGTTAACACAGTGGATACGTAGTATACTGGTTTTTGAAGAGGGAATTTATGCCCTTCTTTTTCTCGCTCGACGACGAGTACCGCGCTTACGACTTGATGCGTAGCTGCGATGTATAACAACATTGGTTCGCCCAGGTTGGGCGCAGCCAGACCGGATTTGTTGCCAATATGGCCTTTATTTCTTCGAGTCCGGCGGTGGCAGCATCCGCCCACTGGTGTTCGTGCGCCTAAGGAGGCGATAGAGGGTAATGCCTTTTCTCCTAGACGGAGATAAAGCGGCTTAGAGCCGCCACGCATCCGGTCAATTTTGTATTTGCTTGAGGTCTTTTGGGATATCTAGCTGTGACAGAGCTCGGATCTTGGCTGGATTTGCTTCAATTCCTCTACCGGATACGATGAAGCCCAGCAGACTTTCCGGTGGTACGCCAAAACACATTTTTCCGGATTCAGCTTGATGTCATATGCTCGAGGTCTGTCGAATGTGAGCCTCAAGTCGTCTACTAGAGTTTCGACGCAGTTTAGTTTTGACGACTACGCCGCTCACGTATGCCTCTACTGTTTTGCCGATCTGGGTAGCGGACATGTCCGAATCATGCATCGATATGTTGCGCCGGCATTTTTAAGTCCGAAGGGCATCATGTTGAAGCAGAATGGTCCATATGGAGTAATGAATGCGGTTGCGGCTTGATCCGCTTCGCCATCTTGATTTGATGATAGCCGAGTATCGCCCAGAAGCACAATGAATCGTGTTTCGCAGTGGCATCGATGATTTGGTCGATGCGGGGAGGGGAAGGGATCCTTTGGGCAGGCTTTATTTAGGTCTTTGAAATCGACACATAAGCGCCAGGATTTGTCCTTCTTGGTACCATTACCAGATTTGCTAGCCAATCCGGATGTTTGATGTCTCGATGAATCCGGCCCAATAGTTTGGCTAGCTCCTCTCCCATTGCCTGTCTTTTGGGTTGGAAAATCGTCAAGAGCCTGTTTGGTGGCTTGAATCTTTTAGGATATTTAGGCTGTGCTCGCCGGTGGCGACGGGATTCTGGCATGTCCGAAGGGTGCCGAGCAAAGATGTCCCGTTTTCTTGTAGAAATTTCGTAAAGCGGCATCTACATCGGGTTTAATTGTGCCCGATGGAGGCCGTCTTTGCAGGTCCATTGGGTGGACTTGGAATTTGACTATTTCATCCGCTGGTTTAAAAGAGGTGGACTTGGATCTTTTATCAAGTATCACATCGCCCCTGTTCACCGTGGGCGCATCGCGGTGAGTTCTTCACCGCTAGGGCTTCGGATAGTGCCTCGAGGGCTAGTGCGGCTGTCTTATTTTCGCTGAGTGCTATGTTCGGATCACTAGCGAGAGTGATAATTCCGCTGGGACCGGCATTTTAAGCTTCATGTACCCATAATGGGGTATAGCTTGAAAAATTGTGAATGCCTCTCGTCCTAATAAAGCATGATATCCGCTGCTGAATGGGGCCACTTGAACGTGACCTCCTCGGACCTGTAATTGTCCGCGAAATAACACTACGCCCAGCGTGATTTTTCGGTGCAGCATGCTTCCGGTGGGGATTATTCCTCTAAAGGTTGTGCTGCTTCGCTCAATGCGGTTCCATCTATTTCCATTTTTGGAGGGTTTCCTCATAGATGAGGTTTAGTCGCTGCCGCCATCCATGAATACCTTAGTAAGGCGAAAGCCGTCTACTATCGGGCCGAGGACCAATGCGGTGGTGCCCGGCAGTTCGAATTTAGGTTAAATCATCGGCATTGAAGGTAATAGCCGTGTCGCCCATGGATTTATTGTTGCTACTTGGTAGACTTCGGCAAGGTTGCGGAGTTGTCGTTTTCGCATGTTATTGGATGCGAAAGTCTCGAAGACTGTTAACACCGTACTGGTATTGTTGGGCTGGGATTCTGAAGCTAGAAGCTCTTCGCCACTTTTGGCCACCTGTCGTAATATCCAACATGCTCGAAGGCTATGAGTTGGAGCGGCGCCCTCTGTGCTATGAATTTTGCAGGGTCCGTTTAGCCAGCCCTCCAGTACGGTTCCATACCCTTTAGGGGGTTTTGGTTTTTTGGTATTCAACCTAGGTGCTTGATAATGATGCACCCTTTGGTTCCGGAATAGGGATGTATTCGGGACCGGATTATCCCAAAATTTACTTACGATGGTCTCCAAGTCAGCAAAGCGTGTAATGTCGCGGCGACTGATGGCGTTTAGGATTCCCTTGTCCGTGCAATTATTGCAGAAGACTGAGATTGCGTTTTCCTCTCGGCAGTCCTTTATCCTGTCCATAACCAGGAGGAATCTGGCCCAGTAGTGATGTACTGTCTCGGCGGGCTCTTGCCGAATTAGAGTTAGATCGCATATGTATGGGCGGGTGGGTGGAACTAAGTTCGGAACCCTACCCATCTCAAGGCTCGAAGGCCGAGAAGTTTCCAATTTTGGAAGCTTGGATTTCTGGACGTTGTCCAACGAGTCTGGTCCAATACCTGACTTTAAGTTCAGTGTTTGATCGAAGCCCGTCCCTCCGCGGGAATCCGGCATGGGGGGTTCGGGGATCCGGACATGACTAGTTTTCAATACAGAGAAGCGTCGCGCATTGTTCCTCTACCACCGCAACGTGGTGGGTGACCGGGAGAGTTAATTTCTCTCGGATCGGTTTTAAGCCCAATCTGATCGTAGTCATAGCGACTCTCGAGGCGGCGATGCGATCCAAGAGCTCGTTACTTGACGAGAGCTCTATTGATCCAGCCGCTCGGCGAATTCCGAGCTGACGCAAAAATTGCTTTTGACGACTTGAGAGGTCGTTGTCGAAGCGATGGCCGGACAGGCGGTCATAAGAAAACCACCTAGCCGGATAGTTTGGCCGGCGGCCAAGGCTCCTTTGGCGAAAATACCGTCCTTGAAGACGGGAGGAGGCATCCTTCCTATCGGTGACGGCACAGAGGAACTCTCAATGAAAGCACCAATGTCGGTGTCAAAACCGGCGGATCTCGGTAGGGGGTCCCGAACTGTGCGTCTAGGCGGATGGTAACAGGAGACAAGGGACACGATGTTTACCTGTGTTGGGCCCTCTTGATGGAGGTAAAACCCACGCCCCTGCTTGATTGATATTGATATTGTGGATGTTTACAAGAGTGGATCTACCACGAGATCAAGGAGGCTAAACCTAGAAGCTAGCCTATGGTATGATTGTAAGGGTTGTTGTGATTGTCGCCCCACGGACTAAAGCCATCCGGTTTATATAGACACCGGAGAGGGCTAGGATTACATAGAGTTGGTTACAATGGTAGGAGATCTACATATCCGATCGCCAAGCTTGCCTTCCACGCCAAGGAAAGTCCCATCCGGACACGGGGAAGTCTTCAATCTTCTATCTTCATAGTCTTGGAGTCCGTCGATGATGACAGTCCGGCAGATGATAGTCCGGCTGATGATGGTAGTCCGGCTGTCCGGACACCCCCTAATCCAGGACTCCCTCAGCAATGTTTCTTCTGGATCTAACAGCTTGGCCAACCAAGATCCTGGACTGAGGCATTGCTATGATCTTGTAAGTGCGTCTCTCTCTCTCTCTCTCTCTCTCTCTCTCTCTCTCTCTTCTCTTGTATTTGTGTGCCCGCCGTGCTTTGCTAGGATTTTCACCAGTAATCCTTTGTGCGCACAATGATTTCTACTACTGGCTGCTAAATTAGATATGTAGATGTCATACATGATACTACCTCGTACCTCCGTTCCTAAATATAAGACTTTCTAAAGATTCCACTATAGCCTACATACGGAGCAAAATGAGTGAATCTACACTCGAAAATGCATCTATATACATCTGTATATGGTCCATACTGGAATCTCTACAAAGACATATATATAGGAACAGAGGCAGAACATTACACGAAATCATAGGTGGCGTGTAGGAATTCCATTGCACTACATTAGGCTCCCTTAGAGTGCCTTCTAGTCCAACACACAAAGTCATGGCTAGTTTATGCTACGCACACAATCATTAATAGGTGGTTTACATATGCGCAAGGGATATGCAATGTATTAACATGTAGAGATGTCTGAAATTAGCCGTGTCAACTTGCAGATAGGGTTACACAATGAAAAAGTACAAGATGTATGTGGCAATTTCATGGAACATCGCAAAAAAAGGAGAGGCATCGGTGAGCCTATACAGTGTGCTATGGTAGGTCACTCCTCCATTGCAATCATCGTGACTTGTTATTTGTTTGTCAGTTCTATTGGTCAAGTTTCTTAGGGACAGTTATTACGAGTTATCCTAAGAAAATAAGCACCTGTGAATATAAGCTCCAGGTAATAAGCCAACCAGTTCTTTTCATTGCCTTTCTTTTCAGCTTACCTTTGGTATGATCAATGAAAATTCTAGATTGCATTATATTTTTTCCATTTTCCTGCCCATATGAAAAATAATTTGACTTGCAAACATCACAAATTGAACCCAGTGCAGTAATTAATATGATAGGAAAACAGATCATCACTATTTGTTCAAAATGCAAATACAAAGATACCATCTACTTGGCACAATCTACTTTGGTCAATGTCTTCCATAGAGAACCCATTGCCTAATTTAAATGAAGAATGCATGACCCACATTTAAATGAAGAACAATTATTTATTGAAACTCGATGGTCCAAGTCGCTGGTTATTATCATATAGGAGCACCACCTGAAAGCATCATATAGCAGCAGCAACAGCTCATAGCAACTCATCATACAGCAGCAGCAGCAGTGTGCAATTCATCATATACCAGCAGCAGCTCATAGCAATTCATCATATGGCGGCAGCAGGAGCAGCTCATAGCAACTCATCATAAAGCAGCAGCAGGAGCAGCTCATAGCAATTCATCATACAGTAGCAGCAGGAGCAGCTTATAGTAACTCATCATGTAGCAGCAGCAGCTCATAGCAATTTATCATATAGCAGCAGCAGCTCATAGCAATTCATCATATAGCAGCAGCAGGAGCAACTCATAGCAATGCATCATATAGCAACAACAGGAGCAGCTCATAGCAATTCATCGTATAGTGGATCAGAATGAAAATTAGGCAAAAAATCAGAGGAGATCCTCACCTTGTTGGATGAGCTCATCCTTCAACAGCACCTCAAGGCCACGGCCTGGGAGGAGGGAAGGGGAATAAGGTGCCTTCTGCTGCAGTGTGGCATCAGCCGTAGTTGTGCCGCGCCCGCCGGAGTAGTGCGTTGGACGGACCACAGTGGAGCAGCTGCTGGAGACCATGAGAATGAGGGGCGGCACCAGAGGGAGGAACAGCCAGGGAGATTTGCCCCTACCTGCCGGCCATGTAGCCTAGCTGGACAGAGCATCGTCGAGGACCAGGCCAGATGGGACCAGAGGCGATGGCTCACTGGAGGAACCCTAGGGCTGCAGGCAGGGGATCAAGGTAGAGGGAAAGGGTAGAGGAGATGCAAGCGGGCATGGCAATGAACGCTTGCGTGTTCGTTTTTACTTGAGGGTCAGGTGTGACGCGGGCGTGAGCAGTTGCATATTGAGTGTAATATAGGCAGACAACAGAGTCATTTCGCTATTCCCGTTCCCTTCAATTTTTAGTGAGCTTCTACCCGAGACACCCCCCTCCAAAGCGAAATAAGTTAAGCCCAAGCCCATAACTCAAAAGTAACTTCTTTACATCTTTTATGGCTTATTTTGACAATAAGCCCTGAAAAGGCGGAATCGAACTGGCCCTTAAACTGCAATTCAATTGTGTGTGCAATGATGAATCACTCCTGCCTACTATAGTGTACATTTAGGCATCATCATACATGGCATAACCTAATACATGTGCATTCCATTGTAGAATCTAGAATATGCAATGTTGATGTTAGTTCATACGTTGCACATGATGTTTAAATTCCCCTTAAATCTGGTAAGTGATGGTCTTTAAGCCTCCTTCTTTGCTTCTTTTCTTGATATGTAAGATTTGCTCACACATCTGTTCAATTGTTATGTGCATCAGCCAGCCATACTAGGACTGTTTGCTTTGATCACTTGTTGTTCTTGACTTAACACTCTAACAGAGCTTGTCAACGATTTAAACACTAATGGCTGTTGTAGTGGGGCCTTGTCTAACTCATAGGTGACATAAAGGTTTGGCTGTACACTAAAGTAGGCTCTCCAAGAGTACCTGGAGATCTAGTTCAAAGGTATGCCTGGTTTTTACATAGTGCAGACATAGTAAATTCTCATTTCATTGTGTGCAAGTGCAAGAGATGTGGCATATTTCATTATGTGGTATTGTTTTGTTATAATCTCATCCTTTTATGTTGTTCACAGACTGGAAAGTATGCATACTTATCTTCCAAGGAGATGAGTAACTAGTTTGTGTGACCTTGCATAGGGGGTGCAATGAAGATAAGATTGAGGATTTCCAAGTACAAGATGTTAGGAAGGAGAGAAGTAGGAGCTGGACTGAGCCTGTTCAACCAGTTAAGGTAAGTCACTATATCCAACTCAACAATTCAATTCCTTGTTTGTTTCAGGCATAGTTAGTTTGCTCTTTTCAATTGCTTTATTTGTCCTCAGTTAATGAGATGCCCAAACAATGATGCCTGATGCTGGGTACTTGTATAAATATTATTGACATAATTAAAGACCTTACCATTTAATTACTCTGGCGAAGTGTGCCTGAAGCTTTGAAGTCTATTAACCAACTATTATTGCATGAGGCTCACAATCTAGTTTATACTAGGCTAATGATTGCATAGTTTTGCTTGTTGTAGTAGGTTTGTATGAATCCCTCTGCTGTTAATTATGCTCCCTAAGACTTTAATTGAGCTACAGAATGGCCAACTGCTTGCTTACTTATACGCAACGTGTTGTCCAAATTTGTAACTTGTCTGTGTTTTGGATTGGGCCCCAACATCATGCTCCTCTGGTGAGCTAAGAGAGATTTCTGTATGCAGGCTGCACAGACTACCTTTTTTTTAAATATCACCGGCTTATTGATAACCCACAAGTATAGGGGATCGCAATAGTTTTCGAGGGTAGAGTATTCAACCCAAATTTATTGATTCGACACAAGGGGAGCCAAAGAATATTCTCAAGTATTAGCAGTTGAGTTGTCAATTCAACCACACATGGATAACTTAGTATCTGCAGCAAAGCATTTAGTAGCAAAGTAATATGGAAGTAACGACAACGGTAGCAAAAGTAATATTTTTGGGTTTTGTTGTGATTGTAACAGTAGCAACGGAAAAGTAAATAAGCGAAGAACAATATGTGAAAAGCTCGTAGGCATTGGATCGGTGATGGAGAATTATGCCGGATGCGGTTCATCATGTAACAGTCATAACATAGGGTGACACGGAACTAGCTCCAATTCATCAATGTAATGTAGGCATGTATTCTGAATATAGTCATACGTGCTTATGGAAAAGAACTTGCATGACATCTTTTGTCCTACCCTCCCGTGGCAGCGGGGTCCTAACGGAAACTAAGGGATATTAAGGCCTCCTTTTAATAGAGTACCGGACCAAAGCATTAACACATAATGAATACATGAACTCCTCAAACTATGGTCCGGGAGTGGTCCCGATTATTGTCACTTCAGGGTTGCCGGATCATAACACATAGTAGGTGACTATAGACTTGCAAGATAGGATCAAGAACTCACATATATTCATGAAAACATAATAGGTTCAGATCTGAAATCATGGCACTCGGGCCCTAGTGACAAGCATTAAGCATAGCAAATTCATAGCAACATCAATCTCAGAACATAGTGGATACTAGGGATCAAACCCTAACAAAACTAACTCGATTACATGATAAATCTCATCCAACCCATCACCGTCCAGCAAGCCTACGATGGAATTACTCACGCACGGCAGTGAGCATCAGGAAATTGGTTATGGAGGATGGTTGATGATGACGATGGCGACGGATTCCCCTCTCCGGAGCCCTGAACGGACTCCAGATCAGCCCTCCCGAGAAGTTTTAGGGCTTGGCGGCGGCTCCGTATCATAAAACGTGATGAATCTTTCTCTCTGATTTTTTCTCCCCAAATACGAATATATGGAGTTGGAGTTGAGGTCGGTGGAGCAACAGGGGGCCCACGAGGCAGGGGGCGCGCTCCCCACCCTCGTGGACAGGTGGAGGCCCCCCTGACGTGGATTCTTCTTCCAGTATTTTTAATATTTTACAAAAATAAGTTCCGTGGAGTTTTAGGTTATTCCGAGAACTTTTGTTTCTGCACATAAATAACACCATGGCAATTCTGCTGAAAACAACGTCAGTCCGGGTTAGTTCCATTCAAATCATGCAAGTTAGAGTCCAAAACAAGGGCAAAAGTGTTTGGAAAAGTAGATACGACGGAGACGTATCAACTCCCCCAAGCTTAAACCTTTGCTTGTCCTCAAGAAATTCAGTTGATAAACTGAAAGTGATAAAGAAAAACTCTTACAAACTCGGTTTGCTCTTGTTGTCGTAAACATGTACAGCCAGCATACAAGTTTTCAGCAAATATTATGACTAACAACATTCACAATAACTCTTATGTCTCATGTTTACTCATATCAATGGCATAATCAACTAGCGAGCAATAATAATAATCTCGGATGACAACACTTTCTCAAAACAATCATAATATGATATAACAGGATGGTATCTCGCTAGCCCTTTCTGAGACTGCAAAACATAAATGCAGAGCACCTTTAAAGATCAAGGACTGACTAGACATTGTAATTGATGGCAAAAGAGATCCAATCATAGTCATACCCAATATAAATTAATAGTAATGAATGCAAATGACAGCAGTGCTCTCCAGCTGGTGCTTTTTAATAAGAGGGTGATGACTCAGCATAAAAGTAAATAGATAGGCCCTTCGCAGAGGGAAGCAAGGATTTGTAGAGGTGCCAGAGCTCGATTTTAAAGTAGAGATAAATAATATTTTGAGCGGCATACTTTCATTGTCAACATAAAACCCAAGAGATGGCGATATCTTCCATGCTACACACATTATTGGCGGTTCCCAAACAGAATGGTAAAGTTTATACTCCCCTCCACCAACAAGCATCAATCCATGGCTTGCTCGAAACAACAAGTGCCTCCAACTAACAACAGTACCAGGGGGAGTTTTGTTTGCAATTATTTTGATTTGATTTTCATAAAGCATGGGACTGGGCATCCCGGTGACCAACCATTTTCTCGTGAGTGAGGAGCGGAGTCCACTCCCCTTGAGAATAAGCCGCCTAGCATGGAAGATACGGACAACCCTAGTTGATACATGAGCTATTCAAGCATACAAAACAAGATTTCATTTGAAGGTTTAGAGTTTGGCACATACAAATTTACTTGGAACGGCAGGTAGATACCGCATATATAGGAAGGTATAGTGGACTCATATGGAATAACTTTGGGGTTTAAGGGATTGGATGCACAAGCAGTATTCCCGCTTAGTACAAGTGAAGGCTAGCAAAAGACTGGGAAGCGACTAACTAGAGAGCGACAACAGTCATGAACATGCATTAAAATTAATGAACATTGAGTACAAGCATGAGTAGGATATAATCCACCATGAACATAAATATCGTGAAGGCTATGTTGATTTGTTTCAACTATATGCGTGAACATGTGCCAAGTCAAGTCACTTAAATCATTCAAAGGAGGATACCACCCCATCATACCACATCACAACCATTTTAATAACATGTTGGCACGCAAGGTAAACCATTATAAGCTCCTAGCTAATTAAGCATGGCATAAGCAACTATAATCTCTAATTGTCATTGCAAACATGTTTATTCATAATAAGCTGAATCAGGAACGATGAACTAATCATATTTACAAAAACAAGAGAGGTCGAGTTCATACCAGCTTCTCTCATCTCAATCAGTCCATCATATATCATCATAATTGCCTTTCACTTGCACGACCGAATGATGTGCACGTGCATTGGACTAAGCTGGAATCTGCGAGCATTCAATAAACAGGAGAAGACAAGGAAATATGGGCTCTTGGTTAAATCAATAATAATGCATATAAGAGCCACTTTAACAATTTAATTATGGTCTTCTCCTATCGACCCCCAAAGAAAAGAAAAGAAATAAAACTATTTACATGGGAAAGCTCCCAACAAGCAAAAGAAGAACAGGAAATCTTTTTGGGGTTTCTTTTTAATTATTACTACTACAGCATGAAAAGTAAACTAGCTAAAGCTACAACTAATTTTTTTCTTAAGGTTTATCAAACACACAAGAACAAAGCATAAAAACAAAAATAAACTAGCATGGATAGTACAATGAAAAAGTATGAGCACCGACAACTAGCAATGAGTGTGTGAACATGAATGTAATGTCGGTGAGAAATACGTACTCCCCCAAGCTTAGGCTTTTGGCCTAATTTGGTTTATTTCCACGGATGGACTGGCGTATATCCATATATAGTTGTAACCGGGGTCGTACTAAGATGAAGAAGACTCCGATTACCACTCGTTGGCAATCGTCTCCGGATCCCACTGGTAATTAGACTGTCGTGGACGTTCAAATTGTGGTTCCGGCTCCGGCTTTGTGGCTGATGTAGGGTTCCGGTAGGCGTGAATGGCCGCCAGCGGAACGAGATACGAACCTGCAGATAAATCAAACAAGGAAGGAGCAGGCAAGGTAATAGTCTCAGGGTGATGTTTATCAAAGAACAATTTGTATTTAAGCGCCATTTCCCTATTCTTAACAATAAAGTCATGTGCTACCATACTCTTATAATCTAAATAAACAGTGGGCAACATTTTTTCTTCTTTTTCATAGTGCCTAATAGGTATGTTATAATATGCAGCAAGGCGTGAAGCATAGACACCTCCAAAGATGGGGCCCTTCGTACGGTTCAGACTTAACCGTTTGGCAATAATACCGCCCATACTAACAGTATTATCACAGAAACCATGGAACAAAATAATAATATCAAGAACACTAAGGTTTTCCACAGTGTCCGCGACCAATTAAGCAATGACTAGTAAATATAGCAAAGTAGCGTAAAACAGGAAAATGTATGCTAGTGATTCTTGCATCAGAAACTTTCCTACTTTCCCGTATTGTAATAGTGTCAATAAACCCATCCACATCTTTACGATGTGGTTCCTCTAAACTACCCTCGAAAGGTATTTTGTAAATCTTGCAAAATTCATCTAGTGACATCTTCTTAACCACATCATATAAATGAAACTCTACTGAAGGAGGTGATTCCTTAGGATAATAGTAGAAGTTTTGCCAAAAAGTATTGGTGAGTAAGAGATACTGTTCGCGTTGGTCGCGGAGGAAGTCGTTGAGGCCTGCATTCTCAGCCAATTCATAAAAATCATCATGAATCCCGGCTGCTCTCAAGAAATCATTGGAAGGCCATTCACATGGCCGAACCTCCGCGGTGCGAGGCAGATTATATTTGGGCCTCTCTGCTTCTTCACTTTGCTTTTCCTTCGAGCTTCGGCTCGATGAGCACCTCAAAAATATCTTCATTATTTTCTGAAAAATTCTGAAATTTTTAGTAACTTCAAATAAAAGTGAACCAATCTCAACAAAATTGATAGCAACTACTCCTACAAGTGCTTAGAGCCTATATCATGCATTAGAACTACTTGGAACCATATAAATTTGACATGCAAGCTCAAGAACATGGTCACCTAGGTAGCACAAATTTGCAATGAATAAAGCACTAGAACATAAACTAATTCGACCAATGGAGGAGTCACATACCAAGGAACAATCCCTCAAGCAGTTTTGTGAGAGGTGCTTTGAGCAAGGAGATCGAAAATCACAGCAAAATGAGCTAGAACTCGTGCTTGAGCTGGATGGTGATTTTTTTGGGAGGAAGGAGAAGTGTGTGGGTGCAGGAATAAGTGGAGGGGAGCCACCTACTACCTCTTGAGCACTGCGTTGGTTTTCCCTTGAAGAGGAAAGGGTGATGCAGCAAAGTAGCGTAAGTATTTCCCTCAGTTTTGAGAACCAAGGTATCAATCCAGTAGGAGGCTACGCGCGAGTCCCTCGCACCTACACAAACAAATAAATCCTCGCAACCAACGCGATAAGGGGTTGTCAATCCCTACACGATCACTTACGAGAGTGAGATCTGATAGATATGATAGGATAATATTTTTGGTATTTTTATGATAAAGATGCAAAGTAAAATAAAAGCAAAGTAAAAAGCAACGGAAATAACTAAGTGTTGGAAGATTTAATATGATGAAGATAGACCTGGGGGCCATAGGTTTCACTAGTGGCTTCTTTCAAGAGCATAAGTATTTTACGGTGGGTGAACAAATTACTGTTGAGCAATTGACATAATTGAGCATAGTTATGAGAATATCTAGGTATGATCATGTATATAGGCATCACGTCCGAGACAAGTAGACCGACTCCTGCCTGTATCTACTACTATTACTCCACACATCGACCGCTATCCAACATACATCTAGAGTATTAAGTTCATAAGAACAGAGTAACGCCTTAAGCAAGATGACATGATGTAGAGGGATAAATTCATGCAATATGAGAAAAAACCATCTTGTTATCCTCGATGGCAACAATACAATACGTGCCTTGCTGCCCCTACTGTCACTAGGAAAGGACACCGCAAGATTGAACCCAAAGCTAAGCACTTCTCCCATTGCAAGAAAGATCAATATAGTAGGCCAAACCAAACTGATAATTCGAAGAGACTTGCAAAGATAACCAATCATACATAAAAGAATTCAGAAGATTCAAATATTGTTCATAGATAAACTTGATCATAAACCCACAATTCATCGGTCTCAACAAACACACCGCAAAAGAAGATTGCATTGAATAGATATCCACGAGAGAGGGGGAGAACATTGTATTGAGATCCAAAAAGAGAGACAAAGCCATGTAGCTAATAACTATGGACCCGAAGGTCTGAGGTAAACTACTCACACTTCATCGGAGAGGCTATGGTGTTGATGTAGAAGCCCTCCGTGATCGATGCCCCTCCCCGGAGCTCTAACAGGCCCCAAGATGGGATCTCGTGGGTGCTGGAAGGTTGCGGCGGTGGAATTAGGTTTTGGCTCGATGTCGATCGTTTGGGGTGCGAGGTATATATAGGAGGAAGAATGCGTCGGTGGAGCAACGTGGGGAAGGAACGCACTGGGGGTAGCGCGCCCCTACCTCGTGGCTTCCTTGAAGCTTCCTTGACTTAGGGTCCAAGTCTCCTGGATCATGTTCGTACCAAAAATCACGTTCCCGAAGGTTTCATTCCGTTTGGACTCCGTTTGATATTCTTTTTCTGCGAAACTCTGAAATAGGCAAAAAACAACAATTCTGGGCATGGCCTCCGGTTAATAGGTTAGTCCCAAAAATAATATAAAAGTGAATAATAAAGCCCAATAATGTCCAAAATAGAAGATGATATAGCATGGAGCAATCAAAAATTATAGATACGTTGGAGACGTATCACCATCGTGGGCCCACGAGGTAGGGGGCGCGCCCTGGACCCTCATGGGCAGGTGCTTGCTCCCCCTCCTGTGTTCTCAGTGCCAGATATTCTCAAATATTCCAGAAAAAATCATATTCCAATTTCAGGGCATTTGGAGAACTTTTATTTTCGGGGTATTTTTATATTGCACGGATAATTCAGAAAACTGACAGGAAAATACTATTTTTGCTTTATTTCAACTAAATAACAGAAAGTAAAAGGAGGGAACAGAAGGTTGTGCTTTCTAACTTCATCCATCTCATGCTCATCAAAAGGAATCCACTAACAAGGTTGATCAAGTCTTGTTAACAAACTCATTCCGACTAACATGGAATCGGAGAAATTTCGAATAACACTATGTTACCTCAACAGGGATTATTTCTCTGAGAATGTTGCTCAATTCTCTTAGGGTGGCCTTCAGGATACATAGGTTCCTGAGTCATTTTACCAGTTCTAGTAGCCACTCTAACAGCAAAATCATTATTCTTATTATTTAATTCATTGAGCAAATCATTTTGAGCTTTAAGTACTTGTTCTACTTGAGTGGTAACCATAGAAGCATGTTTACTAATGAGTTTAAGTTCACCTTTAACTCTAGACATATAATCACCCAAGTGTTCAAGCGTATAGGAATTATGTTTCAATTGTCTACCAAAATAAGCATTAAAGTTTTCTTGTTTAACAATGAAATAGTCAATCTCATCTAAGCATTGTCTAGCAGACTTAAAATGAGAAATATCACCTTCATCAAATCTATAGAGAGAATTTACCTTTACTACCTGTGTCGGGTTATCAAGACCATGAGTTTCTTCGATAGGTAATGGATTAGGATCATATATTTCTTCAATAGGCGGTAAATTAAGACCTTGTATTTCTTCAATAGGAGGTAAATTCTTAACATCTTCAGCTTTAATACCCTTTTCGTTCATAGATTTCTTTGCCTCTTGCATATCTTCAGAACTGAGAAATAGAACACCCCTCTTCTTCGGAGTTGGTTTAGGAATAGGCTCAGGAATTGGCTCAGGAAGTGTCCAATTATTTTCATTTGTCAACATATTATTCAATAAAATTTCAGCTTCATCCGGTGTTCTTTCCCTGAAAACAGAACCAACACAACTATCCAGGTAATCTCTGGAAGCATCGGTTAGTCCATTATAAAAGATATCAAGTATTTTATTTTTCTTAAGAGGATGATCAGGAAAAGCATTAAGTAGTTGGAGAAGCCTCCCCCAAGCTTGTGGGAGATTCTCTTCTTCAATTTGCACAAAATTATATATATCCCTTAAAGCAGCCTGTTTCTTATGAGCAGGTAAATATTTAGCAGAGAAGTAAGAAATCGTATCCTGGGGACTACGCACACAACTAGGATCAAGAGAATTAAACCATGTCTTAGCATCACCCTTTAATGAGAACGGAAATATTTTAAGGATATAAAAGTAACGAGCTCTCTCATCATTAGTGAATAGGGTGGCTATATCATTTAATTTAGTAAGATGTGCCAGAACAGTTTCAGATTCATAGCCATAAAAAGGATCAGATTCAACCAAAGTAATTATATCAGGATCAACAGAGAATTCATAATCCTTATCAGTAACACAGATAGGTGAAGTAGCAACAGCAGGGTGAGGTTTCATTCTAGCATTAAGAGATTGCTACTTCCATTTAGCTAGTAACTTCTTAAGATCACTTCTATTTGCAAGAAAGAATAGCTGTAGCAGATTCTTCATCCAGAACATAACCTTCAGGGCACAACAGGCAATTCATATTTATTAGGGGGAGAGTCTTCATCATCACTATCATCAATATTATCAGTTTCAATAATTTCATTCTCTCTAGCCCTAGCAAGTTGTTCATCAAGAAATTCACCAAGTGGCACAGTAGTATTAAGCATAGAAGTAGTTTCATCATAAGTATCATGCATAGCAGAAGTGGCATCATCAATAACATGCGACATATCAGAATTAATAGCAGAAGCAGGTTTAGGTGTCGCAAGCTTACTCAAAACAGAAGGTGAATCAAGTGCAGAGCTAGATGGCAGTTCCTTACCTCCCCTCGTAGTTGAGGGATAAATTTTTGTTTTCTCGTCTTTCAAGTTCTTCATAGTGACCAGCAGATATAAATCCCAAGTGACTCAAAGAATAGAGCTATGCTCCCCGGCAACGGCGCCAGAAAATAGTCTTGATAACCCACAAGTATAGGGGATCACAACAGTTTTCGAGGGTAGAGTATTCAACCCAAATTTATTGATTCGACACAAGGGGAGCCAAAGAATATTCTCAAGTATTAGCAGTTGAGTTGTCAATTCAACCACACCTGGATAACTTAGTATCTGCAGAAAAGTATTTAGTAGCAAAGTAATATGGAAGTAACGGCAACGGTAGCAAAAGTAATATTTTTGGGTTTTGTTGTGATTGTAACAGTAGAAACGGAAAAATAAATAAGCGAAGAACAATATGTGAAAAGCTCGTAGGCATTGGATCGGTGATGGAGAATTATGTCGGATGCGGTTCATCATGTAACAGTCATAACATAGGGTGACACAAAACTAGCTCCAATTCATCAATGTAATGTAGGCATGTATTCCGAATATAGTCATACGTTCTTATGGAGAAGAACTTGCATGACATCTTTTGTCCTACCCTCCCGTGGCAGCGGGGTCCTAACGGAAACTAAGGGATATTAAGGCCTCCTTTTAATAGAGTACCGGACCAAAGCATTAACACATAATGAATACATGAACTCCTCAAACTATGGTCATCACCGAGAGTGGTCCCGATTATTGTCACTTCTTCGGGGTTGCCGGATCATAACACATAGTAGGTGACTATAGACTTGCAAGATAGGATCAAGAACTCACATATATTCATGAAAACATAATAGGTTCAGATCTGAAATCATGGCACTCGGGCCCTAGTGACAAGCATTAAACATAGCAAAGTCATAGCAACATCAATCTCAGAACATAGTGGATACTAGGGATCAAACCCTAACAAAACTAACTCGATTACATGATAAATCTCATCCAACCCATCACCGTCCAGCAAGCATACGATGGAATTACTCATGCACGGCGGTGAGCATCATGAAATTGGTGATGGAGGATGATTGATGATGACGATGGCGACGGATTCCCCTCTCCGGAGCCCCGATCGAACAGACTCTAGATCAGCCCTCCCGAGAGGTTTTAGGGCTTGGCGGCGGCTCCGTATCATAAAACATGGTGAATCTTTCTCTTTGATTTTTTCTCCCCGAACACGAATATATGGGGTTGGAGTTGAGGCCAGTGGAGCAACAAGGGGCCCACGAGGCAGGGGGCGTGCCCCCACCATCGTGGACAGGTGGAGGCCCCCTGACGTGGATTCTTCTTCCAGTATTTTTAATATTTTCCAAAAATGAGTTCCGTGGAGTTTCAGGTCATTCCGAGAACTTTTGTTTCTGCACATAAATAACACCATGGCAATTCTGCTGAAAACAGCGTCAGTCCAGGTTAGTTCCATTCAAATCATGGAAGTTAGAGTCCAAAATAAGGGCAAAAGTGTTTGGAAAAGTATATACGACGGAGACGTATCACTTATGCTTCATGACGTGTAACATTATTTTTAGTCCTGTTTTTCCATGTACAAAATAGTCTGTCTTGCTCGCTTCACTATTGTAACTATATTTTTGCCCTAGTCATGTGTACTTACAGAAACATTTCAGGATGAAGTGACATCAACACAAAGATCTGCGAGCAGTGCGGCATGGCCGTTACCGAATGATTATGGATTGGAATTGGAATGTGCTGATGTTCTCGAGCATCAACTAGAGGTGGCAAGACAACGTGTACATGATTCTCAATGTCCAATCAACAAGTTGAGACTGGACATGCAGGTATTAGATGCAGGAGTCAAAAAAATGAAAAAAGACACTGAGGTAACCACGAAGGAATTGGAGATTTTGCAGACTGAAATTTGTGCTATCTGAATCCGGCCAATCCTTTTTTCTGAAGAGATTATAGTTCAAATGGTAAGTTTTGTTGATGCGTGTCCATGATGTATGAGCTTTATTTGTCCAGTGTATGTAATTTGTTGTTTGTGCACGCTTTATAATCACTGGTGCCGAACTATAATGCCCAGTGGGTATATTCGGCTGTAATTTCTTTATTGTATAGTGTAGGATTATTCTACGTTTCTATGCTTTTCATTGTATAGTGTATGTTTTTTAGAGGCGATAGTATAGAGTAGGATATTTGTTGAATATGCTATATCGTTGAAATGGGGGCTAACACACCCAAACATTTCCTAGACGCCATACAAACGAACAAACATGTGCAGTCAAAGCGAGCCTTAATTGGGCTGGTCAAAATAATATGAAGTGGATCCCGAATGGGCCCACCTTAACAACGGCTCTTAGCAGGCCGTCAACAGGCCTAAAGCTGGATAGGGGCGTATAAATGGAAATGGCCTTGCGGGCCTTTAGCGGGCTGAAATAAATGTCAATTTTGTCTCGGCCCTTTTACTTTACGGGCCAGTAAGAGGCCGAAAGTGTTATCGGCCAGAGGAGGCCGAATTTGTAAACTAGGCTTTTAACAGGCCGAAAGTCGCGTTGGGCTGAAATGATGCCCTGCGGAGTATGGGCCCATAATGGACCTAAAGTCAAAGGCCCAACTGTTGTGCGGGCCCTTAATAGGCCGAGAGACAAAATCGGCTAAGAGTTGGCCCCTTTACCGAATGGGTCGAGGACAGGCCTAAAGTCACAGCGGGCTAGAATTGGCCCAACTGCAGAATGGGTCGAGAAAAGGCCAAAAGACATTCCGGGCCGTTAACGGGCTGGAACTAGCGATGGGCTGCTAACAGGCTGAAAGAAGCTCGGGCCGCAACTGGGCCCAAAAACGTAGCGGGCCGTTAACGGGCTTAAACTGACGATGGGCTGGAAATTTTCGAATCTAGAATGGGCCTTTGATGGGCCGATTCTGTGTAACTTGTATGGGCCGTACTTGTAAATGGGCCTGACTCAAGTAGGCCCCTAATGGGCCAGACCGCTTATTTTGATGAGCCCGGCCTTTTCACCGGAATGGGCCGTGCCACGTGTCGACGTATCATAGGCGCCTCCTGTCCAATGAGTGGATGACATCTGTCTGAACGTTGAGCCGACACGTGTTTCCTCGGGCCAATGAGAATTTTACACGTGGAAATTCCCATTGGTCCGGGCTGTTAACGGGTTATCGGATCCAAAACCGAACCCGATAGCTTAACAGCGTCCCGTTATGGTGGATGCCACATGTCGGTCACCCTTGACGAAAGCACTTCTATGACGCGCGATTTATCGTCATGGAAGTGGACACTTTCGTGATGATAATTTTGGTAATGTCATGGAACACTTCTACGACAACACATGTATGATTATCTTGATTCTGTCATAAATTTGTCATGGATGTACATGCATGACAGAAAACGTGACCTTCTGTGACAAACATGTATCATCACGGAAGTGTATTTTTTTTGTAGTGACTCCATCCTCCTCATCATCCTGTGGAACATATGGGACTCCAGAAACACTATGACTATCATGCAACAAAACCATCACATCATGTTCACCTTAAGCGAATCATTGACGACCTCATGCTCTAGACGCACCGGACGAAGAAACCGGCGCACAAACATGCCGCCTCCTCATGGCGTTCCTATCTGTTATCACGGTTACACGTGCTTATGTAATTCAGCTTTATAATCAGGCAAACATTGGGTTACAAAATTGAGAAATATATTCAAGTGGGGAGTCCCCCCCCCCCCCTCGGTGATTTTTTTTAAAAAGACAACTGAGCCTAATTTGTACGTTGGCGTGGAATATTTTTTGGGGAGGGGGGGGGTCAAGAACTACTAGTGTACTATCACCGAGGCTAATGTGTACCCATCCATAATTTCTTCTGTGATACAAGGAAAAGTGAGGAGAAGACGGAAAAGTTATGATGGAGGCTCAATTTACATGGTTTTACGGGAGACGGGAGTGGCATAATAAGTGGTTGCTTGGCTCTTTTCTAGCATCAACCTCTGCATGTATAGGCAATGTGAAAGATCAACAGGTACATTGATGTGTGCACACAAGAGCAATAGTCGAAGCCGCCATGGCAGGAAATATTTTTGTATGGCAAACCAATAGTGAAGAATCGACATAGTATGTGGGTGTTATTGTCTAACTTGAGGTGTAGGTATACACTCGTGCGGATGGGGGGTTATAACGAGGCATTGTGGAAGCACGAGCATTGCTCACTGAGGGAGACCTGGATTCGGGGGTCCTCAGGTGTCCGGCCCAGTCAATATGGGTCGGGCTGATGGGCCATGAAGATAAACTGTAAGATCATATTCCCCGTGTTCGGGTAGGACTCCTGGATGCGTGGACGGCAAGATTGGAGTCCGGATGTGCTGTTTCCTTCCCTTGTAAATCGACTCTATGCCCCTCCGGTGTATATATAAACTGGAGGGTTCAGTCCGTAGAGTTCATCAGAAATTCATATAGGCTAGACATTTAGGGTTTAGCCATTACGATCTCGAGGTAGATCAACTCTTGTAACCCCTATACTCATCAAATACAATCAAGCAGGACGTAGGGTTTTACCTCCATTAAGAGGGCACGAACCTGGGTAAACATCGTGTTCCCTGTGTCCCTTGTTACCTTCGATCCTCAGACGCACAGTTCAGGACCTCCTACCCGAGATCGGCCTGTTTTGACACCGACATGGGTGCTTTCATTGAGAGTTCCTTTGGTGTGCTAACCTAGGCATTAAGCTCGATTACGCCTCCGTATATCACCCTCAAACAAACGGTCAGGTCGAACGGGCTAATGGCCTGATAATGAGCGGCATCAAACCCAGGCTAGTGCGATCCCTACGGGAGTCAGCTAAACAATGGGTTGAGGAACTCGATTCCGTACTCTGGGAACTGCGGACTACGCCCAATCGCACGACCGGATACACACCCTTTTTTATGGTGTACGATGCAGAGGCTGTCCTGCCCTGCGACATTATTCATGACTCACCTTGAGTGTGTATGTATGAAGAGAGAGAGGCCGATCTCGATTAGCAAGACGACCTAGATGGCCTGGAGGAGGAGCGTGTGTTGGGAAACGCAGTAATTTCAAAAAAAATCCTATGCACACGCAAGATCTATCATGGTGATGCATAGCAACGAGAGGGGAAGAGTGTTGTCCATGTACCCCCGTAGACTGTAAGCGGAAGCGTTATGACAACGCGGTTGATGTAGTCGTACGTCTTCACGATCCGACCGATCCTAGTACCAAAAGTACGGCACCTCCGCGATCTGCATATGTTTAGCTCGGTGACGCCCCACGAACTCTTGATCTAGTTGAGTGTCGAGGGAGATCTTCATCAGCACGACGGCGTGATGATGGTGATGATGAAGCTACCGGCGCAGGGCTTCGCCTAAGCACTACGACAATATGACCGAAATGGATTATGGTGGAGGGGAGCACCGCACACGGCTAAGGGATCAATGATCAACTTGTGCGTCCTAGGGTGCCCCCTGCCCCCGTATATAAAGGAGCAAGGGGGGAGGCCGGCCGGCCCTTGTGGTTCGCCTGGAGAGGAGGAGTCCTCCTCCTAGTAGGAGTAGGACTCCCCTTTCCTAGTCATACTAGGAGGGGGAAAGGAAGGAGGAGAAGGGAGAAGGAAAGGGGGGCGCCGCCCCCCTCCCTTCCCTAGTCCAATTCGGACTAGATGGGGAGGGGCGCGCAGCCTGCCCTGGTCGACCCTCTTTCTCTGCACTAAGTTCCATGTGGCCCATTAGTTCCACTGGGGGGTTTCGGTAACCCTCCTGCACTCCGGTTTTCTCCGAAATCACCCGGAACACTTCCGGCGTCCGAATATAGCTGTCCGGTATATCAATCTTTATGTCTCGACCATTTCAAGACTCCTCGTCATGTCCGTGATCATATCCGGGACTCCAAACTACCTTCGGTACATCAAAACACATAAACTCATAATACCGATCATCTACCGAACGTTAAGCGTGCGGACCCTATGGGTTCAAGAACTATGTAGACATCACCGAGACTCATCTTCGGTCAATAACAAATAGCGGAGCCCGGATGCTCATATTGGCTCCTACATATTCTACGAAGATCTTTATCGGTCAAACCGCCTAACGATATACGTTGTTCCCTCTGTCATCAGTATGTTACTTGCCCGAGATTCGATCGTTGGTGTCTCAATACCTAGTTCAATCTCATTACCAGCAAGTCTCTTTACTCGTTCCGTAATGCATCATCCCGTAACTAACTCATTAGTCACATTTCTTGCAAAGGCTTATAGTGATGTGCATTATCGAGAGGGCCAAGAGATACCTCTCAGATACTCAGAGTGACAAATCCTAATCTCGATCTATGCCAACTCAACAAACACCATCAGAGACACCTGTAGAGCATCTTTATATTCACCCAGTTATGTTGTGACGTTTGATAGCACACTAAGTGTTCCTCCGGTATTCGGGAGTTGCATGATCTCATAGTCATAGGAACATGTATAAGTTATGGATAAAGCAATAGCAACAAACTAAACGATCATCGTGCTAAGCTAACGGATGGGTCAAGTCAATCACATCATTCTCTAATGATGTGATCCCATTAATCAAATGACAACTCATGTCTATGTTTAGGAAACATAACCATCATTGATTCAACGAGCTAGTCAGGTAGAGGCATACTAGTGACACTCTGTTTGTCTATGTATTCACACATGTACTAAGTTTCCGATTAATACAATTCTAGCATGAATAATAAACATTTATCATGATATAAGGAAATATAAATAACAACTTTATTTTTGCCTCTAGGGCATATTTCCTTCAGTCTCCCAGTTGCACTAGAGTCAATAATCTAGATTACATTGTAATGATTCTAACACACATGGAGTCTTGGTGCTGATCATGTTTTGCTCGTGAGAGAGGCTTAGTTAACGGGTCTGCAACATTCAGATCCGTATGTATCTTGCAAATCTCTATGTCTCCCTCCTTGACATGATCGCGGATGGAATTGAAGCGTATCTTGTTGTACTTGGTTCTCTTGTGAAATCTGGATTCCTTTGCCAAGGCAATTGCACCAGTGTTGTCACAAAAGATATTCATTGGACCCGATGCACTAGGTATGACACCTAGATCGGATATGAACTCCTTCATCCAAACTCCTCATTTGCTGCTTCCGAAGCAGCTATGTACTCCGCTTCACACGTAGATCCCGCCACGACGCTCTTCTTGGAACTGCACCAACTGATAGCTCCACCATTTAATAAAAACACGTATCCGGTTTGTGACTTAGAGTCATCCGGATCAGTGTCAAAGCTTGCATCGACGTAACCGTTTACGACGAGCACTTCCATATACGAGAAACATATACTTAGTCCTTTTCAGGTATTTTAGGATGTTCTTGACCACTATCCAGTGATCCACTCCTAGATTACTTTGGTACCTCCCTACTAAACTAATAGCAAGGCACACATCAGGTCTGGTACATAGCATTGCATACATGATAGAACCTATGGCTGAAGCATAGGGAATGACTTTCATTTTCTCTCTATCTTCTGCAATGGTCGGGCATTGAGTCTGACTCAACTTCACACCTTGTAACACAGGCAAGAACCCTTTCTTTGCCTGATCCATTTTGAACTTCTTCAAAACTTTATCAAGGTATGTGCTTTGTGAAAGTCCAAATAAGTGTCTTGATCTATCTCTATAGATCTTGATGCCCAATATATAAGCAGCTTCACCGAGGTCTTTCATTGAAAACTCTTATTCAAGTATCCTTTTATGCTATTCAGAAATTCAGTATCATTTCCGATCAACAATATGTCATCTCCATATCAGAAATGCTACAGAGCTCCCACTCACTTTCTTGTAAATACAGGCTTCTCCAAAAGTTTGTATAAAACCTTATGCTTTGATCACACTATCAAAGCGTATATTCCAACTCCGAGAGGCTTGCACCAGTCCATAAATGGATCGCTGGAGCTTGCACACTTTGTTAGCACCTTTTGGATTGACATAACCTTCTGGTTGCATCATATACAACTCTTCTTTAAGATATCCATTAAGGAATGCAGTTTTGACATCCATTTGCCAAATTTCATAATCATAAAATGCGGTAATTGCTAACATGATTCGGACGGACTTAAGGATCGCTACGGGTGAGAAGGTCTCATCGTAGTCAACTCCTTGAACTTGTCGAAAACCTTTTGCAACAAGTCGAGGTTTGTAGACAGTAACATTACCGTCAGCGTCAGTCTTCTTCTTGAAGATCCATTTATTCTCTATGGCCCGCCGATCATCAGGCATGTCAACCAAAGTCCACACTTTGTTCTCATACATGGATCCCATCTCAGATTTCATGTCCTCAAGCCATTTTGTGGAATCTGGGCTCATCATCGCTTCCTCATAGTTCGTAGGTTCGTCATGGTCAACTAACATGACCTCCAGAACAGGATTACCGTACCTCCAGAACAGGATTACCATAATACAATATGTGTCGTTTCCCCTACTGTCACTGGGATCGAGCACCACAAGATTGAACCCAAAGCTAAGCACTTCTCCCATTGCAAGAAAGATCAATCTAGTAGGCCAAACCAAAGTGATAATTCAAATAGACTTGCAAAGATAACCAATCATACATAAAAGAATTCTGAGAAGATTCAAATATTGTTCATAGATAATCTTGATCATAAACCCACATTCATCGGATCTCGACAAACACACCGCAAAAGAAGATTACATTGAATAGATCTCCAAGAGAATCGAGGAGAACTTTGTATTGAGATCCAAAGAGAGAGAAGAAGCCATCTAGCTAATAACTATGGACCCGAAGGTCTGAGGTAAACTACTCACACATCATCAGAGAGGCTATGGTGTTGATGTAGAAGACCTCCGTGATCAATGCCCCCTCCGGCGGAGCGCCGGAAAAGGCCCCAACATGGGCTCTCACGGGTACAGAAGGTTGAGGCACTGGAATTAGGTTTTTCGTGGTGCTCCCCGATGGTTTGGGGGTACGTAGGTATATATAGGAGGAAGAAGTAGGTCGGTGGAGCCACGAGGGGCCCACGAGGGTGGAGGGCGCGCCCTCCTGCCTCGTGGCCTCCTCCTTTATTGCTTGACGTCCACTCCAAGTCCTTTGGATCACGTTTGTTCCAAAAATAACACTCCCGAAGGTTTCATTCCATTTGGACTCCGTTTGATATTCCTTTTCTGCGAAACACTGAAATAGGCAAAAAAAACATCAATTTGCACTGGGCCTTGGGTTAATAGGTTAGTCCCAAAAATAATATAAAAGTGTATAATAAAGCCCATTAAACATCCAAAACAGAATATATAATAGCATGGAGCAATCAAAAATTATAGATACGTTGGAGACGTATCAAGCATCCCCAAGCTTAATTCCTGCTCGTCCTCGAGTAGGTAAATGATAAAAACAGAATTTTTGATGTGGAATGCTACTTAGCATATTCTTCAATGTATTTCTTTTTATTGTGGCATGAATCTTTAGATCCGGAAGATTCAAGATAAAAGTTTAATATTAACATGAAAATAATAATACTTCAAGCACACTAACAAAGCAATCATGTCTTCTCAAAATAACATGGCCAAAGAAAGTTATCCCTACAAAATCATATAGTCTGGCTATGCTCTATCTTCACCACACAAAGTATTTAAATCATGCACAACCCCGATGACAAGCCAAGAAATTGTTTCATACTTCTGATGTTCTCAAACTTTTTCAATCTTCACGCAATACATGAGCGTGAGCCATGGACATAGCACTATAGGTGTAATAGAATGGTGGTTGTGGAGAAGATAAAAAGGAGAAGATAGTCTCACATCAAATAGGCGTATCAACGGGATATGGAGATGCCCATCAATAGATATCAATGTAGTGAGTAGGGATTGCCATGCAACGGATGCACTAGAGCTATAAGTGTATGAAAGCTCAACAAAAGAAACTAAGTGGGTGTGCATCCAACTCGCTTGCTCACGAAGACCTAGGGCATTTTGAGGAAGCCCATCATTGGAATATACAGGCCAAGTTCTATAATGTAAAATCCCCTCTAGTATATGACAATGACAACATAGGAGACTCTCTATCATGAAGATCATGGTGCTACTTTGAAGCACAAGTGTGGAAAAAGGATAGTAACATTGTCCCTTCTCTCTTTTTCTCTCATTTTTTTATTTGGGCCTTCTTTCTCTTTTTTTTCTTTCTTTTGGCCTCTTTTCTTTCTCCTTTTTTTTCCTTTTCGTCCGGAGTCTCATCCCGACTTGTGGGGGAATCATAGTCTCCATCATCCTTTCCTCACTTGGGACAATGCTCTAATAATGATGATCATCACACTTTTATTTACTTACAACTCAAGAATTACAACTCAATACTTAGAACAAAATATGACAATGTGAATGCCTCCGGCGGTGTACCGGGATATGCAATGAATCAAGAGTGACATGTATGAAATAATTATGAAGGTGGCTTTGCCCCAAATACGATGTCAACTACATGATCATGCACAGCAATATGACAATGATGAAGCGTGTCATAATAAATGGAACGGTGGTAGGTTGCATGGCAATATATCTCGGAATGGCTATGGAAATGCCATAATAGGTAGGTATGGTGGCTGTTTTGAGGAAGGTATATGGTGGGTATATGATACCGGCGAAAGGTGCTCGGTATTAGAGAGGCTAGCAATGGTGGAAGGATGAGAGTGCGTATAATCCATGGACTCAACATTAGTCATAAAGAACTCAGATACTTATTGCAAAAATATATTAGTTATCGAAACAAAGTACAACGCACATGCTCCTAGGGGAATAGATTGGTAGGAAAACACCATCGCTCGTCCCCGACCGCCACTTATAAGGAGGACAATAAATAAATAAATCATGCTCCGACTTCATCACATAACAGTTCACCATACGTGCATGCTACGGGAATCACAAACTTTAGAACAAGTATTTGTCAAATTCACAACTACTCAACTAGCATGACTCTAATATCACCCTAATATCACCATCTTCATATTTCAAAACAATTATCAAGTATCAAACTTCTCTTAGTATCCAATGCACTTAGAAGTTTTTATCTTGGATGCCTATCATATTAGGACTAATTTTATAACCAAAGCAAATTACCATGCTGTTCTAAAGGACTCTCAAAATGATATAAGTGAAGCATGAGAGATCAATAATTTATATAAAATATAACCACCACCGTGCTCTAAAAGATATAAGTGAAGCACTAGAGCAAAATTGTTTAGCTCAAAAGATATAAGTGAAGCACATAGAGTATTCTTATAAATTCTGAATAATGTGTGTCTCTCTCAAAAGGTGTGTACAGCAAGGATGATTGTGGTGAACTAAAAAGTAAAGACTCAAATCATACAAGACGCTCCAAGCAAAACACATATCATGTGGTGAATAAAAATATAGCTCCAAGTAAAGTTACCGATGGACGAAGACAAAAGAGGGGATGCCTTCCGGGGCATCCCCAAGCTTAGGCTTTTGGGTTGTCCTTAGATTTTACCTTGGGGTGCCTTAGGCATCCCCAAGCTTAGGCTCTTCCCACTCCTTTTTCCATAATCCATCAAATCTTTACCCAAAACTTGAAATCTTCACAACACAACACTTAACAGAAAATCTCGTGAGCTCCGTTAGCGAAAGAAAACAAAACACCACTTCAAGGTACTGTAATGAAATCATTTTTTATTTATATTGGTGTTAAACCTACTGTATTCCAACTTTTCTATGGTTCATAAGATCCATTACTAGCCATAGATTCATCAAAATAAGCAAACAACACACGAAAAACAGAATCTGTCAAAAACAGAACAGTCTGTAGTAATCCGTCACTAACGCAAACTTATGGAACTCCAAAAATTATAAAATAAATTTATGTACATGACGAATTTATCTATTATCACCTTAAAAAAGAATCAATTAAATATCACTCTCCTGTAAAAAGTTGTAGCTAATCTCGTGAGCGCTAAAGTTTCTGTTTTTTACAGCAAGATCGCAAAGACTTCCCCCAAGTCTTCTCAAAGGTTCTACTTGGCACAAGCACTAATTGAAACACAAAACCACATCTAAACAGAAGCTAGATGGACTATTTATTCCTAAACAGAACCAAAAAGCAAAAAACTAAAATAAAATTGGGTTGCCTCCCAATAAACGCTATCGTTTAACGCCCCTAGCTAGGCATATAGGCAAGGATAGATCTAGGTTTTGCCATCTTTGGTAGGCAATCCATAAGTGGCTCTCATAATAGATTCATATGGTAATTTCATTTTCTTTCTAGGGAAGTGTTCCATGCCTTTCCTTTACGGAAATTGGAATATAATATTCCCTTCCTTCAAATCAATAATTGCACCAACCGTTCTAAAGAAAGGTCTGCCAAGAATAATAGGACATGAAGGATTGCAATCTATATCAAGAACAATGAAATCTACGAGTACATAATTCCTATTTGCAACAATAAGAACATCATTAATTCTTCCCATAGGTTTCTTAATGGTGGAATCCGCAAGGTGCGAGTTTAAAGAACAATCATCAAATTCACGAAAACCTAGCAAATCACATAAAATTTTTGGAATTGTGGAAACACTAGCACCCAAATCACACAAAGCATAGAATTCATGATATTTAATTTTAATTTTAATAGTAGGTTCCCACTCATCATAAAGTTTTCCAGGGATAGAAACTTCCAACTCAAGTTGTTCTTCATAAGATTGCATTAAAGCATCAACGATATGTTTAGTAAAAGCTTTATTTTGACGATAAACATGCGGAGAATTTAGCACGGATTGCAACAAGGAAATACAATCTATCAAAGATCAATTATCATAATTAAATTCCTTGAAATCCAAGATAGTGGGTTCATTGCTTTCTAAAGTTGTAACCTCTTCAATCCCACGTTTGCTAAATTTTGCATCAAGATCTAAAAACTCCGAATTTTTGGGACGCCTTCTAACTAAAGTTGACTCATCTCCAGTCCCATCATTATCAAGATTCATATTGGAAAACAAAGATTTAATAGGGGACACATCAATAACTTTTAGATCTTCATCCTTATTATCATAAAAACTAGTAGAACACGCCTTCACAAAGCAATCTTTCTTAGCACGCATCCTAGCGGTTCTTTCTTTGCAGTCATCAATGGAAATTCTCATGGCTTTGAGAGACTCATTGATATAATGCTTAGGTGGAATATATCTAAGTTTCAAAGAAACATCATCAAGAGAAATTCTATCCACGTTCCTAGCCAACTCATCAATCTTAGGCAATTTTTCTTCAAGCGAGAAATCATAAATTCTTTAAAACTAGTCTCAAAATGAGAGGGCATCTTATTAAAATTTCCTTAAGAGTTGTTGTAGGAGTTACCATAATTATTAGTGGAATTACTAGGGTACGGCCCAGGATTAAAGTTTCCTCTATATGCGTTGTTACCAAATTATTCCTACCAACAAAATTCACATCCATAGATTCATTATTATTCTCAATCAAAGTAGACAAAGACATATCATTGGGATCAAAAGAAGCACTCTTATTAGCAAACAATTTCATAAGTTCATCCATCTTTCCACTCAAAACATTTATTTCTTCAATTGCATGCACCTTTTTACTAGTAGATCTTTCAGTGTGCCATTGAGAATAATTAACCATAATATTATCGAGGAGTTTGGTAGCTTCTCCTAAAGTGATTTCCATAAAAGTACCTCCCGCGGCCGAAGCGAAAAGATTTCTAGAAGCAAAATTCAATCCATCATAAAAGTTTTGTATAATCATCCATAAATTCAAACCATGTGTAGGGCAATTACATATCATTAATTTCATTCTCTCCCAAGCTTGTGCAACATGTTCATGATCAAGTTGCTTAAAATTCATAATATCATTTCTAAGAGAGATAATCTTAGCGGGAGGAAAATACTTAGAGATAAAAGCATCTTTGCACTTATTCCAAGAATCAATACTATTTTTAGGCAAAGACGAAAACCAAGTTTTAGCGTGATCTCTAAGAGAAAAAGAAAATAGCTTCAATTTAACAATATCATCGTCCACATATTTCTTCTTTTGCATATCACACAAATCAACAAAGCTATTTAGATGGGTAGCGGCATCTTCACTAGGAAGGCCGGCAAATTGATCTTTCATGACAAGATTCAACAAAGCAACATTAATTTCACAAGATTTAGCTTCGGTAAGAGGAGAAATCGGAGTGCTAAGAAAATCATTGTTGTTGGTATTGGCAAAGTCACACAATTTAGTATTATCTTGAGCCATCGTGACCAGCAAGCAATCCAACACACAAGCAAACAAGAAGCAAGCGAAAAATAGACGAACGGAAAAAGAGGGCGAATAAAACGGCAAGGGTGAAGTGGGGGAGAGGAAAACGAGAGGCAAATGGCAAATAATGTAATGCGAGGGATAAAAGTTTGTGATGTGTACTTGGTATGTCTTGACTTGTGCGTAGACTCCCCGGCAATGGCGCCAGAAATCCTTCTTGCTACCTCTTGAGCACTGCGTTGGTTTTCCCTTGTAGAGGAAAGCGTGATGCAGCAAAGTAGCGTAAGTATTTCCCTCAGTTTTTGAGAACCAAGGAATCAATCTAGTAGAAGGCCACACGCAAGCCCCTCGTACCTACACAAACAAATACGAACCTTGCAATAAAGGGGTTGTCAATACCTTCACGACCACTTGCAAAAGTGACATCTGATAGAGGTGATAAGATAATATTTTTGGTATTTTTATGATAAAGAATAAAAGTAAAGAAAGCAAAATAAACGGCGCCAGAAATAGCTCGTTGACGGGAGATTAATATGATGGAGAATAGACCCAGGGGCCATAGGTTTCACTAGTGGCTTCTCTCAAGATAGCATAAGTATTACGGTGGGTGAACAAATTACTGTCGAGCAATTGATAGAATTTAGCATAGTTATGAGAATATCTAGGTATGATCATGTATATAGGCATCACGTCTGTGACAAGTAGACCGACTCCTGCCTGCATCTACTACTATTACTCCACACATTGACCGCTATCCAGCATGCATCTAGAGTATTAAGTTCATAAGAATGGAGTAACGCTTTAAGCAAGATGACATGATGTAGAGGGATAAACTCATGCAATATGATATAAACCCCATATTTTATCCTCGATGGCAACAATACAATGTGTGTCGTTTCCCTACTGTAACTGGGATCGAGCACCGCAAGATTGAACCCAAAGCTATGCACTTCTCCCATTGCAAGAAAGATCAATCTAGTAGGCCAAACCAAACTGATAATTTGAAGAGACTTGCAAAGATAACCAATCATACATAAAAGAATTCAGAGAAGATTCAAATATTGTTCATAGATAATCTTGATCATAAACCCACAATTCATCGGATCTCGACAAAACACCGCAAAAGAAGATTACATCGAATAGATCTCCAAGAGAATCGAGGTGAACTTTGTATTGAGATCCAAAGAGAGAGAAGAAGCCATCTAGCTAATAACTATGGACCCGAAGGTCTGAGGTAAACTACTCACACATCATCGGAGAGGCTATGGTGTTGATGTAGAAGCCCTCCATGATCAATGCCCCCTCCGGCGGAGCGCCGAAAAAGGCCCCAAGATAGGATCTCACGGGTATAGAAGGTTGCGGCGGTGGAATTAGGTTTTCATGGTGCTCCCCGATGGTTTGGGGGTACGTAGGTATATATAGGAGGAAGAAGTAGGTCGGTGGAGCCACGAGGGGCCCACGAGGGTGGAGGGCGCGCCTAGGAGGGTAGGCGCGCCCCCTGGCTCATGTGTTGGGGAACGTTGCAGAAAATTAAAAAATTTCCTACGGTTTCACCAAGATCCATCTATGAGTTCATCTAGAAACGAGTCATGGGAGAGTGATTGCATCTACATACCACTTGTAGATCGCGTGCGGAAGCGTTCAATGGAACGGGGATGATGGAGTCGTACTCGCCGTGATTCAGATCACCGATGACCTAGTGCTGAACGGACAGCACCTCCGCGTTCAACACATGTACGGAGCGGATGACGTCTCCTCCTTCTTGATCCAGCAAGGGGGAAGGAGAGGTTGATGATGATCCAGCAGCACGACGGCGTGGTGGTGGATGCAGCAGAACTCCGGCAGGGCTTCGCTAAGCAACTACGGGAGGAGGAGGAGGTGTTGCAGGAGGAGGAGGCGCCGGGGCTTATGGGTGCGGCCACCCTCCCTCCCTCCCTTTATATAGGTGCAAGAGAGGGGGGGCAGCCTTGCCCCTTCCTCCAAGGAAGGGGTGCGGTTAAGAGGGGAGGAGTCCATCCTCCCAAGGCACCTCTGAGGTGCCTTCCCTTTAGGACTCTCCCTTTTCTTATATCTTGGCGCATGGGCCTCTTGGGGCTGGTGCCCTTGGCCCATATAGGCCAAGGCGCACCCCTACAGCCCATGTGGCCCCAGGGGCAGGTGGACCCCGGTGGACCCCGGACCCCTTTCGGCACTCCGGTACAATACCGATAACGCGTGAAACTTTTCCGCGACCAAAATAAGACTTCCTATATATAAATCTTTACCTCCGGACCATTCCGGAACTCCCCGTGACGTCCGTGATCTCATCCGGGACTCCAAACAACATTCGGTTTGCTGCATACTCATATTCATACAACCCTAGCGTCACCGAACCTTAAGTGTGTAGACCCTACGGGTTCGGGAGACACGCAGACATGACCGAGACGGCTCTCGGGCAATAACCAACAGCGGGATCTGGATACCCATGTTGGCTCCCACAGGCTCCTCGATGATATCATCGGATGAACCACGATGTCGAGGATTCAATCAACCCTGTATACTATTCCCTTTGTCAATCGGTATTTCACTTGCCCGAGATTCGATCGTCGGTATCCCAATACCTCGTTCCATCTCGTTGCCGGCAAGTCACTTTACTCGTACCGTAATTCATGATCCCGTGACCAAACACTTGGTCACTTTGAGCTCATTATGATGATGCACTACCGAGTGGGCCCAGTGATACCTCTCCATCATACGGAGTGACAAATCCCAGTCTCGATCCGTGTCAACCCAACAAACACTTTTGGAGATACCTGTAATGCACCTTTATAGTCACCCAGTTACGTTGTGACGTTTGGTACACCCAAAGCACTCCTACGGTATCCGGGAGTTACACGATCTCATGGTCTAAGGAAGAGATACTTGACATTGGAAAAGCTCTAGCAAAACGAACTACACGATCTTGTGCTATGCTTAGGATTGGGTCTTGTCCATCACATCATTCTCCTAATGATGTGATCCCGTTATCAATGACATCCAATGTCCATAGTCAGGAAACCATGACTATCTGTTGATCAACGAGCTTGTCAACTAGAGGCTCACTAGGGACATATTGTGGTCTATGTATTCACACGTGTATTACGATTTCCGGATAATACAATTATAGCATGAATAAAGACAATTATCATGAACAAGGAAATATAATAATAATACTTTTATTATTGCCTCTAGGGCATATTTCCAACAGTCTCCCACTTGCACTAGAGTCAATAATCTAGTTACATTGTGATGAATCGAACACCCATAGAGTTCTGGTGTTGATCATGTTTTGCTCGCGGAAGAGGTTTAGTCAACGGATCTGCGACATTCATATCCGTATGCACTTTGCAAATTTCTATGTACCCATCTTGAACATTTTCACGAATGGAGTTGAAGCGACGCTTGATGTGCCTGGTCTTCTTGTGAAACCTGGGCTCCTTGGCAAGTGCAATAGCTCCAGTGTTGTCACAGAAGAGTTTGATCGGCTCCGACACATTGGGTATGACTCCTCGGTCGGTGATGAACTCCTTCACCCAAATTGCTTCATGTGCTGCCTCCGAGGCTGCCATGTACTCCGCTTCACATGTAGATCCCGCCACGACGCTTCGCTTGCAGCTGCACCAGCCATTGCTCCACCATTTAACATATACACGTATCCGGTTTGTGACTTTGAGTCATCAGATCTGTGTCGAAGCTAGCATCGACGTAACCCTTCTGACGAGCTCTTCGTCACCTCCATAAACGAGAAACATGTCCTTTGTCCTTTTCGGTACTTCAGGATATTCTTGACCGCTGTCCGGTGTTCCTTGCGGGATTACTTTGGTACCTTCCTACCAAACTTACGGCAAGGTTTACATCAGGTCTGGTACACAGCATGGCATACATAATAGATCCTATGGCTGAGGCATAGGGGATGACACTCATCTCTTCTTTATCTTTTGCCGTGGTCGGGCATTGAGCCGAGATCAATTTCACACCTTGCAAAATAGGCAAGAACCCTTTCTTGGACTGATCCATTTTGAACTTCTTCAAAATCTTATCAAGGTATGTGCTTTGTGAAAGACCTATGAGGCGTCTCGACCTATCCCTATAGATTTTGATGCCTAATATGTAAGCAGCTTCTCCAAGGTCCTTCATTGAAAAACTCTTATTCAAGTAGGCCTTAATGTTGTCCAAAAGTTCTATATCATTTCCCATAAAAAGTATGTCATCTACATATAATATGAGATGCTACAGAGCTCCCACTCACTTTCTTGTAAACGCAGGCTTCTCCATAAGTCTGCATAAACCCAAACGCTTTGATCATCTCATCAAAGCGAATGTTCCAACTCCGAGATGCTTGCACCAGCCCATAAATGGATCGCTGGAGCTTGCATACCTTGTTAGCATTCTTAGGATCGACAAAACCTTCCGGCTGCATCATATACAGCTCTTCCTTAAGATAACCGTTAAGGAATGCCGTTTTGACGTCCATCTGCCATATCTCATAATCATAGTATGCGGCAATTGCAAACATGATTCGGACGGACTTAAGCTTCGCTACGGGAGAGAAAGTCTCATCGTAGTCAATCCCTTGAACTTGCCGATAACCCTTAGCGACAAGTCGAGCTTTATAGATGGTGACATTACCATCCGCGTCCGTCTTCTTCTTAAAGATCCATTTGTTTTCTATCGCTCGTCGATCATCGGGCAAGTCTGTCAAAGTCCATACTTTGTTTTCATACATGGATCCTATCTCGGATTGCATGGCTTCAAGCCATTTGTTGGAATCCCGGCCCTCCATCGCTTCTTCATAGTTCGAAGGTTCACCGTTGTCTAACAACATGATTTCCAGTACAGGGTTGCCATACCACTCTGGTGTGGAACGTGTCCTTGTGGACCTACGAAGTTCAAGAGCAACTTGATCCAAGTACCTTGATCATCATCATTAATTTCCTCTCCAAGAGGTGTAGGTACCACAGAACATTTTCTGAGCTGCACTACTTTCCGGTTCAAGAGGTAGTACTTCATCGAGTTCTACTTTCCTCCCACTTACTCCTTTCGAGAGAAACTCTTTTTCCAGAAAGGATCCGTTCTTGGCAACAAAGATCTTGCCTTCGGATCTAAGGTAGAAGGTATACCCAATGGTTTCCTTAGGGTATCCTATGAAGACGCATTTTTCCGATTTGGGTTCGAGCTTTTCAGGTTGAAGTTTCTTGACATAAGCATCGCATCCCCAAACTTTTAGAAACGACAGCTTAGGTTTCTTCCCAAACCATAATTCATACGGTGTCGTCTCAACGGATTTAGACGGTGCCCTATTTAAAGTGAATTTAGCTGTCTCTAGAGCGTATCCCCAAAATGATAGCGGTAAATCGGTAAGAGACATCATAGATCGCACCATATCCAACAGAGTGCGATTACGACGTTCGGACACACCGTTATGCTGAGGTGTTCCAGGCGGCGTGAGTTGTGAAACGATTCCACATTTTCTTAAGTGTGTGCCAAATTCGTGACTTAAATATTCTCCTCCACGATCTGATTGTAAGAACTTTATTTTTCGGTCACGTTGATTCTCTACCTCATTCTGAAATTCCTTGTACTTTTCAAAGGTCTCAGACTTGTGTTTCATTAAGTAGACATACCCATATCTACTCAAGTCATCAGTGAGAGTGACAACATAACGATATCCTCCGCGAGCCTCAACGCTCATTGGACCGCACACATCGATATGTATGATTTCCAATAAGTTGGTTGCTCGCTCCATTGTTCCGGAGAACGGAGTCTTGGTCATTTTGCCCATAAGGCATGGTTCGCATGTGTCAAATGATTCATAATCGAGAGACTCTAAAAGTCCATCAGAATGGAGCTTCTTCATGCGCTTGACACCAATGTGACCAAGGCGGCAGTTCCACAAGTATGTGGGACTATCGTTATCAACTTTACATCTTTTGGTATTCACACTATGAATATGTGTAATATTACGTTCGAGATTCATTAAGAATAAACCATTGACCATCGGAGCATGACCATAAAACATATCTCTCATATAAATAGAACAACCATTATTCTCGGATTTAAATGAGTAGCCATCTCGCATTAAACGAGATCCTGATACAATGTTCATGTTCAAACTTGGCACTAAATAACAATTATTGAGGTTTAAAACTAATCCCGTAGGTAAATGTAGAGGTAGCGTGCCGACGGCGATCACATCGACCTTGGAACCATTCCGACGCGCATCGTCACCTCGTCCTTCGCCAGTCTCCGCTTATTCCGCAGCTCCTGCTGTGAGTTACAAATATGAGCAACGACACCGGTATCAAATACCCAGGAGTTACTACGAGTACTGGTAAGGTACACATCAATTACATGTATATCAAATATACCTTTAGTGTTGCCGGCCTTCTTGTCCGCTAAGTATTTGGGGCAGTTCCGCTTCTAGTGGCCCTTCCCTTTGCAATAAAAGCACTCTGTCTCAGGTTTGGGTCCATTCTTTGACTTCTTCCCGGCAACTTGCTTACCGGGCACGACCACCTCCTTGCCGTCCTTCTTGAAGTTCTTCTTGCCCTTGCCCTTCTTGAACTTAGTGGTTTTATTGACCATCAACACTTGATGTTCTTTCTTGATTTCAACCTCTGCTGACTTCAGCATTGAGAATACTTCAGGAATAGTTTTCACCATCCCCTGCATATTGTAGTTCATCACAAAGCTCTTGTAGCTTGGTGGGAGCGACTGAAGGATTCTGCCAATGACCGCCTCGTCTGGGAGGTTAATGTCCAGCTGGGACAAAGCGGTTGTGCAACCCAGACATTTTGAGTATGTGCTCACCGATGAACTATTTTCCTCCATCTTACAACTATAGAACTTGTCGGAGACTTCATATCTCTCGACCGGGCATGAGCTTGGAAAACTAGTTTTAGCTCCTCGAACATCTCATATGCTCCGTGTCGCTCAAAACGCTTTTGGAGCCCGGTTCTAAGCTGTAAAGCATGCCGCATTGAACGAGGGAGTAATCATCGACGAGACTGCCAAGCGTTCATAACGTCTTGGTTCTCAGGATGGGTGCTTCACCTAGCGGTGCTTCTAGGACATATTGTTTCTGGCAGCTATGAGGATAATCCTCGGGTTCGGACCTAGTCCGAATAGTTGCTGCCATCATCTTTCAGCTTGGTTTTCTCTAGGAACGCGTTGAAGTTCATGGTGACATGAGCGTTGGCCATTTGATCTACAAGACATTTTGCAAAGATTTTAGACTATTGTTCATGATAATAAAGTTCATCTAATCAAATTATTTAAAGAACTCCCACTCAGATTTGACATCCTCTAGTCATCTAAGTGATACATGATCCGAGTCGACACGTGAGACGGACTAGTCATAGTCGGTGAACATCTCCATGTTGATCGTATCTTCCATAAACTCATGTCCGACCTTTCGGTCTCTTGTGTTCCGAGGCCATGTCTGTACATGCTAGGCTCGTCAAGTTAACCTAAGTGTATTGCATGTGTAAAACTGTCTTACACCCGTTGTATGTGAACGTAAGGATCTATCACACCGATCATCACTTGGTGCTTCAAACGCAGACGAACTTTAGCAACGGTGCATAGTTAGGAGAACACTTTCTTGAAATTGTTATGAGGATCATCTTATTTACTACCGTCGTTCTAAGTAAACAAGATGCTTAAACATAATAAACATCACATGCAATTATATATAGTAGTGACATGATATGGCCAATATCATATAGCTCCATTGATCTCCATCTTCGGGGCTCCATGATCATCTTGTCACCGGCATGACACCATGATCTCCATCATCGTGTCTTCATGAAGTTGTCATGCCAACGACTACTTCTACTTCTATGGCTAACGCGTTTAGCAATAAAGTAAAGTAATTTACATGGCGTTCTTCAATGACACGCAGGTCATACAAAAATAAAGACAACTCCTATGGCTCCTGCCGGTTGTCATACTCATCGACATGCAAGTCGTGATTCCTATTACAAGAACATGATCTCATACATCACAATATATCATTCATCATTCATCACAACTTTGGCCATATCACATCACATGACAATTGCTGCAAAAACAAGTTAGACGTCCTCTAATTGTTGTTGCATCTTTTACGTGGCTGCAATTGGGTTCTAGCAAGAACGTTTTCTTACCTACGAATAACCACAACGTGATTTTGTCAACTTCTATTTACCCTTCATAAGGACCCTTTTCATCGAATCCGCTCCAACTAAAGTGGGAGAGACAGACACCCGCCAGCCACCTTATGCAACTAGTGCAAGTCAGTCGGTGGAACCGGTCTCACGTAAGCGTACGTGTAAGGTTGGTTCGGGCCGCTTCATCCCACAATACCGCTGAAGCAAGATAAGACTAGTAGCGGCAAGCAAGTTGACAAGATCTACGCCCACAACAAAATTGTGTTCTACTCGTGCAATAGAGAACTACGCATAGACCTAGCTCATGATGCCACTGTTGGGGAACGTTGCAGAAAATTAAATTTTTTCCTACGGTTTCACCAAGATCCATCTATGAGTTCATCTAGCAATGAGTCATGGGAGAGTGATTGCATCTACATACCACTTGTAGATCGCGTGCGGAAGCGTTCAATGGAACGGGGATCATGGAGTCGTACTCGCCGTGATTCAGATCACCGATGACCTAGTGCTGAACGGACAGCACCTCCGCGTTCCACACACGTACGGAGCGGATGACGTCTCCTCCTTCTTGATCCAGCAAGGGGGAAGGAGAGGTTGATGATGATCCAGCAGCACGACGGCGTGGTGGTGGATGCAGCAGAACTCCGGCAGGGCTTCGCTAAGCAACCACGGGAGGAGGAGGAGGTGTTGCAGGAGGAGGAGGCGCCGGGGCTTATGGGTGCGGCCACCCTCCCTCCCTCCCTTTATATAGGTGCAAGAGAGGGAGGGCGCAGCCTTGCCCCTTCCTCCAAGGAAGGGTGCGGCCAAGAGGGGGAGGAGTCCATCCTCCCAAGGCACCTCTGAGGTGCCTTCCCTTTAGGACTCTCCCTTTTCTTATATCTTGGCGCATGGGCCTCTTGGGGCTGGTGCCCTTGGCCCATATAGGCCAAGGCGCACCCCTACAGCCCATGTGGCCCCAGGGGCAGGTGGACCCCGTGGACCCCGGACCCTTTCGGCACTCCCGGTACAATACCGATAACGCGAAACTTTTCCGCGACCAAAATAAGACTTCCTATATATAAATCTTTACCTCCGGACCATTCCGAACTCCTCATGACGTCCGGGATCTCATCCGGACTCGAACAACATTCGGTTTGCTGCATACTCATATTCGAGACAACCCTAGCGCCACCGAACCTTAGTGTGTAGACCCTACGGGTTCGGGAGACATGCTGAACATGACCGAGATGGCTCTCGGCAATAACCAACAGCGGATCTGGATACCCATGTTGGCTCCCACATGCTCCTCGATGATATCATCGGATGAACCACGATGTCGAGGATTCAATCAACCACGTATACTATTCCCTTTGTCAATCGGTATTTTACTTGCCCGAGATTCGATCGTCGGTATCCCAATACCTCGTTCAATCTCGTTGCCGGCAAGTCACTTTACTTGTACCGTAATGCATGATCCCGTGATCAAACACTTGGTCACTTTGAGCTCATTATGATGATGCACCACCGAGTGGGCCCAGTGATACCTCTCCGTCATACGGAGTGACAAATCCCAGTCTCGATCCGTGTCAACCCAACAGACACTTTTGGAGATACCTGTAATGCACCTTTATAGTCACCCAGTTACGTTGTGACGTTTGGTACACCCAAATCACTCCTACGGTATCCGGGAGTTACACGATCTCATGGTCTAAGGAAGAGATACTTGACATTGGAAAAGCTCTAGCAAAACGAACTACACGATCTTGTGCTATGCTTAGGATTGGGTCTTGTCCATCACATCATTCTCCTAATGATGTGATCCCGTTATCAATGACATCCAATGTCCATAGTCAGGAAACCATGACTATCTGTTGATCAACGAGCTAGTCAACTAGAGGCTCACTAGGGACATATTGTGGTCTATGTATTCACACGTGTATTACGATTTCCGGATAATACAATTATAGCATGAATAAAAGACAATTATCATGAACAAGGAAATATAATAATAATACTTTTATTATTGCCTCTAGGGCATATTTCCAACATCATGGCCTCCTCGTTGATTGCTTGACGTCCACTCCAAGTCCACTGGATCACGTTTGTTCCAAAAATAACTCCCCCGAAGGTTTCATTCCGTTTGGACTCCGTTTGATATTCCTTTTCTGCGAAACACTGAAATAGGCAAAAAAAAACAGCAATTCGCACTGGGCCTTGGGTTAATAGGTGAGTCCCAAAAATAATATAAAATTGTATAATAAATCGCATTAAAATCCAAAACAGAATATATAATAGCATGGAGCAATCAAAAATTATAGATACGTTGGAGACGTATCAATCATCTGTGAAGGTGAGAAAATAACGATATCCGCCGCGAGCCTCAATATTCATTGGACCACATACATCAGTATGTATGATTTCCAGTAACACTGTTGCTCGCTCCATTGTTCCGGAGAACGGAGTTTTAGTCATCTTGCCCATGAGGCATGGTTTGCAAGTACCAGGTGATTCATAATCAAGTGATTCCAGAAGTCCATCAGAATGGAGTTTCTTCATGCGCTTTACACCAATATGACCCAAACGGTAGTGCCACGAATAAGTTGCACTATCATTATCAACTATGCATCTTTTGGCTTCAATACTATGAACATGTGTATCACTACTATCAAGATTTAGTAAAAATAGACCACTCATCAAGGGTGCATGACCATAAAAGATATTACTCATATAAATAGAACAACCATTATTCTCTGATTTAAATGAATAACCGTCTCGCATCAAACAACATCCAGATATAATGTTCATGCTCAACGCTGGCACCAAATAACAATTATTTAGGTCTAAAACTAATCCTGAAGGTAGATGTAGAGGTAGTGTGCCGACGGCGATCACATCGACTTTGCAACCATTTCCCACGCGCATCGCACCTCATCCTTAGCCAATGTTTGCTTAATCCGTAGCCCCTGTTTCGAGTTGCAAATATTAGCAACACAACCAGTATCAAATACCCATGTGCTACTGTGAGCATTAGTAAGGTACACATCAATAACATGTATATCAAATATACCTTTCACTTTGCCATCCTTCTTCTCCGCCAAATACTTGGGGCAGTTCCGCTTCCAGTGACCAATCCCTTTGCAGTAGAAGCACTCAGTCTCAGGCTTAGGTCCAGACTTGGGTTTCTTCACTTGAGTAACAACTGTCTTGTTGTTCTTCTTGAAGTTCCCCTTCTTCCCTTTACCCTTTTTCTTGAAACTGGTGGTCTTGTTGACCATCAACACTTGATGCTCCTTCTTGATTTCTACCTTCGCAGCCTTTAGCATCGCGAAGAGCTCAGGAATCGTCTTATCCATCCCTTGCATATTATAGTTCATCACGAAGCTCTTGTAGCTTGGTGGTAGTGATTGAAGAACTCTGTCAATGACACTATCATCAGGAAGATTAACTCCCAACTGAGTCAAGTGGTTGTGGTACCCATACATTCTGAGTATATGTTCACTGACAAAACTATTCTCCTCCATTTTGCAGCTGTAGAACTTATTGGAGACTTCATATCTCTCAATCCGGGCATTTGCCTGAAATATTAACTTCAACTCCTGGAGCATCTCATATGCTCCATGACGTTCAAAACGTCGTTGAAGTCCCGGTTATAAGCCGTAAAGCATGGCACACTAAACTATCGAGTAGTCATCAGCTTTGCTCTGCCAGGTGTTCACAACATCTGGCGTTGCTCATGCAGCGGGTTTTTCACCTAGCGGTGCTTCCAGGACATAATTCTTCTGTGCAGCAATGAGGATAATCCTCAAGTTACGGACCCAGTCCGTGTAGTTGCTACCATCATCTTTCAACTTAGCTTTCTCTAGGAACACATTAAAATTCAACGGAACAGCAACACGGGCCATCTATCTACAACAACATAGACATGCAAAATACTATCACGTACTAAGTTCATGATAAATTAAAGTTCAATTAATCAAATTACTTAAGAACTCCCACTTAGATAGACATCCCACTAATCATCTAAGTGATCACGTGACCCATATCAACTAAACCATGTCTGATCATCACGTGAGATGGAGTAGTTTTCAATGGTGAACATCACTATGTTGATCATATCTACTATATGATTCACGCTCGACCTTTCGGTCTCAGTGTTCTGAGGCCATATCTGCATATGCTAGGCTCGTCAATTTTAACCCAAGTATTCTGCGTGTGCAAAACTGGCTTGCACCCGTTGTATGTGAACGTAGACCTTATCATAGCCGATCATCACGTGGTGCCTCGGAACGACGAACTGTAGCAACGGTGCATACTGCTACCTCTTGAGCACTATGTTGGTTTTCCCTTGAAGAGGAAAGGGTGATGCAGCAAAGTAGCGTAAGTATTTCCCTCAGTTTTTGAGAACCAAGGTATCAATCCAGTAGGAGGCTACGCGCGAGTCCCTCGCACCTACACAAAACAAATAACTCCTCGCAACCAACGCGATAAGGGGTTGTCAATCCCTTCACGGTCACCTACGAGAGTGAGATCTGATAGGACAATATTTTTGGTATTTTTATGATAAAGATGCAAAGTAAAATAAAAGCAAAGTAAAAAACAAAGGAAATAACAAAGTGTTGGAAGATTAATATGATGAAGATAGACCCGGGGGCCATAGGTTTCACTAATGTCTTCTCTCAAGAGCATAAGTATTTTACGGTGGGTAAACAAATTACTATTGAGCAATTGACAGAATTGAGCATATATAGTTATGAAAATATCTAGGTAGGATCATGTATATAGGCATCACGTCCGAGACAAGTAGACCGACTCCTGCCTGCATCTACCACTATTACTCCACTCATCGACCGCTATCCAGCACGCATCTAGAGTATTAAGTTCATGAAAACAGAGATCAATCTAGTAGGCCAAACCAAACTGATAATTCGAAGAGACTTGCAAAGATAACCAATCATACATAAAAGAATTCATAGAAGATTTAAATATTGTTCATAGATAATCTTGATCATAAACGCACAATTCATCGGTCTCAACAAACACACCGCAAAAAGAAGATTACATCGAATAGATCTCCACGAGAGAGGGGGAGAACATTGTATTGAGATCCAAAAAGAGAGAAGAAGCCATCTAGCTACTAACTATGGACCCGAATGTCTGAGGTAAACTACTCACACTTCATTGGAGAGGCTATGATGTTGATGTAGAAGCCCTCCATGATGGATGCCCCCTCTGGCGGAGCTCCAGAACAGGCCCCAAGATGGGATCTCGTGGGTACAGAAGGTTGCGGCGGTGGAATTAGGTTTTTGGCTCCGTATCTGATCGTTTGGGGGTACGTAGGTATATATAGGAGGAAGAAGTACGTCGGTGGAGCAACATGGGGCCCACGAGGGTGGAGGGCACGCCCTGGGGGGTGGGCGCGCCCCCCTACCTCGTGGCCTACTGGAATCTTCTCTTACGTAGGGTCCAAGTCTCCTGGATCATGTTCGTTCCAAAAATTACGCTCCCGAAGGTTTCATTCCGTTTGAACTCCGTTTGATATTCTTTTTCTGCGAAACTCTGAAATAGGCAAAAACATCAATTCTGGGCTAGGCCTCTGGTTAATAGGTTAGTCCCAAAAATAATATAAAAGTGGATAATAAAGCCCAATATTGTCCAAAACAGTAGATAATATAGCATGGAGCAATCAAAAATTATAGATACGTTGGAGACCTATCAAGCATCCCCAAGCTTAATTCCTGCTCGTGCTCGAGTAGGTAAATGATAAAAATAGAATTTTTGATGCGGAGTGCTACTTGGCATAATTTCAATGTAATTCTTCTTAATTGTGGTATGAATATTCAGATGCGAAAGATTCAAGATAAAATTTCATATTGACATAAAAATAATAATACTTGAAGCATAATAACTAGGCAATTATGTCTTCTCAAAATAACATGGCCAAAGAAAGTTCATCCCTACAAAATCATATAGTTTAGTCATTCTCCATTTTCATCACATAAGAATGCTCTCATCATGCACAACCCCGATGACAAGCCAAGAAATTGTTTCATACTTTAGTAATCTCAAACCTATAAACTTTCACGCAATATATGAGTGCGAGCCATGGACATAGCACTATGGGTGGAATAGAATATGATGATGGGGGTTATGCGGAGAAGACAAAAAAGGAGAAAGTCTCACATCAACGAGGCTAATCAATGAGCTATGGAGATGCCCATCGATTGATGTTAATGCAAGGAGTAGGGATTGCCATGCAATGGATGCACTAGAGCTATAAATGTATGAAAGCTCAACAAAAGAAACTAAGTGGGTGTGCATCCAACTTGCTTGCACACGAAGACCTAGGGCACTTGAGGAGGCCCATTGTTGGAATATACAAGCCAAGTTCTATAATTAAAAATTCCCAGTAGTATATGAAAGTGACAAAATAAGAGACTCTCTATCATGAAGATTATGGTGCTACTTTGAAGCACAAGTGTGAAAAAAAGGATAGTAGCATTGCCCCTTTTTATTTCTTTTTTTTGCCTTCTTTTTTTAGCCTTTCTCTTTTTTTTTGGGACAATGCTCTATTAAATGATGATCATCACACTTCTATTTATTTACAACTCAATGATTACAACTCGATACTAGAACAAAGTATGACTCTATATGAATGCCTCCGGCGGTGTACCGGGATATGCAATGAATCAAGAGTGACATGTATGAAAGAATTATGAACGGTGGCTTTGCCACAAATACTATGTCAACTACATGATCATGCTAAGCAATATGACAATGATGAATGTGTCATGATAAACGGAATGGTGGAAAGTTGCATGGCAATATATCTCGGAATGGCTATGGAAATGCCATAATAGGTAGGTATGGTGGCTGTTTTGAGGAAGATATAAGGAGGTTTATGTGTGAAAGAGCGTATCATATCACGGGGTTTGGATGCATCGGTGAAGTTTGCACCAACTCTCAGTGTGAGGAAGGGCAATGCACGGTACTGAAGAGGCTAGCAATGATGGAAGGGTGAGAGTGCGTATAATCCATGGACTCAACATTAGTCATAAAGAACTCACATACTTATTGCAAAAATCTACAAGTCATCAAAAACCAAGCACTACGCGCATGCTCCTAGGGGGATAGATTGGTAGGAAAAGACCATCGCTCGTCCCCGACCGCCACTCATAAGGATGACAATCAAAAAACACCTCATGTTTCAAATTTGTTACATAACGTTTACCATACGTGCATGCTACGGGACTTGCAAACTTCAACACAAGCATTTATCAAATTCAAAACTACTCAACTAGCACGTCTTTGATATTATTACCTCCATATCTCAAAACAATCATCAAGCATCAAACTTCTCTTAGTATTCTACACACTCATAAGAAAGTTTTTACTAATCTTGAATACCTAACATATTAGGATTATTTAAGAAAATTACCATGCTATTTAAGACTCTCAAAATAATCTAAGTGAAGCATGAGAGATCAATAGTTTCTATAAAACAAATCCACCACCGTGCTCTAAAAGATATATGTGAAGCACTAGAGCAAAACTATATAACTCAAAAGATATAACTGAAGCACATAGAGTATTCTAACAAATTCCAAATCATGTATGGCTCTCTCAAAAGGTGTGTACAGCAAGGATGATTGTGGTAAACTAAAAATCAAAGACTCAAATCATACAAGACGCTCCAAGCAAAACACATATCATGTGGTGAATAAAAATATAGCTCCAAGTAAAGTTACCGATGGAAGTAGACGAAAGAGGGATGCCTTCCGGGGCATCCCCAAGCTTTGGCTTTTTGGTGTCCTTAGATTATCTTGGGGGTGCCATGGGAATCCCCAAGATTAGGCTCTTTCCACTCCTTGTTCCATAATCCATCAAAATCTTTCACCCAAAACTTGAAAACTTCACAACACAAAACTTAACAGAAAATCTCGTGAGCTCCGTTAGCGAAAAAAATAAAATACCACTTCAAGTTACTGTAATGAACTCATTCTTTATTTATATTGGTGTTAAACCTACAGTATTCCAACTTCTCTATGTTTTATAAACTATTTTACTAGCCATAGATTCATCAAAATAAGCAAACAACACACGGAAAACAGAATCTGTCAAAAACAGAACAGTCTGTAGTAATCTGTAACTAAAGCAAACTTATGGAACTCCAAAAAAACAGCCAAAATAGGACGACCTAGGCAATTTGTTTATTGATCAGCAGCAATTTTAATCACTATTTTATCACGTTCTGGTGATTTTTAACAATTGTTTTCATGAACAGAAAGTTTCTGGAAATTCCTGCAAGATCAAATAATTATCATCCAAGAAGATCCTATAGGTTTAACTTGGCACGAACACTAATTAAAACATAAAAACACATCTAACCATAGGATAGATCAAAGATTTATTCCTAAACATAAGCAAAAGCAAAAAAAAAACTAAAAATAAAATTGTGTTGCCTCCCAACAAGCGCTATCGTTTAACGCCCCTAGCTAGGCATAAAAGCAAGGATAGATCTAGGTATTGCCATCTTTGGTAGGCAAATCCATAAGTGGCTCTCATGATAGATTCATATGGTAATTTTATTTTATTTCTAGGGAAGTGTTCCATGCCTTTCTTTAATGGAAATTGGAATCTAATATTCCCTTCCTTCATATCAATAATTGCGCCAATCGTTCTAAGGAAAGGTCTACCAAGAATAATAGGACATGAAGGATTGCAATCTATATCAAGAACGATAAAATATACGGGCACATAATTCCTATTTGCAACAATAAGAACATAATTAATTCTTCCCGTAGGTTTCTTAATAGTGCAATCCGCAAGGTGCAAGTTTAGGGAGCAATCATCAAAATCGCGGAAATCTAGCAAATCGCACAAAGTTTTGGGAATGGTGGAAACACTAGCACCCAAATCACATAAAGCATAGAACTCATGATCATTAATCTTAATTTTAATAGTTGGTTCCGACTCATCATAAAGTTTTCTAGGGATAGAAACTTCCAACTCAAGCTTTTCTTCATAAGATTGCATCAAGGCATCAACGATATGTTTAGTAAACGCTTTATTTTGACTATAAGCATGAGGAGAATTTAGCACGGATTGCAACAACGAAATACAATCAATCAAAGAGCAATTTTCATAATTAAATTCCTTGAAATCCAAAATAGTGGGTTTAGCAACATCTAGGGTTTTGATTTCTTCAATCCCACTTTTATCAAATTTAGCATCAAGATCTAAAAACTCCGAATTCTTGGAACGCCTTCTAGTTAAAGGTGGATCATATTCAGTCCCATCATTATCAAGATTCATATTGCAAAACAAAGATTTAATAGGGGACACATCAATAACTTTTAGATCTTCATCTTTATTTTCATAGAAATTTGAAGAACAAGCTTTCATAAAGCAACCTTTCTTAGCACACATCCTAGCGGTTCTTTCTTTGCACTCATCAATGGAAATTCTCATGGCGTTGAGAGACTCATTGATATCATGCTTAGGAGGAATAGATCTAAGCTTTGAAGAATCAACATCAAGAGAAATTCTATCAATGTTCCTAGCCAATTAATCAACTTTAAGCAATTTCTCTTCAAGCAAAGCATTGAAATTATTTTGCGAATTCATAAACTCTTTAACACTAGTCTCAAATTCAGAGGGCATCTTGTTAAAATTTCCATAAGAATTGTTGTAGGAATTAACATAATTATTAGAGGAATTGCTAGGATAAGGCCTAGGATTAAAGTTTCCTCTATACGCATTGTTACCAAAATTATTCCTACCAACAAAATTCACATCCATAGATTCATTAATATTCTCAATCAAAGTAGACAAAGGCATATCATTAGGATCAGAAGAAACACTCTTAGTAGCAAATAATTTCATAAGTTCATCCATCTTTCCACTCAAAACATTAATTTCTTCTATCGCATGCACTTTTTTATTTGTAGATCTTTCAGTGTGCCATTGAGAATAATTAACCATAATATTATCTAGGAGTTTAGCAGCTTATCCTAAAGTGATTTCCATAAAAGTGCCTCCCGCTGCCGAATCTAAAAGATTTCTAGAAGAAAAATTCAATCCGGCATAAAATTTTTGTATAATCATCCACAAATTCAAACCATGAGTAGGGCAATTACGTATCATTAATTTCATCCTCTCCCAAGCTTGTGCAACATGTTCATGATAAAGTTGCTTAAAATTCATAATATCGTTTCTAAGAGAGATGATCTTAGCGGGAGAAAAATACTTAGAGATAAAAGCATCTTTGCACTTATTCCAAGAATCAATACTATTTTTAGGCAAAGACGAAAACCAAGCTTTAGCACGATCTCTAAGCGAAAAAGGAAATAGCTTCAATTTAACAATATCATTATCAACATCTTTCTTCTTTTGCATATCACACAAATCAACGAAGCTATTTAGATGAGTAGTAGCATCTTCACTAGGAAGGCCGGTGAATTGATCTTTCATGACAAGATTCAACAAAGCAGCATTGATTTCACAAGATTCAGTATCGGTAAGAGGAGCAATCGGAGTGCTAAGGAAATCATTATTGTTGGTATTGGTAAATACACATAATTTGGTATTATCTCGAGCCATCGTGACAAACAAGCAATCCAACACACGAGCAAACAAAAAGGCAAGCGAAAAAGAGGCGAACGAAAAAGAGAGGGCGAATAAAACGGCAAGGGTGAAGTAGGGGAGAGTAAAACGAGAGGCAAATGGCAAATAATGTAATGCGGGAGATAAGGAATTGTGATGGGTACTTGGTATGTTGACTTTTGCGTAGACCTCCCAGGCAACGGCGCCAGAAATCCTTCTTGCTACCTTTTGAGCACTGCGTTGGTTTTCCCTTGAAGAGGAAAGGGTGATGCAGCAAAGTAGCGTAAGTATTTCCCTCAGTTTTTGACAACCTAGGTATCAATCCAGTAGGAGGCTACGCGCGAGTCCCTCGGACCTACACAAAACAAATAATTCCTCGCAACCAACGCGATAAGGGGTTGTCAATCCCTTCACGGTCACTTACGAGAGTGAGATATGAAAGATATGATAGGATAATATTTTTGGTATTTTTATGATAAAGATGCAAAGTAAAATAAAAGCAAAGTAAAAACAAAGGAAATAACAAAGTGTTGGAAGATTAATATGATGAAGATAGACCCGGGGGCCATAGGTTTCACTAGTGGCTTCTCTCAAGAGCATAAGTATTTTACGGTGGGTAAACGAATTACTGTTGAGAAATTGACAGAATTGAGCATATATAGTTATGAGAATATCTAGGTATGATCATGTCTATAGGCATCACGTCCGAGACAGGTAGACCGACTCCTGCCTGCATCTACTACTATTACTCCACTCATCGACCGCTATCCAGCATGCATCTAGAGTATTAAGTTCATGAAAATAGAGTAACGCCTTAAGCAAGATGACATGATGTAGAGGAATAAATTCATGCAATATGATAAAAACCCCATCATGTTATCCTCGATTGCAACAATACAATAGGTGCCTTGCTGCCCCTACTGTCACTGGAAAAGGACACTGCAAGATTGAACCCAAAGCTAAGCACTTCTCCCATTGCAAGAAAGATCAATCTAGTAGGACAAACCAAACTGATAATTCGAAGAGACTTGCAAAGATAACCAATCATACATAAAAGAATTCAGAGAAGATTCAAATATTGTTCATAGATAATCTTGATCATAAACCCACAATTCATCGGTCTCAATAAACACACCGCAAAAATAAGATTACATCGAATAGATCTCCACGAGAGAGAGGGGGAGACATTGTATTGAGATCCAAAAAGAGAGAAGAAGCCATCTAGATACTAACTATGGACCCGAAGGTCTGAGGTAATCTACTCACACTTCATTGGAGAGGCTATGGTGTTGATGTAGAAGCCCTCCGTGATGGATGCCCCCTCCGGCGGAGATCCGGAACAGGCCCCAAGATGGGATCTCGTGGGTACAGAAGGTTGCGGCGGTGGAATTAGGTTTTTGGCTCCATATCTGATCGTTTGAGGGTACGTACGTATATATAGGAGGAAGAAGTACGTCGGCGGAGCAACATGGGGCCCACGAGGTGGAGGCGCATACAGGGGTGGGCGCGCCCCCTACCTCGTGGCCTCCTGGAAGCTTCTCTTACGTAGGGTCCAAGTCTCCTGGATCATGTTCATTCCAAAAATCACGCTCCCGAAGGTTTCATTCCGTTTGGACTCCGTTTGACATTCTTTTTCTGCGAAACTCTGAAATAGGCAAAAAACAGCAATTCTGGGCTCGGCTGTCGGTTAATAGGTTAGTGCCAAAAATAATGTAAAAGTGGATAAAATCCCAATATCACTACAAAAAAATACACTTCCGTGATGATACATGTTTGTCACAGTAGGTCGCGTTTTTTGTCATGCATGTACATCCATGACAAATTTATGACAGAATCAAGATAGGCATACCTTTGCTGTCGTAGAAGTGTTCCATGGAATTACGAAAATTATCATCACGGAAGTGTCCACTTCCATGACGATAAATCGCGCATCACAGAAGTGCTTTCGTCAAGGGTGACCGACACGTGGCATCCATCGTAACGGAACGCCGTTAAGCTATCGGGTCGGGTTTTAGATCCGATAACCCGTTAACAGCCCCGACCAATGGGAAATTTCCACGTGTAAAATTCTTATTGGCCGGACGAAACACGTGTCAGCTCGTCAGTGGGTCAGATAGGCGCCTATGATATGTCGACGCGTGCCACGGCCCACCACTGGCCCATTTAGCTTACAAAGCTGGCCCGTTTGACTTGGTCAAAAGTTAACGGGTTGGCCCATGAAAAGCCTGTTAACGGTCTCTTCGCAAATAGCCCATTTTACAGCCCGTTAACTCATGGCCCGTTAGGCCCTAAAGGAAATCGGCCCAACAACGTCATGTGAGTTGTCGAATATAACACCAGCCCATTTCACTTTCGGCCCATGTATGGCCCCCGACGTCTTTCGGCCCATATGAGGCCTTCGTATCTTTCGGCCCTTTACGGGCCCACGGTGACTCTAGCCCATAATGAACAGTAATTTTCTTTGTACCTGTTAACGGCCCGTGATTTACATGGGCCGTTTCCAGCCCGTGTTAGCTTTCGGCCTATTGACGACCCATACGTTCTTGGGCTCCTTTTCGCCCTCGATTACTTCCGCCCACATTGGCTGTTCCCTAATGGGCCAAATTCGGCCCATGGCAAGAGTCGGCCCGTTACTGGCATGTTCACCAAATGGGCCAAATTCGGCCCATGGCAAGAGTCGGCCCGTTACTGGCATGTTACCCTAATGGGCCAAATTTGGCCCATGGCAAGAGTCGGCCCATTTCTGGCCTATTAACCCGCTGCGCATTATCCAGCCCGTCCTATATTCTGGCCCATTAACGACCCATTATGCCTTGACAGAATTAAGCCCTTGCAGTCCTACGGCCTGTTAACGGCCCGTTACCGTGCTGGGCCGATACCAATTACGCCCGATTACGACCCATGTAGACCCATTTATCCGACGGCCCGAGGCCCACCGATTGCAGGCCCATTTATCGACGGCCCGAGGCCCACCGATTATAGGCCCATTTATCGACGGCCCGTAGGAGACCCATGGATCCTACGGCCCGTATATGGCCCATGGTAGTTGCGGCCACTAGCAAACCAGGGAAAGAAGACTAGGAAATAAATAAGGCCGAAACTAATGCTAGGCTATTAAGGCGATTGCACAGATTACATCCACTCGGCATCAAAGATCGCCACCAGTGCAAATATAGGGAACACCCTACACTATACAAAAATGGCTTGCTATTTTCTTCAACCGGTGGCTGCACGTTAAGAATAAATTTTGTATCGCACCAAAACAAATTACAACTATATAACAAAAGGAAGGTTGGCATAAAACTTAACATTCTAGCAGATAAATGCACCACCAGAAGTTCAGAAGCTCAGTTCATTTGACCTGACTATTACATTTTCATGCAGTATTGTCCGATGGAGCACCATAACCGTCGCCTTCATTTCCCCTAGGCTCCTGAACAACATAGCAAATGTCTGATAGTCTGGTTTCAAAACCATGCATATCTTGACGACATTGATCAATGTTTCTCCTTGTTTCACAAAGGGCCTCTGTTAGGGAATGGACTTGTGTCTGGAGCAGAGATACAACATTGCTTTGAGCTTGCATATCTTGATCATGAGGCAGTTTGGACGATATTGCCTTAACAACCAACCCAGTATTACGCAGGAACCTGCTTTTGGCACTGTTAGTGGACAGGTACTGACCCACTGGAGCAAGAGCTAACATTGCGGTTATAGTTGCCTCGCCACCTTCAGAAGGTGGCGGTTCTGTTGGGGAACGTAGTAATTTCAAAAATTTTCCTACGATCACGCAAGATCATGGTGATGCATAGCAACGAGATGAGAGTGTTGTCTACGCACTGTGAGACCAGAACGGAAGCGTTGACGCAACGTAGAGGAAGTAGTCGTACTTCTTCCCGATCCAACCGATCCAAGTACCGAGCGTCACGGCACCTCCGAGTTCTGCACACGTTCAGCTCGATGACGTCCCTCGAACTCCGATCCAGCCGAGTGTTGAGGAGAGTTTCAATCGACGACGGCGTGGTGACGATGATGATGTTCCACCGGCGCAGGGCTTCGCCTAAGCTCCGCAACGGTATATTCGAGGTGTAGTTTGGTGGAAGGGGGCACCGCACACGGCTAAGGAACGATCTCAATGATCAACTTGTGTGTCCATGGGGTGCCCCTGCCCTGTATATAAAGGATGGAGGAGGAGGAGGCCGGCCAAGGCAAAGGTGCGGCCAGGATATGGATTCCTACTAGGACTCCAAGTCCTAGTAGGAGTCCATCAAAAGGGGAGGAAGGGAGAAGGAATAGGAGGAGAAGGAGAGGTGTCCGGCCCCCTTTTCCCTAGTCCAATTCGGACTAGAGGGAGGGGCAGCAGCCTTTTTTTTCTCTTCCCACTAAAGCCCATCAAGGCCCATTACTTCTCCGTAATCCCGTAACTCCCGGTACTCGAAAAATACCGAATCATTCGAACCTTTCCGAACTCGAATATAGTCGTCCAATATATCGATCTTTACGTCTCGACCATTTCGAGACTCCTCGTCATGTCCCCGATCTCATCCGGGACTCCGAACTCCTTCGGTACATCAAAACTCATAAACTCATAATATAAGCATCGCATCGAAACCTTAGCGTGCGGACCCTACGGGTTCGAGAACTATGTAGACATGACCTAGAACTATTCTCGGTCAATAACCAATAGCGGAACCTAGATGCCCATATTGGTTCCTACATATTCTACGAAGATCTTTATCGGTCAGACCGCATAACAACATACGTTGTTCCCTTTGTCATCGGTATGTTACTTGCCCGAGATTCGATCGTCGGTATCCAATACCTAGTTCAATCTCGTTACTGGCAAGTCTCTTTTCTCGTTCCGTAATACATCATCTCACAACTAACACATTTAGTTGCAATGCTTGCAAGGCTTATGTGATGTGCATTACCGAGAGGGCCCAGAGATACCTCTCCGACAATCGGAGTGACAAATCCTAATCTCGAAATATGCCAACCCAACATGTACCTTCGGAGACACCTGTAATGTACCTTTATAATCACCCAGTTACGTTGTGACGTTTGGTAGCACCCAAAGTGTTCCTCGGCAAACGGGAGTTGCATAATCTCATAGTCATAGGAACATGTATAAGTCATGAAGAAAAGCACTAGCAACAAACTATACGATCAGGTGCTATGCTAATGGAATGGGTCATGTCAATCAGATCATTCAACCAATGATGTGATCCCGTTAATCAAATAACAACTCCTTGTTCATGGTTAGGAAACATAACCATCTTTGATTAACGAGCTAGTCAAGTAGAGGCATACTAGTGACACTCTGTAGGTTTATGTATTCACACATGTATTATGTTTCCGGTTAATACAATTCTAGCATGAATAATAAACATTTATCATGATATAAGGAAATAAATAATAACATTATTATTGCCTCTAGGGCATATTTCCTTCAGGTTCCACCATTTTTCGATAGCTCGCTGAAAAGTTGAGGTTTTACATTAGTAGTACCAGAACAGAAGATATTAAGGAGGCAACAAAACCAAACAAAATAGCTTTGGTCTATATACAGAACTTATTCTGGTGAACCCATGTAAAATATTAGTTGTATTTTATTGCAAAGTACATAATAAAACCAGGTTCCAAACATATGACCATGTACCATCGCTAATGTATTGTCTATTTCTTCACATTGTATTGAGGGCTAAGGATAAAGAGACGAAGTTTATAATACGGTAAGCATAGTATGACATCATTCATATCACAAAACAACTGAGAACAGACAAACAGGCAATTGTAACGTTGTGTGGGCAAGTCCAGCACAGAACTAGATTACGGGTCAAGATCAAAGGAACATCACTCCTCTCTTTTAAACCTTGTAAGGTGCAATGATACGCTAAGACAATTGTGTATAAAATTGAAAAGAGTAATAGACATTGGCTGCAAAGCATGCAGTTCAAGGCACAAGTCAGAGTAAGTAGTAGTTAAAAGGCATGAGGATTAAGGACTTACAACAGCGGCTTTGACAGGTGTAGTCATGCCCTTCTTCTTGCTGGTGTGACAGTCCTTGAAGATTTCCACAGCATTTGGTTCAGGTACTTTTTGGTCCTTGCGGGCTTTCCTCTGCATTTCGAACAAGTCAATATAGATCTGATAATATGGTACAACAAAAAGAGTGAAACATCAGCTAATTACAAGAGCCTCGCAGTGTGCAATATAGCTACGAGATCCTGTCGTTTGTTGGAATTTCACTTTTGTACGGTTGGCCTTGTTCTTTGAACAGTTCACCTACAAGAAGATAGATTTGTGTGACACATGTGTAAATAGGACTTCAACATGTGATCTGATCACATATATATAATGTACCTGATACTTCGGATCAGATCAGTGTTTAACAAGGCCCCTCCAGTCTTCATCCGATATATTTTCCACTGGAGATGTTTGGGAAAGTTCACTATTAGCCTTGCCTTCAAAGTGAGTTTTCCTCAAGTTATACCGATTCTGTCGCAGATCAGACTTGAAAACATGTACACAAGCTTGTCTGGTTGCATCATCTTGGCTATCCAACTTGAACCTCGTCTGTTGAAAATTATGGGAGTCTCATTATCAGCAAACTAGAAAGTATGGGACAGAGCAAGACGATATTACTAGTTTCCATACATAACCATACTTACAGATAAATGGTCGAGGATGGTGTTGAACTGGGTTTCGTCTTTGTCATTCCTGTACTGAATCCATATTGGGAGGATACGTACATGACAACTAACGGCAACCGCTGCCTCTGATACTAACTTGGCTGACTCTGTAGCATCACGTGGCCTTTTTAAACCTGCCTCAAAACGGATCTCCATTCTTCCTCCTCTAGATTTAGTTAACATGTAGAGCATTATCCTTGATGTTTGTTTCCTCTTGCGCCTAGGTGCTAGTCCAACAACGAACATAGGAAGTGTTAGTGTACATCAAAGTGTGAGACTACATATAAAGAAGCATTGAACTGTAACTTGACTCCAGCAACTACCTTCTTGCTGTTGAAGCTCACAAGGTTCATCTGATATTGCCAACTCATCTTGTGTCAAGAGTGCTTGGGAAGTAGTGTCGGTGGCAAGGAGCTTGGGAACGTCTTTGCTAGCTCGATTGACGACGAGTATGTCGTGCAGCTGGTAGTACTATGGTATGTAACATCCCAAATTTTCAATTTGGCATGTTATACATAGGTCATCCATGCATATCATATTTTATTGCATTTTCGTTTGCAATCCTCGAAATCCTAAGCAACTCAAGGACCCTCGGAGAGAGTTGGGGATTATCCGATTTTCATATTTGAATTATATCAAATAATGAAGACGAGGATTTTCATTTTAATTATTTTCTCTCCGGAAAATGTTTCATGTTTAAATAATAAATGAGAGGAGATAATATGACTTCTCCAAAAATAATTGAAATATCGGAGGAAAAATGTTAAAATCATTATTTGGTTTTTATTTGATTTATTTGGAATTTTATTTGCCCTAGAAAAAAATTCGCATGTTTTAAAAATTGCATTTTAGGGGCCAAGAAAAGTTCATCATGTTCTAAATATTTTATTTAGACGGAGAAAACTTGCTTTGGTATTTTTAGATTTTATTTATTTTTCTAGGATTTTTATAAGTTTCATGAACGTTTTTTTTAAAGAGAGGACTCATACCGACCGGGCCAAGGGCCCACCGAGCAGGCGGCCCACCGCCCGAGCCGCCGCCGCCTTTCAGCGTCACCGCCGCCGTGTCCGACCCGGACACCACCGCCGCCACCGCCTTGCCCCTCCCCAAGTCTGAGCCCCCAACCTATATAAGTCGCCACCCCCTCTAGCCACCACCACCACCGGGGCCCGGAGCCAAGCCCCGAGCCCCGAGCCACCCAGGCTCAAAGGGAACTGAGATTATTCATGCTAGAAACTTCCATGTGCAGCCACAAGCTAATATGGGCTCTAACATAGTTGAGTAAGTTACGTGAAGCTCTCGAAGAGGTAGATCAGCAGGTAGTGGGTTTTGTAGGTTTGGTATGGTCTATCCGGAGTAGAGAGTTAATGTTTCTGAAAGACTGTGTCTCGGTCATCCATTTCTCAAACACCATGTAGTGCGAGAAACCAACGGAGGCGATCGAGTCTTGTGGGGAAAAGTGCGCAAACCTCTGCAGAGTGTACAATCTAATCATGGTTAACCGTGTCCCCGGTTATGGAATATTCTGAGTATCTAGTACTTGAGTATTCACATGTATTTCATCACTCTAAATTAATATTGCTGGGATGTTAAGTACCTTAATTGGGATTGAGTTGGGGTTATACCTTCTCAATGATGTTTCAACCACCATGATAGTTAAAGTAAAATTTATTCCTTTGATGTAGGGAAAAATTGGCTTTCCTCAAACTGTAACCGTAGAGCTTTCCACCAGCCAAACATGCATGTAGTGTTAGCATTATTCTGTTATTGCTCTATTGTGTTACATTGCCAGCATATTCCATGTGCTGACCCGTTCTCGGGCTGCAACATATTATGTTGTAGACTTTTCAGACGAGGAGTAAGGTTCGATAGGTCGTTGCCGTGCAGCTCAGCTATGCCGTTGGAGTTGATGGACTCACTTTATCTTCCAAGTCTTCCGCTGTTATCGTATTAGATGGCCTTAAGCCATATTATTGTAATAAGTTCTCTTTTGAGACATTCTATGTAATAAGTGTGTGATTGCTACTCTGTTATAAATCCTTCGAGTACTGTGTGTGTCAGCATTACCGATCCAGGGATGACATGGAAGCACAGAGACTTGACCATCTGAGGTCGGGTCGCTACAAGATGTATCAGAGCACACGCTGAGTGTAGGACACGACCACTAAGATAAAACCACCATACTTACAGATAAATGGTCGAGGAAGGTGTTGAACTAGGTTTCGTCTTTGTCATCCCTGTACTGAATCCATGTTGGGAGAATACGTACATGACAACTAATGGCAACCGCTTCCTCTGATACTAACTTGGCTGACTCTGTAGCATCACGTGGCCTTTTTAAACCTGCCTCAAAATGGATCTCCATTCTTCCTCCTCTAGATTTAGTTAACATGTAGAGCATTATCCCTGATGTTTGTTTCCTCTTGCGCCTAGGTGATAGTCCAACAACGAACATAGGAAGTGTTAGTGTACATCAAAGTGTGAGACTACATATAAAGAAGCATGGAACTGTAACTTGACTCCAGCAACTACCTTCTTGTTGTTGAAGCTCACAAGGTTCATCTGATATTGCCAACTCGTCTTGTGTCAAGAGTGTTTGGGAAGTAGTGTCAGGTGGCAAGGGAGCTTGGGAACGTGCTGCTAGCTCAGTTGACGCACGAGTATGTCGTGCAGCTGGTAGTACTATGGTAGGTGTTGCAAGAACTAGGGCTGTCTCTGCTTGTTTGGTGGCAGCTATTTGTTTCTGTTTGGCTTTTTTGCAGCTCGTGTAGCATGGGATGCCGTGTTTGTAGAATTTTCCGCTGGACTTTGACCTTCTATTGCACCATCAGTACCAGCAGAATCTGCAGGATTCATCCGCTTCTCATTCCCTGCCATTCTGCGTTTCTTCGTCTTTCTCTGTGCCATTCCCAGCACAGAGACTTGACCATCTGAGGTCGGGTCGCTACAAGATGATATCAGAGCACACGCTAAGTGTAGGACATGACCACTAAGATAAAACCATAGGTCACTCTTCTCTACTCATTTCTGACTCCTCTCCATTTTTCCTCTCTTTAGGATGACGGAGATGAAGAACAAGTTTGCACAACCGGATGAAGACACACCTTTTGGACGCCACTTGAAGGAAGTCACTAGATACCTGAATATTGGAATACCAAGCTTCACCGGGACGTACAACGCCACTTTACCAGAAGAAGAGCGCTGGATGATTCAAGTACAAGTTCCAGGAAGGACGTTCTCACCAACTTCCAAGTCCATAGAGCTTTCTTTTGAAGCACCCACCTGGAGCCTTGGCAAGAGTATGGCAGCTCACATTACCATGGGACGCATTGGAGAAGTCTACAACCGGGAGCTTAAAGACACCATATATCAAATATGTGGGCACCGAGACGAGCTATGGGAAGTAATCCGCACCAAGAAGGACAAATCCATTGCAGCTTACATCCATGAGCTAAACCAGCACATTCGACGTCAGGAGAATCAGATGTGCGCAGACATGATGGATTTGAAGAAGGCGAAAGCTAGGATCATCGAGCTGGAGGAAGAACTCAAGTTTACATGCGATAGATATGAGGAAGAAATCAAGACCCTACTGGAGAAGAATGACGACCTAGTCAAGAAGATCGGAGTCTTCATGGGAGGACCGGCACCGGAAGAAGAGGAAGAAGATCCCACTTGTCCGGACAACTACATCATCATCGACGACACCGACTTTGATCCAAGTGATGATGACTATGAAGACGAAGCTGGAGCAGACATCATGGAGTCTTCCACTGATCAAAATTTCTAGATGACCACCATATAATAGTAGTATTCCCCCATGTAATTAGTAGTAGTTGAGCACTTATGCGATAGTCCTAGACCGTTTTGTATGCCCTTGCTTGATTGATTGAATGAATGTGTGTGTTTGTCTCATATGCATATGGGTAGTGTTTCTCCCCTAGATCTTTTTCTATTCTAATCTCTTCCATCTAAAACCCTCAGATGCCTCCGAGACGTGACCCCGGTTTTGTTTTCCCACCGGAGCTCATCCAGTTGATCCAGCAGCAGAATGCCTTGATGCAATTGCTAGTTCAGAACCAGGGCAACAACAACAACAATGCCAACAACAACCCGCCACCAGTGGATAATTTAACCCGTTTTCTGAGGCTACAACCGCCGGTGTTTTCCAGTAGCACCGAGCCAATAGTTGCTGATGATTGGCTACGCCATATTGGAAGGGAGTTAACCACCGCAGGATGCACGGATGTTGAAAGGGTGCGCTTTGCCGCACATCAATTGGATGGACCAGTAGACGCATGGTGGGAGAATTACACGGCTACTTTTCCTATAGCCAATGTCACTTGGGACCAGTTCCAACAAGCTTTTCGCACGACCCATGTCTCAACTGGAGCTATGCAGATAAAGAAGCGTGAGTTTCGCAACTTACGCCAGGGGAACCGTACTGTGGCCCCGTACGTGGATGAGTTTAGCAAGTTATCACGCTATGCCCCTGATGATGTGGCCACAGATGCCGCGAAGTAGGAGAAATTTATGGAAGGGCTGAATGATGAGATGAGTATGCAGTTGATGGTGGCAACTTTCAACAACTACCAGGAGTTGGTAGATAAGGCCCTAATGATTGAAGGAAAGCAACAGAAGATTGAGAACCGTAAGAGGAAATATGGACAAGGGAAGTATAACTCAGGAGCTCACCAGAAGCCTCGCTTAACCCCGAACTCAGGAGGACTTGTTCATAACCATGGAGGACATAACCATACTGGAGGAGGATCACATAATCAAAATGGTGCGAAGAACGGGAATGGGAATGGAGTCAACAATAATCAGAATCGCTCTAACCCAGCTACACCCGCCAAGAGGGACTTAAGCCAAGTTATATGCTGTAAGTGCGGGAAGACAGGGCACTATGCCAATGAATGCCCTGAAGGAAAGAATGGAAATGGAAATGGGAGCACTGGGAAGAAGCCCAATCCATTCAACAAAGGACAAGTGAACCACGTTAACGTGGAGGAAGTTGAAGAGCAGCCGGACGCGGTAATAGGTAAGTTTTTGGTTCAGTCATTTACCGCTATTGTTCTTTTCGATACTGGTGCATCGCATTCATACATATCAAGGGGATTTGTGGAAAAGTTTAAGTTACCAACCCAAACCCTTAGGACCCCTCTTTTAATGAGCTCGCCTGGAGCAGAGTACATGGCTAGCAGATGCTGCACCCAGATACCCCTAATCATTGGCACGCATGTTTTTCCATCTGACCTAATTATCTTGGAGTCGCAAGGATTGGATGTGATATTAGGTATGGACTGGATGTCAAAGTATGGAGGAAGTATTGACTGTGCTAGCAAGTCAATTTATCTTACCACCCCAGAGGGAAAAAGGATTAAGTATGTATCTAGGCATGTGCCTAGGAGGAGCCAAGTGAATGCCGTCACGGGAGTTGTACAGGAGGAAGTACCTGTAGTAAAGGATTATCCGGATGTTTTCCCAGAGGAGTTACCAGGCATGCCACCGGATCGAGACATCTAGTTTCTGATAGAACTATTGCCAGGTACAGGGCCAATATCCAAGAGACCCTATCGGATGCCCGCAAATGATCTGGAGGAAATTAAGAAGCAGATCAAGGAACTATTGGAGAAAGGTTACATTCGTAGAAGTTCATCACCTTGGGGAGCCCTAGTACTTTTGGTGGAGAAGAAGGATAAATCCCTAAGGATGGTTGTTGATTATCGAGCTCTGAATGAAGTAACTATAAAGAACAAGTATCCCTTACTGATGATTAATGATCTGTTTGATCAGTTGCAAGGAGCTAAGGTGTTTTCGAAGATTGATATACGATCAGGATACCATCAGTTGAAGATCCGAGAGAAGGATATACCAAAGACAGCATTTACCACACGGTATGGATTATATGAGTATACGGTCATGTCATTTGACTGACTAACGCCTCGCCTATTTCATGAGCATGATGAACAAGGTGTTCATGGAGTATTTGGACAAGTTTGTTGTGGTGTTTATTGATGATATTATGGTATATTCGAAGAACGAAGAGGAGCACGCGGAACACTTGCGTTTGGTTCTCGAGAAACTCAGGGAACACCAGTTATACGCCAAATTCAGCAAGTGCGAGTTTTGGTTGAAGGAAGTTGGATTTCTTGGGCATGTTATATCAGGAGAGGGTATAGCAGTAGACCCTAGTAAGGTTCAGTCAGTCACTGAATGGTTGGCACCCACCTCAGTTGGCGAGATCCGCAGTTTCCTTGGACTGGCAGGATATTATCGGAGATTCATTGAGAATTTTTCCAAGATTGCTAAGCCAATGACTGAATTGCTAAAGAAGGATACTAAGTTCAAATGGACAGAGGATTGCGAGACAAGCTTTCAGGAGTTGAAGAAATGGTTGACTATAGCCCCAGTGCTGACATTGCCAGATATACATAAGGAGTTTCAAGTGTATTGTGACGCCTCTCGCTTGGGACTTGGATGTGTTCTTATGCAGGTCGGAAAAGTTGTTTCGTATGCCTCACGACAACTGAAGCCACATGAGATGAACTATGCCACGCATGATTTGGAGTTAGCAGCCGTAATACATGCGTTGAAGACCTGGAGACATTATCTTATTGGAAACCGTTGTGATGTGTACACGGATCATAAGAGTTTGAAGTACATTTTCACACGTATGAGTTAAACCTCGGACAGAGGAGATGGCTGGAACTTATAAAGGATTACGACATGAAGCTACACTATCATCCAGAAAGGCCAACGTCAGAAAGCGACGCTTTGAGCGGAAGAGTTATGCTAATATCCTTGAAAGCAAGGGATTGCCAAAGGAGTTAGCTGCGGAGATCATGGAACTTCTATTAGAGATTGTTCCAAGAGGTTTTCTTGCAACAATGGAGGTTCAGTCGACGTTGTTGAACAAGGTTCGAGAAGCTCAGAAGGAGGACAAAGAGATTGCCGAGATAAGAGAGAAGATGGGCGAAGGAAAAGCCAAAGGTTTTCGCGAGGATGAGCACGATACCTTGTGGTTTGAGGACCGGATTTATGTGCCCAACAATTCGGAGATCAGGAAGTTAATACTTCAGGAGGCCCATGACTCGCCATACTCGATTCACCCCGGAAACACCAAGATGTATTTGGATTTGAAGGAACGTTTCTGGTGGACTGGTATGAAGAAGGATATTGCCGAGTATGTAGCCGTATGTGATGTATGTCAGAGAGTGAAGGCAGAGCATCAGAAGCCAGCAGGACTGTTACAGCCTATGCCAATATCCGAATGGAAGTGGGACAAACTTGGCATGGACTTTATTACCGGATTACCCAGAACCAAGGCAGGATATGATTCAATATGGGTAGTTGTGGATCGTTTGACCAAAGTAGCCCATTTCATCCCCGTGAAAACAACCTATACGAGTGCAAAGTTGGCCAAGATATATATGACCAGGATCGTATGTTTGCATGGAGTTCCGAGAAGAATCGTATCAGATAGAGGAACACAGTTTACTTCAAAGTTTTGGCATCAGCTACACCAGACTTTGGGTACCAGATTGGAGTTTAGTACGCGCTCCACCCACAGACGGATGGATGCATGACAGAGAGAGTCAATCAGATTACGGAGGACATGTTGAGAGCATGTGCGCTAGATTATGGATCTAGTTGGGATGACAATTTGCCGACGCAGAGTTCTCGTACAACAACAGCTACCGTGCCGGTTTGAAGATGGCACCGCTCAAACTCAGATGGACGCAGATGTAGAACACCATTGATGTGGGATGAGGTTGGAGACCGTCAGTTGTTTGGACCAGATTTGATCAAGGAATCAGAGGAGAAGGTTAAACTAATCAGAGATGCTAAAGATTGCTCAGTCTAGACAGAAGAGTTACGCAGATTCAAAACACAAGGAAGTAACCTATGAAATTGGAGACAGAGCCTATCTGCGAGTATCACCCTTGAGGGGAGTGAAACGTTTTGGAGTAAAGGGAAAGTTAGCCCCAAGATTTGTAGGACCGTATCGTGTTTTGGAACGGATGGGAGAAGTTGCCTACAAGCTGGAGTTACCTGAAGGATTGTCAGGAGTTCACGATGTGTTTCACGTATCACAGCTGAAGAAGTGCCACGCTGAGATGGCCGATATACCGTTAAAGGATACAGGGCCCCTAGAGGCGATACAGTGGATAGTAATTTGACTTATGAGGAGAAGCCAGTAAAGATTCTTGATTTCGACAGTAGAGTCACTCGCAGCAAGGTTATCAAGTTTTGCAAAGTTCAGTGGAGCCACCATACCGAGGAGGAAGCCACCTGGGAGCGAGAAGATGATATTCGCAAGGACCATCCGCACCTATTTTCTAGCCAACCCGAATCTCGAGGGCGAGATTCATCTTAGGGGGGTAGGTTTGTAACATCCCAAATTTTCAATTTGGCATGTTATACATAGGTCATCCATGCATATCATATTTTATTGCATTTTCGTTTGCAATCCTCGAAATCCTAAGCAACTCAAGGACCCTCGGAGAGAGTTGGGGATTTTCTGATTTTCATATTTGAATTATATCAAATAATGAAGACGAGGATTTGATTTTAATTATTTTCTCTCCGGAAAATGTTTCATGTTTAAATAATAAATGAGAGGAGATAATATGACTTCTCCAAAAATAATTGAAATATCGGAGGAAAAATGTTAAAATCATTATTTGGTTTTTATTTGATTTATTTGGAATTTTATTTGCCCTAGAAAAAAATTTGCATGTTTTAAAAATTGCATTTTAGGGGCCAAGAAAAGTTCATCATGTTCTAAATATTTTATTTAGACGGAGAAAACTTGTTTTGGTATTTTTAGAATTTTATTTATTTTTCTAGGATTTTTATAAGTTTTGGCGGAACATTTAAAAAAAGAGGATTCATACTCGATCGGGCCAAGGGCCCACCACCGAGCCGCCCCACGCGCCTTGCTCCTCCCCCAAGTCGGAGCCCCCCCAACCTATATAAGCCACCCCCCCCTAGCCACCACCACCACCGGAGCCCGGAGCCAAGCCCCGAGCCCGAGCCGCCGCCGTCGCCGAGTCATCGCCGCCGCCGCCTCTAAGCCGCCCGCCTCCCGCCGCCACCAGCGCCCTCGCCGAGCCCGCCGCCCCCGCCTTGGCCGCGGAGTCGCCCGCCTGCACGGACGACCTCGCCGGAGGTAGCCACTCGCTGCCCGGTTTTTTTTTAAGAAAAACCCCTTCGGTTTTTTTTAGAAAAAAACCCTAGTTCGATTTTTGTAGATCGGTTTTTCTTTCGGTTTATTTGTTTAGCGAGCGTTCGCTCGTTCGTTCGTTCTAACGAACGTATTCGTCGTTTAGTTTCTGCTAACGAACGTTCGTTCGTTTAGCCGTTCGTCGTTTTTCTTTTTATCTGATTTATTCCGCGATTTTCTGATCGCGATTTCTGATCCGATGTTCGAAATAGTATAACTTTTCGCTCGTTTATCGGAATCAGGCGATTCAAGCGCCTGGAATTTCATCTCGAAACCCTCTTTCCGAATAGCCAACTCAAACAAGTTTTTGCCAATGTAAAATTTGACTCTAGTTCAGATTAGTAAACGGATCTTGTTTCTTTCGCCGTTTGAGTTCCGTTGCTCCGTTTGGTTTGATTCTTCTTGTGAACCGGAGTTCTTAATTTGAACTCTCCGGTCAACCTCTTTCAGTTGAAGTTTCGTTGTGCATCTTTGCTTGTTGCTTATGTATGCTATTGTTTGATTGCGATAGAATTCCCGGAGTGCGAAGCGTGTTACTACGAGTCTCTAGGATTTCCGGATCGTCAGCAAGGCAAGTAACACTTTGATCATACTCTTTTCATATCCAGTTTTTATGCATTAGTTTCAACCCTCAAACATTGCATGGTTAGGATGTCATTAATTTGTGGGTTGGGAAGTAGATGATGAGGTAGGAACCTATTGACCTGTTACTATCAAACCCTTGGGAGTTACTTCTACGTGTTGCTTATATTGCTATGCTATGCTCGTAGACGTGGTTGGGTTTGAGAGTTATTCATGACAGATGTGAGATTGTTAATTAATGGTTAACTTAAGGTGGCAACTTTAATACACAACTGGGTGGGTTGAGGCACTGGGAACCCAGTGTTGTCTGTTTTATTTTTGAAATCCGGGGTACCGTGTGATCTTCCTATGGACCGCCACCAGGGCTCAAAGGAACTGAGATTATTCATGCTAGAAACTTCCGTGTGCAGCCACAAGCTAATATGGGCTCTAGCATAGTTGAGTAAGTTACGTGAAGCTCTCGAAGAGGTAGATCAGCAGGTAGTGGGTTTTGTAGGTTTGGTATGGTCTATCCGGAGTAGAGAGTTAATGTTTCAAAGATCGTGTCTCGGTCATCCGCTTCTCAAACACCATGTAGTCACGAGAAACCAACGGAGGCGATCGAGTCTTGTGGGGAAAAGTGCATAAACTTCTGCAGAGTGTACAATCTAATCATGGTTAGCCGTGTCCCCGGTTATGGACAATTCTGAGTATCTAGTACTTGAGTATTCACATGTATCTCATCACTCTAAATTAATATTGCTGGGATGTTAAGTACCTTAATTGGCATTGAGTTGGGGTTATACCTTCTCAATGATGTTTCAACCACCATGATAGTTAAAGTAAAACTTATTCCTTTGATGTAGGGAAAATTGGCTTTCCAGAACTCAGAATCAGAGAGCTTTCCACCACCAAACATGCATGTAGTGTTAGCATTATTCTGTTATTGCTCTATTGTGTTACATTGCCAAGATATTCCATGTGCTGACCCGTTCTCGGGCTGCAACGTATTATGTTGCGACTTTTCGACGAGGAGTAAGGTTCGATAGGTCGTTGCCGTGCAGCTCAGCTATGCCGTTGGAGTTGATGGACTCACTTTATCTTCCAAGTCTTCCATTGTTATCGTATTAGATGGCCTTAAGCCATATTATTGTAATAAGTTCTCTTTGAGACATTCAATGTAATAAGTGTGTGATTGCTACTCTGTTATAAATCCTTGAGTAATTGTGTGTGTCAAGATTACCGATCCGGGGATGACACGGAAGCACAGAGACTTGACCATCTGAGGTCGGGTCGCTACAAGATGGTATCAGAGCACACGCTGAGTGTAGGACACGACCACTAAGATAAAACCACCATACTTACAGATAAATGGTCGAGGAAGGTGTTGAACTGGGTTTCTTCTTTGTCATTCCTGTACTGAATCCATGTTGGGAGGATACGTACATGACAACTAACGGCAACCGCTGCCTCTGATACTAACTTGACTGACTCTGTAGCATCACGTGGCCTTTTTAAACCTGCCTCAAAACGGATCTGCATTCTTCCTCCTCTAGATTTAGTTAACATGTAGAGCATTATCCCTGATGTTTGTTTCCTCTTGCGCCTAGGTGCTAGTCCAACAACGAACATAGGAAGTGTTAGTGTACATCAAAGTGTGAGACTACATATAAAGAAGCATGGAACTGTAACTTGACTCCAGCAACTACCTTCTTGCTGTTGAAGCTCACAAGGTTCATCTGATATTGCCAACTCATCTTGTGTCAAGTGTGCTTGGGAAGTAGTGTCAAGTGGCAAGGGAGCTTGGGAACGTGCTGCTAGTTTCGATTTGACGACGAGTATGTCGTGCACTGGTAGTACTATGGTAGGTGTTGCAAGAACTAGGGCTGTCTCGCTTGTTTGGTGGCAGCTATTTGTTTCGTTTGGCTTTTTTGCAGCTCGTAGCATGGGATGCCGTGTTTGTAGAATTTTCCGCTGGACTTTGACCTTCTATTGCACCATCGGTACAAAGCAGAATCTGCAGGATTCATCCGCTTCTCATTCCCTGCCATTCTGTGTTTCTTCGTCTTTCTCTGTGCCATGTTAAGTCAAGCCGACAAGGAAAACGAATAACAATTTAGTTCTTCGTAACAAACTGATGCGTGATGCATTTAACTGAACTATGATGTTAGACAACCACATGATAGGAGGATGTAATATGTATGAAAAACAGGACGGAAGAGATAACGAGAACTATGATGTGTAAACTAAGAAGAAGACATTTCACCAAATTAGAAGCAATGCAATGTAAGGTAGACACCATATGAAAGATGCTACAAATATCGCTCCGCCAAGTTAATAAGTGTCTCATCATAAATGGCATTTAAACAAATGTGAAGCAAGACAAGAAATAAATCATATGCAAGATGCAAACAACATCACACTACCATGTTAGAGGTCTCTCGTCATTAGTGCCATTGCATATTCACAGCATTGCATATTCACAGCTTATGATGTGTAAACTAAGGAGAAGGCATTTCAACAAATTAGAAGCAATGAAAGCTAGACACCATATGAAAGATGCAACGAATATCACTCTACCAAGTTAAAACTGTCTCGTCATAAGTGCCATTTCAACAAATTAGTAGTACAAGCTAGAAAAGAATGTGAGATGTAACCTATATCACACTCCGAAGTCAAACATGTCTTATGATAAGTGATTGTTGCAGGTTACACAACAGTAGTAATTTGATGTAAGAACATGGTGTGATAGACAGATATTGTATGTTCTAGAAACAGGAACACGTGTCTTATTCAAGTATAATGTGTAAATTAAGCAGATGGAATTCAACAAAATTAGAAGCAATACAAGCTAGACATCACACTTCACATGCAACCACATATAATGATTGCCAAGTTAGAGGGAGCACCGGTGATGCTGCACTAGGGAGACGTGCTCATCATAAACACGGCTTTGTTGAGTGTCTATGCATGTGTTGTCTTGGAAATCATCTTGGGGTGTGGAGGAGTAGAAAGCTGTAGAGGCCCTCCGCTCGAAGGAGCACCTTTATCCGCTGCCTTGCTAACTTCCTTCCGCTTTATTGATTTTGAATTGTCAAGTAAAACCGACAAGAAAAAGCAATAAAATTCTCTCTTCGTAACTCATTCATGCATGATAACGACAATCACTACTTTGATGTAAGGCAAACACATGATACCAGGATGGAATATGTACGAAAAACAGACGGCATGGCATGTTCACAACTTTTGTGTAAACTAAGAAGAAACCATTCCAGCAAATAAGAAGCAATGCAAGCTAGACACCACATGAAAGATGCAACCAATATGACTCGCCAAGTTAAAAGTGTCCCATCATAAATGGAATTTCAACAAATTAGAAGCAGCGATGCTATAAATCATATGAAAGATGCAACTAATATCGCACCGCATATACTAAAGGTGTCTCGTCATATTGATTGATGCGGATACAAAAACAATAGTTTTATGTAAGGACATGCTTAATAGACAGATGTACTATGTACTAAATATAGGAAGGCATGTCACATTAACAGTATAATGTACTATAAGCTAAGCAGACTAGCACATGCAGTTTAACCAGATTGGAGAATTACAATCTAGACACCATATGCAACATGCAACCACATATCACGCTGCCAAGTTAGAGCAAGCACTGCGATGCTAGTGTAGGGAAATGCTGTAATCAACTACTGAGCTACGCTCACTATCTTCATCTAGCATTTCATTTCTTGAGAATCATGTCGGAGGCCGACGCTGCATTCTTTAAATGAGTAGTCCCCTTGCCTGACTGCCTCGTCATAAGTGATTGATGAGGGATACACAAGAACATTAGTTTGATGTAAGAACATGGTTAATACACAGATGTACTAGTATGTACCAAAAACAGAAAGGCATGTCATATTCAAAGGTATAATGTGTAAGCTAAGCAGATGCAATTTAACCAAATTGGAAGCAATACAAGCTAGACATCCGGCTGGAGTGGTGAGCATGATCATCTAGGACCTGAGAGCCTGGTGGGAGGCGGGCTGCTTCGCCACCATCGCAGCTTTTTAGTTGGCTTCGAGTGATGCCTATCTTTGTTGGGCTTTGTCACTGGCTCGGCCAAGGCCCACGACTAGCTATTTTTCTTACGGTGCTCCCGGATGGTGGTTCATGTAAAAATATATTTCCTTATCTTGATAAAGACTGACTTCGCCTTTCAATACAAGCTAGACACCATATGGAACATGCAACCACATATGACACCGTAGTTAAAGCAAGCACTTGGGATGGTGGTTCACGGCAGCGAGATCATCAACTCGAGCTACGTTCCCGCCTCTATCTCACGACACTACACCCTTTAAAGTCTTGAACGTTTCGGCCTAGCCGCGTACCATCTTTGGAGCGACTTCTCTCTTCTCTTTCCTGCTTCTGTGAAGGCAGGGTCTGAAATACCCTTGCATAAAAACACAATAGTGAGAGTATGGGTGAAGTGTGTGCAGAAGTAGTGCACTGTAAAAGTAGCAGATAGCAGGTGGCTGAAAAATAAATGACAGGAGACATATGATAGCTTTACAATATTGCATGGCAAACAAAATTAGATTCTACTCCGTATGATTTTGTAATATATCAGCACAGGAAATGCAGGTACTCCTCCAGCACACCAATACATGTGGTCATATCAAGATAACAGTCGACTAAAAATAAATAGGTCAGTCGATTTTTTTATGAACCGTCCGATCTATAAGGAATGGGCAGATGGCCTTCGTCTACCTCCCGCCAGTCACTGTTGACGATCTTTCTCGAACCGCCAGCGACCACCGGCCCAGACCCCTGCCTCCGCCACCCCGCCCTCCCATCGACCTCACACCACCGTCGTGCTTGGCAGTGCCCCCAGGCCATCCCTTTAATCCCAGCCGACCTCCATATCGGGCGCCAGTAGCTCTAGGCCGCACACACACCCCTAAGATAAACACCAAGGTGCTGCTTCCCTGGTGTAATAGTCGTACTAGCGCCTGTTATACTGGGGAATGCTTCCGTTAATTGGGAATCAACTGGCCGGAAATTGAAATTCAGGTGGGCGACGGACCTCTAGCTAAGGTGAAATAGTATATGAGGAGAAACCTTGTGCATCGCGAGTTACTAGGAACATCTAGTATCAAGAAGAAGCGGTCAACTAGTGT